>OZ025302.1:98560879-99777212 GCA_964019185.1 Maratus speculifer
TTTATTTTTTAATGTAGGATATGTTTTTAATGATTATGTAGATATATTTGATTGTTAACTTATCTACATTTTTACCTAAAAATAAAATAGAAACATTAATTTAATTTTCTTCTTCTTTTTTCTTTGGTAAATAATTTTTTACAAAGGGAAATTTCTGATTTTTTTTAATTTTAATATAAAAAATGACTAGATTTTTAAATATATTTATGACTTTAAAATAATTTTAAACACTTTTAATAATTTAATATTTGCATGAAATAAGAAACTTTGATGTGGTTTTAAAATGAATACATAATTAGAAAATACACTTCAATTAACTGATGAAGTATTTTTTTTTCTTTCTGCGATTCATTAAGTTTAGATCGAATAATAATTTTAAAGAGCGATTTAAAAAATTATTTGATGATTCAAATATTTGTATGTCGATTTCAAAATGAAGTAATAGTAAAATAATTGCAAGTAATTTTCAGTTATGAAGATGGAGATGTATGGGGGCAGGAATCAGAGGAGCTCGTTGGATTTTAAAATTTAATTAAATAAAATTTCCTCTTTTTTTTTTTTCAAAAACCTAATGTAATTTTTTCGAGTAACTTAGAAAGAAAGAAAAAGAAATTTTCAATTAAGGAGGGGGTTGTAGACTCATTGCCCCTCCCTGGATTTTGAAATTTAATTAGCAATTTTTCCTCCAATTTACAAAAGCATAATAAAATTTATTCTTTTAGTGTGATTTAAATAAAGAAAAGAAGAATTTTCCGTGAGGGGTGGGGGAATAGATGAGCCATTTTCCCTCACTCGATTTTGAAATTTAACTAATTTTTTTCTCCGATTTTTGAACAAAATACTAAAATTCAATCTTTTTCTTTAGCTTAAAATATAAGAACTAAGAATTTTCTGTTAGGGGGAGGAAGGTAGAGGAAAGTGTTTGCCCCTTCCTAAATTAAAAAAAAAATATATATACATTAAAAAAATTTTTCTTTTCTGATATTTTCGAAAGCATAGTAAAATGTATAATTTTCAAGAAATTTACAATAAAAAGTAAGAAGAAATTTCGCATTAAGGGGCTGGTGAGTGAAAGGCCCATTATCCCTCATAACTTTTGAAACTTAATATATTTTTTCTCTGATTTTGATAAACCTCGCAAAATTTATTCCTTTAGAGTAACTTAAAATAAAGGAACTAAGAAATTTCCGTTGTATGCAGGGAAAACAGGTAGACACTACCCCTCACTGGATTTCGAAATGTAATTTAGTGAAATTAATTTTTTTTCTCTTAGCTTAAAATAATAATAAAGGAACTAAGAATTTTAAGTTAGGGGGAAGGAAGCATAGATAGGGACGCCCATGTCTGAATTAAAAAAAAAGGAAATGGATTTTAATGCATTAAAACTTGTAATTTCTAAGTAACAAAACAAAGTAGGAACTAATAAATTTTTTACTACGGAAGTGGTTCGATGGGATGAGAAATCCCTAGTTCGATTTTGAAGCATATTTGAAATTATTTTTCTCCGATTAAATTCTGTGAATTTATCGGACAATAACTACAGTTATACGAGAGATGCATCGGAAATGCACTTCTAAATTAATGGTTGGATAATAACTTCAAATTCACTGCAGTGATTCTACGGATATAAAGTCTTATATAATTTTTTAATTTTTGATTATAAAATGACGTTATAAAAACTACAGTGTTTTCAAAGTTAATAGCGCACAGAATGTTTAAAATAAATTACTGCAAAATCACCTTTAATTAACTACAAAATAACTGAAGTGATTTTATAGTTGAGATTGCACTACAGAAAGACTAGAGAAATTTTAGAAAAACCTCAAAAACACTTCACTTCTACAAAAAAACTGCAGTTCATTTTTAGCTGGGGAATCTCGTAAGGTACTACAGTTAAAGCAAATGTTGCATTAAATTAAGATAAAAAGAACTTAATAAAATTTGATATAGAAATCTTACATTATTTAAAAAAAAAAAAATTAAAAATCCATGTACCCAGTTACATTTTAGATGAATTAAAAAATAAAATAAAAATGGTCATTGTTTTCGTAAACAGAGTCAAAATCTAAGGATTAAATGCGAAATTTTTCAAAATCAATTCCAGTATCAAGAACTTGTTTTTCTATTTCATAGAATAACATACTTGAAACATTTGGATTATTTCAAGGGAAAATAATCTTGACGCTGTTCCTTGGAGTTTTGGTCTGTAGACATTTACTGTTGTTGAGAGTATTATTAGATGAAGTGTTAAATATGCTTAAAGTGCTGCATGAGTCTGATTTGATAATACTTTATTTAACAATAAATTTTGATAATATTTTAATAATTATTTCAGTGTTGAATAATCTTCGTTTTAGTTTTGTTTTTCTATTTGGCGATAATTTTGGCGCAATTAAAATATTTGAAACGAATTTTTTAACTACAAGAATTAATTGGTTAATTAACAACAACAACAATAATAATAATAATTAAGTTCAGTGAGTTCAGTGTAGTTAGATTAAGTTCAGTGTTGAAAAATCTTCGCTTTAATTTTGTTTTTCTATTTGGCGATAATTTTGGCGCAATTAAAATATTTGAAACGAATTTTTTAACTACAAGAATTAATTGGTTGATTAACAACAACAACAATAATAATAATAATTAAGTTCAGTGAGTTCAGTGTAGTTAGATTAAGTTCAGTGTTGAAAAATCTTCGCTTTCATTTTGTTTTTCTATTTGGCGATAATTTTGGCGCAATTAAGACATTTGAAACGAATTTTTTAACTACAAGAATTAATTGGTTAATTAACAACAACAACAACAATAATAATAATAATAATAATAATTACATTTACTGATGTGTGATCATGAACAGTTAATTAGAATTTCAAAAATCAATTTTGGAAGGAATTTCTAGCTAAAGTTTATTTTATCTAAACGTTATGTGAATAAATTATGGCTCATTTCTGAAAAAAGTTTTAAGCAAGAATTTTATGACAAAGACAACGAAATATGACTAATTTTCTTTCTGATTCACAAACAAAACTTGATAAATTCTCTAAAGGAATTATAGTTAAAGCAAATGTTGAATTAGATATAGAGAAAAAAATACTTAATAAGATAATTTATATAATATTTTGGAGGAAAAAAAGGAGTGAAAGAATATATTTAAGCAGAAAAATAAATAATAAAATCAATTTTTAGTTCGTAGAAACAAACTAAAACTAAGGATTAAATGCGAGATGTTTTTGAAATCAATTCTAGCAATAGAGACTTATTTTTCTTTTCCCTAAAATTATATATTTAACGTATGTTTGAATTAGGTTGATGCAAAACAATCTTGGCTCTATTCCTTGGAGATTTGTCAGGATAGCTTTATCATTGTTTAGAACATTAATCGATGAAATGTTTAATATCTATTTCGTTGTAAATTGGATAATTTTCGTTTTAATATTATTTTTTTTTTCTATTTGGCGATAATTTTGAAGCAATTAAAATATTTTAAACGCCTTTTTTAACAACAAGAATTAATTGGTTTATTATTATTATTATTATTATTATTATTATTATTATTATTATTATTATTATTTTGCATGTGATATTTTTACCCAAAATTTTTTTGTTTATAGATTAATTGAATTAGGGCTCATTTGTAAAATAGATTTTAATCGAGAATTTTATGACAAAAACAACTGAAATAGGGTAACATCCCCAGTAATTTGCATGCACCAGTGATTGGCACATCCTACAAACATGTCCTAAAATAAGATTTATATCCAGTCTTTTAAAAATGCAAGACCATATACCAGTTATATGCTCATTTACGTTAAAGATTATAACTTTGATTTATGCTACTAGATAACAATAGTGCCTAGGAAAGAGAAACAATTATGGCTTATATGAAATAGCCATTTTTGTTGCAAATGCTTCTTCTTTGGTTTAAGGAAAGCATGCTTTTCAATTCATTTTTATATGATTTATAATATATTTTAAATTTTAATTGACAACAATTTTGTTTAGTTAAAAAGGGTTACTTTAATTGTGTAAAAGTATTTTTGACACAAATATTTGGATTTCTGAATTAATGATAGATTCCAATTAATGGTGCTTCGATTTTGCTAGTTCCAAGTAATTGGCACCTATTCCAATTACAAGGAATTCGCAAGAAATTTGAGATTAAACCACTTATTTTTGAAGTACTTTTAAAGTTATAAACTAATTTTGTTTATTATTTGATTTTATTTGAAAATATGAAATATTATCAGTAATTGGAAACCATTAAAGCTTCATATGATAATTACTGGGGACAGCACGACAATTACTGGGTATTAATATAAGTATATTGTATTGTTTTAAAGTGTTCACATTTCAGACTAATATGCTGATTTCTTACTCTCAAAATCTTCAAATATGGCATTTTCATCTACAGTAAATTCATTTAAAGCGATTAAACCCAATGCAAAATGTAAAGTTTTATTTAATATAACTTGTGCCAATTACTGGATCACAAGGTGTCATACATTGGTGCTGTAGGTGCCAATTACTGGTGATTTCAGCAACTTTTTATAAATATATTTTTATAAAAATACTTTTTCAAATTTTTTTGCTTTTAGTGGGCAAAATAGATACACAGATATGCATTCTTTGATTTAAAAATATTTCCAAGTAAATATCTTATTTCTTTTTAATGAAAATTGAAGTAAGTTTAAAGACAAATTCTTAAAGTGCCAATTACTGGGGATATTACCCTATGTCTAATTTTCCATCTGATTCTGAAACAAAACTTGACAAATTCTAGAAAGGGATAGCAATGTTGAATTAGATATAGATAAAAAATACTTAATAAGGTAATTTTATAATACTTTTGAGAAAAAAAATGGGCATCGGATATATTTAAGGAGAAAGAAAAAAATAAAATCAATGATTAGTTCGTGGGGACAATCTAAAGCCAAGGTTTAAATGCAAGATGTCTTTTAAATCAATTCCAGCAACAGAAACTTGTTTTTCTATTCCCAAAAATAATATATATGACATGATAATATACATAATATATATGACAGGATAATATATATGACATATGATAATATATATGACATGAAAGAAAACTTAAAATCACCAGGGAACGTTCCCAGGTGTAATTTGTGGATTTTGACGTGTGTGGTATCAAAAGAAAGATCTAGTCAAGTACGTTAAAAAGCGCAATAGAGCTACACGTCCGAATCCAACCGTTTTCGAGATATCCGCACTTGAAATGTGAATGAATAAATAAATAACTTGACAGACAGATATATAAATTGTGTGCTAATCAAGCCGGCTTAAGAAAAACGTTCTATTTTACACATTATATATAGATAAAATTTATCCATTACGTCCATGCCATATATTATCCATGCCACACATTTGCCGAAAAATTTGCATAAGACAAAGTACGTGAAAACTTCGTATAATGCGAAGTGCCTGTCAAAAAGAGGGGAAATAACTGGCAATACATGGGAGTAGAAGATGTTGTCGTAGCTCGGGAAAAGGTATTGGCAGCAGGATCAAAAACAATGCAAAGAAATTTTTAATTTGTAAACAATTTATCTACCTGTCTGTCAATTTATTCATTTATTCATTCACATTTCATGTGCTGATATCTCGAAAACAGTTGGATTCGGACGGGTAGTTACATTGCACTTTTTAAAGTACATGTTGAGATCTTTCTTTTGATACCCTACTCGTCAAATCCACAACTTACACCTGGGAAGGTTCCCTACCCGTAAAGCATGGTGACGTCACTGCAACGTCGTTGTGAAGTCACATTGTGACTTTGTGACCATCGATTGTCGATGTGACGTCACGTGACGTCGATGTGAAGTCACAATGACTAAAATGTGAAGTCCGTATTAGAACTCTTTTGTGACGTTTCACAAAGTGGTTACAATGTGACAAATTTGTGAAAAATGTGTTATTTGTGACTAATTTGACATTAACATTGTGACGAAACTGTGACAAAAGCGACGATATTTAAATTGCCGGCAAAAACAAGTTTTTAAAAGTAAATAACATGTTCTGAGAGATATTTATAAATTTCTAAAGATTTTTAAGAAAGTCACATCTCAGTCACAATGTGACGTCACTGAGTGGTGGCATTTTGGTCACAGATGTGATGTGATCAAAGTGACTCACAGTGACGTCACGGTGACCATGCATGCTATTAGGGTAGTCAGAGTAAATATCTACTAAATCTTAGTGCATAAAAATCAAGGGAAATATTAATTGCGTAATATATCGAACACATACATTCTAATACAATGATATGTAAAGCGATCAGATAAAAACAAATTGCGTTAGGTACAATCTTTTAGAAGCTATGGACACAAAAATATTAAAGAATTTTCTGAAAAAAAAAAAAAAAAAAAAAAACAGTAGGCGATTGAAAGCGTCAGAAACTAAAATTTGACGGAAAAGGCTTATAAATGGCACTTTTACAATAAATAAATAAATAAATAAATAAAATACAGTCGGCTCTCGTTAATTCGAACTCGTCGGGGCCACAAGAAGCGTTCGAATTATGGAAAACATGAAATGAAAACATGCTTAATATCGTGCTATTACAAAGGAATTAATGTTATAGTGTTTTTTAATTCATTTAGTCTGTTATCATTAGAATATGACTTAATATTAAATTAGAATGCATAAATACATAAACTAATTAAAAGATTAGAATCAAGCACAATAGAAGAAAAATTTAAGGCGTCACTGATGGACAGACGGGGCTCTAAGAAAGTGGATATCAAATGCAATGGATTATATGTATACTCGTTCGGAACAATTTTCACAAAAATCAAAGAAAGAAAATTATTCAAATGATCTGAAATCCGTGAAAAAGAAAAGAAAAACGAAAAATCGGAATTCTCGTTAGTTCGAATTAACCATAGTCAAGAAAATGTGTTCGAAATAATAAAAATTTTTAACGTTATTCTGCCATTGAAAATTTCGGGACTTCATGTTTAGTTCGAATTAAGCGAAGATTCGAATTATTCGATTTCGAATTAACGAGAGTAGATTGTACATTTATTGGTGGTGCTTATATTCGGAGGGGAAATACATTTGATTCTTTCCAACACTGTTAATAAGAAATTTGAATACATTTCGAATGGAAGACTTCCGATAATATTAATAGTATTTATTTGCAAAATTGAGTTTTCATGGAAAATGTTTGAATGCACATCATAGGGGTTTCATAAATTTTGCCATTTTCTCGCAAAAAAAACGGTTAATGCAATATTGCGTGATTGGTCGTAAATTAATTTAAGCCGTTCAATTTCTTTTTCCATTTTAAAATCCCAAATAGATTTTTTTTGTAACATTAAATGTAGCTATCTAAATAGATTTTCTGAAGTTTAAAGATTATCTCAATGTCTGAAATATAACAAAAGTACTTATTTTTTGTACTATTCGTTTATATTTAAGTGATAATAGGCTGAGGAAGACTATTTGAAGCCGTTCGGAAAATGAAGTAATACAACAGGATTTGAAAGGGTATTACAATTTTTAATGTTTTTTGCGTTTTATCACACATGATTAGTTCAGAAAAGTAACTTATATTTTAAATTTAAAGAGTATGTGTAAAATATATGTATAAAAAAAGGATTCGTCAACGGTGGAAAGAGAATTAAGTGAACTTTTATCATTATTATTATTACCAAATGTTGAAACATAAATGAATTCATAATAATAAGAAAGGAATAGCCGTATACTATCATATCTATATGTAAAAGTATGTAATTGTTACAAAATAAGACTAAATAATACTCCATGAAAAGACATGTGCTATTAATAGTACACCAGATTCGAATGGGTTAATAAGAAGGATGAGATTATTAAAGATGCGCCACATTACTAGGTGTAATTGGACTTTGTCCGCACGAGCTACCGGACCCGCTCCAATGGGACAGCCCACGGAGCCAGTTTTTTTCCGGTGGGGTACGGTAGAAAGACAGGCTCTCGTCACCACCAGCAGCGATTCGACTGCCTTCCATTTCGGCCCGGGTTTTTTTTCTCTTCACCGGCACTACTTAGCATTTCGGCCATTTTTTGTACCTGTTTTTGATTTTCTTAACTTCCCCCAAAATTGCCCCCCTGTTGTCTGATAAGATAGTGCCACCGTTTTGGCACAAAATTAGCTCCAGCCCCTTACCATTGAGCATATTGATCGTGGTGTGTGCGGCGCCGAACACAGTAATTTAACTCAGGCAACAAACAACTCAGAACAGCAGTCATAAACCTTAAACAGCCGACCCAGGCACTTGTGATCCTAGATCGCCCCATAGGGCAATCAGGCAAAATTCCACCCCACTGTCCAGGCAACATAAACCCTGTAAATTGGGTAGAATCTCGGCAGGTAGGGGCCTGTTCAGTGGTCTCCGAGTCTCCGAGATTGTTAAATATGAATTCAGTTTCAAAAAGTGAATGTTAGGAACTTACCTGTCTTTCCAGACCCACTCTCTCCTGTGATGATGACGCTTTGGTCGATGTTCCGGTCTTTCATCGACCGAAAGGTGGCATCAGCGGCAGCGTATCTACAAAAACAAAGTTCGAATTTATTTTAAAGAGAAAATACTACAGAAAAATATATTTGTGAATTAAAGAGTCAAGTATTTTTTAAAACATATAACTAACATTATTCTTCTTACTTGAGATTGATCTTTAAATGCTTTTTGCTGAAAATAATATCATACTGTGGAAACGAAATTAAGTAACTTTATGAAATACATGGTCGGATTCATAAGTAATGAGCCTTTGTTCAAATTGACAGATTTATTGAGCTTATCGATACAATTTCCTAGTATTCTTCAAAATAAGTACCTCCTGCATCAATAAATTTTTTAGGCGACATTTCCATGACTCGAAGGCGTCCACGTAGGTTTGTTCCGGATGGCTTCAATGACTGTCTTGGCATTTTCTTGGATATTTTCGATCGAGTTGAAGTGTTTACAATTAGGCGCTGATTTTAAGCGCGGAAACAAGAAGTCAGGGTGAGATAAGTCTGGACTATAGGGAGGATGTGGAACAATTGGAACGTTCAGCCGAACCAGGTAAGCGACCACAATAATGGAGGTGTGGCTGGGCGCGTTGTCGTGTTAAATTTTCCAAATATCCTTGATGTCCTTTCGCTTGTGCGCAATGATTTTATTTACCTTTATATGTCAATATACAAGTCAACGCCTCCCACCAACGTCTCTAACAACATGTGCGCGCACCTACGTACGCTAGCGTCAAAATAAAGTGAGGCTCATTACTTATGAATTCGACCATGTATATAAGTGACTTTTTAGTTGAGTGTTTGAGCTTTAATTCTTAAATGCACCGTGTGCCACATCAGGCACATACTTAAAAATTCAATAATTATCATTATATGTCATGAATTTGGCGAATAGAATCGCTGTAACTAATCAAGAACAGTCCAAAGAATGGAATAACTTACATTTTGTCTATGTCAAATGGCTGCATTTGACAAAAAAATAGAATTTGTTCTTCGGAAACACAAACATTTTCGATCAAGCTATTAAGGCAAAATTTACTTTTATCATTTTTACTGATTACTTTGAAATATTAATATAAAGAAATGTGTCGAGGTTTAAGCCGAAAAATATAATTAATGTAAGCCCATTTCATTTCAAAATATAGCAATACAATATTTTAAAACTTTTTTTTGAAAATTATTTATTTTCAAACTAATAACTTATTTATTTATTTATTTATTTATTTATTACAATAGATGCCCTGAAGTGATTTTTTTTTCTTTATTAAAGAAAACTACCATTTACAAATTTTTTTCGATTATGTTCGTTAATGATTCATTCATAAATAATCGAAATTATTTAAATTAATTCTAAAATTTCTTTGTGGTCAAGAACAAACTCTTTATGTTATTTAATAAAGATATTTAAAAAAATTAAAATCAATATAATTGATGTTTTCACTTCAAATATCTTTTAAGACTGGGAAGAGTTCAAATTTCATGTATAATTTCTCTATATGACACCCCTAAAAGAAATCTGATTAATGCTATAATGAAGTTATGGTTTAAGAGGAGGATACATTTAATGTTCAGTCTGCCAGTTACGTTTGAAGTAACTGAGGAGGTTGTTCGAACATGACATCTTATTTTTCACATTGCATCAGTACTTCTTATTACGGCCAGAGCAAACTTCCACCAGTAAAATTTGAATAGGAAAATTCGTCTTTTTTAGTTGCTGATTCATGAAAAACGTTTTTCTCAAATATAAAAAATATATTCGTTTTTTTTTACTGGTGGAAGTTGGCTAGATATTACAATTTCTTTTACTTACACGGATAAGATATAGTTTAATTTGTTACAATATGGCGGAAAACTCCGCCTTTTCTAAATTTCGATCAGCGAAAATAAATATCCGTTTTGGATTATAATTATGGCTGAAATTTTTCATTAGGAATGTATTTAAATAAGAAGAAAAATTTTAATGAAGTTTAGTGGTGGTTTCGGTGGAAAGGAGCTATTTCAAAACCGGTTACAGTTGAATCTACACTCTCTTAAGCATATGCCATTTCCTCTTTATTCATAGTTTCAAGATGGATATTCAATTAAAATTTCACAAGTACTAAAGTTTTTAAACAACCATTAAGGGACTACGGGGCACATTTTAATATAATTTTTATTTATTATGTTAAAATTTTCAAATTTTTTGGGTTGGTTAACCATTTAGTTTGTAAAAAAGTATCACATTATGAAACTTATTTTTTTTAATGTATTAAAAAAGTAGTATAAATAAAAATCGTTAAAACTCGAAATAATATTTGTAGAATTACATGTAAATAAAGAGAAATAAATAAGCTTTAACATTCAGCATTTTATAAAACATTAATTTAAATAGAAATTAAAAATATTTAAAGTAAAAATTTGAAAAACATGATGTAACATTAAAAGTAAAATTATATTTTTAAAAGAAATATTTTCTTAGAAGTTACTAAATCAAAATTAAAATAAAATAAAGTAAAAAGAGAGTTTCCAAGTTTGTATCATTTACCTTAAACAGTTCTTGAATTGTAACAATTTAAATAAGAGAAATTGTTGAAAAAATATATTATGAAGAAAAAATGCATTTTCAAAAAAGTCGTTTCCATAGCTACATTGCTTGAAAGCTAGATCTTGAAAACAAACTAAAACATAAAAATTAATATTTACTATTCTAATTAAGACAAAAATGTGATTTAAACGCCATTTTAAGCAGAAAAAAAAAGAAATTTTTTATTAATAAAAAAGGTTTTTTTTTTAATATTTGAAGATTTATGTATTGTGGATATACTTAAGAACACCATTATTAACATTTTTTACAGTATACTTACATGTGAGGTGGCAGTTCATACATGCTGTAGCGCTGATAGGCGTGGATTACTTCCGTAGTGTATAAAGCTAACTTCTTGTACGGGTTCACCGACACTACTACGTTTCCGATGTACGTCTGTAAAAAGAAGAAAAAAAAGGAAATATTTTAATATAATGAATTATGTACATTTGGTAGAGTCAATGTAATTTTTCTAAAATTGTAAAGTCACATTACTTTTTTCGATCAAAATGCCACAACTTATTTTTTTAAGATTATGTTAAATATTTAAATGAGGGGTCTACAACCATAATAGACAAAGTCCATTAAAAAGGGAGAGAGATTCATTTAGAAGGTGTATAAAATGTGTTTGATCTATTCCTATAATCAACGAAGACTGGTTTCACATACTTTTTCATTTATGACCGTTTACAGACTGTGGTAGTGAATAAAATAGATTTTATGTACCTTCTCAATGAACTATATCTTTTTTTTTCAAAATATATTTGGTCTGCTATGGCTGTGAGCCCCGCAAATGTATATACAGGGTGCCGATAATTAAACGACATTATTTATAACAGATGTAAATTTTCTAAGTTTTTGATAAAAGTCCAGGCCAGGATTCGAACCAGGGATGTATCGGCTGAAGCCGTCAATGTTTTTCTAACTGAGCCATCCCCGATGACTATTAGAGGACAATTTCACCCAAATGTTATTAAATTTTGGATATTTTTTAGACACAAGTGAATCTATCAACGAATCTACTTTTCAGACTGTTGCAAAAATTTAAAAAGGGCATAATAAAATTTGAATTTGACTGAAGCAAAGAAACTTAGCCCAAAATTTTGCCAGCTGGCGACTTTTAGCATCTATACATAATAAAGCACAGTGTAACACATAGCGTGGCAAACCAGTTTTTCTCTCCAAAAACTGTCAATGAAATTGACGCTACCACCAAGACCAGTATGTCGACTCTGTGCATTCCAAGCTTTACAGAAGAAAAAGAAATTTGTCAACAAAAGGAAAAAATTACAAACTTTTTTTTCCTTTCTTATTTTGGAGGGGAGGGGGTCAGGGGGTTGTAAACGAAAAAATACAATTTCAAAGTGATATAAATGATAGCAATAATCATAAGTATTTTTTCAATAGCTGCAGAAGACTTTTTTAATTACGCAGATTTTATTGCATATTTGTTGAAATTTTGCTTCTGCATACATTATCCACAAAGCCTGCTTTTCCCAAAAGTATTATAAATGCTAATAATGTGTTTATTAGAACATAAACTAGCCGAACTTTGCGCATCTAAACGCTTCCATATTTTCAATTATTTTTATCAGTTTTTTCAAGTTTATGTGAAATACACAATGTCTACCCACCGTCCTAGAACAGGCACTAGTACACTTACAATAGTGTACAAATTTTATTACAGCGAAACATGTTCTACTGGATGGTTATAATTTAAGTTGCTATCTAGAATCATCAGATAGCACGATCTACAGTTTTCCACATCGTGATCTAATAAATACTAATAACATGTTGTAATATGCTGTATTTAACATTGGGTAAAATCAATAAATAAAAATTCTAAATAATCGGTAATGAATATTAAAAGCGTAATTCATTAAAAGATATCTTCCTGACGAAATTTTAAACTTTTTTTTTTCATTTAAAGAAATCCCCATCCCTTTAATATGCTTTTCACAAAATACCACCACTTTATGAACAACCCTCATAGCATGCATGGTCACATCACATCTGTGACCAAAATGCCACCACTCAGTGACGTCACATTGTGATTAAGATGTGACTTTCTTAAAAATTTTTAGAAAATCGTCACAATGTTAATGTCAAAGTAGTCACAAATGACACACTTTTCACAAATTGGTCACATTGTGATGTCACAAAGTGGTCACAATGTGACGTCACAAAACAGCTCGGAAACGGCCATAACGACTTCACATTTTAGTCACTGTGACTTCACATCGACGTCACGTGACGTCACATCGACAATCGATGGTCACAAAGTCACAATGTCACTTTACAACGACGTTGCATTAAGAGCCCACAATAGTCACAGAAAAATTACTCAAAAAGACCCGGATGACCATGTAAAGTCTATGGGAGCGTTCTTTTCTAATATCTCGCTCAAATTTTAATATTTTTGCATGATTTTTTTGCACAAGATAGCTGAGGGCAATCCACAACCGGGCTAGTTTTTACTTTTTCAATTTTTGTTTCAGATTTTCTTTGAAAAATTACTTTAACTTTCGAAACCGGTTGAAACCGGTTCTGAAACTGAAACTATCGTAATATAAAAAATATATAACCAAAATCGAAAAAGTAAAAACTAGCCCGGTTGTAGATCGTCCTAAGCTAGCCTATGCAAAAAAAATCATGTAAAAACATTAAAATTTGAGCGAGATATTAGAAAAGAACGCTCCCATAGACTTTACATGATCATCCGGGTCTTTTTGTGTACTTTTTCTGCGACTATTGTGGGCTCTTAACGTCACCATGTCTTACGCGAATAGTTTCGTCAGTAGACAACTTTTAAGTAGGATAGTTTAATTATAGACGCAATGTACATAGTTCGTACAAGTTTGTACGACTCCAGGAATTTTCGGGCAAGGAAAATCCTCGATACCAGTTTTTTCTCACAGAAAATTCTTGGTTAAGCAAGCGAAATTTCTTAGGTTTAATCTAGATTTATGTTTCTATTAAAAAATATTTATGTTTTTTTTTTTTTCGAAAATTTCCAAAAAAATTTTTCAGGGTTTCTCTATGAAACCTGTTATTACAAAAATTGAGAAATATGAATTATCTTTTTTAACACTTTTCGGTACAGAGAAATTCTATTCGTAAAGTAACTAAATGATTGACTGACACCAGGATTAACAAACGCCTTTTTTTTTAGAAATTAAACACTTTTTTAATATTTTAAACTTTCATTGTAACAACAAGATTTTATCAAAATATTCTTGGTACCGTTTGTAAGTTTGTATAAGTTGTACCGTATTTCTCGACCTGGGACTAATTAACTGAAAAGGGGTAAAAATCTCTTTATCAGACAATATGTACTCTACACATCATTCAAATAGTATTATAGTTATCTGTGAAATAAACAATTTTTAGTACAAAAATTCACCTTATTTAATCTACATTTTCCTTTCTTTGAAATTTTACGTTACGATAACTTAATTATTGCCTTAATATACCGCTCAACCGCAAGAAAAGTAATACATCTCTCAAAAATTCATTTTGAGTTTTATCCCTCTAATAGGTCTGTCGTAGGTGCGTCTTGCTACACAATCAGTTCCATAAGTGTAGCTGTGCGGAAAAATCACCTTTTACGCCATTGGTGATCATAGAATAGGGGTGAATTGCGTCGAAGGGTAAAATTACCAAACACTTCAAACTTCATACCATGTCTTCATTTTTAGGTTGTTTATATTTTTATGCAAAATTTCATGCCTGTATGCAGAACTAAATGCTATAACTTCATGTATATAATAACGATAAACATGCAAATTTTCTTTTGCTTCTCATGTGAAATTTACTGTTGCCGAGATTCATAACTTTTCTTGCGGGTGAACGATATTGCCTTCAGTCATGAACAAGTCGGAAAATTCATGTCAAACGCAGAAAATAAGATGCGTTCGCGCTATAAAAAATTTTAAAAAATATTCAGATCTTGGTACAATAGCATACGAAACTTTGGATACAGTATAGTATCTAAGATTTTTTTGTGACCTTGTAAATACTATCTGCTTTCTATTATACAGGAAGTAACTTGTAGTAATCTTCAGCAACGCAATAAAATATGAAATAGTTTAACATAATTAAAATGCGCCCCATAAAATGTTTCCCCCTATATCATTATATAATGGAATATTTTTGTTTGGCCCAGTAAATTAATTCGAAATATTCGCTGCAACGCATATTCTACATAATCCATATTTTAGAACTCTTCATAGATGCATTTCAAATTCCTTTTGTTAGAAAGAGTGTAACATCATTAAAATCTACTTAAAACTAATTTTTCCCATTGGCCGTAATGTAATGTAATGCTTTTAACTGAACCTGTAACTAAGCTATTCATCCGATTTTCATGAAATTTGAGATATCTTGACAAAATCGTACCACAATGATATTGGGTAGTTTTTTTCCGCTGTTATATGTAGACGGCCCTTAATTATGCAGATTCCCAAAATTTTTTAGGGGACAGTGGCTCCTCAACTCAAATATTCTAGTCGCTACGTAGGCTGAATTTCTACGGAAAATTAAGAAATAACGCGAAACAACGGAGAAACAATGCATAATTTGAATTTCGTCAAAAGATCGCAGAAGAAAAGCTAATTTTTTTCAAAGGATCGTAAAAACGCTGCGACATTCGTAAAAGAATCGCTAAAAAACGCAATGTTCGTCAAATGATCGCAGAAAAAAAGCCATTTGGTTAGATGATCGCGAAAAAATGTGGGATTAGCGTGAAAGAATTGCGGAAAAACGCGATTTTAGTCAAATGATCACGTAAAAAACGCAAAATTCGCCAACGGTGGCAACTTAGTCGCCGAATATTAATAGCGACTGGCGATCGTGAATATGCACCGTTAATGGACTGGGATGGGTGGACGGCGAGTATAAATGTTGCATAACTGTATATTTCGAACGCACCTAAAACGCATATACAACTGTAAATATCTCACTACTATTTATTGCTTAGCAAATGTATTCCGGCATTCTTTAAAAATTTTCCGAATTATCCTGGTACGAGCTTATGCTTTTACATAGAACAGAAGTTAGATAAAATATATTATTTTAATTTATACTTTTTAAAACTTTCTGAAACAAAACACAGAAGACGAAATTTGAAGGAAAAAATATTTTATATTCGATTATTTATCATTTTTAATTTTGACAATTTTGTCTTCGAATAAAATGACGTAATCGTTAACTTACCTAAAAAAACTGGAAATAGAAATTCCTAAAGTCTTATAGAATATCATTTTTTGAAGAAAGATGTTTCAAAGATATTTTTATAAAAAAAAAGTATGAATGTAATTTAGAAACTGTTAAAAGTTCATTCCAAAATTTTATTTTATTTTATTTTATTTTTTGTCACGCAATATTTTTACAAATTCGAATAATATTTTTCCACGACATCAAACATCGATAACCGCTGATTCTTTTAATTTATATTTCTTCAAACACTTTTTGAAACAAAACACCGAGAAGTAAATGTAACAAAAATAATTAAAAACTAAGTAATTTTAAACTTGACAATTGAATCTCTGAACAAAATTATACATTCTTTAGCTTATAGACGATAAAAAAACAATTAGAAATTTGAGGTATCAAATTCAACTAAAGAAAGGGAGTTAAAAAAATTACCATTATTTTTAGTTTAAAAATTTCTGAAATTAATTTATAAACGTTCTAAATTTATCTATTTATTTATTTAGAACAACAAAAGAAATTAAATTTTTTTTAAGGAAATGTGAGATGATATTTTTAAGTGCCATGAAATATAGATAAGTGATATATTTTAGGTAATAATTTTTAATTGTTTAACAGTTCTTCAAATATTTCAGAAACAATGGATAGAAGAAGGAAATTTAAGAAAAAAGAAATTAGACTGATAAAGAATTTGCACAGAATCTGAACAAAATGGCATATTCTTTAACTTGCTGGGATAAAGATTTAACCCATTAGTGAGCAGCTTTGCATGTATGCAAACAACAGTGATTCGGTTTTAATAGATTTTTTTAAATTCAGATATTCCTAATTCACACTTGAAAATTAAAATAGAAATTTTTATTTAATTAATAACAGACATTCCGTATTCATATAAAATAAAATTAATCATTGAAACTGTTTGGTGTAAAGTCGACTTTTGTGAACTACGTAATTTCTAGAATGTGTTCTATGATGGGAATAAAAGGGTTAAAAGTTAAACTTTATAAAATAAATAATTATATTTGATAAAGTAAATAATTATATAAGGTGTTCTGGTGTAATAACGTCAGGTAAGGTAACAACGCCAAGTGCTAATATTACGCATAATTATGAAATAATCCGGTAAATGATACCCATGTGCTCTGCGCAGAAGGATTTTGAGTCATATAAATCGCAAAAACAGATTAAAGTTAGTTTGTTCCATTTGTAGGCCTTGTTGTTTTTACAAGCAACTAAAATTAACGCTTGATCTAAATTTTGCGAGATAAGTTTTTGTTATGTGAAGACTATATTTTTTATCCTGGGGTACTTTCTTTATTACATAAATTTGTAGCGCATTTCATATAATTTCAAAATGTTGTAGAAGATTTTGGATATCTTCCCGAGACAATTTATAGTTTAAATTGTACTGCACAGGAAGTATACCGGTGTAATAATGCCAATCCTTGGCGTTATTACTCCAGTTGATTCGCAACAGTGGCCGAACTACATCCGAAGGGGGATTATTTTTTTTCATAAGGAACAGCATTATTGTCATTGTTGAAATGGTAAGAATAAGCGGATAAGGAGTGTCCGATTCCCAAAACTGATCTCTCTATTTTTCTTTTAAAATACTAATGTAAAAAATAACTTTAAACTCGTATAAATAAAACTATATCAAAATGTTTTCCATATTGTAATTCGAACATTTTCAAAATAAGGTTTCTATTAAATTGCCACAATATTCTTCAATTGAGTTCTATATTTTAACTGTTCGCTTTCTCAGCGTTCTGTTTTTCAAAATTTTACAAGTTTAACCTTTAACCGATATGTGACGTAACCAATGTGAAGCGGTTGGTGAGATCGCAAGATTGAAAGATGAATAAAAGAAGGGAATAACTCATAGCATTGTGTTTTTGTACTTAACTTTTTATTCAAGACTATTGCACTTAATATTCGCCTATTTAAAAATTTCTGATGATAGGACTAAAGTTCCAAATGAAACAAAATTTCGGTAGTGTTTGTAGTTAAACTGGAAATTGCAAGTTAAACTATAAAAATTAAAAGAAAAACGGTTGTCTGTGATACCGGTAACATTAGTTAAAGATTTAAAGACGATGAATGATTAAAAATCATAGAATACTGCTTCTGCCCAAAACTTGTTGCACAGAATTAATTCTAATTAAATTTAATGTATTCAAATATTTCTGACAATAGTACGTAGACTCCAAACGAAAGGTAATTTCAGTTGTAATATAGTTAAACTGGAAATTACAAGTTAAACTCTAAATTTGGGAGGGGGGGGGGCAGCGTTCAGTGAGATTGCTAACAGCATTTAAAGGTTAATTTTGCTGCTAATATAGAGATAATGATATATAACTACATGAATCATATATAAAATTTAATAAGAAATCTCATTGGTATAATAATTTTTATCAAAAATCTTATTTAAGTAATTAAAAATATTTCAAAGCATGTTTTTTATAACGCCGACAATTTAAGTTCAGTTTTGGCGAATCCGTATTAGTGTGGAGTTATGGGTTAGAAACTATTTACAAGACTACTATAATAGTATTAACAAAAATATTCATTATATATAACTCTTGTTATTATAAAAATTCACGAGATTAAAATATTACATTATAAATAATTAAAACCATGCAATGTTTCTTATAATTATATTTTAGCGGTACTTTTTAAGTAAACAGAAGCTCAGGGTGTTATATTTTTTTGAAGCTCCCCCTTACTCCTTTTTCTTACACTTTCACAAAAAATTGAATTCTTTCTATCGCATAGAATGCATACATGGGAATATAAATACTGATCCAAATAAACGCAGTTAAAACCGTGCAATGTTTCTAATAATCTATTTAAACGGTGCTTTTTAAGCAAAAAGTATATAGCTTAGAATCTTTGCCCCCTCTCCCTCCCACACCAATATTTTTCTTACACTTTCACAAAAAATTGAACATTTTCAATCGCTTAGATTGCAATTTGCCAATTTCTAGAGCTGTAGAGTTTGTATTTTTAGAATTAGGCAATCTACATGTCATTATTCCATCTTATTCTGTAGTTTTGTTTGCATGGCGTTATTACCCATTTAGGTGGGTAATAACGCCAAATAGCATTGGTCAACAAATCAAGCCATTAAATTTTATGAATACATACCTGTTAAATTATTTTTTCATATAGATAGTCAATGAGTTGCTGTATCAAATCCCATATCTGTTTGAAAAATACAATCTAAAACAAAGCCGTGAAAATTGGTAGAACCTTAACGTGGCGTTATTACCCCAGGATACCTTACTGAATTTCATTCAAATTTCAATTTAAATATATATTTTAATTAGATATGAGACGCTTAATCCTACGCAAAGATTTGCTAGTTAATATGATTATTATTTTTGGGTTATAAGGATGTTTCGTTTATGTATTTCGATACTACTTGAGTACTTTGGCGTTTTATATAATTTGTCGAAATTCGTTCATCAGCAATTCATTAATAGAGCATTACTATGTACATTAAAATATTCAAATATGCGTTTAAATCTTATTTTGGAATTGCGATGCATTTTATAAATAGTTTACACCAGTCTTATCTTTATGTTTTATGTTATACATATCCATGATATATAAGTTCTACGATGCTCCCTCCCCCCATCACTAGTTTTTCCTGTGAAATGAACCTTTCAGAGAATAACAAATATCTTTCTCGAAGCAAAATAAAAAATCACGCGTTTAAGTAATAAATAAAAATCTCGATATTAGAGACATACAAGCTAAGCTATAATCTTCAAATTTCAAAGAAAATTCGCTCAGATTTCAAAGATATTTTTGGAATAAAATATTCTAAAGGGATTTAAAAATATTTCAAAAGTTCATTCTAAAATTAGATAATTTTTTTCTTTCTTTACTTGAGAAAATTTTTAGAATAAGTAAGCTAATATTTTAAGATAAAATAGAAATTGTACAAAGGTCTTTTTTCTTTTTTGGTTAATAATATGTAAAATTTTCTTTTTAAGCAAAGGCAGAATAATAAATTTAAGCATTTGATTTGCGAAGTGATTCTTTAAAGTACTTTTATTTTAAAAGATTCTGAGAAAAATTAAAATGATGTAAGAGTTCATTCTATTTTTTTCTTTTATCCATGCAAAAAGTTTTAGAAGATTTATTTTTTGGATTGTTTTAGAATTTATTTAATTAAACATTAAATACATTTTTTTAAAGAATTTAAGAGTTGTTTCTTGTTTAATTTTGCATGTTTTAAAAGTGATTTTATTTTCTGTAATAGATCTTCATTAATGAATTAATTTTTGAACAAAAAATGAATTTTTGAGTAAAGGAAAATTTCGTTTTAAAATAAACAAAGTTAAAATTTTAAATTAAACAAATGTAGGACAACTTTTTATAAAAAAGTTTAACTTGTCTTTTTTTAGTTGTAATACAAAATGTTAAAATTTCAGCTTATATAACATATCTATTTTTAAATTTAAAATTAATTTTCACTAAAGTAAAAATATGTTTTAAAACGGGTATTTCTGTCAATTTAACTTCTAACCTTCCGTTTTTTTAATAGACATGTTTGCAGCAGAAAAAATAACTAATGAAATGTTTTATTATATCTATGTGATTATAACTTATTCTTAATATATATATATAGTTTTTATTCATTGTTTGTTGTATATTCCGTCATATTTTAAATGGCATCAAACACTAATCAAGATTTTTTAAAATTAAAACATTTATATTAAAACTTTTGACAATCCCAAATGATCATTTTGTTGTTTGTAGACTCCTCCATGTTACAGATGTTTGTTATTCGGCCAATTTAAAAAAAAGGGACAATAGACATTTTCCCTCAAACACCAAATAGCCATCTGTAGGTGTGTGACATTAAACCACTGGAATAATACACTGGAAATAAACTGGAACCACCTTTTCCCAAAAAACGGCGGAGGGAAGGGGGAGGGTGATTTTCTGAATTCGCCAAGTCTAAGGAAATAGACTTAACTGCTAGTGTTTTTTTTTTTTTTTTTTTTTTTTAAGTGGAATTTTGAGATTTTTTCATGTAAAGTAAAGTAATCTTACTCTTCGACTGAAAAGTTGAAAAATGGTTTTTCATGGAGGGGGACGAGAAATAGTGATACTTTAATGAAGGTAAATTAACAATGAAACGATAACCAAAAAATACAGACTATAAGTAAACGGTCTTTATGAGAGGTGGTCTTTTTATAGATGTAGTCTTTGAGAGAGATTTCACTGTATACCACAAAAGACTTGGACGTAAAACTTTTCAGAAAACTTTTCTTGCTTATTAAATAGTGCTTCTTACGATTTCTTTAAACCGCAATATGTTTTAGAAATCAATGAATTCATATCTTACTTTAATATTTTCATACAAAAAAATCTGCTTCAACTTTTCATAAAAAAATATTTTGCTGAAAATGCATTTTTTTAATCTATTGAAAGGACGCAGGCAAGAAATAAAATATCTGTAAGAGCAGTTTCTGAAGTATATATTTTTTTCTAAACTTGACAGTCCGATGAATAAATAGAAGAAACTGTTTATGTAGAAAAATATCTCTATGTATTTATTTCTTATAATAAATACATTTAAAAGACTGCACTGATATCGTTAATTTATCGATGCATTTCTTTCATACAAATTCTAACCATATGCTCTAAATGGAATTATATAAAGAATTATGACATCAAGAAAAAAGCATTACTTTTATTTGTCTGAAATGTTTGAATACTTTTAATTAGTATAATTAGCCTTCTCTTGAAATACTGCGACTTTATTGTTATTTTATTTTAATAAGGTTGTATATAATCGTTGTGAAACGCATTTTGTTAGCTATTTAATGAAAAATTACATTTTTTAAACATAATTAAAATTTTTAAATTACTAAATTTCAGTGATTTAGTACTCTTTTCTGTTTAAGCAATGTAAAATTACTAATTTTTTTTAACATTTTCACATTTTGTTTTTTTTTCTAAACAAAATAGGCATATTTTTATGTGTTTTAAAATCTGTTTCATTATTGCCTTTTTAAAAATTTATAGATTTTGATTATGGAATATTTTATGTCTTCATGTTTCTTCTTCTTATTATTATATTGGTATTTTTTCTTCAGTGATTGTTTTTTGCCAAGAAATATCTGTATATTAAAAAAATGTAATGTAACAAATTACAACAACCAGTTGAAAAAAGAATTCTTCGAAATCTGAAATGTAAGACTTAAAAATTATTTAAATTCTCCCTATATATTTTTAAATATTATTATTTTTTTTTTTTTTGCAATTAATTAGTTCAACATTAAATTGCATCCTTTTTCATGATTGTCGCGCATTTCTAATCGGTGATCTAGATAATCAGACCTAGTTTTTTGTTTTAAAAGACGATCTTTCATACGAAGCCTTTCTTTGAATACGACTTTTTCCATATCTGATAATTTGAGTCTGCCCATTTTGCAACTTTTCTTCTTTATTTTTTATTAACAAGGACATTTCGATTTCCTATTCAAATAAAAACTCTTCTAAATTCAAAAAAGTTCGTAAAAATTGAAATACGGACATCCACTGCCTAAAGCAAAACGTATAAATGTTTACCATTGAGTTAATAAAAATCAGTAAAAAATCATATCTATCATGATCAAAATGTGGCTTCCCCAATGACAGTGTCATACATTACGTACGCTATGGATTAAACATTAATATTCTTGGACGAGTCACGAATGTTTGCTTCAAATGGGTATGGTTTGAAAAGCTGTTTTTTAAGTTAATTTCGGAAAGATTTCGTCTTTAATAGGGTTTTAATACTTTACTGTTAAAGTAAGATAAAAGTATGATTTATGAATATTTTTAAGAAGATTTCTAAATGTAAAATACGAATATTATACTCTTATTCGATAAGATAATTTTTTTTCAGTAAAATCAATGTTTTTCTCATTTAATATTTCAATTAAACGTGTTTATTTAAAACATATTATAAATGTGAATATTTTTTAAACGCAACTTTAAAACATATATATATATAATATATATATATATATATATATATATTTAATTTTTACACCTTATTCAAAGTTAAAAAATAAAATGTGAGTATTTTTGAATGAATGAGAAAAGTAATTGTTATTTATTTTTAAATTAAAAAACCTTTTCTCTTTTTTTTAATTAATTATAAATCTTAATTATATATATATATATACAGTCGAGTCTCTCTACAACGAAACTCCATACATCGAATTTCTCTATATAACGAATTTTTAGCAGGAACGGTCCCTTTTTTTCATGATTACATTAAAAACAGTCTCTATATAGCGAAATATCTATCTCCATATAACGAATTTTTTCATAAAATGTTCTTTATTTATTCAGTTTTAAAAAAGCTTCAAAATCACATGGAATCAAATTTCCGTCACTTATTTTTGATTTATCGTTCAAGACTGAGTTTTTTATATTGCTTCTCTACTTGAATCTCCTTGATCTTTAAGTCCAACGAATTCATTCCACCAGCCCCCCTCTCACGCATCTTTTAACATCCTTCGAGAAACAGTGACAATTTAATTAAAACACATATAAAACCTGGATCAATGTGGTAATTGAAGTCAGTGTTGATTTCAGAGGGTGACTTGGGGGGACATTCACTCCCGGAGTAATGAGATCGCCCCCGAAAATTTGAGATGTTGTGTTTTCAATGGCAAAAAAATTAACCTATGTTTTTCTTGTGTGATTTTTATTAAGCTTTTAAATAAATGTCTATTCTGTTTTTTGAAATTGTTCAAATAATTAAAAAATAGGATATTACGTTAATATTTATTGTTAAAGGCTTCAAATTTTTAATTAAACGTATAAAAAATAGTACTTGTTCAAAATTTGCACATTAAACAGAAATTTTAATGGCTTTCTCTATTCAACGAATTTCTCTATATAACGAATTTTTTACTGGAACAATGGATTTCGTTATATAGAGACTCGACTGTATATTATAAAATTCAGATTTTAGTATTAATTACGCTCATGCATATTAGGAATGAGTAGAATTCATCCCTCTTTTTAAAATTTTTTAAAGTATTCATAATAATAAACTCATAATAAAAATGTTTACGAGACGTACGGAAATTATTTGTTAGAAATTGAAGAATAATATAATGCATATTGACAATTTTTTCTAATAGTGAACGTTATTCAACTGAGCCAACAGTATATCTCTAATCTTATTTAACACTTCTTGCTCTTATGCTGGTAAGGTTGTAACGGAATGTTACTTTGTAATAAAGGCAATCTTGTGTTTTGAGTGAGTTCGCGGCGTCATTATTCTAACATTTGTGGCGAAAAAGTGACATCTGTACTTCATACAACTCTAACTTTCCGAAGCATGTGTGGCGCTCCGGGTCTACAGTTATCTGTGGTTTGCGAGTTTTATGCGAATTTCTAGCCTAGTCTCTTCAGTCTGCAAGATATAAAAGCTGTGAATGCATGTGCAGGGCAGATATTGTGGTCATTCTCCGCCTGCGGATGCTTTAAACAAGTTGAGCTTATCGCTGAAGTTTTGAAGCCACTTCGACGGTAGTTAAGGATTCTAGTTCTTGTGCATTTGGGAGAAGAGTAAAGAAAAACCATGGTAAGCTATTTTAGAAGTAATTTTAAAGTTTATTTGCTCTTATAAGTAAAGAGATCAATAGCAGCTACGGCCTGTCATTCCCAAATTAGCTAGAGAAATCCCTCACGTTTCGCAGAGGACCAAGGAAAGTGCCGACCACGTATTGGATGGAGATCGTGACTAAAAAAAATTCTTCTTTATAGTAATTAGATGTTATTAATGCGAACACATTTATAAATTCTCGAAATTAGCTCCTTTCCCCCAGTGCAATTAGAGCTAAAATAAAAGTGTTTTTGATTTGAAATACTCGAGTATGTCTTCTTTTACACGTGGCGGTCTATCCATGATCGGTTGCAACTGCAGTACAATATGGAATAACTTCACGATCTACAATCCTGCGACAAACATGAATCTTAATTAATCCAGCATCGATTTTTTTCGAGTGTAATTCTTAGTTTAAGAATTGGAATAAATTTTATTGTATTTAAAATAATTATATATCTTATGCACGCACCTACAA
The DNA here is from genome assembly GCA_964019185.1 of Maratus speculifer. Lineage (NCBI taxonomy): Eukaryota > Metazoa > Arthropoda > Arachnida > Araneae > Salticidae > Maratus > Maratus speculifer. The sequence continues at coordinate 98,586,267 of OZ025302.1, forward strand.
GCAATGCAGTACATGTTATTTGTGTTTTATATGAATTAGTAATTGTTTACTCAAGGGAATTTAGCACTAGAATTTTAACATTTCTTTACAGAGAAAAATCAGTTTGTATAAAATATATTTATATTCATGTACTGCTGTTCTTTTTATCATCAATGAATGTCCAAAGCATGTAATTTTTTTGACTTGCATGTTTTCTATTCTTTGATAAAAATAAAATGCTACATAAACCTTTATGGCAGAGCGAAATAAAAAATATTGTTAAATTATCAATTACGCTTTTTTTTCTTGTTTGTGCAGGACTTGTTTTAAAGTATTTTGATTTTGTCAGCTATTAAAAGAAGGTGGTTTATGACTCTGTAAAATAATAATAATATCTAAATGAATAAGTTGAAAAGCGTAATAAAAGATTATAAAGCAATGCTTTTTACGCAGAAATTTGTTTAACATAGTAAAAATGACACAATAGGTCGTAATGTTCTTTGTAACAAGAGAATCTTTATTTCACGATAATTTATTTTGGTTCTCAGGTACAAACACCGTTGTTTTTTATTCATGATTTTTTTTTCATCACATACATTGCAAAAGTACACTATAAAACAATCTGTTAAATTTACCGCAAAAACTGCTGGCAGCAATGTTGCCAGAAGTTTTTGCCGTAAAAATTTCAGTAAAATTAGATGTAATTAAAAATTTTACATCTAATTTTACTGCAAATTTTACGCAAAAACTGCTGGCAACATTTCTGCCAGCAATCAAAATATAAAAGAAATTTTTTACACTAGCACATCCAGTTATTAATGGAAGTTAAGGGTACTTTTATGAAACAAATCAATGCAATACTGAAATATAATTGTTACATTTTTTTCTACTGTTTTAATCTCACCGCGTTAAAAGTTTACATAAACTATCTCCAGTTCTTTCTTTTTTTTTTGCTCTTTTCTATCGATAAAAAGAAAAGTAAAGCAACCAAAATTTTTGATAATATAAAGCAGATTCCGTAAAAATATACAGAATTATGACGAATCAATTTCAAAAAAGTCAAAAGAATCGAAGACAAGAGGGACTAGCGCGGAAAATGTCTAGGATCGTATACAACAAAAATTTGGGGATCGTGTAAACGGTTACGTTATAGAGATGTCAGAGAAACAATTTATTTTCTTCCAGATATACACAGAAATATAATGTTCATTTCTTTATTTCTGTCTGTTGGAAGAAAATAAACAAATACATATGTTTTAAATCCGAAACTTGAAATGTATATCTGTTATCTTATTTTGATAGGTATGATTTCACAAAACATCACCTAACTAAACATAGACGTTTTATCTCTGACACTGAAACATATGTTTCAGAGGCAGTGAATGTGAAATATTTTTATGTGACAGACTTTTTTTTTTTTTTTTTTTTTTTTTTTTTTTGTAACATCTATCGCAGAATAACTGAGGCACCCATTTTTCATAAAATTATATTCTATAAAACACCACTGTCTATAAAACACCATTCTATAAAACAAAATTTCTTAAAGATTGGTTTATTGTAACGTATAACTGATTATTTTTTGTATGATATCAACTTCCTGTTTCCAGCTGCTATTATTAGACGACAAAGCTCGCAGAAGTATAGTAAAATTGCAAGTTTGTTCGACATATCCGGTGTAAATTGATATTGTTACTTCATATATAATATTACATGCATATCATCCATACCCAATCGTGAGCCGCAAACATATATTTTCAGTAATTGTTTGGCCACAAGACACTTATATAATAACTTTCAAAAAGTTAAATTAAAATTGTAAAGCAATAAAAGTGATTTAATAAAACAAAATAATAAAATTATTGTGTTATTATGTTAAATAATTGAATAAACGTTTGTCACAGAAGAAATGTTACTGAAACATTTTCACACCACCATTTTTAAACAATACTTAGAGGTATATTTCTACTGAAAAAGATGTAGAAATATGCTGCAAAGTGAAAAACAGTGCAAATAACAGGTGAAACTTTTTGCTGCCATTTTGTTCACGGGATTTGAATGAGGATTATTAGTGATATGGTAAGTTTAAACCTATGTATATAATTGACAATATTTCCCAACTACTAAAGACAAAAAATAACAGGAGATTTTTTTTAAATCAGATTTTCTTTTCAATGTAGAAATATGTAGTGTAAATTTAATTAATTTGGAATAATTTTCAATAAATGTTGTAGAATTAAACAAATATACACTACTACAGAACAAATAGCACTACGTATAAAAAGAACTTTTGACTAAGGAAGTGTCTCAAGGGTCTTTTAATGTAATCTATAAATCAGTAATTATAAATAACATGGCATATTTCGTATTCCCATGAAAATATATAATAGAGCAGCGGTTGTTTTAAAAACGTTTATCAACATCTTAATTAATTTTATAGATGTGATTTAAAGATTATATGCTTCGGGCCGCACATAAAAGACTGCTGGACCACATACTGCCCGCGGATCACAGGTTCAGTTTACTCCTCTGATGATAAGACGATCTAAAACTCCTGCTTTGGTAAAGATAAGTCATTACTACGGCTGTGTAGGTTAAATATAAAGGATTGGACGGCAAACGCAATTTCTGCTAATTGGCGGATAGGAATCGGTAAAACAAAGAGTTTAACAAATCGGTAAAAGTTAATAAAATATTCGTTCTCTTCCTCACAAGCAATTGTAAATCCCACTCTAATCTTACAAGATAAAAGATATTAAAAATTTAGATGTCCAGTTTTTGCCACCAAAACAACTTCGTATAACCAAGACATTCGACCAAGAGATAATCCGTAGCTTCAAAGTTGATAATCGGACCCAAATTGAGAGAAACTTCTGAATAATATCGGCTAACAAGGAAGGTCTCCATACGGGCATACCCCGAAAAATCTAAAAAAATTACAGAATGTTCTTCTCGTGTGGATATATACGTTTATTAAAAAAAATTCGGCGGAACCTCCATTCAGTAGTCTTAAAAAATAATGAAAATTTCGTTATATGGCGATTTATCGCCGATTGGCGAAGGAATGTAATTTCAAAAAATACTTTGTGTCAAATATACTTGAAGAAAAAAAAATTCATGTTGAACTTGTTTTTATAAATTTAATTTAAATAACCTTAGTTTTATAAGTTTTAATTTGTTTTAAGAATAATTTTGTTATATCGATACTTATATGTATTTATATTCAAATTTAATCATCAAAATTTGAGATTTAAAACGAAATTCATAATTTAAATTAATTAAATTTGTTTCCTGCTCAAAGTCCATTTGAGAATTGTCGATTAGATTTTGTTGCTATGGAAACACGTGGCTGTTATTTTTGAATACGCTTAAATTTATGAAGATGATTTTTCTGAATATGATTTTTTTTTTTTATCTATGAAAACATTTTTTCCAGTGATTATTTAAATAGCTACTTCAACAAGTAATATATATATATGCAATATAATGTGTATATATATGTATATAATGTATTAAAGTCTCTCATTGTTTATGTTTAAATTCATTAAATACGATTTACACGCATTCTAAATATCTAACAGTTTTGAGTTGCATAATAATCGTTTGCTTTTGGCGAGGAAAAGAGCTGTCCGCCAAATCGAGTGACTCTTTCGTCTTTTCACGCCAAATATTCAAAACTATTTTATTTTTTTTAATATACTTTCTTCGGTGATTCCGCCGCTAATCTTGACTGATCCTTTATTACCTACATAAGTACTTTAATTAGTATTTTTTTCATAAAATTCTGAGTATGCCCAGTATGGAGACCTTCCTTCCAGCACCCTATCAGCATCTTATAATCAATACGAATGGCTTACTATGCATCGGAAACGTGATATAGAAACAATAATAAAAAATTGTTTCATAAGATCAGGATTTTAAGAATATGTAACATCCAGTGAAACAGAGGAAGTTGATTTCATTAAGCAAGCAACTGTAGAAGGAGAACTGAATACAAAACAGTGCGAATCAATACAAAAGACATGTCACTCTGAGATTTCATTCGAAGAATTCTTGGATGTAGAGTTTAATGAGCTTGAAACGTGCGGCACTGTGAGAGATGAAGAGATTGTTTCGAGCATCAGTGCAGAAATTTCTGAAGAAATTAAAGACCTAGAAGATCAACAAGAGCATGAAAAAATTACAGTGAAAAAAGTTAAGAAGTAATTTGATCTGCTGCGGACATTTTTTGAATCAAATGAAAATATTAGAATGCATTTGGTGCCATTGCTATGTTAGAGGAAACTGTAAAAATGCAAAAAGATTCTACGAGATGGCAGCCTTTAAATAAGAACGTTTCCTTCTGGAACATCTGAATGCATCTCTGTAACGAATTGAATGTTATTTAATCAAAACAAGTATTTGTGTAACACAGTTTTGGAAATTATTAAAACTTTGAGAAGAGTAATTTGTTAATTATTAGTATAGAAGAATCTTATTCTTTTAATAGTAAAAAAGCAATTTGTAAGATTAATGTTTTATCAGATTAATTAAGATACTTTGAAATACTCAATTAAAACTTATTTCATTAAATAATATATTTACCGATTAATTTGTTCACGAAAATATATTCTAATGTAACATTCAAAGATTTATAGTCAATTCTTAAAATATATGTTCTCTACCATTTGGCTTTCAGGTAAATGGAACTGCAAAATGTTGTTTTTTTGGCAATGTTCCAAATGTCGGTTTCTATTTCTCTTTTATTTTCATCCACCATTTTATAAATATACCTTGGTGTAACATTTAGTAAACTATATGAATTATAATAAATAGTAATTTAGAACAGCTGCGATAAAACTCTCTTATAGTTGAAATAATAGGTAAAACGAAACTGTATAATGATGATGGTAAGAGATTTAGAAACGATTTCTGATATTACTAAGGCTTTAATATATAAATATATTTCTGATTGTTTTAAAATATATAGTAATTGTTTTAAAATTAGCACAGCTTTTATTCTTTAAGAAAAGAAGTTAGAAATTGCACGTCAAGCATAGCAAATGAGTTGCGTTCGAACTATAACGATGTATTAAAAATGTTCGGATCTTAGTGTAATAATATATAATACTTTGGATACAGTTTTGTTTACAAATGTTTACGAGTACGTTTATGAGTAACTTTTCAGAAAAAAAAGGAAGTCAGAAATTATATGTTAAACGTAGCAAATGAAGTGCGTTCACACTATAAGAAAGTTTTTAAATATACAGTACAGCATCCGAAATCTTTTGTGTGTCCCTGTAAATATCAAAATCCTTTTTTCTAAATCCATCCTTCATTGCAAAAATATCTCTTGGTAATTTTGAACGTAATTTATTGATTTGAGCTGTATCGGCTCAAATGAAACACTTTTTTTTTTATTGTTATCAACTTCACAGTTTATAATGAAAAGTCATGACTGACTCAAAACGTGCGTACTAGTTATAAAGGGAAAAATGAATAGCAGAGACTAGGGATGGTTGACCCACTTTTTACTAAATGATTTTTAATTCCTTAAATATTGAACCTAGAACAAAGTTTTATACATCATTTTATTCGTTCTACAATCAGCTATCGGAATAAAATTGCGACGTAAGTGTAATATATAAGAAATTTGAAAAAGGATCTATTTTAATCATGAAAAAATAATGGGTCAAGCTTCCCACATATGGGAGGCTTGACCCACTGTTTTTAACGTTAAAGTATCGGTACTAATAAACAAATATACAAATAAAATTAATAAAAAAATCAGAAAATCTTTATTCTATAAGGCTAAGCAAATAAAATAGGTTTTAGAAATACAGAATACTTTATGCTACAAGATTTAAACAAATAAAATAAGTTTTAAAAATCCAGAATTTATTTAAGTTACAAGTTTAAAAATATATAAAATAAGTTTAAGAAACACAGAATATCTTTATCCTTTAACAGATGTTACCGGTCTCGCAGACCGTTGATATTTTAATTTCTTTTTAGTTTAACAAAAAACATTTCGAAAATTTTGATTATTTGTAATTTTAGTGCTATCACCAGACTTATTTTAATAGGTGCATTTTAATTAGAGCAGCCTTGTAAAAAAAAAAGTTAAGTACAAAAATACTATACTACAAGTCAATCTCGCTATTTTTTCATCTTTCCTCTGACAGACCGTTTCACAGTAACTATGGTTAATTTTAAAAACTTTCCTTTGTATAGCTCCTATAACTTTATAGAGTTTTTATTTACATTTTTTAGAAATATAATAACCCTTTATTATATACTGAATATAGTTAAAAGATTTCAAAAACAATTAATGAAGCTTTGACCATGGTCAACCCTCCCTTACATTGACTGGTCAAAGTCTTTCCACATAGTCATTTTGCAATTAATAGCATATAGTTGTTTTAAGCCTTTTTTATTCTGCAAAATTCACGCCTAGAATTAAAGCTCCATATTTCTGCATTAATTAAAACCTTCTTACTTTAATTTCTATGACATATTTTATCTGTGAAAATCTTAGAAAATATTTCTAAAAAAAAACTCGCTTTTTCTGTTGAAAACACTTCACAACTGATTATGTCTACACCAGTTTCAATTAACTGCATGAAACGAAGGTTGTTGTTTGATCATTCCATTAGCTTTGGCTGCCATATAGCAACAAAAGTCTAAAACGCATTTGAATATAAAAAAAGACGGGTGGATCAAGCCTCCCGTATGGTCAACCATTCTAGTATCCCCTAGATCAGCGGTTCCCAAACTTTTGGCCTCGCGGAGCCCTTTTTGGGAAGAATTTCTAAGGCGGAGCCCCTGAACGTAACTATACTCTGTGGTTTACAAATTAGTGTTTTTTTATGCCTATAAAATGAGAAATATCTGCTGTATAAAAATCCGAGCCATTAATTTCCAACATTGGATCAAGGTTCGCAATTTAGCTCTTTCCTGATACAGAAATTCTGAATTCATAATAGAAAATTTAAAAATCAAATACATAATAATTATCTATTACATAATTCTTTAACAGTTTTATTTAATATTACACTTATTGGATACAATAAAATAAAAATAAGAATTAAAACCCTCTTTTTGTAGTATAATATCTATTTTGTATAATCGAGATACTTCCTTCAAATACTGCAAAAATTATAGTTAAATATTTGTGATTTCTGAAAGCTTGTAGCAATGAGAAAAACAAACTCTTTTTTATTCGAGCGATGTTTAAGCAATACAATTAACCCCTTGGGGACGAGCAACACATATACGAGCCGCGAAAAGGCTTAAGAATCCGTGTTTATCCCCAACAGTAAAATTTGCCTTATTTAATCGGAGCAATTTCTTGATTTAAAAATGCACAAATTTCTGTCTTTAAAATCTGGTGACAAAACATTGAAAATTTCGTAAAAGACTCCCGTCGCGAAGGGGTTAAGCGGTTAATGACATCTATTTTTAAATAAAAATTATTTTTTCGGGATATCCAGTATGTACTCGGAATTAAAGATCAAAATGGTAACCATATTTGAATTATGCATTGCATTGGGCTTTATGTAAAACTATTATTATTTATAGCGGAAACCACACATAGAGAGAAAACCAGGTAAGTTGTACAGTTTTCGTTTGCAGAGAGATACTGCCATATAATTCCAATAGGCTATTCGCGAAAAAAGAGAAAATGCGTTGTTCCAGTACCCGCGAGTAATTATGTAACACATTGTCGCTAGTCCCACCTACTGGTGATATAATCTTGCGATTATGGAATATTTTTTTCATTCTTCTTTAAGTTTCTAGTACTTCTAAATATACAACGAAAGTGAATCTCCTCTCAGCTTCTTTTTTGAACGACTTTTAAAAAAATACATTTAGGAGTAGGTCCTCGTTTTAGTGTTTAAGTACGCGGGACAAAATCTATAAGCTGTATTGTTAGATGCAGCATTGTTTACTGTTTTGGCTATTTTAAAGTATTTGGCTATTAATTATAATTTTGAAAGAAACTTTCTTTCGTCATTCTTTTTGCCTCGGAACAGGTATGCATTTAAAAACTGTACATGTAAAATGAGCTGCAATTAGTAGAAAAACTTTACTAACAAAATGGGATATATTGATGGGATTAAATTCATTTCAGGGCGGGTACTCATTGACAAAAAGTTTAACAAAGAGGTGGAGCTGAAGAAACTTTTACATTCTTAGTTAAATGACAAATATAAAGAACAAATATATACTTTTTGAATTGCTACGGACTTATTTCTGATTGAAAAATGTGACAGAGACCAATTAAAAGAAAATTTTAAAGAGAGGTTGAAAAGCGACACAAAAAGCTTAAAAGAAAAAAAAAGCGTTTTCAGTAACATACATTGCTTATAAATTTAAGTACAAGTATGTAAAACAGCAAAGATAATTTAAATAACTAAGAAATTATAAAAAAAATAATAAACAGATTAAAGCAATTAAAGTTACGAAAAGAGAAAAAAATGTATACATAACGTATATAAATATTAAATGAATCTAATGAGGGGCTTATTAAATGATATAAGATATAGAAAAAAGGGCCGTTTTAATCGACAAATATTGTACAGTGAAAAACAGTATAGAAAATTTAAGTATACAAATATCATAAACAGATTAAAGAATTTAAACTTATGTATAAAAATGAAATATGTATATACTGTGTACACAAATGAAATATGAATCTAATGAGGGCCTTTAAATCATAGAAGATGCAATAAAAAAATATTTTTCAGTAACAAACATTATCTTACTATGAAAAACAGCTAAAAATTAATACAAATAACATAAACAGATTTTAAAAAATCAGATAGAAAAATAAATATATGCATACTTTACACACAAATGAATCTAGTGAGGGATTTTAAATGATACAAGATCTCTTAACCCCTTCCTTGAGGGGAGGTGGCATGTCTATGAAACCACTTAATTTTAATTCCCAAAGACCACGTTGGCACCAGAATTTTTTTTTTTTTTTTTTTTTTTTTTATTCAGTTTATTAGATACCTGAAATTTTGTTTTTTTCTATTTAGAAATATATTTGTTTTTAAATTTCGGTATCAATCATGAATTTCAACACTTCAACAATGAAAGTGCTCTCTGCCGCAATGAAATAAAAAAAGATGTTTTAAGTTACAGGAATTGTTTTAAAAATTAAATACAATTTTGAAAACTAGGATAGAAGATTTAAATAAGTAAATTTGATAAAAATAAAATAAACAGTTTAAAGAAATGAAAATTCCAAAAATAGAAATGTGCAATATGCAATATATGTAAATATAAAAAGCCGATAGTTTTTCTTTTATTATTCAGTATAAAGTTTGATATATAAAAGTTTAGTGCAAAAAATTTGCTTGTTTTAAGTGGAATTTTTAAAACACATTAAATGCAGAGAGATAAAATAAAGCAATTTAAACAAAAAATATTATACAGAAAAATGATACATGTATAATACATATGTTTATATCTGAAGTGTATTATTGTATTTTTCAACTTAGTTATATTTATTTTTGATAGACACTACACAAAAATTCCTACATACTTTTGAAAATCTTTCATTTGCAACATGCAAATTTCTTTCATTTTGTTTATTTTCCTGGAACGCCGCGGAGCCCCTGAAAAGTTCAGGCGGAGCCCCAAGGGCTCCGCGGAGCACACTTTGGGAACCTCTGCCCTAGATAAACTTTGAAGACATGCTTATAAAAGCTGCAGACAGTGACAGAAAATGTTTAGTTAGAAACAGCAAAAGTGTTTCGAATACTCTATGAGAAGGTTCTAGTATGACTTACAAAATGACTATATGACTATAATGACTAATCTATAATGACTTACAAAAATCTCTATAAAAATTATTCGAGGCTTGTATACCTAAAATATTTTTTAATTAAATGACATTCAAATAATCAGAAAATCAATTTGTTTCGCTGATCCATTAATTACTTTTTTATGACAAAAAATTTAGAGACAACTTGTTCCACATGTATAATTACACTTGTAATTAAATAATCCCTTTTGAACGAGCGACGGTATACATGCCACATAACGTACTCAGGACACTATTATTCTCACCAGTAAAACTTTATTGTGAATTTTGCCTAATCAATGATAAAAGATTAATAAAAAGAATATTACTCAGTTAAACTGGTGGCATTGAGCTCGCAGGCTACACATACTATTTGTACATGACAGCCTTATATTTTCAAGGGTTAATTCCGTTCAAAAAGGAAATTAAGGGGGGGGGCAGCTCCCTCCATTTTCCTGTTTTATACTTAATCATTGAACACTTAAACTAATCCCGGATATGCTTTATCATATTAAAAAACTGATAAATCTGCATTAAAAACCCATCTATATCAATAAAGGGGAGGGGTATTAATCCCTGTTCCCCTTCTTATACAAATCGAATGAACTCCAAAAAGTAATTAGGGAAGCGCATTATCAGAATATACATATATAGAAAATTTCAAGCGAATCGGATATTTTTATCATGAGTTATCGTGTTACTCACATACGCACATACAGAACGGACGGGCACATAAGCTCCCAGGCTTTGATAGCCTGTGAGCTAAAAACTCCGCAAAACATGCTCACCCCGAAGGAGTTTATATGTATGCATATTGATGCATGTATTAATTACTTTTAAATGTTTTCGACAATTTCGTTTTCGTTTTCGCCAAAAGTAAAATGATTCTGGAAATTCGATTTCAGTCTTGAAACCCTGTTAAAGTCGATCCTTAGGTATAGCAATTATCGATCAGAATTTTTACACTATTTAATGCTGTAGGCATTTTTTTACTATGAATATAAAGAAAAATATCGATCTTCAGATACCAGCCGCGCACCAAAAATGTTTTGTCATTAGTCATATCTGAATCAAGTTCTCCAGAAGAAATATTTAATCTTTCTTAAGAGCATTTTCTTTCCTTATCTTTTAAGCTCAGTGTTTAAACAAGTCTAAAAAATTACCCCGGCATACTAAATAAAATTTGAAATTCACGTCAACTTTATATTTTTTCTTCTTTTCTACTGAGAAACTACCGTTGCCGTAAAATGTTTTCTCCATAAAAAAAATTTCATTTCATAAAACATTCCAAGGAACATTTATCTAGATGAAATAACAATATGCAATGCCGCGTTCTCCTTTTGGACGAATTCCAAGTACTTAAGTGTTTCTCTATTTTCATTTATGTATATTTATGTATATATTCAGCTTTTGTATGTGCGGTTTATGCATTTCTATTGATTCGACAATATTTTGTAAGGTATGGAAGGAACTGGAGTGTGCGAGCATAATTATTTTGTTTTCCACTTTCAATAAAAGAAAAACAATTCTTTTTAACACTTTCGAAAATGTTCCTGACTTTGGTTTGACCTTCTCGTCTGCTACTTTTATTTGAATTCTAATTTGAATATTCATTAAATTTTGTATAAAAGAAGCATGTAATATGTTAACTGGATGAATTTATGGATTGATTCTAAAATATAGTGAAACCTCGTTAAACCGTCAGCTCTTGGAAATCAACTATTGTACTTTTTAAGTGTTTATATCTCACATATTCAGCTTTTGTATGTGCGGTTTATGCATTTCTATTGATTTTGTTATGATACGGAAGGAAATTGAGTATGCGGGTATAGTTAGTTTGTTTTCCATTTTTTATAATAATAATAATAATAATAATAATAAACCAATTCTGTTTAACATTTTCGAAGATGTTCCTGATTTCGTTTGACCTTCTTGTCTGCTACTTTTTATTCGAATTCTAATTTGAATTTTTATTAAATTTTATACATAAGAAGCATGTCATGTGTTTACTAAATGAGTTTATGCATTAATTCTTTAATTAACTTTAGAAAATGTTCCTGACTTTGGTTTGACCTTCTCGACCCTTCCGAATTCTAATTTGAATCTTCATTAAATATTGTATAAAAGAAGTATGGCATGCGTTTATAGAATGAATTTATAGATTGATTCAAAAACATAGTGAAACCTTGTTAAATTATCAGCTCTTAGAAATAAACGATGTTGACGCTTTAAGGACTTGTATCACGTATATTCAGCTTTGTATGTGCGGTTTAAGTACGTCTATTGATTGTATAATATTTTGTAAAGCATGAAATGAACTGAAGTGTGCGGATATAATTTTTTTTTGCGTTTTTGATATCAGAAAAAGCTTTTTTTTAGCATTTTAAAAGATTCGTTGACATCCCGGCTCCCAACACAGCTCCTCTAAAATTTACAAGTTACAGCAGTCTTAAAGATTGCTGTAAAATTTCTCAAAATTTGGATTAAGTCCCATTGCTACTACATAATGAAATAATTTTCCGTTAAATTACGGAAATTGTACTTATAATCATTATGCTTGTACCATTTAAGTACTTTAACGGAAAATATTTCCTGGAAATTCTGGAAATTTTTCGTTTATTTCACAAAATATTTCCTTTTTTTTCATACTTTCGTACTGAAAGATTTCCGTTTGAAAAACAAAAATTTTTTCTTCAAGGACAAACTTACACTTTTATGATTTTATTTTGTCACCATTTAGAGACACATTAAAATCAAGATCGGAACACGTATATTAAATTGAACAGTGAAATAACCCTCCCACGAGAATCGAACTAGATAATTCTCCTCTTCTAATTTGTTGTGCTAAAAAATATTATTCCCCTTTTGGACTGTTCTTGGTCAGTTACAGTGATCATATTTTTAAATTCATGGTACAGAATGAGAGTTCTAGTGCTTTTAGATATGTGCCAGAAATGGCACATAATGCAGTGAAGGATTAATTCAATCCCTAAGTGTGGCAACGATTGCTTCATATGCAGAAGTCAGTATCAGCTTGAACAGTGAGTCATTAATTTTTCAAAATTTTTAATAGCAAGATTACTACAAAAACTCCTGATTTTAATCAACTTGGCGAAATATTGCCAAGTTTGGTGAAAAAAGAACAGATATGAAGCCAACGTGGCGAAATTCCCAAATGTAGTTTTTATGCATTAAAAAAAATTCTATATATTTTTTAAATTTTTACGAAAGAAAGTTAAAAAAATATTTTTTATTATTATTTCAATACTTATTTTATTTCGAAATTATATTGTATTTTCCTAAGCAATATCTAACATTTTTTTTACAGTTTAGTTGATTGCAATTTGAAGTTACACGAGTATTTAATATGGCGAAATAATTGTTACACCTCTTAGAGCTTTAAAGATCAGAACAAATAAAAGACTTAGGGAGATTAAAGATTTCTTCTAGAATGCTCCGTCTAGGTAGGACTAATGACAAACAATTTTTGGTGCCCAGCTTACATCTTAGGATGTATTTTGTAATATAAGAAAGCTTTCTTATTTAGTATATTAAAAGTATTCATTCTGTAATAAAATGAGCTCATTAGAAATAATGAATAGTTTAACCCTTTGCGGGGCAGGGCAAATTCATTGCTTAAGTATTGAAATAAATGACTGACACCGGAATTTGGAAACAACTTTATTTATAAATAAGAAAACGCTATGTTTCACGCATTCAATAAACCGTAGTTTTCTTTAACAAAATTCCGGTGCCAATGTGGCGTTTGGGAATTAAAATTAAATTAATATATCGGGTTTCATTTTTTTCGTAAAATGTAACTACAAAATTAATAAACATTTCAAAGCTTAAAATTTTGTTTTGTAATTTAAATATTTATTAAGACTTGTTATAAAAATTACTCTTAAAATATAAAAAACAAAAATACTCTTAATTTTAATAAAAACTTTTCTACAGTACTCAATTACGATATGATTAATGAGGGACTGTATCCATGTAATGTTATCAAAATCTTGTTTGTTCAAAATTACTAAAGAAAAGGTTATCACAAAAGAGCCAGATTTCGATCAACTTGCCGAAATATTGCAAAATTTGGCAAAAGAAGTCACCAGATATGAAGCCAACATGGCAAAATTCCCAATTCTACATTTAAATAATGTATTTTTATCCATATTTTTGTGAATTTTCATGAAAACATGTTTGAAAAAAAAAATCTTTATATTTATATTTATTTCAGTTCATAATTGCAATTTATTTTCCTAGATTAAGCAATATCTATCTTTTTTACAGTGAAGTTGATTGCAATTTGAAGTTACTCGAGAATTTAATATGGCGAAATAATTGTTACACCTCTTAGAGCTTTAAAGATCAGAACAAATAAAAGACTTGGGGAAATTAAAGATTTCTCCTAGAATGCTTCGTGTAGGTAGGACTAATGACAAACAATTGTTGGTGCGCAGCTGACATCTTAGGAAAGATTGATATTTATCTTTGCCTGTTAGTAAAGCCGTTCTTGGCATTAATAACGTAAGAACTTGAATAGATAAATTTCGTAATATGAAAAAGCTTTCTTATTTAAGATATTAAAAGCATCCATTCTGTAATTCCTGCAATAAAGTAAGTTCATTAGAAATAATGAAAAAATAATTAATGTAATGGATTTCATTTTATTAAATTGTAACTGTAAAATATGTAAGACTTTTATGTAGAAAGTTTTATTAATTCTACATTTCTAAGCTTAAAATTTTGGTAAATCAAGAAATTTTTAATGCTTATAACTTAGTTACGCAATATAAAAAATACTCTTAAATTTTATTAAAGGCTTTTTTACTGTACTTAATCACCATATGATTAATATGGGGTTGTACGCATATAATATATGACTTTAGGGAAAGTAGAGAAGGGTCCAGCATTTGATATCGTAAGATATCGCAGAGGGAGAAGTATTTTGATATAGTTCTTATTTTTGAACCAACCAAAATGTTCTTCTTTTGGTATTTTTTTGTAACATTAATATTCTGTGTTATCTTTTTTTAGTTTATTATTTATTTTTATAAATACATAAAGTGATTATTAGAACCATTATAATATGTCCCTACATTTGTAACACGTTTTATTTTTTGAAAAAATCTGAAATTTTTATCAAATTTATGTGTTTTAAGTTAAAAAATGGAATAAAACTTTGAATTCATATAAATTTTTGATGGAATTTAACTTTTCAAATTTTGGGCAATATTTAGTCAAATTTTAGTAAAGAATTGTGTATATGCCAAACCTTCTAAAACAATATCTATTCATTATAATTCACTTTACTTTAAAACATTATGTTAACAAATCACTTACCTGTATTATGAAGCAAAAGATTTTCAATACCTCTTAAATTTACTAACTTATATCAAATTTGTATGCAGAACATGATTTTTAAGTGTATTTTTCAATAAAAATAGTTCTTAAACTATTACATACAAACTTACAAGCTATATTTTGCTTCATAACTTACCAATAGATAAACAGATTTTTAGACTAATTACATTTTTGAGGACATTGAACATAAAGATGGAATGCAGCTTAGCATTTCCATGCTAAGCAGAAATGTAAACATCAAATTTTTGTATTATAACTTAGATATTTATGTGTTATTTACATTTTCTATTATGTAAATAATTTCGATTGTTTAATGAAGTAAAATATTTTTTTCTGAAGCATTTTTAATATAAATAATTAAACAGAATAACAGAAAATAAAATATGTTTGGCTTGCAGAATGAACAGATAGATTACTCAGATATTTTTTTTATTCAATTAAAAAAATAAATCTTTTTCTATTTCTAAAACACCGCATTCTTTAATTAAAAAATAATATTTAGTCTTTAAAACAAGACATAATACACCGTTGTCTTTTTTTTACTGCAGAAACTTCAGAAAATTATGTGCATACAGCAGAAAATTATGTGCATAGAAAGGGACAATAAAAAACTATCTTACTTATTATTATTTCGTCAAAGCATTATAATAATGTATTTTCTGTACGCCAATTAATCGATAAAATGAATATATTTTATGTTAAAACTAAAACAAAAAGTTGCTATCAACACACACTTTATCTTTATTTCGAGCGTTTAAGCAAAGATATAAAAATTATATTCGCAAAAATAAAAATTATACTCGACTTTTCGGTTTATATTTAAAACCATTCTCAGGAATAAATTTTCAAAAATATAAGTGGACAAAAATTATTTACATGTTACATAACCGAAGACAGATTCAAATTGAACAGAATTTTTCAAATAAACAGTTGAAATAACTTCAGTGGCACCATATATATATTATCCAAAAATGAAATGAAATAAAATTACTGGAAATATTTTGCATAAAACAAAGTTCTTCCTGTTCAGTTATTCAAAATACTCACCCATTTTTCTGAAACGGAAAATGAAACATTAACATTATGTATTCCTTGAGTTTTTAAACAAAATAATATATTTAATACTAAATTTTTTTCCCGAGGTCAGTAAGTATAGACTTAGTTTTTTATACACATAATAGCCATATAGATTACATTAGCATGTTTTGTTCCATGAAAAATGTATTTAATTAGAGTTCGTTTCAACACACCTATTTCTATATATTTAAAACAATAAAGAAGTTTTTGAACTACGGATTTTTTAATAAACTGTGCTTCAGTTAATTCTGCGACGCTAACCTCATTTCATAAAAAACAATAATCGTTTTTTAACATAAGATATTTTTTTAATCTACTTTTCTTTGGGAAGAGGAAAAACATTGATACAGAGAGGAAAATATTACTTTGTTTAATTCGTTTATTTATGTATTCTAGCGAAAAATTTTTTTAGACTAATTAAATTTTCGAGGACGTTGAACATAAAGATTATGATGCTAAGCAGAAATGGAAACATCAGATTTTAATATTATAACTTAAATATTTATGAGTTGTTTACATTTTTTATTATGTAAATAATTTCGACTGTTTAATGAAGTAAAATATTTTTTTTCTGAAGCATTATTAATATACTAAAAATATGAAATGGAAAAAGAGAATTTTTTTTTATGTTTGACTTGCAGAATGAACACATAGATTACTAAAGTGTTTTTCTTTATATATTCGTTTAAAAAAAATTTATTGCAGTTCGTTCTAAAAAGTTGCTTTTTTATTTAAAAAACAATAATTAGTCATTGAAACAAAACATAATAAACCACGTTTCTTGTTTTTTTTTTTTTTTTTTTTTTTTTTTTTTACTGCAGAAGTAAACATTATGTGTATAGAAAGAGATAAATAAAAAGCTATCTTACTTCTTATTATTTAGTTAAAGCATTATAGTAATGCATTTTCTGTATGCTAATTAATCGATATAATGGATATATTTTATGAAAAAACGAAAAGAATAAGTTACTATCAACACTCACTTTATCTTTATCTCGATCGTTTAAACAAATATGAAAAATTATGTTCACAAAAATAAAAATTGTGTTAATTGTTTTTCTTTAAAATCACGTTCAAGAGTTAATCTTCTAATTTACAAGTAAGAGTAAAAAAAAATTACACGTTACATAATCGAATAGATATTCAAACTGAAAAGAAATGTAAAAAAAAAAAAAAAAAAAAAAAAAAAACAGTTAAAATAATCTTTGTGGACTTTTATTTTATTATTATGTCTTATTCAAAAATGAGATCAAATAAAACTATCGGTAACATTATGCAAAAGCTAAAGTACTTTCAAAATACTGAACCAAATTTCTGAAATAGAAAAGGAAACATTATCCTCACATATTCCTTGAGTTTTTAAAAAACATAGTAACACATAGTAACATTACTATGGATATATTTTACACTAAATATTTTCCGCGCTCAATAACTATAGACTTCTGGTTCAAGAGCTGACAGCACAAAAACCTAAGGAATCAAGGCCCAAGAAAAATTTTTTTATTTTATAAAAGAGTAAAAATGGGCGAATCTAATTATCCATGTCTGTCGGAAGTTAAGTGGTGCATAAGCGAAAAATTAATACCACTGGTGGTTGACTCGTAGGTTTATTTTTGCGTTTCCTGCTCCCAATCCTCCATGTTTTCATACCTTTTGAAATATGTGTCTCTTTTTGATTTCATTTGAACGTTCGACTTACGTTTTCTTGGTTGAAGTAGATGGTAAATACGAGCATCAGAGGAATATTCAAGACAATTTCATTCCATTAAGGTCTATGCCGAAAATCGTTTGCGATGTTTTAAAAAGATATTTCACTATTTTAAATCTTTTTGAAACCGTTATAAATCATTAATGTCTACTACAAGCACTTATGATAGAATCTGATTGATCTATGAATAAAATTTATCGTTCATTTACTAGAACCCACGTTTTTTCCCTACAGCGCTGAGTTTGAAAATAGTTGCTGGCAATGTTCTACAGTTCTGGTACTCATTTTAAAATTTAATTTTTATTTCCATATTGCATAAATTTGAGTGGTTTTTTACAGGGATGTTTAGTACATCTTTAAAGGATATTTAGTACATCTCCGTTTCTTGACGGAAATTGTTGAATGGGAATTTTGACACTGAAATATATATTTAATTAAACTAACTTTTAGAGTACGATGTAGTATAAACACAGACCTATAAATCATATACAGAAATTCACAAAAACTGCTGATTATTTTTTCATCAACTAATGACATATAGTACTCTGAATGTGTATGTTTTTTTGTTTCTCTTTAACATTAACTTTGGAAATGAATGTGGTATTTTTTCCTACGTATAATTTTCTATAGTCTTGTAAAATAATTTTTAATAAAGTAATTAGGAAATAAATTGTGCACATTTATAATAATCATATTATGTTTCAAATTTACGAGAACAAAAAAAGGGGAAAAATAAAGTTAAGTAAGAGTTTTATACATAATAAAGCCTTTATTTAATAAAAATCGTTAAATGTCACTTAAATTTCTTGTTTAATTTAAAAAAAATTACCAAACTAAATACATATTAATGGATTTTTTGTAACATTTATATTCAGGATTTATTTGAATGAAATTCAATACTGTAAGAAAGACAGAAAATTAAGAAGCAATCAAAGAATAAGTCGTCCAAATAACTTTCTGAAAGATTTTTTAATTTTTGTCAAAGAAAATTATTGTCTTTGAAGCAAATTAATATTTGCCTTTTGAAAATTAGCTCCTTCTTTTAATTTTTTCTCTTTCAAAAGTAAATGGAATTTTTAAATTTATTAATAATTTTTCGAATCTATTTTTATTTTCTGTTTCAGATTTTTCTATTTAAAATAATGGCAGAATTAAAGTACCAAATATGCTTAGAGAAAAATACAGATAATATGAAATAAGTCAAACAATGCAACAGATATATGCGTAATACAATATTACACAGATAATGCTATACAAACGTCTTTGGTATTTTCGGGATATTTTGCGTTTTGTAAAATATATTTTAGTAGTTTTCAAAACATTTTTGAAAAAACGTTACTATCTTAGGAACTTCTTTTGAAATTCTTCGTTTGTATTTTAGTTATTTAAAATAAAAGAAGAAGAATTATAACATAAGAAATAAAGTTTTATAATGCACCTCGATCTTACAATTAGGTTGAGGAAACTTTCTTCATGTTCTAAAATTAAAGTTATAAAACATTCATTTTTGTAAGGTTAAATTAAGATAAAATTTTACCAAACTATGGTTCCTTAATATTTGAAATTTTGGCATTTTCTATAATCTGAAAAACGTTATTTGCCATTTGGAGTTTTTGTGGACAAAAATGAAATTTTTTAATTCTTTGTTAGTGTAAAAGAAAGTATTTCAAAAAATGACATATAAGTTTCAAAGACTGAAGAAAAATTAAGATTTTGAGGCTTTACTGAAAATAATTTTTTTTTAATTATGGTGCATAGAATTTTACGTAATTTTAACGTTTTCTGATCTAAAAACGTAATTTACCATTTAGAATTTTATCGTACGTAAATAAAATTTCCAATTCTTGATTCGTGAAAAGACGAAGAAATTTTCAAAGGAAGGGTCCACAAATGTTTGAAAATCTTCTATCCCCACTTTAGCCTTCATCAGTCGTGGAAATTTTAAAATACCTGAAACACACGTTTAATTATTTTTTAATCTATTTATTTTCTACAATTTCACGTTTCCTACTTAAAACGGCTGCTGAGATGTGCCAAATATTCTAAAATTCCCGACCCCCTTTTAATCCTCTTGGAGGGGGATTTGTAATATTGATGAAATATATGTTTAATTATCATTTTAGTAGATTTATATTCTGGAATTTATTCTCCTACCTAAAACGGCTACTGAGATATAGCAAGATGTTCTGTAATTTTGTATCCCCATTGAATCTCCTTAAGGGTGTAATTTTCAAAAATCCCGTTTTAATGCACTCTTACATCATAAGAAGCATATTTTCCCCCCAATTTTCATGTTTCTAGACTTAGTAGTTTGGGTTGTGCGTTGCTTATCAGTCAGTCAGGACAAACTATTTTATGTTTTCATAGATTAGAGGGTGAATTCAAGGGGTACAAGATCTTTAAATTTCCAAAAATTCAGTTTCCGGATTTGATTTTATTCTGAATTTTTTAAAATCTCTCAATAATATGCAGAAAGGCCCATTCAAAAACTTGTATTATTTCTTGAGTCTTAATTATTTCTAGACGGCGAGTATAATAGAAGGTCTATAGGTGTTAAAACGACGCGGCGTTTCTCACATTAGGAAATTTGGGGTTTGCACACACTAATTTTCAAAATGTATAAGCTGTAGTTTTAAAAAAATAGGCAAATATGGGTTTCTTTATCGTTGTAAGTATCACATATTTTAATTTATTTATTTATTATTATTTTTTTTTGCACTTTAAAAACTTGAAAAAGAAATACACAAAATTTGATTTCTTTTAATTTATATATATTGGTTTTAATTTAGAAACAGATACTTTATGATTCTATGTTCTTAAAAAAATGTACATGCATAATCTAGAGCAGAGGTTCCCAAAGTGTGCTCCGCGGAGCCCTTGGGGCTCCGCCTGAACTTTTCAGGGGCTCCGCGGCGTTCCAGGAAAATAAACAAAATGAAAGAAATTTGCATGTTGCAAATGAAAGATTTTCAAAAGTATGTAGGAATTTTTGTGTAGTGTCTATCAAAAATAAATATAACTAAGTTGAAAAATACAATAATACACTTCAGATATAAACATATGTATTATACATGTATCATTTTTCTGTATAATATTTTTTGTTTAAATTGCTTTATTTTATCTCTCTGCATTTAATGTGTTTTAAAAATTCCACTTAAAACAAGCAAATTTTTTGCACTAAACTTTTATATATCAAACTTTATACTGAATAATAAAAGAAAAACTATCGGCTTTTTATATTTACATATATTGCATATTGCACATTTCTATTTTTGGAATTTTCATTTCTTTAAACTGTTTATTTTATTTTTATCAAATTTACTTATTTAAATCTTCTATCCTAGTTTTCAAAATTGTATTTAATTTTTAAAACAATTCCTGTAACTTAAAACATCTTTTTTTATTTCATTGCGGCAGAGAGCACTTTCATTGTTGAAGTGTTGAAATTCATGATTGATACCGAAATTTAAAAACAAATATATTTCTAAATAGAAAAAAACAAAATTTCAGGTATCTAATAAACTGAATTAAAAAAAAAAAAAAAAAAAAAAAATTCTGGTGCCAACGTGGTCTTTGGGAATTAAAATTAAGTGGTTTCATAGACATGCCACCTCCCCTCAAGGAAGGGGTTAAGAGATCTTGTATCATTTAAAATCCCTCACTAGATTCATTTGTGTGTAAAGTATGCATATATTTATTTTTCTATCTGATTTTTTAAAATCTGTTTATGTTATTTGTATTAATTTTTAGCTGTTTTTCATAGTAAGATAATGTTTGTTACTGAAAAATATTTTTTTATTGCATCTTCTATGATTTAAAGGCCCTCATTAGATTCATATTTCATTTGTGTACACAGTATATACATATTTCATTTTTATACATAAGTTTAAATTCTTTAATCTGTTTATGATATTTGTATACTTAAATTTTCTATACTGTTTTTCACTGTACAATATTTGTCGATTAAAACGGCCCTTTTTTCTATATCTTATATCATTTAATAAGCCCCTCATTAGATTCATTTAATATTTATATACGTTATGTATACATTTTTTTCTCTTTTCGTAACTTTAATTGCTTTAATCTGTTTATTATTTTTTTTATAATTTCTTAGTTATTTAAATTATCTTTGCTGTTTTACATACTTGTACTAAAATTTATAAGCAATGTATGTTACTGAAAACGCTTTTTTTTCTTTTAAGCTTTTTGTGTCGCTTTTCAACCTCTCTTTAAAATTTTCTTTTAATTGGTCTCTGTCACATTTTTCAATCAGAAATAAGTCCGTAGCAATTCAAAAAGTATATATTTGTTCTTTATATTTGTCATTTAACTAAGAATGTAAAAGTTTCTTCAGCTCCACCTCTTTGTTAAACTTTTTGTCAATGAGTACCCGCCCTGAAATGAATTTAATCCCATCAATATATCCCATTTTGTTAGTAAAGTTTTTCTACTAATTGCAGCTCATTTTACATGTACAGTTTTTAAATGCATACCTGTTCCGAGGCAAAAAGAATGACGAAAGAAAGTTTCTTTCAAAATTATAATTAATAGCCAAATACTTTAAAATAGCCAAAACAGTAAACAATGCTGCATCTAACAATACAGCTTATAGATTTTGTCCCGCGTACTTAAACACTAAAACGAGGACCTACTCCTAAATGTATTTTTTTAAAAGTCGTTCAAAAAAGAAGCTGAGAGGAGATTCACTTTCGTTGTATATTTAGAAGTACTAGAAACTTAAAGAAGAATGAAAAAAATATTCCATAATCGCAAGATTATATCACCAGTAGGTGGGACTAGCGACAATGTGTTACATAATTACTCGCGGGTACTGGAACAAAGCATTTTCTCTTTTTTCGCGAATAGCCTATTGGAATTATATGGCAGTATCTCTCTGCAAACGAAAACTGTACAACTTACCTGGTTTTCTCTCTATGTGTGGTTTCCGCTATAAATAATAATAGTTTTACATAAAGCCCAATGCAATGCATAATTCAAATATGGTTACCATTTTGATCTTTAATTCCGAGTACATACTGGATATCCCGAAAAAATAATTTTTATTTAAAAATAGATGTCATTAACCGCTTAACCCCTTCGCGACGGGAGTCTTTTACGAAATTTTCAATGTTTTGTCACCAGATTTTAAAGACAGAAATTTGTGCATTTTTAAATCAAGAAATTGCTCCGATTAAATAAGGCAAATTTTACTGTTGGGGATAAACACGGATTCTTAAGCCTTTTCGCGGCTCGTATATGTGTTGCTCGTCCCCAAGGGGTTAATTGTATTGCTTAAACATCGCTCGAATAAAAAAGAGTTTGTTTTTCTCATTGCTACAAGCTTTCAGAAATCACAAATATTTAACTATAATTTTTGCAGTATTTGAAGGAAGTATCTCGATTATACAAAATAGATATTATACTACAAAAAGAGGGTTTTAATTCTTATTTTTATTTTATTGTATCCAATAAGTGTAATATTAAATAAAACTGTTAAAGAATTATGTAATAGATAATTATTATGTATTTGATTTTTAAATTTTCTATTATGAATTCAGAATTTCTGTATCAGGAAAGAGCTAAATTGCGAACCTTGATCCAATGTTGGAAATTAATGGCTCGGATTTTTATACAGCAGATATTTCTCATTTTATAGGCATAAAAAAACACTAATTTGTAAACCACAGAGTATAGTTACGTTCAGGGGCTCCGCCTTAGAAATTCTTCCCAAAAAGGGCTCCGCGAGGCCAAAAGTTTGGGAACCGCTGATCTAGAGCTTTATAATGCGTGCAGCACTTAATTATTTTATTTCTCGCATTAGTAAGATTAATTTTAAAATTTAAAATTTAAATATTAATTTTGCAAGTACAACTCTTTTTGTTATGGATAATATAGCTAAGAATATATACTTTTGACACAAAGGGAAATAAAAGTTATTAGTTGCACATTAATTGTCTTTCTGTATTTTGAAAAAAGGTGTTTGGTCATTTCGACTAACTGAAAAATCATATGTCCCTTTAATCTATGTAGATGATGCGTAGCGCTGCACTAAAGAGTTTGTACACATTATCGAGTATAGAGATAAATTGCATAAAAAAGATATAAACTCAATTGTTTGTTTTTAAAATTGCTTAAGGGCCGTCCATAATTGATGTTACGTTTGAAGGGATGGAGCATGTTTCGTAAAGTTGTGGCAGTTTGTGACAAGGGACTGAGAGGGGCTAGAAATAAATAAGCCATCACACGTTTTGGTTAAGGTAAAAGCGTTAAAAGTCATACGATTGAATTTTGAAATTACTTTTAAATTTAAATATTTTGTGTTCATAAAGTAAAAATTTAAAGCCAAATATATTAAATTCCATTTTAAATTTCAAAATATTACTGTTTTCAGTTGCTCTTTCATGTTGATATTTTATTGCTATTGTATATTACTTATGTATTTTTTTTTTCTAAACCTTACTCTTTTATTATAAAAATAAGTATACGAATCATTTTTATTGTGATATTTATAAATGTCCCACATAATTAAATTTCAAAAATAAAGTTTGAAATATGATCTAAAACGTAGTGCTTTGTTTCTGAACTGCAAGTATATGTTTATGTAATATTGCTTGCCATGTAACAAGAGGGAGGCGAGGGGGTAATATGAAGTGTGACACTTTGTGACAAATGGAGGGGAGGGCATAAAAAATTGAAAATATGTGTGACATCATTTATGGACAGCCACTTATTTAGATACATTATTTCACTGAATGGCAAAAATGAAATTTCTTGACATTATTCTGTTATTGTTGCAGTGAATGTCCCAATCTATGTTTAATGCAAGGTTTTTCGTTCTTATTTGTATTACATTTTACCCGTCAAGATTTGACGATAAACATGTTAAAAGATTAATTAGAATAACCTCCTCAGTCCTGATGTCGCCTGGAGGCGACACTAAAAATCACCCTTTAAATTAATTTAAATTTCTTTTAGAATTGTTAAAATTACATACAGACTTTTTTAATAGATGTGTGCATGTTAGAAGAATCAATGTACAAACTAATGTATATTTGGATATGTTTTATAATAATTTTAAACTGGTTTTTGTACTACCACGTAAAATTTGTCTCAGGACTGAGGAGGATAATATTTGATTTTCGTAATTAGTTGCCTGTAAAAATAGAGTTTTGAAATCTGATTTATTTCTATGTTATCTGCGGGATTCCAACAGATTCAAAGCGTTCCATGGTTCTGCCAGTCTAATCTATTCAAGTAATCATCTAAAAGAATTTTAAGCAGAATTTTAACAGTGCTTGCTTATTAGCAGAAGGATAACTAAAATTAATTGAACTGATATTTATTTTGATGAATTTTCTCAGTGTTTTGAAAAAATAACAATGTTTATTATTTTCTAATTTTTTAAATTATATTGAAAAGTTTTTATTAATTCTATTTTTATCAGTCTCATTTTAAATCACTAAACTTAATATTTCATGCTACCAAGAAATTATTTATAATATATTTTAATTATTTTAATTTTTCATAACGTTTTCATACATTATTTCATTATTAAACCTTGAGTATCACAAAGTAGTTCAATTATAATTTTTACATGACTATTTTTATTTCCCCTTGTTTTCTCTTCTTTATTTTAAATTTTTTCCCCAGAAAATATTTATTACTTTTCCTTACACACAATAAACACAAACATAAATCTTCCTTGTAATGCTCAAACAAAATATAACAAAAATTGTAGATCAGTTTAAATTAAATAAAAAATATTTTAGCTTAAATATTTTAAGTTAAAAATGTTAAACTATTTCTAAAATATTTTAGCAGACTTCACAATTTTAAAGATTCAGACATTACTTCAAAAGGTCACTCGGGGATTTAGTTAAAAATCATTTATTATATGGTCGAAATGAGGTATAACATTTATTTATTTATATAATTCATGTGTATGACAATTTACAAATGGGTTACTTTTTCTAAACTTCCATGCACCTGACAGGAAAGTGGAAAATTGCTGCTATTACCTACCGACAAAATAATGTTTAAACATTGACATTTTTTTTTTTTAATTAGAATAATTTTTTTAAAATATTGCTAGGTGTTAAATTAAATTTTACGACATTTTTACAATTTTATTTGTGTGTGTTGCATTTATTGTTTTTTATTAATTAATTTATTTATTATATATTGAAGAAAAAAATATTTATAATTTTAATGAATTTTATGTGTTAAAAATACATTTTAATGTTTCAAACAAGTATACGAGAAATATTCTAAGTTATTATCTTGCGCATGATGACAGATATAGATTGCCCAAAGATAGCACTGGCTTTGTAGTATGTATTACCTTCTGCGCGAGTGCCCCATGCCCCATATGTTAAACCAATGGAGACAGTTGCGGTTCTTCACCGTTAGAGGGCGCACTTGTTTTATACCTTGTTTAGAGAAAAAGCAAACTTTACAGTGAAGTAATGTATTTGTATTTAAAATGATTTTAAATTAATTATGTTTATTTTTTACTTTATTTATTAATTTTGATGTATTTAAAGCTATTTATTAATGTATTTGATTATAACAAGTTTTATTTCAGCCAAAAATCCATCTATATTAGGTTATTTAAAATTTTATGAAATGTACGCCTATTTTAGTAATTATTTAGGGTGGAGGCGAGGCTTGGGATGGTTTTTTTTATATTGAAGAAAAAAGTATTTATAATTTTAATGAATTTTATGAGTTAAAATATATTTTAATGTTTAAAACAAGTATACGAGAAATATTCTAAGTTATTATCTTGCGCGTGATGACAGATATAGATTACCCAAATATAGTAATAAATTTGTAAAAATTTTCAATTTTTTTTTTTTTTTTTTTTTTTTTTTTTTTTTACAAATACATTTGTAAAACCCTGAACTGGAAATTGGCTGTTGATATCTAATAATTACTATGTTTTAATTACTTGAAAAAAATTTTAAAATAAAATTGTTACTTAAAAAAAAAAAAAAAAAAAAAAAAAAAAATAAATAAACATTGTTGAGGGTTAAATTTTATTTAATTATAAAGCATCAAAATGATAATGATAACAAAATAATAAAAATCATATAACTTTCCCTCGTAGTAAAATGTATCATTATTCAAATATATTATTTTGCTGAGCGTTGTTATCGAAACCTAGTCCTCTACAAAAGCTCAGAGCTTTAAATTCGTGCCTTAAACCACAGAGCTAACCAGACTTGCTTCGTCTTTTATCTAACTGGAAGGGCTTATAAATTTAACTATATGCATGCGCAAATGCTTGAATTTTTGAGTTGATCTTGCATTTTATTCTAATAGAGAAAGAGTAAAAACATAAGTATTTGTATACAACAGGAACAATATAAATAAACTATTTGTAAGCATTTGGTCTCTGTTTTTTTTTTTTTTTTTTTTTTTTTTTTTTTTTTTTTTTTTAATTAACTTTTTTTTTTAGAAAACTTTTTTTTTTTTAGAAAACTAAATGTAATTATATTTATCATTACAAAGTAAAAAGAACAAGATTTGTTTAGCAATGTGGTTTCGCATCAAAATTAAAAATATTTTAATTTTTGTACCTGAGTCACGAGTCAAAACAGACTTTCGTTAACTTTGATCATTAGTCAAAATATTTCAAGAACGAAGAGAAAATGTTAAAAGATCTCACGTCAACTTTCTGCTTTCTGAGCGATTAAGAACAAACGTGGCGTTGAAATAAACATCAGCAAACACGAAAAGATAAATTTCTTTTGGAAGAGATTATTTAAAATACCTTCACTCAGATGTAAAGTACTTTTCTTTTTAAGAAGCATAGCAGTATTACGGAAACAGTGTTTTTAGAGAATATACAGTGAAGAAAATAATGAAAATATTTGCACCGATAATTTAAAATGTACTAAAATTATTGCATTGGATTTTAAGTATCTTGATGCTTCTTATTATTAGTTAATTGTTAATTAGTTGATTTAAGTATTATTGCAAAGTTTCATAATCTAAATTTATAAATAAATAAATAAAACATAAATTTTTGCATACGTCAACAAAATAAACAAACTACTTGTAAGTGTTTAATCGTCCTTTTTAAAAAGTTATTATTATTATTATTATTATTATTATTATTATTATTATTATTATTATTATTATTATTATTATTATTATTATTATTAAAATTATTATTATTATTATTTTCCAAAAGCTTATTTGCGCATTATTCTGTTTATCATCATATTTTATTTAGTAGATTACGTTTCGTACCAAAATTATAAATATTTTAATTTTTCAAGCGAAGTAACATATCCAAACACAGTATACTTTCGTTAATAGCAACTATGACTATTGGCGAATAAATAAGGCATAATTTTTTATATGCGACAATAAAATACATAAACTACTTATAAGTCTTCAATACTTCTTTCTAAAAATTACTATTATTATTATTATTATTTACCGAAAGCTTAATTTCAGCATTATTATTATTTATCATCACAATTATATTTATTATATCATTAATATTTTTATTAAGCAGATTGCGGTTCACATAAAAATTTTTAAATATTTTAATTTTTTAAGCGGAGTCACGTATCAAAGTTCACATATCAAGTATCGTTTCGACGTAATATACACAAAAATATAGTGAAATATTTGCACCGAAAATTTAAAATATAATAAAATAGTTTAAGTATCGTTATTCTGCATAGAGTATTATTGCTAATCTGATAGTCTAAATTTATAAATAAATAAATTAACAATAAATCTTTGTATACGGCAAGAAAATAAATATACAATTAGTAAGCGTTTAGTCTTTCTTTTTTTTAAAACTAATTTACTTTTAATGACAGCTTAATTTAAACATTATTATATTTATCATCGCATAGAAAAAAGCAAGAATAATTTTGAAGATTGCGTTTCATGTAAAAATTATAAAAATTTTAATTTTTCAAACGGAATCACATATAACAACACTGTATACTTTCGTGAGTAACAACGTTAGTCATTAGTCAAATTGTTTGGGAATAGAGAACAATTTCACGTTAACTTTGTACTTTCTGACCAATTAAGAATGAACGTGGCGTTGAAATAAACATCAGTAAATTGAAAAGATAAATTTCTTTAGGAAGAGTTTATTTGAAGCAGCTTGACTTGACTTAGTTAGAAAATGCTTTATTTCTTATGTAGCAAAACGGCATTTTGAGATTCTTTTTTCACTGAATTTGTACGAAAATATGCATAGAAAATATTAAGCTGAAAAATAACGATATACTAAAAAACATTGCTTTTAAGCGTCTTAGTGTTTCATACAATATATGTCATATCGTTTTTTAACAATAACATATGAATATATAAAATTTAAATAACATATTATATTGAATATTATATTAAATGTATAACAATGCACACTATAATTTGACTTTTAAAAAATTCCCGCCAATTCGGCCTACATGTACAGGTAAATTTCAAAATTAAGTATTAATTTCACCAACCAAACTAAATCAGTATAAGAGATAAACCCATTTTAATAATTTCATCTGACCATATTTGTCGACTGTTTAATTTATTTTTTGTAAGAGCTAGTTTTAAGAGAATCATGTTAAGGCAGCATTAAAAAATTATATTTTTCTACACTTAACAACTCGAAATTTTCCGCCACACTTTCTGACTACCACACCGACGCTTCCCTCAGTACTGATCACCTGGCCTTCAATCGCCGTCAGCGCCACCTATTGTTTGATTTGCGAACTGAAATAAAAAAATTACGGTAAAAAAACTCCTGACATTGTACATAACCCTGCTGCAAAAATTTTTCAAATAGCTGTCACCGTTTGCAAGTTATTGAACTTTGAAATCCATCAGTCATTTTTGGGACACCTGGTATATGGGGTCTGATCAATCTACTATGGTTCTGCAAATTTCTAATATTCCTTTTAATTCATTTTTTCATGTTTTATTGACATGTATTGTTTGAAATTTAATGGTTTTATATATTTATATATACGTAATTTGACAGCACACTGTTTGTTATTTTTCGGATATTCCCGGAGAAATGTATTAAAAATTCTACATGCTTATAATATTCAACAAAATTTCTGCAAAATATCATGTCACACTTTATTTTTCGTTGTGATGATTTGCTTCATTATTTCCGTTCACTAAAGACGTTAGACGGACTACCTTGTTTCCTGTCTAAATAAGAATAATAAATGTTTTAATCTTTTCGTTGAAATCGCATGTCATAGGAAGGCATGCTCTTGTCTGTTACAACAACTCTGATCATTAGTTAAATTATTTCAGGAAAATAAAAGAAGGACGATGAAAGATGTCTTATATTAATTTTCTGTTTTCTACACATTTTGTCGCAAACATCACATAAAAAAAATATGTAGTGCTAAAATTTGATACTTAAAAATGAGTAAACTAAGATTGGGATAGGAGTCAAAAATGTGCTCATTTTTTAATACTTTATGATCTTATAATATTTCTGAGTGCATAACTCTTAAATTCGACAAACGCATGTACACTGTAAAAAAAAATCTGTGAAGGTACTAAACATTTTCTAGGAAACTGGGATTCTAAGAACTTTTCATGTAACGATAACAGGAAAAATTCATGTAATCGATTCTGAAACTTGAATTTTTGCTGTTACCGTTACAGGAAAAGTTCTTGGAATCCCAGTTTCCTAGAAAAGGTTTAGTACCTTTGCAGATTTTTTTTACAGTGTACTACTTTTAATATTCGTGTAAAACTTCACCAGGTTTGACAATTTTTTTTTTTAAAGAAATTTTTCTTTGAGAACAGAGAAATTTAAATGCGTTGATGTGAATGATTAAGATTGGGGGGCGTTCTTTTTAAATATGTCGCTCAAATTTTGTTATTTTGACCTTTTTTTTTTGCATAGGATAGCTGAGGGCGATCTACAACCGGCCTAGTTTTTACTTTTTCGATTTTGGTTTCAGATTTTGGTTTTAATATTTTAACTTTCAAAACCGGTTTGAACCGGTTATGAAACTAAGACTAACCTAATATAAAAAGAATATAATGAAAATCGTAGTACGTGACATATTGTGTATTCTATATTGACACTAATCAGTGGGTATGTGGATTCAACTCCTCATCTTTTTGCTCCATTTTGGGAATAACGGATTTTGAACTTATTCTATAGACGATCAATGTTTTTGAGACTTTTACAAAAGTTTCTCTATACATTTAGCTAACACAATATGCAAATGCATTTTCGAAACGTTGACACAAGCGCAGAGAAAAAATATTTAGTAAACCTGTTTATTTTTCATACAAGTTTTACTAGTTATCATACAAGTTTACCGTCCGTCCTTCTGTCCGTCCGCCCGCATATAACAACGCAAAAACTACCAAACCGAATCGTTTGAAATTTAAAATATATAATTATTACATAATTTTGTCGAGTCATTTAAAATTTTATGAAAATCGGATGCATAGATCAATTACAGGGACAATCAAAAGTATTACGTTACATTTCAGCCATTGGGAAAAAGTGTTTCAAATGCATTTTAATGGTGTTACACTCGTTCGAACATAATAAAATTGATATGCATCTATCAAGTACATATTATAATATACATTTTGCATAATCTGTGGTGCAAAGAACATTTGTTATTGATTTACAAGTCCACACAAAAGTATTCCATTACATAATGGTATAGGGAGAACATTGTTTGGTGCGTATTTTAATTGAAATTAACTATTTACAATTTTATGAGATTGATATATGAGAGTGATATCGTGAAAACCTCCTATCGTGAAACCTCAGTTACTACGCTTCACGTGCAATTTCCTACTTGCTTAAATTTCCATTTGCATTCTTTTCACACAATTTTCAGTAGTGCTTTTTTATTGCTCTTTCATGTTAACACTTCTGGTAAAGGGGGAAATCTTTTACGAGACTTCTCTATTTCCGTATATAAGTCTTAATTTAAATTCCGTATAAATTAATCTGATGTTTTTTAGAGTCCTCGCACCTACGATTTCTACAAAGTATAAACGACCGCAGGAACCTGCTTCTTCCGAAATGCAATGCAATCTTGCCGAAATGCAATGCTTTACAAAGACAAAAATTTTTATGATTTCTAATGTAACTGAAATAAAATGAACTTTAACAAGAAATCAATAAAAAACAAATAAAATCGACAAGAAATTTTTAAAGCAATTAAATAAAAATATACGGCATTTTTCAAGCAATTTACCCTATTTGATATTCATCATATTATCACTAAAATGAATCTAATGATTATAAATAATGATGATGAATCTAAAAGATTAAGATTTATTGAAAATAATCTGAGTTGATCGTAAACATAAAATGGTATGTATGAAACAATTCCAACATAAATTTATGTAAAATTAATGTAATTAATGAATTCCCCGGATCAATTTCTACGGTTCCTTAATTGACGGAGAACTGATTTGATGACAATTTCAGTTTATGAAGGGATGTAGGGATGAAGATATCTCCTAAATAAAAAATCCAAATTATTATTATATATATTTTTTGAAGTAAAATGTACAGTCGTTAAGGGCTAAAAAAAGGAGTCTCATTTTTTTTTTCAATTAACGAAACGTTTCAAATTTATATTTTCAGGTTTTCCTTTTATGTGTCTCCAAAAAATCATTTTCGACTGATTCTTTAAAAAAAATGTAAATGTTTCATCTTACTTAGTTCTCTTGCATAAAATCTTTGCAACTTTCTTTATAATGTTTAAAAAAGTAAGAAAGAAAGTGGAACAAATATATTTTGAAAATTACTGCCTAAATTAAATGCACCGCATTGTACTTAAGAGTAAGAAATCAGAAATTTTATTTATATTTACATGAGAATAAAAAAGGACAACAACAAGAAAAAATTCTAAAAGTTTTAACTTAATGAACATTTTTATTCGCTGTATTATAAACATAAAAAAATCTAATGAATGATACACTGATAAATTCATTAATATTTCGAAAATAATGATTAATCAATCGATAAAAGATTTATGTCATCAGCAGCTTCCAGCAGATGCGTGCAAAAAATATGGATATTGAAATGTAAAAACCAAAATCTTTTTTTCCATAGCAGAATTTTTTGTCAATTTAATTTTTTCTAATTTTTTTCAAAACTTAAAAAAATAACAACATTAATAAGTTTTTATATTGAGAAAGAATGAATGCGATGAAATTATATAAATATGGATAATATGAATGTATATTAAATTAATGTAAATTATTGTAATATGTAAATAAATGAATAAAATGAATGTATATGAAATGAATGCAAATTAATGCAATATGTAAATATATGAAATAATATGAAAGAAATGAATAAAATGAATGTATATGAAATGAATGCAAATTAATGCAATATGTAAATATATGAAATAATATGAAAGAAATGAATAAAATGAATGTATATGAAATGAATGCAAATTAATGCAATATGTAAATATATGAAATAATATGAAAGAAATGAATAAAATGAATGTATATGAAATGAATGCAATTTAATGCAATATGTAAATATATGAAATAATATGAAAGAAATGAATAAAATGAATGTATATGAAATGAATGCAAATTAATGCAATATGTAAATATATGAAATAATATGAAAGAAATGAATAAAGTAAATTCAGTTATAAAATTAAGGATTTGGATGTACAAAAAGAAAAACTGTCGGATAATATTGAAGCAGATGATTTTTTAAGAGATATTTTGATAATGAGAATAAATAAAATATGCTGACATGGGATATCGTGAATGGATATGAAATGAATGTAAATAAATGTAATATGTAAGTATATGAAATAAGATGAAAGGAATGAATAAATGAAATCCAGTTATAGAATTAATTAACTAGACGTACAAAGAGAAAAACTCTCAGCTTATACTGAAGCAGCTGATCTCTTCAGAAATATTACTATAATGAAAATGTATATGAAATGAATCAAATGATATGAATATGTATAGTATGAACGTATAAGAAATGAATGTAGATTAATGAAATACGTAAATAAATGAAATAATATAAATGAAATGAATAAATGAAATCCAGTTATAAAATTAGGGAATTGGATGTACAAAGAGAAAAACTGCCGGATGATACTGAAACAGCTGATCTTTTCAAAGGTGCAATGCAGACGAAGCGTGTTTGTATTCAGGATTCTCGATGTCACTCGCCATTGCGCCAAATTGCGAATAAATTCTTCATTTTGTGAGTAAACAAGCGATTATATTCGTCAAATTTCCAGTGCTCAGTTTTTGCTTTTTCTTTCTTGTCTTTTTCGTTTTTCATACATATGTATGTATACATATTTTTAACATATTTGTAGCGAATAGTCGAAATTAGATTAATAACAATCGTTGTCGCAGATATAAAAACTTAGGTTATTTTAGAACATATTGAAAAAAAAATACATTAAAAAACTAAAGATTTTTTTTTTTTTTTTTTTTTTTTTTTTTGTGCTGTACGGCAAATTTATTTTGCTAAAACTTTTTTCATTTGGAGAATATTTTATTTTTTATTTTTAATTAGCCAAATTACTAAAGTTGGCAAATGTCAGCAAGAACACTGTTTGTATTCGAATAAAAAGGCAACAAAATACTAAATTTTAATGAATCAAAATTCAGCTTCTGGCTTCAACACCAGAAAATCCCACATTACTGCTCTGGTACGAGGGAAAGTTACTAGATCACGTATGCTTCTTTTTTTCTCATAAAAAAATCTAAAAAAAATTGCCAGTCATGTACAAAAACCAAAAGGAATAATGGATGTATACAAGACTTTCTAAAGAATCCTACAAGGACGTATTTATTCCTGTAGTTTAAAAACATCAGCGTGCAACTGTGAATTCTGAAGAAGATTTCATTGATAATGTCAGAAGTCTTCCATCAAATATACCACCATCAGCATGATCACACGTTTATTATGCATTATAAACTAGTCGGATGTGGTAATCCCAAAATTTTCTTATAACTAAAACATGTTAATACTGTCTGAAAAATTAAGCATATCAGCAACTTCGAGTAGTTTATTTGCAGAAAAATCTAATAAGCATTAACTTATGTAAACTTCTTACTGAATCTAAAGTTTTATGAAACTCCGAATGTTAGTTCTTGAGATATGACATAAACGGAAATCTTTAAAAAATTCAGACTAGCAGCGCCACCTGCTGCCCGATTTATACAAAAAAATCAGCATTAGTTTATATGATGGAATAACTGAATCTAAAGTTTTATTAAATTCCGCTCATCAGATCTTGAAATACAGCGCCCACAAAAATTATGTCACATACATCCAAACTGACATTTTGTAAATAAACATGTTTTTCGGGTCCGTAACCCCTAAAACATGTAAACGTAGAAGAAAGTAAAAAAGACAGATGTTTATTAATCAACGAAAATTTACTGTAATCACGTACGATGATATCTTAATGTTTGATGATAGTGTTTGATATCCTCTTTCAAATTGCCCAATACTTCAAAAAGTGCTCTCTATCTATAGAAAACAGCGAAGACAATTTGCCATTGAAATTTAAGGAGACACAGTTCCTTGAAATTGGTCAAAATATCGATTTTTTTTAAATATTATCCAAAAGCTTCTTTAATTAAGAATATTTTGACAGTTCATTTTTATCTATAAGACAATTATATCGCGAGATGTTATAAATTTTGTTAACAAATACATAGCAATTATCTGTATAAATCGAAATTTTAAAATGTTTTTTTTTTTCATGCTTATACTTTTATAACTTGCGTATTCGATACTAAGGCTTTTTTGTTAATTTAGACAGTGGTTTGATTTTGTTACTTGTCCTCAATGGTGTTTGTAATATTTTTATGAACAAATTTAACATTCAAGTTAATAGTTATTTTTTTATATTTAAATTGAAATTTTGTTGAATTTACTTCATTTTTTAACACAAACGAGAGAGAAAAAATTATATTAAATCTAAAAATCCATACATAGTTTTATGTAGTATATTTTAATGAATGTGGAAAAAAATCGAAACCAAAATATTCATATTTATAAAAGTATTAGGGATTTTTAAAAATTTTTGGAAAGATAAAGAATTGCTTTTTGAAATCTTGGGTGACTCAGAAGAAATATTGCATGTTTTAGTTCGTGATTACAGTACATTTTCGTAAATTAAGAAACATCTGTCTTTTTACATACCCATCATACGTAGTATAGGTTAAGTCTTGCAATCGTTTTAAAAATAAAAAAAAATTTTGACGAATTTACACGTTTTAGATACTGAAGATTCCAAAAAGCACATTTTTAGAAAAATAAATTTGCCGTCCGTCCGTCTGTGTGTCTGTCAGTTTGTGTGTCTGTAAACGCTCTATCTCCCGAACAAATTGAGATACAGACTTGAAAATTTGTATGTGCTTAGTATGTAAAAATGTAATGAAGCCTATTTAATATCAGTAACTTCGATTATTCGGAACTATTTTTTTCGGTCTCTCAAAATATTCGTTCAGATGAAAGGTGCATAATAATTTTCGAATTTTTTATTTTAAGAAATTCACGTAAAAGGCAATAATAAACACAAATTTTGCATAAATAACGAAGTCGATCGGATTATTAGGTGCCGAGACATTTGTAATTCTATTTTGCACATTCTTCGATTTTTCATGAGCAAGAATTTCATTCAAATTTCAATTCAAAGATATGTTTTAATTGGAAATGACACGCTTAATCAAACTTGCAAAGCTGTTAGTTATTATGATTATTATTTTTGGAGTTATAAGGATTTTCTTTTACGGAATTCGGTACTATTTGGGTTTTATATAATTTATCAAATTGGTTTATCAGTAATTCATTAATAGAGCAGTACTGTGTATATTAAAAATATTTAAATATGTGTTAAATTTTGTTTTGGAATTGGAATGCATTTTATAAATAGTTTACGCATGTTTCATCTTCATACATTGCGTTATGCATATCCATGATTGGTAAGAATTACGGAAGCTCCAACGACTAGTTTTACAATGTATAAATTAGAGAAGAGATATATCTCAAGTATATGAACCAAAATCTATTGTTTATTTTATTTTATTATATTTTTATTATTATTTTAAATTAAGCCGTATAACAAATAACGGCTAAAAAATATAATCTGATAATTTTATTCGAATAACAAATATTTCAAATTTACTTTTTCTGAACTTTTGTGTTGCGTCTTCAAGAATTTATTTTCAATAAATTTTTAACAACCAAGTTGGAAATAATTGGCCTTACTCAGTTCTGTTGTTCGTGTTTTCAACTTTCTTCATAACAATTCAAAAAATATAAAATAAAATGGAAACAAGAATACTGTAAGAATTTAATTGCCGTCTATATAAAATTTCCACATTATACTTAACAATAAGAAATCAGAATCTTTTTATTTATATGAGAATAAAAAGAAACAACTAAAATTAGTTTTAAATTAAGGATCTTTTTTTAATCGCTGGATTATAATAATAAAAAACTCCTAAAATAAATAATTCAGTGAAAAACTTTTTTTCATAAATATTGATTAATCATTCAATAAAATATTTATATCAACAACAGCTTCTGGAAGTTACGTGCAAAAAATATGAAAATTCAAATGTAAAAAGCAAATAGCTTGTTTTTTTCACAGTGGAATTTTTTTTTCTGCAACTTTTTTTTGCATATTTTTTCGGAAAATAAAAAATAAAGAACATTTCCATACCACAACATAATAATTTTCGATTTTTTTTATTTTAAGAAATGCACGTAAAAGGCAATAATAAACACAAATTTTGCATAAATAACGAAGTCGATCGGATTATTAGGTGCCGAGACATTTGTAATTCTATTTTGCACATTCTTCGATTTTTCATGAGCAAGAATTTCATTCAAATTTCAATTCAAAGATATGTTTCAATTGGAAATGACACGCGTAATAAAACTTGCAAAGCTGTTAGTTATTATGATTATTATTTTTGGAGTTATAAGGATTTTCTTTTACGGAATTCGGTACTATTTGGATTTTATATAATTTATCAAATTGGTTTATCAGTAATTCATTAATAGAGCAGTACTATGTATATTAAAAATATTTAAATATGTGTTAAATTTTGTTTTGGAATTGGAATGGATTTTATAAATAGTTTACGCATGTTTTATTTTCATATCTTGTGTTATGCATATCCGTGATTGGTAAGAGTAATGGAAGCATAGTTTTACAATGTATAAATTAGAGAAGAGATGTATCTCAAGTATATGAACCAAATTCTATTGTTTATTTTATTTTATTTTATTATTATTATTATTTTAAATTAATCCGTATAACTCATAACGGCTAAAAAATATAATCTGATAATTTTATTCGAATAACAAATGTTTCAAATTTACTTTTTCTGAACTTTTTGTGTTGCGTCTTCAAGAATTCATTTTCAGTAAATTTTTAACAACCAAGTTGGAAATAATTGGCCTTACTCAGTTCTGTTGTTCGTGTTTTCAACTTTCTTCATAACAATTTAAAAAATACAAAATAAAATGGAAACAAGAATACTGTAAGAATTTAATTGCCGTCTATATAAAATTTCCACATTATACTTAACAATAAGAAATCAGAATCTTTTTATTTATATGAGAATAAAAAGAAACAACTAAAAATAGTTTTAACTTAAGGATCTTTTTTTTAATAGCTGGATTATAATAATTAAAAAACTCCTTAAATAAATAATACAGTAAAAAACTTTTTTCATAAATATTGATTAATCATTCAATAAAATATTTATATCAACAACAGCTTCCATAAGTTACGTGCAAAAAATATGAAAATTCAAATGTAAAAACCAAACGTCTTGTTTTTTTCACAGTGGAATTTTTTTCTGCAACTTTTTTTTTGCACATTTTTTCGAAAAATAAAAAATAGAGTACATTTCCAAATATTGATAATGAGAAGAAAGTTGTTTTCGATAACTAAAAAAATTGTAAATTATTTCGTTTGATAATAAAATTGGGAAAACGATGTTATAATTCTATCAGTGTTAAATTCGGACACTTTTCTCTGGGAGGGACTTCTGTAACTCCGGGGGGGGGGACATTATAGAGTTCCGGAGGAAGGGGGGATTGCACTTTTTGATCATTGAATTCTCAAGTTTTCCGGGGGGGGGGGACATTTCATTGCTCTGGAGGGGAATGTCCCCTACCGGACTAACCCCTGGATTCAACACTGAATTCAATGAAGCTGCCACCCAGCAGCTTTTTTCGACATAAATAATAATTTTCTTTTTTTCTGTAATTTTATAGACATAAAATGTATAAGAATGGTGTTAAATGTAATCGTTCAGAATTTGTAATTTGACTTTTTTTCGTTGATTAAAGAGTCTCATTCCGTTATTTGAAAGAGCAAGAGATTTATAAATCTTAATAGTAACTTTTAGCGCAGTCCTAATAGTAGCAATAAGTCTTATCAGTAACTTGGAATATATAAATTTTTATTGACACAAAAATGTATTTTTTGCCATTTTATGTGATTTCACACGCATAAAAGCTTAAGGATGCTGGAATGCATTACCAAAAACTCCGTAAATTGAAGAAAATTTACCGATAATATACAGTTTAATTCTCTTAATACGAGTTCCAAGGGATTTATAAAAGTACTTGTATTAACAGATATTCGTAAAACATGTAAAGATAATATAAAACTTAAAACACTCATGCTAAAATATTTTAATCTTATTTTTTATATTTTTTATTCTTACTAGTACGATTCACGAATGTGTTTCAGTGTTTCATAAAAACTTTATTTTTAGCTACTTATATAAAGTTCTGTGATACAGGAAACTATCAAACGCAGGCAATGCCCGTTTAATTCACAATGAGTTTCTGTTAATAAACAAAAAAATATGGGAAAATAAATATTCTCAACAATGGGACTGAAAAATCCTAAAGTGCATAAAACCACAAGATATTTCCTCACTTTTTCATGGAATGCCCTGAAACTAGCAGAAGTTCTAAGACTTAAAATGTAGAAATTTTCTTATCTAATATTTTTATATTTATTTGTTATTAAAAATGGGCAGCTTATTAAGGCCTAAAGTTGATGGAGATTTTTAAAGCTATTCAAAATCCATTCCAAATTATGTGTGGAACAACTTTTCCACGTATTACTACAATCTTACCAGAGCTGTTCCCAAATTAAAATAACGATGCTACTATGAAAACATACTTCATTTCGTAATTTTAACGTACAGTTTATAGTTGAACAATTTACAACTTAATAATAATAATTATATATATATATATATATATATATATATATATATATATATATATATATATATATATATATATATAAACATATATTTTCGTGCCCTTTGAATGCAAGAAAACGCAATGGTAGATTTACTATTAACCACTAAAATCTGGTTTTCAGGTTTTTTCCACTAAGACATGACTTGGCAGACCGACTGCATTTTAATATGCAAATCGAGTTTTAAATAATTCTGAAATTTCAGCCATGAACTTTATGAGATTATTGTTTGAAGTGCAACTTCCCGGTCTAATAGAATGAACCGATTACAAAAACATGCACTTACACATTTAAACATACACTATTTGAATATTATAGGTGTGGTTGAATTGTCGTAATATACTAAACACACTTCTTATAAAAAATAATATATGCTGTTCAAACTTGAAGAGCTAGATGATATATTAATTTGTAGTTATAAACCAAAGGAATCTTTAGGAAGGTGTAAGATAAAATCCTACAAATGATAAAGTTCCCTGGTTCAATTCCCAGTCAAATCAATATAATATGTAGGATTTTGTTTCACGACTGTGGCAAATTTTATGTAAAATATATTGTATATAATTAGTTGCAATATACGTCGCACACTAATTTTTATTTAAAAGAAGAAAATACCAAAAAATTGGTGAAAAAATCGATTTTTCTTTATTAAGTGAAAACTTATTTAATTGTGAATATGTTGACACCTCTGTTTTACACTTACGGTTATTACATCGCGAGATATTTTGTTAATAAACCTAGAGCAATTACCCATACAATTTAAAACTTTAAATGACTTTTTTTCCATGTTCTTATTTTCTTCACTTTTATGTTTTAAGAATAATAAGGGTTATTTATTTATTTATTTTTTTTTTTTCGGTTTGAAATAGAGTTTTAAAGTTTTTTCTACATGGTTTTTATTATGTATGTGATAAATATGCGCATTGAAATAGCCTTTAAGTTCTTTTTAATTAAATAAACGTATATGAAAACGAGTTAGATTTCATCGTTTTACACTATGCATATTAGTAAAAAAAATATATTAAATAAAATAATTTTTTAAAAAATAGTGCAGATTTTTTTAAAAAAATGAAATATTTGTAACATTTTTCAAAATTTTAATTAAACATGAAATTAAGATTTTTTTTTCAAAATGTACTTTTATTTGAACATTGAAATACATTCACCATTCGAAATTTAAAAACTATAAACTATAAACTATTTTAAACTAAAATTTCTTCTATCTCATGCATGTTAAAATTTCGAAATTTGCTATCACAATGCCAAAATTAATGCAATCTATGGCCATCATGAGGATTCTAAAGATATTTAATTCCGTGAATTAGTTTTTGAGATATGATTATTGCAGAAATCGTGTAAATACTACAAAATTCAGCATAGCAGCACCACCTTTAGGGCGATTAACACCAAAACTTACACAAAACCAATTCATGTCAAGGACTGATTCAATCTCATGTTTGATAGAAATCCATGCTTTGGTTCTTGAACTAGAGCTCTTGCAGAAGCATACAACAAATGCAATATAACAATACCAGTCATGAAGCTATTTACATCAAAATTTAAACAACATCGATTCATGTAATGAACTAGTCGAATCTAAATTTTGATGGAAAATTGTGCATTAATTTTTGAAATAAAGCTGTTGAAATTTTTTAAAGATGCAGCATAGTAGCGCCTCCTATTGAGCGATTTATACCAAAACGAAAAAAAACCTCAACTCATGTTAAGGACTAACTGAATCTGAAGTTTGGTGAAATTCCATGTACTTATACTGGAGATAGCGCTAGTGGGGAATCGCCCAGAGTGCAGCATAGCAGCGCCACTTGTTTAGAGATTCACAGCAAAATGTACAAAACCGTTAATGTATGTCACGAGTTTATGGAATCAGAAGTTTGATGAAAATCCGTGCATTAGTTCTGGAGATAGATCTATTGTAGAGATAACACAAAATGTAGCATAACAAAGCCTCCTGTTGAGCGATTTACACCAAAATGTAAAAAAACCCGTCAATTAAGGTTCAGGACTAACTGAATATGAAGCTTGACAGAAATCTATACATTAGATCAGGAGATTGAGCGATTGCAAAAATCGCGAAAAAAGCTGCAAAACAATGCCACCTGTTGCGTGATTTACACCAAAAACTAATCAGCACCAATTTGTATGAAGAACTAACAGAATATAAATTTTTATTAAATTCCCTAAATTAATCGTAGAAATAGATCGCTCACAATATTTCTGTCACTTATAGACAGGCAGACAGACAACAGTCACAGATTCTCTGACAGGCATTTTGTAAAAAATGTTTCTTTCTCATTTCTGACCTCCAAAATTTGTAAATCTGTCGAAAACAGAAACTGGAAAATTTTCACGACTCCAATATTTTCTTTTTATAAAGATAGAAGAAAAAAAAAGAAACAAAATAGTTGCAATGATAAACTGGCCCCTTAAAAATATTACTATTATTTTATATAACAACGGAATCAAACTATTACAAAATACGTGCAGCAATTTAATTTTGAGAAATTTTTAGATACCATGAATTTAGAATTTTCTCATTTATTTTTTCTCATAGATTTGTGCTTCCAAAACTTCAAATACTAAAACACAATTTATGAACGCTAATTAATTGTTATTTTTCCAAAATTAATTTTCTGTAGTTTTAGAAGCAGTAGTGATTAATCGGATTTCTAGATTAAAATATGAATCACTAAAAATAGAAATTTTAAACTTTCTCCAAAGTATTTCGCCAAAAAAATATACTACATTTTCTATCATATTGAAAGGGATTTAAAAATACATCTTTTTTGAAAATTTCATTGAAAGCCAATAAAAGAAATCTGGTTAATTTTGAATAATAAAAGTACAAGTTTCTGCTAAAAGTTGTCTCTATGTAGAAAAGCTAGCAAGAAAAGTCACATAGTTATTTTCAAAAATCGTGAAATTC
This sequence comes from Maratus speculifer, assembly GCA_964019185.1. Lineage (NCBI taxonomy): Eukaryota > Metazoa > Arthropoda > Arachnida > Araneae > Salticidae > Maratus > Maratus speculifer. The sequence continues at coordinate 98,629,412 of OZ025302.1, forward strand.
TTATAGAACTATTCCAGATTTGCGAAAAACAACTATGAATTGATAAACTTATTATCCGGAATTTTTCTTACAACTTAAAACTAATAAGAAATCTTCGTTCGAAAATTAATTACAGAGTAAAATTAAATGTGATACATTTCGTGAAAAATAATAATCAGTGTTTATATTTTACTTTAAATAAAAAAGAAATATATCTTATATAGCTTCTAAATTATTTATTTAAATAGAAGACACTTTTTCAAGAAAAGCTTTAAATAAAGAATTTTTTTTTCTTTTCTTAATTTTTTCCTTTTTTCTAAATATTAACTATTTTTTATATTCAATTTAAGCTTTAGACATCTAATCGCACGAGAAAAATCATATGCAAACTGAAATGTAGAAAAGCAGTTTAAAGAAAAATAGATTTTGATTTTTTATTATTTCTTTAAAAACAAAAGAAGATGTAGAAAAGAAGAGAAAATATCCCACTTATAAAAAGAAATTTGTATTTAAGATTCCATTTAAAAATGTATTTTGACAGTTATTTTTTTCTGATGAATCGATACTTTTTCCTCTACTGCAATATTTTGAAATGAAATCTATTTTTAGTCATATATGACATTAAATGTTGCTTTGATGCAAAATGTATTCTTTTAATGTAAATCATACACATGTTTTTCTTAATTTCTAAAAGAAAATTCATCGACTGAGCCATAAGCTTTTTAAAATGTAAATGAAAATTACTTTAATAATTTTAATTTTATAACTTAAGAATACAAGATTAAAAAATTTGAGCATGAAAATTTAGAATCAAATATATGTTTGTTAAAAAAAAAAAAAAAAAAAAAAAAAAAAAAAAAAAAAAAAAAAAAATCATAGTATAAATAGCGTTAAATGCTATTGTACTCTAATATAAACAAAAATATTCTTATTTAGTTGCTTTGCACGACTGTATAAATCTTAATTAATAATCTTAATTTTTACATAATTTCTATTAAACTTTTAATTTTAACACTAGTTTAATCGCATATTAAAGAAAAACATTCAACTTACTGTACAAAGTCTTCTAATGTTATGAAGTTACAAAGAAAATTATTTCCAAAATGCGTCATCGTAAAAATAAATTCTTACAGAATTAATGCCAAACTATAAGTAACTACTAAGAAAATCTAATAAGAAAATATAGCTAACAATAAAAAATTTTTGCTTTGTTTTTTCCATGACGTTCTAAGAGAAATTGTTGATACTAAATCTGACTTTACTATCAGCAATTCCCATTAGAACAAACATTACGGATAAAATAAGGTACCCTCTGCAAAAAAAAAAATAATTCTTACAATTGAATATCGTGTTATGCTTGAAAAAGTAACAATCGATATTTCTAGTTTAATGCAAATATAACAATGACGTCTCGAATAAAGTTTGTGACTTAATGGAATATATTTATTGAATTTTTTATAAAAATTATCAAACATATAATTTCATTTTTTCCCCCTTTGTAAATGTTCTTAAATCGATATAAGATTTGATAAAATATTTACATCAATAGAAGTTAGAAAAAATTACATGAAAACACGTATGAAAATTGAAATATGAGGAACAGATTTTCTTGTCTCTTTTTATGTGATTTCTTTTCTTTTAATATTTTTTATGGTAAACAATAAATAAAGAAAAAGTAAAAGAAATCGATACTATTAATAAAAAGTTTAATTTTCAAATTTTGAAAAAAAAGTAAATGGCTTTTTGTAAATTAAGTCAATTTTTTATTTTAACATGAGTTACAAATTTAATATTAGAAAAAAAGCTTTATTTCTATCACTGATATATCTATGATTTTAAATTTCTGATTGAATGTAAAGTTATTTTTTATTTGATTTACATAGAAATTTCTTGAAGTTACTAAGAATAATGAAAAAAATCACGCGCACGGCATAGATTATAAAAAACATTCCAAAATAATCAGAATAATGTGACTCCGGGAAACCTCTAAATCTTATTCTGCAGCCCTATATATAGTTTAGAGATTTGTATCTATACTACATATCATGCTAAAAGTTAGTATTTGTCCGTCCGCAATTTTCATGAATAAACAGACATAGGATTTAGATCTTTTCTTCGGACTTATATTTAATCTACGAAATTCATAAACACGAAATACTTCCAGTAATTAAATTGTTGAGAATAGTTTTGTAAATTTAAAGCGTTAGTAAAAATTATTTGATAAACAATTCATAGAAACTTTACAATTTATTAACATTTCAGTCACGTAGTAAAGAAAAATATACACTTTTTGATACAAAGACATTCCTTGTTATAAAGTTGGAAAATAAATTAATTACTTTAAAAATATTCTTTGTAAGATTATTAGATATTTACAAAAATATAATAATAATAATAATAATAAAATATTCTGAATTTATTTGTCAGCGTTTTCTCTTATGATACCATTAAATAAATAAATAAATGAAAAATGAACATATTTTTTAACTATTGGTTCATTTTCAAAATTGAAAGTTTAATTGTTTGGAAAAGTAACAATCAACATTTCTATTTTGACACAATAAAAAGTACGTCTCAATTAATTTGTAACTTAAAATATATTTCTCGCAATGTTTATAAAAATATGTTCAATATTAAATAACATTATTTTTTGTCATTCCGAATGTTGATAAATCATTCGATAAAAGATTTTTATCAATAGAAGCCGGAGGCAATTAAGTGAAAAAGCATATGCAAATTGAAATATGAGAAATAGGTTTTCTAGTCTTTTTTATGCGATTTCTTTTCTTTTAAATATTTTTTGATGTTGAACAATTATAAAGAAAAGGTAAAAAAAATCGATATTTTTAATATAAACATGACAAAAAAATTTAAATAGCTTTTTATAAATTTAAACCATATATATATTTTTTATTTTAATATTAGTTTTTGTAAAAAAGGCTTACTATTATTTCTATCAATCTATGTTGTTGATTCAATGTAAAGGATTTTTTATTTGTTTTACATAGAAAATTTTTAACGTTTCTTAGAATAACAAAAACAAAAAGTCATGCTTATGGCATATATTATGAAACACCTTCCAACTTAATCAATATAATGTGACCAAACTTCACAATTTATTAAAATGAAAGTAGATGTCTAAATAAACAATTGGAAAATCACATAATTTCTGGTATTATCACGAATTACTGGTATTATTAGAAGTAGCCCGGAAAATCTTTTAATCTTCTTATAAGTCCTATGTATAATCTAGAGATTTGTTTTTATACTACATATATGCTAAATATTAGTTAGTGTTTCGCATTCGGCAATTTTCAAAATTAAACGGACATTTAATTCAGATCTTTTGTACGGACATGTATATAACCTATAAAATTCATAAACATCAAGTATTTTCAGTAATTAAATTGTTAAAAATAGTTTTGTAAATTTAAAGCTTTGGAAAAAATAATTTGTTAAACAATTCATAGAAACTTTACAATTTATTATTATTTCCGTCACGTAGTAAAGAAAAATATACTTATTTTGATACAAAGTTTTTTCTTGTTATAAAGTTTAAATATAAATTAATTACTTTAAAACTATTTTTCATAAAAAATATTGGATTCTTATAAAAATAAAGAAAAACTGGGAAAAAGTAATAAAAGATTCTGAATTTATTTATCAATGATTTCCTTTACGATGTCATTAAAAAAAATTAGACACATTCTTTAAAGATGGTTTAATTTTCAAAATTAAAAGTCTAGTTGTTTGAAAATGTATTAATCAACATTTCTATTTAAATACAATAAATGAAAAAATCTCCTCGATTGAAATTTGTAAGTCAAGGAAATATATTTCTCGCAATTTTTATAAAAATATATTAAATGCATAACTTTATTTTTTCTCTACCCAATTGTTTATAAATCATTCGATAAAATGATTCTGTCAACATAAGCCGCAGGCAATTACGTAAAAAAACATATGCAAATTGAAATATGTGAAACAGATTTTCTTGTCTTTTTTTCCAATATGATTTTTTCTTTTTTTAATATTTTTAATACATAAAAAATAAAGAAAAAGAAAAATATATTAAAAAAAATTTTAGTTTAAAAAATTTTTATAGTATTATTTAAAATGTAATCTTTTTCTTTTTTTTTTTTTTATTCGAATGTTTTAAATGATGTCTTGTTATAATTTATGTCACTTTAAATTGCTGATTCAATGTAAATGGTTTTTTTAATTATTTATTTTACATACAAATTTCTAAACGTTATTAAGAACAACAAAAATAAAAATTCATGCATCCGGCATAGATTATTAAGTTATTAAAAATAGTTTTCTTAATTTAAAATATTGAAAAAATAATTTGATAAAAAATTCATAGAAGCTTTACAATTTATTAGTATTTTAGTCACGTGTAGTGAAAAAAAAATACTCACTTTTACATGCAAAATCTTTACTTGTTATAAAGTTTGAAAATAAATTACTTTAAAAATATTCTTTGAAAAAATTATAAGTTTTTTACAAAAATTAAGAAAAATTCGGAAGAAACAATAAAAGATATGAATTTGTTTATCAGCTATTTTCCTTACGATGACATTAAGAAAAATTAGACATAGTCTTTAAAGATTGGTTCATTTACAAAATTAAAAGTCATTACTTGTTTGGAAAAGCAACAAACAACATTTCTATTTTACCCCTTTCGGGTTTGATTATTTTTTTTTCGATTTTTAGACAAATTTACTTTAACGTCAATGACGTTAACTCTTTCTCTCCAAATAGATTAATTAGTGTTTAAAAATATTTCATTTCATGAAAGATAAGGAATGATGTTGTTTTGCGTACTATTCAATTCATATTTATATGACAATAGGCTAAGGAAAAATTTTTGGAGATGTGTAGTATTGTATTGTAATCGTATTGTATTACAAAATTTTAAATTTCGTAATACAATACGATTACACTTATGTTACAACTTTGTAATACTTTTTTCGCTTATTACACATGATTAATTCCGGAAAAATGCTTTTATTTTAAATTTAAAGAGTGAAATAGATGTTTAAAATAAAAGAATCGCAAACGGCGCAAACAGAGTTATGCAAATAATAATAATAATAATTATTACAAAATGCCAAACCACAAATAAAGTCATATATTAATTGCGTAGACATATACTAACATTACTACATGTAAATAGTAGCAAAAATATTTCTTAAAATAAAATAATACTCCATGAAAAGATATGTACTATTAATAGTACTCCGGACCCGAAAGAGATAACACAATAAAAAGAACATCTTGATTGAAATTTGTAACTTAATGAAATACGTTTCTCGAAATTTTAATAAAAATATTTTTAATGTATAAATTTACTTTTTCTCTATCCAAATATTGATAAATCATTCGATACAAGATTTGTGTCAACAGAAGCCGGAAGCAACTGTGTGAAAAAAAATATGCAAATTGAAATATAAGGAACATATTTTCTTGTCTTTTTTTATGTGATTTCATTCCCTATTTTATTTAAAAGTTTTTTATGCTAAACAACAAATAAAGTAAAAGTAGATGAAATCACTATTATTAATAAAAACTTGTTTTTCAGGGGTTTTGAAAATAAAAAGATTAAATAGTTTCTTTTTATATATTTTTAACTTTATATATATATTTTTTAATTTTTAAAATTATTTTTTAAAAAATTGTTTTATTATTATTTCTATCACTTTAAACTACTGATTCAATAGAAAGGTTTTTTTTTTTTTTAATACAGAAATTTCATAACGTTACTAATAATAACAAAAAATCATGTGTCCGGCATACATTATGAAACACTTTCCAAAGTAAACTGAATAGTGTGTCAAAACTTCACAATTTATTAAAATGAAAGATGCAGTCTAAATAAAAATCAGAAAATCCCATAATTTCTGGTATTATCAGCAATTTCTAGATTATCACCACTTTCTGATATTACCATTGGCCGTCTGGGAAACCATAAAATTTTCTTGTGCAACCCTAGGTATAATCTAAAAATTTGCTTTATATTACATAGTATGCTAAAAGTATTTCTCATTTGGCAGATTCCACAATTAAACGGAAATGTAATTTAGATCTTTTGTACGGACTTGTATATGACCTGTAAAATTCATACACAGTAAGTACTTTCTGCAATTAAGTTGTTAAAAATAATTTTGTAATTTTAGAGCACTGGAAAAAAAAATTTGTTAAACAATTCATAGAAGCTTTATTGAAAAACCAACAATCAACATTTGTGATTTAACTCAATAAAAAGATCATATCAATTGAAGATACAAATTAATAAAATATACATCTCGTAATTTTTATAAAAACATATTAAAAGTATAACTTCTCCATTCTTTCATTTTGTTCTCCATCCAAATGTTGATAAATCATGCGATAAAATATTTCTGTCAATAGAAGCCGGAGGCAATTATGTGAAAAAACATATGCAAATTGAAATATGAAAAACAGTTTTTCTTGTCTGTTTTACAATATGATTTTTTTCACTTTAATACTTTTTTTAACACTTAAAGACACAATCAATAAAGAAAACGAACAGTATATTGAAAAGAAAAACTTTATTTTCAGTTTGAAAAAAATATTTTAACAGTGTTATTTAAAGCGTAATTTTTTTTTAATTCAAATGTTTTAAATAATGTCTTGTTTTTATTTATATCACTTTAAATTACTGATTCAAGATAAAACTTTTCTTTTATTTCTTTTGCATAGAACTTTATTTACTCAACTAAGAACTGAAAGCATATTTTACCCACAAACAATTAAAATTAGTTTAAAAATATGTAACTGGTATTTGAAAACAATGTTCTCGCCAAACTGGCCTCAGAAAAATAACGCGCCAATGTGGTGCATATATGACATCTGTGCTGATAAATAAAAAACTCAGTATTTTTATGCTAGCTCGGCGCAGATAATAAATCGCCAAATACTGTCTGTACCCGTGACATTTTTTCGTTTTTCACTATTTAAAATATAATAATATAATCCCATTTATAATACAAAACTTTAATTTGAAACTGAAAAATTTAAAATTTATGACTTTTATTTATATTTTTGAGTAAAAAGAATAGAAAAAATAAATAAAAATGATGATATTTTGAAGCTCTATAATTGCAGCGAAGGAACAAACATAAATAAAACCAATTTACCACAGCCTAAATATTACCAAAGGACTTTTGCACTGTAACCCATAAAATATGTTTCATTTAGATGTTGCCATTAAACAATTAACAAATAATCGTGATTTTTGTGCTTCATACGCTAGCGTAATGAATATATAGATAGCAAAATGCAGTCGAAATATCAACATTCAGCCTTTCAGCCATCTCTTCAGCTGTAATCCCTGGATTATTTTCCACTAAGACATAGATTAATCCCTTTAACTCTGACGACGTCTTATTAATAGGACATGTCTTTTATTGAGCATTATTTTGTCTTAAATTTTTTAATTCTAGTTACTAATAGCAATGGCATGTGTCAATGCATTTACTATTATGACTTCACTTATGTTTTAACATTTAATAATAATAATATTACTACTACTACTACTACTACTACTACTACTACTACTACTACTACTACTAATAATAATAATAATAATAATAATAATAATAATAATAATAATAATAATAATAATAATAAAACTTTTGTTTTTTTATTATTATTATAATTATAATTATTATTATTATTATAATTATTATTTTTATGGCGTTTCCTTTAATTCAAACACATGTTTCACTCTTTAAATTTAAATTAGGGACTCCTTTTTCGAATCAGTAATTTGTGATAAAAGATAAAAAATACTACTGGTTTTTTTATGGTTGTTTAATCTATTTGTAATATGACATTTTCCAGCAGTCTTACAAAAATCTTCCTCAGACTTTGTTATGTGCAAAACTTTCTGTAAAGAGCACACTCTTTAAATTTCAGTAAACTGTAACTTCTGTGATTTCGATAGCTATTTTTACTTTTGTTAGCGTAAAAGTAATTTTTTCCCAAAATTGGAAGAAAAAATTCAGGGCCGAAAGGGTTAATTTATTATCAATTCCAAAAGGTTGCCCCATGGAAATTTTATCGTTTAGACTGAAATCGTTATTTCGAAATCGACAAAACTTTTTTGAAATGGCCTAAGAGAGGGACCATGATCCAAATAATCATCTTAAATGTTTTTTATAGCACTTTTTTTTAACTTATGTAACAGAACATGTATGTGCACTTTGAAATACCTGTTTTAGTGGGTTTTATATTAACTATTTAAACGAACTTTGTTTACATAAGTCCTTCATAAAATCTAAAAACAGTAGTAGTTCATGAGTTTTTCTAATGATAAACAACGCTTTTCGGCGTCGTTAGTAATTCTGAATGAGTTACTGTTTATTTTCGTTCGTTCTTCTATTGTATTTCCAGTACAAGCTTTCCCCTACCCCTTAATATATTATTTAACTTTTTATGAATTTTCTTTATGATTTAAGTGGATAAGGAACCTTAAAATAAAAAGTTTCCACCACCATTAAAATTTTAAAATTCATTAAAAATTTATTATCATTAAAATTTTAACATGCACGAAAATTTTGTCACTATCATTTTTTATTTATTTTTAAACTTATTTAATTTGTTACTTGCTTAAAAGTCTGTTCTACATAATTATAATGATTAAAAAGTGAAAATTGTTATTGATATTGATTGACATTTTAGTTACATGTGCATCTCATTTACTGGTTCATATTTCATAAAGCAGCTGCTACAAATTGCTATTTTTTTTACCTTAACTTAATTGTGTCCTATATCAATAAATGACATTTGACAGAAAATAAAGGTAACTTCTAAGATAATAAAATGCATAACGATAAGCCAGTTACATTTATTTAAATAAAACTATCAGAGTCTAAAGTTTGGAGTATGTACTCTTTTCCCATCTATGAAGAAAATTAAATTTACATTTCCTTTGCTAATTTTTTAATGAATTAGATATCCTCACCAGAAGTGTAATATACGCAATTAGAATATATAATTTAATTCTTCAATGTTAATTAAAATGAATGAAAAAAAATAAACAGAGACAAATTAAAATATTGAAATGGAATTATTTATGGTGACCCACTGAGATAGCAAAAAAAAATCTTGAAAATGGGAATAAAAACCTAATATTATTTCAAAATAATTTTGATTAGAAAATACATATACACTACTGTATCTATGTATTACATAAAACTTATACAAATACACATACAAATACTTATACAAATATACTTTACGAAAATGGATTATATTAAAAGATATTTGAAAGATAATTTCGCTTCATTCACAGTAAAACTTATTAAACAATCTAAAATTACAATTTTACCCCCATATATAGCATATTTTAAAAAGTTAATTAAAGAAAAAAATTCAACTATAAACTAAAAAATTCCATTAATAATTTAATTTTAATAACAGACGTATAGTGTTTTCTGATTTTCATGTCAGCTCCTGTTCATAACTTTAATATCCACGAACATTTTGCCACTGTAATGTTTCATTTATCTTTAAAATTATTTAACATGTTACTTGTTTAAAATCCTGTTCTACATAATTATAAAGATTAAAAAGTGAATTTTTTTATTGACATTGACATTTGAAAGATGTGCATCTCATTCATTGCATCATCTTTCATAAAGCAGCTGTTACAAATTGCCATTTCTTTTACTCCTTCTTAATTGTGTCATTATAATTGAATGACTTTTAGTAGAAAATAAAGATTGCTTCGAAGATAATAAAATAAATAACGATAAGTCAGTTGCATTCATTTTAGTAAAATTATCAGAATCCAAAGTTTGGAGTATGTACTGTTTTCCCACCAATGAAGAAAATAAAATTTACAGTTTTCTTGCTAATTTTATTAAATGAAATAAGTAAGCACACGTGAAGTATCACATGGACACATCTAAGAATTAATTAGAATTTATATATTTATATTAATAAAAAATATAAAAGTATTAAAAACGTTTTATATATTTAAAGTTAAATATTTATGGTGTCTCCGTGAATCGAAAAAAAAAAATTATACAAATGTGAGTAACAACCTGATATTATTTAGTAAAAATTATATTCCAAGAAATTACACATTTACTGCTCTATTGATATGTTACGTAAAATTTACACAATTACAAAAATTGAATACGTTAAAATATATTTAAGAAATAGTATTGCTCACCTAGAGTAAATTTTATTAAAATACTACCATTAATAATCTCTAAAACCTATAACATATGCCATTAATACAACATTGACGAAATTTTACGATGTTCCATACACGCATAAACAATAATAAGAAATAATTATAATAATAATAATAATAAAATGAAATATTCAACATTGAACACATCATCTCATACATTAACATACATTTAAAACTTCTAAACATCTAATCTCACAATATTTTCTTGTAAATTGCTAATTTTGAAATCGATTTTATATTTTATGTAAAAAAATCAAAGCTAGTTAGAATCAAATCTAAATTTGAGTTAGAAAATATAAAGTTAAATGCATATGCGAACAACTATAACGTGTTTACTAAATCAATAAATAAAATCAATCAAAGAAAGGCATATTATTTTTATTATGTATAAAACAAGGGCTTCTATAGGAAAGGGAAGCATAAAACAGCTAATTAAAGACAGGCAACTAACTGAAAAATGCAGAGACTTTGCAAATATAAATTCGTTTGCTTCAAAAAATTTTATACAGTCCTTGATAAGTTTTCCGAGATCAGCATAATAAAGCAGACAAATCAGCCTGTCATGCAGTGACATTTGTTACGTAGTGTTTTAGGTGCATTCGTAATTATGTAAGTACGTAGCACCTATAGTTGTCGTTCAGTCCGTCCGTCTGTCTGTCCGTCCAACCCTCTGATAGCATATAACAGCGCAAAACCTACCCAACCGAATCGTTAGAAATTTAAATACACAATTATTATATAATTTGTTTGAGTCATTTCAAATTTTAAGAAAATCGGATACATAGATCAATTACAGGGACAATCAAAAGGATTCCGTTATATTACGGTGAAGGGGGAAAAAGTTTCAAATGCATTTTAATCGTTTGAAATTTAAAACATATAATTATTACATAATTTTGTCGGGTCATTTCAAATTTTATGAAAATCGGATGCATAGATCAATTACAGGGACAATCAAAATTATTCCGTTACATTATGGTCAATGGGAAAAAAAGTTTCAAGTGCATTTTGATGGTGGTGCACTCATTTGAACATAATAAAATTGACATGAACCTATGAAGTATATATATACTAAAATATACATTGTGTACAATCTGTGATGCAAAAATATTTATTATTAAACTACAAGGCCACACAAAAGTATTCCACTACATAATGCTATACGGGGAAACCTTTTTTGGGGCGTGTTTTAATTATATCAAACTATTTCACATTTTATGAATTTGATATACGTTGCTGAGGTGTAATAACAATTACTTCCTGTCTATTTACAGGAACACAAAGATTTCGACGACTATACTGTATCCGAAGTACTGTCTACTATATCAACAATATCTGAATATTTATAAAACTTCGTTATCGTACGTACGCACCTCGTTTGCTACGCTTCACATGCAATTTTCAATTTGTTAATTTTAATCGTAGACATAAGAAACAGACTTAAAATAAGAAAATGTCATAGTCTCGAAACTCCCTCGCCCATCCTCCCTCGCTAATAATAATTTAATTTTTTTAAATATATGTTTTAACATTGAGTTTTAACCACTTAATTTTCACCTGTTACTCAAAAACAAATTTTTTTCTAAAAATAGAAACAGTATCGAGTTATTTTGATTTTGTTAGAGATTCGAGTTATTTTGATTCGAGTTATTTTGTTTTTTTGTATACAGTTTTCTGTCGTATATTCTAATGAATGCGAAAAAAAAATCGAATCAGAAATATTCATATTTCTAAAAAAAGTAGAGATTTTTAAAAATTTAAATAAATAAATTAAAAAAATATATACTAAATTAATTTTATTGAAAGAGCCTGATCTACAAGATTATATTATATTATATTATATTTTATTATTATGTATTATATCACCCCATATATTACAGTATTATTCAAAATTGAAAAAAAAAGAAAGAAAGAAAGAAAGAAAGAAAGAAAAATCCGAGTACTATGTTTCTTTAAGAAGTAACGTTCAACCAATTCGTTTTAACTAACCATTTGCAAATGTATTTTCAAAGCTGTCTTAATTCAACCGTTCTTAAATTTGTTACCAAATAGATCCTAAAACTTACTTTACACAATACATTTCAAGAGTTTTGTACATGTTTACAAATTCTTAGTTGAAGTATAATTTAATGGAACAAGCTAAAGTGCATTCTTCGAAGAAATAGCATTCTGAGGATGCATTCAAGTAAACTTCTAGTAATTCAATAGTAGATATTTTCCTGGATTAACGAATTTCCTGATCAAGTAAAAGTATAATGAAAACTTTCTGGATCTATGACAATGTATGCCATTGGAATGCATATGTAAATTAAATTTAAAATATTCCTGATGACTGTAAGCAAAGGACAAAGGAATTCAATTGCAGTTAGATGTTTCTGATCGGAATAATTTTCGTCTATAACAATTGTTTAATAAATGTTTAGTGAAATAAAATACATTTTGTAAAATTCATAAAATGAATAAAATACGTAATTGTAAAATGTTAGAATATGATGCAACGACGGATGTTTTGATAGACTTCACCACCTTTTGTTGGAATATCTTCCTAAGGCGGAATCTATCGGGAGCGAGAAAATTTTCCGTAAATGGCAATATTCCGCCGTAATTTTTTTTTCTATGTATATGGATTCGCAAGGACTTGAAAATATTTCCTGATTAGACTGATTTCCGTCTTACTAGAATGCGCCTTAGAGAGAGTTTACTATATATTCTCAATATATTTTAAACATTCTGCACGATAGAAAATGTCGAATAAGGATATTCTTGTAAGTAAGGAAAAGTCGAGTAAAATGGACATTGATGACAATGTATGTATATACATTGTATATACATATATACATTGAAATACATACAATATACATTGAAATACATATGCAAATTAAATTTGAAATATTTTTACCAGATTCAGCATTAGAAAGATTTTACTGTGTATTTTCAATATAAGGTACTTGTACCCAATATGGACAGTGTTTTCAATACGGACACCCCTGATAATTTTAAAAGTAACAATTTTGATAGAGAAATCGCGCTACATGTCTGTGAAGGAAATCAGCTGCAAAGATAATTAAGTAAGGAAAGTGTAAAAAAGCGCGCTGTTCGCCATTTAGAAAAAAACTTGTTGTTTCGTGGTGTGCTGATCGTAAATACAAGTAAGTTTAAATTATTGTTAGATATTGTAAAATTACTTTAAATATTGATAAGTTGAGTGTTTTAGAAAGCTTTTAAAACATATTTTCGATTGCTATTGCATATATTGTTTTAAAAAGTTTTCTTTATTTCTTTATTACAAGATTTAATAAAACTACTCCCGATTCCCAATATGGACACCTCGTGTACACATAGAAAATACAGCAAGTGTATCTTCTTCAAATTCACAAAAATAGAAAGCTAAGCAAAACCAACTACATTATTTTATAATATTTTGTAGTAACTGAGGTGCTTTGCATCGGTCTTCGAAGAGCCACAACCGAAAATGACCGCCTTTTCTAAAGTGCATGTTCTGGAGATACTTACTATGCTCTACCCTCCCCAGCAATACATTAAGATATATTTTTTTATCCACTGTCCTCTAATATTTCATAGAAGAGTGGCTAATTCATACACCCTGTGTAGTAGATCAATAAGAAGGAATCTGTCCATAATAGGAACTGGTGGCTCCTTATATGGACTTTTGTAAACATTTTTTGTTTTTATCATTTAAATTAAAGCGGAATAGTTACAAGGTTGCTAATTTTAATGATGATAGTCAAGAGTCCAGGGATTATGGTCATATATTTTTAGAGTCCTATCACGTGTACATAAAGTGAAAAAAATAGATTTTCCTTAGGGTGTCCATATTAGGCACAGGTATCTTATTTTAAACATTATGCGCGATGTGCGATACTCAGCACATATTTGAAAGTTAGTAAAAGTCGAGTAAAATGGCCTTTGAGGGCAAAGTGGCCATTTAGTTTTTTTGCTGCCTTATGCCTCCGTCACGCAGAAATTAGAGTAAAGAATTGCCACAGATGATGATACTATTTTCTGCAAGTTTGAAACTGAAGGCAACATTTTTTGTATTTATAAACTAATTTTATTGTTTTTTCGCATTTTGAATTTTACGCAAGGGATATAATTTCTTGTTTTTAAGCTAAATAACATATAGTGTTAGATTTATTTGTCCTCGTGCTGTTTGATCAATATGAAATAACCTTTTAAATTATGTATATTTCAAAACGCAATGTGATGTAGATTATATGTTAGGTTAAAGAAAAGTTTTTGTAAAGGCGTCATTCAGGGCAAAGTAGACATAAAATTAGCAAGATGGTTACTTAATGGAAATCGATTTTTTATTCATTTTTCAGAGCAAAATACTGCTTGAAAGTATTCTCTTTGAGAGAATAAAGACAGGTAATGATAATAAATTTTGCTAAGTAAGGTTTACTGACATTTCTAGTATACGTGTCTGCTGGCGCACTTGTATTCCTCCATTTGTCATACAGATACTCAGTTATTTTTATTTAATTTCCTAACGATTTAATACTTAAATTATTGAAAAACAAGACATTTATATAAATATATAAAATGAACTTTAAATTGTTAATAATTAAAAGAGGAGTTATAAGTTTAAAATATTCAGGGGTCACAGCATCCCTAAAATTTTCAGTCTTTTCTACCACAATTTTAGAACAATAATATTTATTGAAGAATTTCATTGTAGATATTAAATGATTCAGACATGAAGATTTTTCATTTAAAATACTGGTATAAAAGTGTGAAAATTTTACTAACACTGCGACCCCTGAATATTTTTTTTTAATTTAAAATTTCTTAGTACTTTCAAAATTTTTCAAGCTTTACATAAGACAATATTTTAATATTTAATTGTAGTTTATTTATACCAATACATCACATTCTTTTGAAGATGAGATTGTGAATAATTATTATATTTGTGGCAGTTTCTTGGATTGTACTTAACTAAAATATTCTCTAATTAACGAAGTTGGAAAAGCTTGAAAGCATTGAATTTTAAGTAAAATGTATATTTTTGACTTATAATTTCACTTTTATTATTTTTGTCTCTTTTAAAGTAAAACAGTGAACTTTTAAAGTTTCATATTACTTATTTTATGTTAAAATCATTGTGAAATATTGTTTTTCGTCATATGATTTTTGTAATATTTTTTCTTAATGGGGTTTACTTATTTAAAAATATGCATCTTGAAACAAAATTTTTTCTTTATACATTTACATAGCTGCCAACATCTTCCGCTTTTTGCCCGGAAAAATTTTATAGAAAATTTTATCATTACAAATTTCCGAAATCTGCATATTAAATAAGACGAAATTTTCTGTTACATTTTTCCGGGCCAAAAAATCAGAAGAGTTGGCAACTATGAGTTTACGCTGCCCAGCTTATTTAAACAAAGGGGACAATTTTTTAGTTTTTCTTTTAAAGTACTGTCTACATTTAAAAATAAATAAATAAATAAAAAACAGAAATTAAAACTAAAGTTGTTATAGTTACTCTTCTTATTTATTTCTAGAACTTTATTGATTAAAATGTAACATAAAAATTCCTCAAATCTTAAAGTTGTCACTTTACCATTCTTTCATTCTTTCCTCTACTAAATTGCATACATAAATACTGTCGAATAAATCGTGTAGTAAATAATTTCAAATTTTTAACACACTATTAACAGAACGTTGTAGCATATTCATACAATTAGACATACAAAAACATCCATTTCGCTAAAACCAACAATAGAAAAAACGTTTTCAGATGTAAAATGCTTGTAGAAAAAAGATAAAATTAGTACTAGAGTTTTACAAGAACTGTCTATTTCAGTTTTAAATTTCATAAGTCGTCTATTATGCGGCAAGTAATAATAAACCAAAAAAAGAATAATTTGAACCAGTTTTAATGAATTCTATTTTAATGAATTATTATTAAAGGTTATTTCAAAAACATCCCCATTTCAGCCTTTGGAAATTTATTTTCCGATAGACGGGTTAAAAAAGTATTTAGACTAACAGTATTTGGACTAACAGAATTTAGACTATAACATCTCTTAAGATGCATAGATAATTTGGAATTTCACTAATTTAATGTAATCTAATTTCATGTAATACGTTAAAATACATTCTTACAGTGAGTCGTCTGCGTTGATGTAACGTTAAAAGAAAATTCGATAACATAATAATTAAATTCATCGTCAAGTAAAAGTATAATGATGAATTTCTAAATCAACTATTGGTGACAATATACGTCATCAAAACATGTATGTAAATTAAATCAAAAGTGTTCTTCATATTAGCAAGTATTAGACAAAAGAAATTAATTACATTGTGAATAAGTTTCTGGTAGGAATACATTACATATACATAACATTAAACTAATAAATCATCAAGGAAATAGAAATACATTTCATAAAATTAATAAAATAACTACCAAATATATGAACATTGCATAACATT
Organism: Maratus speculifer; assembly: GCA_964019185.1. Taxonomy (NCBI): domain Eukaryota; kingdom Metazoa; phylum Arthropoda; class Arachnida; order Araneae; family Salticidae; genus Maratus; species Maratus speculifer. Next base: position 98,646,078 of record OZ025302.1, read on the forward strand.
GCATGTCTGCCTAGAATTTTACATATTTTGTCGAAATACGTAGTGATATTAGACTTTAAATATTCTGACTAATAGAAAGTGTTAAACAAAGGAATTCAATTATCGTCACCACTTAATATAAGTATAGTTTACATACATAATAATTCGCGAGTAAATGGTGTAATAAGTAATGATTTTTTCTTTACTTATTTTAATAAGAATGGTTCAGTCACTTAATTATATGCTTAAAGACATTAATTTAGCTAAGTTCAACAGTAGAGAAAAAAGTTCTAAATATAAAAACTTAAAATGAAAAGTCCACGCTTTACAAAATAACACTCAAGTACACCAACGACAGCTCATTGCAGTCGTTTATTACAGTTCGCGCATCTTCAGGGCACTAATAATTAAATCAAAGCCAACAAATTATGACTAGTTTCATTTGAACCAGAAACGAAGAAATTATGAACAACGAAACTTTTTTCTTACTGATTTCTCAATTAGCTTGGAGACGATTTTGTTATTCAAATGTTCAATCAGTAAGAAGTCATCTTATAATTCAAAATGCTTTCATTGGAGGTCTGAGCTGAGACTCGATACCTTTTATTTTATATTTAACCCATTTGAGTCTATATGTGCGAATGTGTTTTTATTGAATGTTATGTTGTCTAAACAATGAATTTTGTTACTATCAAACAGGTATAAACGATAATGATTCGTAATTTTTCTTAAATTAATAAGACTTGAGACGATCAGAAATAGCTCTTATATGCAAAAGTAAGATTGTATACGTTACAATTTAGTATTAAAAATTTTAAAAAAATTATCAATCAAAAAATGTAAATTTCTGTTTATTGCAGGTGTTATAAAATATTCTTAATCAATATTTATTTTTTTAATAATAGCATTTTTAAACTACTTTTTACATACTTAAAACGATTTATTGTACCATCGAAGTAAATAATTTTAAAATTGAAGTTGGTGGTCATAATTTAACCCTAATTTTCATGTACCCTTCAAAGGCCTATGTCATGGATAACTGATAGTAAAATTTCTCATTTCGCCTTCTATTTCGGCTGATATGAGTAAATTCCGAACATAGAACATTTCAAAATATGAATACCGAAACATATTTCTGAAATCTTTTACCTTCAAGACTATACGAGTGAAAATTTTAACGACATTTATAAGAGCGAGAGTTTCAGTTACATTATGGCTACTCATTTCTAAAGCAGGCATTTGGAAACATTTTTACATTTCTAATGTAGTAATACCGCGATTACAGTTTTCAGATATTATGGAACAAAATGCCATGAAAGAGTCGATTTGATTTTGTTCATAGCATTAATATATGAATTTTATTATCTTACATTATTAGAATTATTTTTAAGTCATGATTCATTAAAAATTGTGTATATAATTTATAACAGTGAGTAGTGTTACACATAATCTAACCGTTTTTGTACATTTCTTGCATTAAAGAAGGGTTTGTTAAACCCTTCTGTTTGTTCTTTTCAAATCCGTGCGTTACGAGTATTTAATAATGAATTTCACATTTCACCTTCTCTTTCTGCTGATATGCTATCAAATTCTGAATATATAGAATGTTTCTAAATAGGTATACCTAAACATATTTCTGAAATCTTTTACCTTAAAGATTATACGAATGAAACTTTTAACGGCATTTCTAAAAGTGGTCGTTTCAATCACATTATGGCTACTCATTTCTAAAGAAGGCATTTGGAAACATTTTAAAATGTCTCATGCAGTAATACTGCGATTACAGTTTTCAGATATTATGGAACAAAATGCCGCAAAACCGTCGATTTGATTGTATAAAGAGTATTTATAGATGTATTTTATAATCTTGTATTATATGAATTGATTTTAAGCCATTATTCTTTAAATACCATGTATGTGATTTATAATAGTGTGAAACAATTAAACGTTACATAATCTAACTCTTTTTGCACATTTATTGTATTCAAGAAAGGTTTGTTAAATTTCATTTGAATGTTTTTTTTTCAAAGCCGTGCGTTACGGGTCGTTGGTAACGAATTACTTATTTCATCTTTTCCTACTGCTGATATGCTTAAACTATAAATATAGATCATTACTCGATATGAATACCGAAACACATTTCGGAAATCTTTTACCTTAAAGATTATACGAATGAAGCTTTTAACGACATTTCTAAAAGCGAACGTTTCAGTCACTTTGTGGTACCCATTTCTAAGCATGCATTTGGAAACCTTTTAACATTTCTCATGTAGTAATATTAAGGTTACAGTTTTCAGTTGTTATGGAACAAAATGCAACGAAACTGTCGATTTAATTTTGTTGTATTTATATATGAATTTTGTCATCTTGCATTGTTAGAATTGTTTTTAAGCCAGGATTCATTAAATATTGTATATGTAATTTATAACAGCAAGAAATGATTAAACGTAACATGATCGAAATCTTTTCACGTATTTCTTGCATTCAAAAAGGGTTTGTTAAATTTCATTTGAATGTTCTTTTCAAAGACATTCGTTTCAGGTAGTTGGAAAAGAATTTATATTTAATCTTCGATTTCAGCTGATATGCGTAAATTACGAATATGGAACATTACTAAACATGAACACCAAAACCTATTTCTAAAATGTTTCACGATCAAAATCATGCAAATGAAACTTTTAACTACATTTCTAGAAACGGGCGTTTCAACCAGTCACATTATGGCTACTCATTTCTAAAGCAGGCATTTGGAAACATTTTAACATGTCTCATGTAGTAATACTGAGATTACGGTTTACAGATATTATGGAACAAAATGCCAACAAACGTCGATTTGCCTTTGTTCGGAGTATTTATATAGGAATTTTATAATCTTCATTATAATAATTATTTTTAAGCCATGATTAATTAAATATTTTGTATGTAATTTATAATATACTAATCATGACATTTCAAGTAAATTCAGCTAAATTAAATTAAATTTAACATTTTTTTAAAATTTTGCTAAAAAAGCTCAAAAATTAGCATTTAAACAAAACTCTTACACTTTTGCGGCAAATGAAGGAATTTTCCAAAAATTCTCAACTATTTTGTTTGAACTTAGTGCCACCAGTGGCAATTTTTCCGCACTACCCATCATCGAAAATCGTAAAAAGTTTTTGCGGCCCTCCCTAATAAAAAGTGTGCTTTAAAAATTATTTATTTATTTATAGCTGCTATGTTCCCATACAGAAAAATATATCGATTATTCATACTAGAATTATCCACACCCGGTGATAGTGAATTTAATTTACATGCTTAAGTTTCTCTTAAAGAAGCTTCGTAATTTTCCTTAAATAAAAAAAGCTTGAGACGGTCAAAAATAACTTTTTTACAAAGGTAAGATTGTGTACGTTACAATTTCGTACTAAGAAAGTGACAAAAATTACAAGATTGTAATTTTCTGTTTATTGTAGGTATTATAAAAGTATTTTTATCAATATTTTTTAAGATTATAACATTATTGAATTAATTTTTATAAATTTAAAAGGATATATTGTAGCATCAAAGTTAATAATTTTAAAATAGCAGCTTGTGTGACATGAGTTACACTTAATTTTCATGAAAGGCGGTTGTCTCGGATAGTTGATAACAAAATTTCTTATTTCATCTTTTCTTTCCGCTGATAAGCGCAAATTCTGAATATAGAAAATTACTGAATATGAATACCGATATATATTTCTGGAATCTTTTACCTTCAACATTATGATTGATTTTAAGATTTACATTGATTTTAAGCCATTATTCTTTAAATACCATGTATGTGATTTATAATAGTGTGAAACAATTAAACGTTACATAATCTAACTCTTTTTGCACATTTATTGTATTCAAGAAAGGTTTGTTAAATTTCATTTGAATGTTTTTTTTTCAAAGCCGTGCGTTACGGGTCGTTGGTAACGAATTACTTATTTCATCTTTTCCTACTGCTGATATGCTTAAACTATAAATATAGATCATTACTCGATATGAATACCGAAACACATTTCGGAAATCTTTTACCTTAAAGATTATACGAATGAAGCGTTTAACGGCATTTCTAAAAGCGGACATTTCAGTCACATTATGGCTACCCATTTCTAAAGCAGGCATTTGGAAACATTTTAACATTTCTCATGTTGCGATTAGAGTTTTCAGATATTATGGAACAAAATGCCATGAAACAGTCGATTTGATTTTGTTCTGAGTATTTATATATGAATTTTATTATCTTACATTATTAGAATTATTTTTAAGTCATCATTCATTAAATATTTCATATGTAATTTATAACAGTGAGTAAGAATGAAACGTTATGTAATCTAACTGTTTTTGCACATTTCTTAAATTCAAAAAAGGTTTCTTAAAGTTCATTTGAATGTTCTTTTCAAAGCCACGGAGTTACGGGTATTTAATAATGAATTTTACATTTCACCTTTTCTTTCTGCTGATATTCGTAAATTCTCAATATATAGAATATTTCTAAATAGGTATACCGAAACATATTTCTGAAATCATTTATTTTAAAGATTATGCGAATGAAACTTTTAACGACATTTCTAAAATCGGGCGTTTCAGTCACATTATGGCTACTTGTTTCTAGAGCAAGCATTTGGAAACATTTTAACATTTTTCAGTTAGTAATACTGTGATTTCAGTTTTCAGATATTATGGAACGAAATACCACGAAGCAGTCGATTAGATTTTGTTCAGAGTATGTATGAATTTTATAATCTTTAAATATTAGAATTGATTTTAAGCCATGATTCATTAAATAATGTGTATGTAATTTAAAACAGTGAGAAACAATTAAACGTTATATAATAGAACTCCTTCTGCACCAAGATTAATCCAATTGATTCAGAGAATTATTCATGAGTTTATGAAATAACCATAATTAGAGCAGACGTATCAAAGATTTTCTATATTAGAATGACAAGCAGGAAATTTAAATACAGAAAGAAGGAACATATCGCTGATATTAAATATGATAGAAAAACAACGGTCCTTGCAAAATTGCACCAAGAAGAAAATATCTATATAAATTTCAATGAGAGTAAAATAATTTTTCCTCCAAATAATATTATCTATACATTTTAAGAGAAACAGCAGATATTGTAACATGTAAAAATTTCACATGCAAAGACATAAAATCATTCAACCTACCAAAACTGCGGCACAATTCGCTTAGTGTTTAAAAAAATTAGAAGTTAAAAATCTAAGTTAAAAGAAATAACAATAACGTGCGTCGCATGAAAAACTGAATGGTGGCGTTTCAGTTCAATGCACCATGGACCGTGCAACTTTGGAATATTATTATTTATTTGTTTTAAAAATAGCTCGGTAATGTGTTGAAACATATGTCAACAGTTAATTAAAATTATTTTGTTGTTTTTAAAGTTTTTCTTACTCTTTTTTAGCAATTAGGTAAGAATAATATCTTACTCTTTTCGTGCACTTCTTGCATTCAAGAAAGGTTCGTTAAACTTCATTTATATGTTCTTTTCAAAGGCATGCGTTATGAATAGTTGGTAGCGAATTTCAGATTACACTTTCTCTTTCCGCTAATTTGCATAAATTTTAGGTATAGTGTATTTCAAACAGGTATATCGAAACATATTTCTGAAATGTTTTCCCTTAAAGATTATACGTATGAAAATCATGACGGCATTTTCAAAAGCGTCACATTATGATGACTCATTTCTAAAGTAGGCATTAGCAAACATTTTAACATTTCTCACACAGTAATACTGTGATTACGGTTTTCAGATATTATGGAACAAAATGCCACGAAATAGTCTATTAGATTTTGTTCAGAGTATTAATATATGAATTTTATAATCTTGCTTTATAAGAATTATTTTTAAGCAATAATTCATTATATATTGTACATGCAATATATAACAGTGAGAAACAATTAACCGAAATATAATCGAACTCTTTTTGAGCCATTCTTATGTTCCATAAAGGTTTTTAAGCTTTATTTGAATGTTCCTTTCAAAGGCGTACGCTACGGGTAGTTGATAACAAATTTCACATTTCACCTTCTCTTACTTGAGCTGATATGCGTAAATTCTAGATATAGAGTATTTCTCAATAGGTATATTGAAACATATTTCTGAAACCTTTTAAGTTAAAGTTTATATGAATGGAAATTTTAACTACATTTCTAAAAGCGGTCGTTTAAGTCGCATTATGTCAATTTATTTGGAACGCAGATTTTTGTATATTTTGCATAGTGTGATACAGTGAGTGTATTGTTGGAGTCGTCCGTGGATCATCTCTTCGTCCTGGCTGTTTGTATTGAAGAGATTAAGAGATTGCGTGTTCGAGTGCCGATGTGTACAGCGAAGACGACTTCTTAACTAGCCCGAAGCGTACTAAATGATTGCGTGCAGTGCTTGCAAGTAAGTAAAGCAGTTATTTGTTACATAGCCTGCTTTTTTCTAGAAAAAAATGTGTAAATACCCCCATTTTCTGTAAATATGAATCTATTTTATTGTATTTCTATATATTTTTGTGACATTTAGTTCAAAATAAATCCGTGCAGTAGCACTTCTAAACTTAAAATTTGTTTGTTTATTTCTTAATTAGCAAAAAAATTTAATTTTCAAATTTAATTGAGTGTGATCAAATAAGTGGATTGGGCGCAGACTTGGATTCTGAAAGGCTGTCATCTTGGACTCCACCATCTTGGATTTAATATCTCCCGGACGACCAACATGTTATATGGCCGCCATCTTAAGCGTCTGCCATTTTGATTTTCATAATCGGCTTCTCTTCCAACAAAGATTAGTATTTTAATAAGGTGTCCAACATCCAAGTGACCTTTGAACCGTCCAGATTCTGGGGTCACGTCCAATTTTTCAGCCTGCTAATCACATGACCAATCTTATCAAAAAAAGTTTTTTTTTCAGATTAGATTATAACTTAGTATTTGCTGATGAAATAATGTAGATAAAGGGAAGTAGGGCAGTGGGTGAGTCAGTCGTGAGTTCTGTGAAAGTGATTAGTGTTTCGAGTGTTACTAGAAACAAATTCTGTTTAATGAAGAGCACTTGCGCAACGTTAGACTACGGAAACGTTATGTAGAATCAATTTCTAAATGTTAATTTCTTCATATGCAGTGGGTAAAATGCAGTAATTTTAAAGTAACAAGGAAGTCAGATGTCAGAAATTAGCAAAATATGTTATCACTCTGATTATATTTATGAGAAAGTGTATTATATCATTAATATCAAGATAGCTGATGAAAAATTGCGGGACAAATATTTTAAAAAAATATCTTATCAGAATATGTTACAACTTTAATAATAATTATGGGAAAGTATATTTATCTGTAATAGCAAAAGAGGTTATTATAAATTCTGAGACTTAAAAATTAAATACAACTTTTCTTACCAGAAAAAATGAGACAGAATCTTTGGAAATTCCATGGAGTATACACACTTACGTATATTGTATGTTTTAATAGAGAAATATTTTATTATAAATGATAATTTATTCATATACAGTGAATAGAATGTATTAAAATTAACGTAATACGAGGGTCACATGTAAGCAATTAGCAAAATATGTTAAGGCTCTGATTATATTTATGACTTAGTGTGTGTTAAATCCTTAACATCAAGAAATGTAATGAAAAATTACGCGACAAATATTAAATAAAATGTTTCGTACCAGGATATGTTACAATTTTAATAATATTTATCAAAAAGTAATAGCAAAAGCGATTATTAATAAATTCTAAGACTTAAAAATAAAATTCAGTTTTTCTTACCAGTAATAATGAGACAAAATCCTTCGCAATTCCATGGAGGAAATGCATTTATTTGTATTGTATATTTTAATAGAGAAATACTTTATTCTTAAATGGTAATTTATTCATATGCAGTGGGTAGAATGCATTAAAACTAACGTAATACGGTCACATGTAAGCAATTAGCAAAATATGTTATCACTCTCATTAAATTTAAGAGAAAGTGTATTATGTCTTTAATATCAAGAAAGCTGGTCAAATATGAAATACAATCTTCCAACCACATTCTTGAAAATTATAACGAGTGTTCTTACTTATGTAATATGTTCACATCTTTATAGAATAATAATTTTATGTATAAATAGTTTTTTATCTTTATTTAGTGGGTAAAATGCGTTAAAATTAACGTAGTGAGTCACGTGTAAGAAATTAGCAAAATATGATACTCACATTATACTTTATAAAAAATGGTTCATAACCTTAAAGAAATTCATTAGAAATTCTGTGACTTAAATTTTAAATGCTATTTTTTGCACCCGAGAAAAAATCTTGGACAGTCCAAGAAGAATAGGTGCTTAAGTCACATATTCTGCCTTTTTATACAAAAATAGTTTATAGTTAAATGAATTTTTTTTATGTGGAATGATTAAAATACATTAAAACTAAGAGACACGTGCAGGCATTTGGCGAAATGAATTACAAATCATATTATATTTAGTAGGTATGTGTACATATATCCTTAATACCAAAAGAATCGATTACAAATTTGGCGATTTAAACCATTAAATAATATTTTCTTTACCAGAAAAAGGTAGACAGAATCTTGGAAATTGCATAACCTGTACACACTTATATCAGATACTTTCAGATACTGATTTTTATGGATAAATATTTCATTTTTGAATGGTGATACATTTAAATTCAAGCAGTAAAATATGTCCAAAATAACATAGAAAACGAGCCACATATAAGCAGTCAGTAAAATATGTTACCACATTTATTATATTTATAACAAAAAAATAACCCTATTATTAAATGACGCAACCACAAATTCTGTTTTTTAAATATCAAATATTTTTTTAACAGAAAAGGGAAGTCAGAATCCTTCGAAATTCGAAGAAATGTAGGTACTGTCATTAAAAAAAAAGTAAACACCACTACTAATTCTGCAAAAAAATATCATAGAAGAAAGTTACTGGTATCAAGTATCTGGAAATAAAGTCTACTTTTAAATTATGTATATAAAATTTGCGTAGGGGGACATCTACATATTAAAACAAATCCTAACTTTGTTATTTTCAATAGCACTACCCAATTCTGACAACATAAATGAACTCTACACACATCAATTAGCCTAAAAGCAAATTTTCATTTGATTCGTACGATGAGTTTTAAAGAAATTAATTATTTTAAAACAAGTATATTTTAGAGGCTGTATCCAAATTCAATCTCGGTGCTCGATTGTTAATCGAGAGAATCCCCTTCTTCATCAAGGCATCTTAGGCGTCATTCAAGGAGTCAGTGAAGACTGCTAGGTTATAGGATAGCATAGTAAGATTCAACATATATAATTATTTCTATTGTAGATTATGTATGTAGTATGTGTATAATCACTTCTATCGTTAAGTATAGATTCCGATCCAAACTGCCTTTTTTTCAGATTTATTTTTAGATTCATTTTTGCTCTCAAATGCACCAAACTTTCGAATTCTCTTATTTAGAAGCTATACAAGGTGCCGTGATTATCAATTCCTTGATAAATGCATAAAATATTGCAAAAAATGCTGTCAAAAACGGCGTTTTGGACCAAATTTTCCGAATCGGGAAGTCTGCGAAAGAAAAAAAAGGTCACGCTGACAAAATAATTGCTTATAAATCAAATTCTAATTAAATCAGCGAAAAATTACATCACGCGGCACCTTGTACGTCACTTCAAAAATCCCCCCAGCAAGTTTCATGCTTCTACTTTTAAAAATGTGTCCAAAATCGTATCTGAAATTTTCCAGCTGTTGAAGGTGGAAGATCATTTTTTCGAACACGCCCTTAATGTTTCTGTAACTAAATTCGCAGTTCGGTACTCCATTATTGACCGAAGGAGGCCTCTTCCTGATCAAGACTTCTTAGGTACTACTCAAGCAGTCATTAAAGACTGCTAGATTATAAGATAGCATAAGAAGTTTCAAAATATCCAATCACGTCTACATTAGACGGCTCTTTAAACCAACATTTTGCCGTTTTTGAATAAAATTTGAAATTTTTGATTTCCATAAACCAGGACTAAATAAATCTAATAAATCTAAATACTCAAAAACAATTGTAGGTTGAAATTCATAACTTTTTTAACCTTAATTTCATAATTCATGATTCTTATTATAAACTTATAAAAAGTGCAAACTCCATGTATTTATGTTAAAATAGCAAATAAAGCCTTTGTGCGCAAATGTTTAAAGATAGAAAACCAACGACTATAAATGCACAAATAAAATATGAGAAGGTAGCAAATGGCTATTTCGAATCTACTATCGAGATTCTTCATCAGTGCAAAACTCAGCGAGCTAAAAAATAGCAAAACTGAGCAAAGAGACAGAGAGATGCATGCTTATATACCCGCTATGGGAACATTCCCGCCTAAAGAAAAATACTTTAATACTTTTTTCACTCTCGTTTTAGTTTTTGTTTTGCTTGTTCTCCGATAGATGTCGCTACTTGTCCACCCTGTTATTTTGGCTGCTTTCTTCTCATTGGTTGCTTTTCTTTAGGCGGGATTGTTCCCATAGCGGGTATATAAGCCTGCGTCTCTTTGTCTCTTTGCTCAGTTTTACTATTTTTTAGCTCGCTGAGTTTTGCACTGATGAAGAATCTCAATAATAGATTCGAAATAGCTATTTGCTACCTTCTCATACTTTATTTGTGCATTTATAATCGTTGGTTTTCTGTCTTTAAATCTATGTATTTATGTTTGGGTAATTAAGTATAACTACTACATAAAAAATTAGCATATTAAATGTATAATTTCCGAAGATATTAATAAAAATATGGAAATGTAATTTAACATTAGAAGCACTAAATTTCGAATGTCTGCAATTCAACTACTTATCATTCAAATAACTTGAAATTTGGTGTCTAAACATAGCTTGAGCAGAAGATTTAAAATATTTTGTTAAAATTGGATATTTCCATTGAAAAAAAAATGAAGTTTAAGTTCGTTTTAACATGAAGATAGTCCCCTAAATAAATTTTATATACATCAATTAAAATAAGAATATGTTTCATAAAGTTCGGTACAAGTAAGTTTCTCCTAAGACAATTCTTTGAGGAATTAGTACTGAGTGTTTATTTCTTTTACTAAGATATACCTCTTTCACATAATATATGTATTCTTATAGGAAAACACTTTATTTTCAAATGATAATTTATTTATATGCAGTCAATAAAATACAACAAAACTAAATTAGTATGTGAATCACAGGCAAGCAGTTCGCGAAATATGCTACCACTTAGATTATATTTATGGGAAAATATATTATATCCATGTTATGATTCATTTCCTATCATGAAAGTAATTTAATCCACTGAGAAACTGTAACGCATAATCGAGTTCTTTTTCACCATTAATTACTCTCACGAGAAGTTTCTTAAACCTAATTTACATTTACATTTCAGAGGGAGCATGTCATGAACAGTTAGTTATGTAATTTATCATTTTACCTTCACTCAACTATTGTGTAAGAAAAATCTCAACTCATATTTTTAAATGAATATTTGTATATATGTTCGATTAGAGTTTTAAAATTTGAAGATAAAACTATATTTCTGGAATAACATTTCATCAATTTTATATGAATTAATCTTGAAAGCATTTCATTGGAGCGATCTATATCAAATTAGTTTTGAAGCAAATATTTTTGAACGTGTCAGCATCAGTGTTGTAGTAAAAATAGCAGATTGATATTCAAAAAAAAAAAAATATATAATAAAATAAAATTCAAGTTTGTTTTAATATGTAAGTAGATCTTATTTCATATCGTTCGGTACCAGTAATTTTCTTCTATGATAATTTGTATACATTCTTATATGAAAATATTTTATTTCCAAATAATAATTTATTTATAAGCAGTCGATGAAATGAAATAAAACTAAATTAGTAAGTAAATCACAGGTAAGCAATTGGCGAAATATGTTGCCACTCAGATTATATTTATGGGAAGATATATTATATCCGTGTTATGATTCATTACCTACCATGAAAGTAATTTAATCCAGTGGGAAACTGTAATCCCTAATCGAGCTCTGTTTCATCATTAATTACCCTCACGAGAAGTTTCTTAAACCTAATTTACATTCATATTTTAGAAGGAGTAGGACATGAACAGTTAGTTATGTAATTTATCATTTTACCTTTACTCAACTATTGTGTAAGAAAAATCTCAATTCATATTTCTGAATGAATATTTATAGATATGTCTATAGAATGTTTTGAAATTTGACGACTAAACTATATTTCTCGATTAACATTTCTTCAATTTTATACAAATTAATCTTGAAAGCATTTCACAGGAGCGATCTATATTAAATTAGTTTTAAAGCAAATATTTCTGAACGTGTCAGCATCAGTGTTGTAGTTCTAAAACAACAACAACAAAAAAACGTATAAGTTAATATATATGTAATAAAATAAAAAAAAAAAATTTTGCGCCATTTTTTTTTATTCTCTCTTAGCTTCAATTCTAAATTTGTGGAACATATTTCAATCTTAGTTTCGTCTTGTAACAGCTAAAATTCTTTTTCTTACTTTAGTTATTAATAAATTATTTCTTGCTTCTCAAAAAGGCGGGAAGTATTTCGTAAGCTTTTTACTTTCTGGCATATTCCTGCGATTTTAATTTTATTTTTTATTTTTTAACATCGCGTGACAAGTGTTACTACGCGTTGCTAAAGGGCTTAGTGTTCCGAGAAAAAAATATAGTTCTTGCCAGTAGACCGCCTATTACGGCCAATTAGAATTGATCATTTTGTCCGTTAGAGGCTTGAGTCCATCCTGATTGGATTTTTAAAATGATTGACGCGGAGTAGGAGGGCGCTAGTTTTGTCGTGAAAATGATTTTTTTTCATTTGGCTTTTCAGGAGAGTAGAATGCACCTTTTCTTTAAACTATCAAGACGCGCGTTTTATTGCTCCACTGAATTAGAATGCATTTTTTCTTAAAAACTACTCGGAAGCCATGTCATGTTTCCCGAGAATGCGATTGACTTTCAAAAATTATTAGGATGCTGTTTCTTCTCTCTCCCCAAAATTCTAACATTGTGGAATGTAGCTTAATCACGGAGTTGGTGAAGTGGAAGTTATTTGATGAGAGTGCCAAGGTGATTGCGTGAAAGAACTTAACTTATTTATGAGTTCTAATAAAATTAATTTAAAGACTGCTTGATTGAACTTTCTTATGGGGAAATAGCCCAATAAACTCATCCACTGCTGGTCAAATTGCCGGAGCGACTGCTCAGCTCGTCCCACTGTTGATTCTTGGTAGTAGTAATCTGTTCGGCCTCATAGATGGTGTGCCACTGGAACTTGTACATTGTTATGGAACATCGATCTCGTCGAATCATTACATATATATATTGCTTTTTTGTTAAATTATACACCCCTGAAGAAGTAGTTTAATAGAAAAGCCTTCTATTGCCTTTTTATCCATTTATCTTTCATTATTTTGGTAATCTGCCTTCTATTTCACTTCAAACTTCAACTGTTTTCAATAAGATGATTGTAAAAATACTGGTTTCATTGGTTTATTGTATGGTAATATATGAATCACTCTGGTTATATAATGTCCATTTATCCATATATTTCTTAGTAATTTGGTAATCTGCCTTCTATTTCTCTTCAAACTTCAATTGTTTTTAATAATATGATTGTAAAAATACTGGTTTCATTGGTTCTTTTATTGGTATTGTCTGAATAACTTTGGATGTATTTCTAAAAGTATTTATATATATATCATATATATTATAAAGCAGAAGTTCTGAAACTTCCAAACGAGTGTTTTCAAAAACTACCCGATGGATTTTTTTGCCGATTGTATCATTCGATAGGAAATATTTTTCCGAAGGTTTATGATTCAAATTTACAGGGATAACTCTGATTTTTTGTAGTAAATTTCGTATTTTTCGGTTATTTTTGACAAAAGGGTTGCCAGTAGCTGTTTTTGGCGAAAATTATAATTGCTAAAAGAATTAAAATGGCTATGAGATCTATTAGAAATATTACAAATATCTTGCAAATAATAGCAGAAAATAACTACTGATAATATTAATAATAATAAAGAAAGACCGCTTAAATGAGGCGTAATATTATAAAAATATATTTATCTTGAAAATGAAAAAAATATTTGTAATGCTTAAAAAATAAATTAACGCGAAATATAACAAATAGTTCAACTTTGGCTACTTATCCCTGGCGTTAGAATAAAAACATGAATTTCAAAAATTGATTAAATGAATTTTGAATGATTGTTATTTACCTTTTTATTATTTTCTTTCTTATCGAATTTCCGTATAATATAACTTACAGCAGAAAAAAGCAGATCTAATTGTAAATGACACTGTAAGTTGTAAGTTATATATTCGTTTCTATGCGACTTTCATTTTGCTTTTGTCGCCAAAATCATGTGTTTTTAAGCCGAAAATGCACTACTGACTTAATGCCTGACTTAGGTTCTTAATGGTCGCAATAATGTTGATTTTTTCAAGTGAAGATAATTTTTGGAGTATATTTTAATATTCAATCGTAAATTATATAGATATGAGTTAATATTTTAAAAAAATTGAAGAAAATATTTAAATTTTAACTTTAGTATGAATTTTTGCCACACATATATATTGTAAAATAATGTCATACTTTTACAAAAGTTTTTCACCGTAATTTTGAAGAATGTGATCAACGAATATAACCCTTTTATTTCTTTTTGTAAAGGTTTTTTATTGTTAATTTAATTTTTTTTGAGCCATTTCGTCAATTCCACTTACAGGAAAAATTACGGTTTTAAAATTTAGAAGCTGAAGAAGGAAAGGTTATCCCGTCGATTAAAAATCTACCGCCAAATTCCAAGATTAAATGTCAATAATGGAGGATCATAAAATGTCACATTCACTTGACATTAAGCATAACATAAATATTAATTATGTCATCAAGTGATTTTTAATTCGGCATTTTATTTCTACTTTTATATATGCTCTGCTAATTTGTTTTTCGTTATTTAAATGACAAATTATGCTAATCTATATAATCTGGCTAATAGTTTGGCGATGTGTATAATTTGGCGAAATTGGTCGACGGTATAACCAAGTAGTACTAAAGGAAAAATTTTGCAATTCAAAGGAAATTTATGCAATTATGCGTTATTACTATTGATAAATTCAACATTTTGAGATAAAAAATTCGGTACTTCTAGGTTATCCCTCCGATCAAAAAATCATCGCCAAACTATAAGATTAAATGCCAATAATGGATGATCGTGAATGTCACATTCAATGACATTAAATTCGATTCACGTGTTTAAACTATCATTAAGTGATTTTAATTTCGTTTTTTCATTTGAATTTTTATTAATATTCCACTAATTATTTGTTTTTTGCGTTATTTAAAATAAAAATTATGTCAATATGTATAATTTGGCTATTAATTTGGCGATTTGTATAATTTGGAGAAATTGGTCGACGGGATAACAGAGAAGTACCAAAAATTCCTGTTGAATAAAATTTACAAGTCTTTTTTAATTAACAATTTCCTCTTCAATATTTCTTCAATCAATATAACGCTATTTATCTCTTTCGCGCCAGGCTAAAAAAAAATGTATTTTAAATATTTTATTAGATAAAACGTAAATAACATTTTTCTATTTTTTAAAAAATATTTTTTTAAATCTAATTCTACCTCTATGTGTCTTACAGGAGGAAATAGCAGAATTACTTTTAAAAATGGTTTTATCTGTTAATTGTATGATATTTGTTAATTTGGGCGTTTGAATTTACTTTTGTCACCAAACAATGCGATTTTATGCCAAGAAGAGATAAGCCGGAGCGATGTTCGCAATAACTAAATTCTCTCACTCTGTTTTAAATATGTGAGAGCATTTTTAGGATATATTTTTATGTTTAAATATAAGTATATAAATAGTAGTTATAGCAAAAAAATTGCGTATAATGCTTAAATTTTAGTATAAATGTCTTCCTCATCCAAACTGTAAAATAATTTAATTGCAACTTTTTAAAGTTTTGGCGCAGATGTCGTATATGCACCACATTCGCACGATTGCAACAAAATGGCGATTTTATGCCTCACATGGTAAACCGACTATAGTTGTTTATTTATTAATAAACTATTTATTAACTTTCATTTTGTTTTTTAAAATAATATAAATCATTTTGTTCTATAGCTATTAATTAAACTTTTTTCTTTATAATTTTTTTAAATAATAGAAAATAATTAAAAAATATGTATGAAATCGGTAGTTAAAAACGAAGTTTTCTCCAAATTGGCGTCAGAAAAAAATTGTGCCAATGTGGTGCGTACATGACATCTGTGCCAAAGTTTTTTCACTATGCATAAGTAGGGAAAATGCAGTATAAATGCCGATTAAAGTTTTTTCCAAAAATGGAAATTTTGTCACAGATTTGGTCATTTACTCATCGAGGTGCATCTCACTGGCGCCAAAATAGCATTATTTGCCTTATATGGTAACCCAGCTATAGTTGTTTATCTATTGATAAGTTGTTTGTTTACTTTCATTTTCTTTTTTGAAATGATATTAGATGTTTTGTTCGACAGTTACTTTTTTATTTATTGTTAATTCCTGTTTAAAATGATAGAAAAAAAAATAAAATATACGTAAATTTCTTTGGTATTCTAAAAAGAGGATTTTGCCACATTGGAGTTGCAAGAAAATCGTGCTAAGCCTATGCGTATATGATGTCTGTGTTGGAATCTTTTGT
Source organism: Maratus speculifer (assembly GCA_964019185.1). NCBI lineage: Eukaryota > Metazoa > Arthropoda > Arachnida > Araneae > Salticidae > Maratus > Maratus speculifer. The sequence goes on from OZ025302.1 coordinate 98,662,821, forward strand.
GAAATATGAAAAGTGTAAATTGCCTACTACTTGATTATCACGTCAATCAATTTCGCCAAATTGTTCGCCAAATTATACAAATTTATATAATTTTATCTTAAATAACAAAAGAGAAAATACTTAAATACGAAAGAGGAATTTTTTTTTTCATTTTTCAGGTGGAAATTTTGCAATAATAAAGTAATTGTTGTAGTTTGAATTTTAATGGTTTTTTTATAATCGTTGGCAGCTGCTGTAACGAAAAATGTTTATTTTTTTTCCTGCCATTGTTTTGTAAGAACTGGTTTTGTCAAAGCCATGTTAAGGTGGTATTCAAATTTTTGAACCCTTCCCAATTACCACCCCCTAGAGCCGATTTTGCTCATTTGGAATCCCCACCAGTGGCGTAGCTAAGGGGGGGCAAGGGGGGCGTCCGCCCAGGGCGCCGAGGCCTAGGGGCGCCAAATTGAGAGAAATTGTTATATATCTATATTGGGGTGGGGGCGCAAAATTTCTTGCTGGCCCCGGGCGCCAAAAAACATAGCTACGCCACTAATCCCCACTGAGATATTAACAATCTCAATGTATTTGACGAGTTTGATAATGATTTTTGCATAATTGCGCCTTTTATCACGCGGACAAAATTTAGTATATATATAAAGTTTTTAGTTAAGAGTAGCTTTGGGTTTCTAGCTTCACATAATGAAAAGTTGTGAAGAAATTTTTCAGAAGTCGTACCATGGTAACGACTGTAATAATTAATATTTCTTCAGATAAGGGAAAAATTTAAATCCTGTTGCCACAATGGTCTCATTTCGCTTCCAAATGTGCACTGTTAGTAATGAACTAAAATAGTTACTACTTAAAAGCAGGATTTTGTCCAACGTTTAAGATAATTTAATATCAAATGTACAAGATAATTTAATATCACAATCGTCTCTAAATCGTTTTCAGCAATGAGCAAGGTGCTGCTGGAGGTCCAAATTGTTTAAAATACAAATTTACACTCACCAGTTTGTTTTATCTACGGTTTATTTTGAAATATTGACCAGCACAGCGGGCATAGCCTGCTAGTATTAGTATAAAAAATACATTTCGTAATGATTTCAACGTAAATAAACAGGTTTATAAGTTTTTGGGTAATTTGTTTTATAAAAACAATTATCCATGTAAGTTTTTGAAACATTGTGTAAAATTACTTTTTAAAAATTGGCAACTCTTTGGACTGGAGACGTAGCCGAAAGGATTGCTGACTTCTGGAGTTTGTTACTTGAAGCGGTCATCTGAAAGTCTACGCAGTAGGAAGGATGATTGTGGATGACAAAACATACAGAAAGAAGTCACGATTGGAAAGAATTGGCTATGGTTTTGGAAATTTGGACTGATTTTTGTTGGAATTGAAATTTCTTGTCACCTGTTGGAAATATAAGGCCGTGCTAATGCAGTAAGTTCATTTTTTATGCTAATTTGTAGGTGCAGGCGGAAGTAGGGCAATTTTTGCATTTTATATTGTTATTATTTAGGAATTCATAAATATAAATGTTTTTTCTTTTTCTTTATATAGGGTTAATTATGGTTTAATTTAATATAGTGTTTGAATATTTAATTGTGTTACATAGTTTTATAAGAAAAGACTATTTCTTTAAAATAATCTTTAAAATAACTTTTAAATGTATCGTTTCATATTTAATTCAAGATTTTGTCACGTTATACGAAACCTGCTAATGAAGCTTTATATTTTAATAATGGGGGGGGGGGTATTAAAGCCATTCCGCCTGCTGAAGAGTGATGGCTTTTATTATTCTGCTGATGATTTTTTCATGTTTCTTTCATATTAATATTTTAATGTTTACTGTTGCTTTTTTTAAAATTGTTTATACATTATGCACCTAGTGCTCAAAAAATATTCTCATGAAATTTAGACTAATATATATATATATTAGTATAATTTATAGGCAAAGGATATAAGCTGACGTCAGGAATGTTCATAAATATGGTATACGCTAATGTTTTATTTGAGAAGCAGAGGGTATAAAGAGATTCTTAAAAAAAATCCACCAGTGTTGTAGCCGTAAAAAAAGTAGAGAGTATACGGAATAGGCAGAGGGGACACGCTAACGTCATGAACGTTCATAACTAGGACATATGCTAATGCTTTATTTGAGAGACTGAGGGACGCTACGGGGCTTCTAAAAAATCCAGAAGTTATACTTCGCGTATACCCCCAATACTCTCCACTACATTCGTGGTCAGCGTAGCTGTTATAAACATTACCGTTATGTTTTTCAGATGTCATTTTGAAAGCTTTTCAATGACTGATAGTATTTTTACTTTATTATTTTTTATAACGTTTTATTTTCATGTACGAACTGATGACTATAATTATAACTGTAATTAAAATAAATGATAACCATACAGGGTTGATAAGGGTAAGGAAATATCCAGATCATAAAGTTCTTCGGAATCAGTATTTTCTTATAGAAAATATCTCCTTAAATAAGGTAAAATTTTATGCTTTTATCTTACATTTATTTTTCTATTAAAAACATACTTATGTGAGATAACACTAAATTAGTAAGTGAATCACAGGTAAATAATTGGCGAAATATGTTGCCACTCAAATTATATTTATGAGAAAATATATTATATCCATGTTATGATTCATTACCTATCCTGAAAGTAATTTAATCAAGCGGGAAACTGTAACGCATAATCGAGTTCTTTTCCATCATTAATTACCCTCACGAGAAGTTTCTTAATCCTAATTTACATTCATAGTTTAAAGAGAATAGGTCATGAACAGTTAATTATGTAATTTATCATTTTACTATTACTCAAGTATTGTGTAAGAAAATTTTCAATTCATATTTTTAAATGAATATTTGTAAGACATGACTATAAAATATTTTGAAATTCGAAGACTAAACTATATTTCTGGAATAACATTTCATCAATTTTATATGAATTAATCTTGAAAGCATTTCATTGGAGCGATCTATATTAAATTAGTTTTAAAACGAATATTTTTGAACGTGTCAATAGTATTGTTGTAGTCGTTAAAAATAGAGAGAGTATATGTTATAGTCAGAGGGTATAAGCTGACGATATGAATGTTCATAAATATGGTACACGCTAATGTTTTTTTGAGAAGCAAAGGGTATACGGAGATTTTTTAAAAAAACCACCAATGTTGTAGTCGTAAAAAAGTAGAGTGTATACGGTATAGGCAGATAGTATATGCTGACGTCATGAACGTTCATAAATAGGACATACGCTAATGCTTTATTTGAGAAACAGAGGCACACTACGTGATTACTAAAAAAGCAGAAGGTGTACACCTCTGCGTATACTCCCATATAACCTCCACTACATTCGCGGTCAGTGTAATTGTTATAAACATTACCTTTCGGTTTTTCAAATGTCATTTTGAAAGCTTTTCAGTGAGTGTTAGTATTTTTACTTTACTATTTTTTATAACGTGTTATTTTCCTGCACAAACCGATGAATATAATTATAACTGTAATTAAAATAAATGATAATCATACAGAGTTTATATTGATAAGGAAATATCTAGACCATCAAGTTCTTCGGAATCAGTATTTTCTTATAGTAATCTCTTCTTAAATAAGATGAAATTTTGTGATTTTATCGTACATTTATTTTTTATTAAAAAAAATACTTATATGCAGTAACACTAATTTAGTAAGTGAATCACAGGTAAGCAATTGGCGAAATATGTTGCCACTCAGATTATATTTATGGGGAAATATATGTATGTTATGATTCATTATCTATCGTAAAAGTAATTTAATCCAGTGGGAAACAGTAACGCATAATCGAGTTCCTTTTTACCATTAATTACTCTCACGAGAAGTTTCTTAAACCTAATTTACATTCATATTTCAGAGGGAGTAGGTCATGAACAGTTAGTTAAATAATTTATCATTTTACTTTTACTCAAGTGTTGTGTAAGAGAAATCTCAATTCGTATTTCTAAATGAATATTTATAGATACGTTCTATAAGAGGTTTTGAAATTTAAAGATAAAACTATATTTCTGGAATAAGATTTCTTGAATTTTACACGAATTAATCTTTAAAGTATTTCACTGGAGCGATCTATATTAAATTAGTTTTAAAGCAAATATTTTTAAACGTATCAACATCAGTGTTGTAATCGTAAAAAACAGAGAGTATATGTTATAGAAAGAGGGTTTACACTGACGTCATAAATGTTCATAAATAGGGTATAGGCTAATGTTTTATTTGAGGAGCAGAGGGTATAAGAAGTTTCTATAAAAAATCCACCAGTGTTGTATGCTTAAAAATTGTAAAGAGTATACGGTATAGGCAGAGGATACTTGCTGACGTCATGAACGTTCATAAATATGATATATGCTAATGCTTTATTCAAGAGACAGAGGGACACTACACTGTAAAAAAAAAATTCAAGAGGTTACTAAAAATTTTTTAGTAAATTTGTATTCCACAGAATTTTTTAGTAACCATTACAAACTTTTTTTTGCAAGTGAAACAAGCATTTCTTTTGTAAACTGAACAAAAGACTTTGTTGTATAACTAACTTAAAAATTTTTAGTATGAGCCACCAAGCAAATTTTAGTAATAGCTCCAAAATTATTTTTAATAACCATTACGTGCGCCCGAAGGGCAGGAGCTTCCTTCGAGCTACATTCAGACTTCTGAAGCGGAAGATTTTCGACAAAACCGCAATAGATGGCAGCACCAAACATTGCTACCTGCTCCGACAGGATTTTCATAATGCCTTTATTAACGAGTACTTACATTACATACACCCGGGGCGTATTTGGCCGTGGCCAGTATCGAACCCGGGACCTTTTAGCCTGGAGTCCGTTACTATAACCACTATGCTATCAAAGCCACAACAAGTGAGTTTAAGTAATAGCTATTAAAATGTAAAACTATTAGCTCTATTCGTTACTAATTTTTTCTAGTAATTCTTACAGATTTTCTTGTAACCGACTAAGATTACTAAAAATTTTTTAGTAATTACAAGGATCATTAAAGTTTTTTTAGTAGATCGACCCTTTTTGTATAGTGTACGGAGCTTCTTGAAAAAATCCTGAAGGTGCTCTGCGTATACCCCGTTTATATTCCACTACATCCGTGGTCAACATAGATGTTCTGGAAACACTACCATTGTGATTTTTGGTGTCACTTTTAAAACTTTTCAATGACTGTTAGTATTTTTATTTTATTTTTTATAACATTTTATTTTCCTGTACGAATAGATTACTATAATTATAACTATAATTAAAATAAATGATAATCATACAGGATTGATATGGGTACGGATATATTCAGACCATTAAGTTCTTCGAGACCAGTATTTTGTTAGAGAATATATTTTCTTAAATGTAGTCAAAATTTATGCTTTTATCCTACATTTATTATAGCATAACAGATTTAGGTAAATTTAGGTTATTAATGTTACAGGTTATTTTTTTACAGTGTGTGAAAAAATTAATAAAACACTTATGTCTTGTAATCTTTTATTTCAGAATGATAAACTATGTATCTGCAGTTTGTAAAATGTATTAAATCAAACATTATAAGTTAATGACATGTAAATAAGTGTTAAAACATGTTATCACTGTGACTATATTTGTGAAAAAATGTTTTATATTCATGTTATAATCCATTAGAAATTATAAAATATTTTTTATTCCAGGAGAAACTGTAGGGCGTGAGGAGCTCACTTCGCCAATAATTAGCCATCAATTAGAGTTTGTTAAATCTAATTTACGTATACGTTTTAAACAAGTTGTTACGTAATTTATTATTGTACCTTTAAACAATACTGCACACCAAAATCATATATTCAAATTTCGAAATCAAGATTAGAAAATGAATATAGAATATTTATAAATATGAATATTGAAACATATTTATAATCCAGCTTTCCTTTAATTTTATGTTAATTAAGCTTTAAAACGTTTCTTTTGAATCGAATTACATCATTAAAGTTTCAAATAAAAATTTAGAAGAATGTAAGCATAAATTGCAAAAATATTCATTTTATACATTCAAGATGTGATTTAAAAGACTTTTCAAAAAGTTAGATTTGACTTACTTAAAACTATTTGCATTTTGATTTTATCATAATTTATAGCGTAATATTTACATACAGATTAATTAAATGTATTCTTTTTCATTAAAATTGTAGATGAGTAACATTTATTCATTACTGTCTGATAGATTTATCACATTTATATTTTCGGGTCTTGTGTACTATTAATGGTAGATATCATTTAATGGAGTATTATTTTGTTTTAATAAAACATTTTGTTACTGTTTACATGTAGTAATGTTAGTATGTCTCTATGCATTTACTATATGACTTCATTAACGTTTACACATTTACAGTAATAATAATAATTATAATAATAATAAATATTTCCTTACTTCTCTTTGCACCGTTTGCGGTTCTATTACTTTAACATTAGAATGACGGCAAGGGGCCAATTAAATTATATTAATATTAAAGTAAAAATTTTGAAGCACGTAAGTGACTTATGTAGAAATATTGCCACTATACTTACACAATGCCATTTAGAAGGCTTTCCAAAAATTTGGATTTGATTTATTTGAAACTATTTTCATTTTTATTTTACCATAATTTATAACATGATATTTAAACATACAAAGTAATTGAATATATTATCTTTCATTAAAATTGTAGATGAATAACTTTATTCTTCACTGCCTGATATGTTTATCACATTAAAAAAAATTACAAGTAATGTTACAGAAGAGAACTAAAAAAAAGTATGATATAAATATAACACAACTAGTATATTTATAGCAGATCTAAACAAATAAATTTTATGTGCAATCAGTACTATCAGTATTTTATGTGCGTTAAAATAAGTTAGAAAAGTCCTGAACTGAATACAACTTAATTTCAATAAATGTGTTTCGCAGAGAAATAGTTAAAAAAAAATTTATACTGTTATTCGATTGAACCAATTAGTAAGAACAGATATTATCTGGTAATATTTTATATCTTATTGATAATTATTTATCTCAGTATACAAAATGCATTAAAACTAAAGTTAACAAGAAAAAAAATTCATGCATCAAGCGTAGTTTATGAAACACCTACCAACCCAGGTCAAAATTCATGCTAGTACCAGCAACGAAAACATGCTAGTTATTGCTATATATTGCTTTGTCTGCTAGATTTTCCTGCTATTATATGCTTGAAATTGGTAGCTAGCATCACATGCTATATAGCTAGCTTACACAGACATAGCATGGCAAGCTATGTATAAGCACCTTATGCTTATTTGCTATTTAAGCTTCTTCCAAAGCATACAAAGGTAGATACCTTAACATGCTATAATATGCTCTTTTATGCTTGCCAGCATAATATGCTAGGCAGTTAGTTTCGGGAGAAGTAGCATGACAAGCTATGCACAAGCATCTTAAGCTTATTTGCTATTTAAAATACCTTAAAGCATGCAAAGTTAGGTAACTTAACATGCTATAATATGCTTTTTTATGCTCGCCAGCATAATATAATATGTAGCCAGTTTAGGGAGAAATAGCAGGATACGCTAAGTACAAGCATGTTATGCTTATTTGCTATTTAAGCTTCTTCCAGAGCATGGAGAGGTAGGGACATAAATTTGCTATTATATGCTTTTTAATGCTTGCAAGCATATGCTATGCAGGCAGTTTTGGTAGAAAATAGCATGACGCACTATACGGAAAATTAACTTACCTTTTAACTCATCTTTTTCTTAGTGTTAAATTAATTTAACTTGAAAATTATAAATTTACTATGTCTTTAACAATAGGGGCAAAATAGATTTTTTTTATAAAATTTAAAAAGCTGGGCAGGGAGCAAAACAGTTGTGTCATCACCACGTAAAAAAAAAAAAAAAAAAAAAAAAAAAAAAAAAAAAAAAAAAAAAAACGCTGTTTTTTTTTAATTTGCTAGGATAATATTTTAACAGACAAACTTAAAAAAATAATAACAATTAATTTTTAAAGTCCTCCCACAGCCCCACCAAAGCTGAGACGTACTGACTTCTCAACTGATAGACGGCAAGTGCTGGTTTCGAACCCAGACCCGGCCGTCGGCGTAACTGTTCGGAGTTTTCGTGGTTTTCTTCGAACCTTGCGTAAATACTGGCAAGGCTCCGTTAGAAAGACCCCCTAAAAAGGGCACCTCCTCCTGGACCTATTTCTCTCGAGTAGATAATCGGCCGACACAAAATAACCCCCCCCCTCCCCGATTACAAAATGAATGGAAAATCACATCTGCACATTCTCTCAGTATTTAATTCTTTTTAGTTACTCGAAAAGATTTGACGCGAAAGAAAGACTCGAAAGAACTTTCTTTGTTTATAAAAATAAGGGGAGAAAATATGCTTTTTAAATTTCGAAATGAAGAGGCGTTAGATCTTCTATTCGGGGTACTACAACGTAAATTAAAAACTTCTTTCGTCCACCCGTTTGAGATAAAATTTTAACGCGTAAGTGTAAAACAAAATAAAAATTAATTTCTATGGAGGTTTTTGCGAAATATGCGTCTTCCCCATCATAAAATTGTTAGCTGTCAATTTTGATAGTGTTTAATTATCATAATTTATTAAAAAATAATAAAAAGTGTTTTTCGAAATCCGTAAAAAATAAAATTTAATCTCTTAAATTTCAATATTCAAGAAGGAATTGTCATTTAATAAATATGTTTAGAATAATCGATTTAAAAATATACATTATCCACCCACCACCTTAAAATTTCTCACCTTAAACTGAATTTAACTGAAATTTATTCTATTAAAAATGCATTTCAAAATCGTTTATTTATCTGCAAAAAATAATTCAGAACATGTTCAATTTATCTATTAAGCAAAGAAAATTATTTTAATATTAAGGATGAATTATATTAATCAAGCCATAGGGAAGATTTTCGTTCACATATTCTAATTATCCATTAACTATTAAAAAAACTCTTACAATAAATTAATCTTATAAATTAAAACTTCGAGGAATTTTAACTGCATCGATCGATAAATTGACCCTTTATCTTATATGAAAATATTGACGCACAGTAGAAATAGCTTCATCAGCCATCATTCGCAATTAGAGGCGGCCAATGACAAGTCCCCGCTGGCAAGGTCAGGAAAGCGCGCGTCCCCCACACCAAAGTTAGTGAGTTCGATCCTCAGCCGGGGAAGAAAATCCGCAACAGTTTCTACCGACCATAGTCGCTTCCGGAGTTGTCAACAGATGGCGGTACCAGTGTCTTTTTTTTAACTAGCAACTGATGCTAGAATAGCAAAAATTAAAAGCATATGATGGTAGGAAAACAATACTAGACTAGCAAAGAGTACAAGCAAGTGATGGTCTTGATTACCTGCTAGGCAAGCAACATATTCAAGCAACACATGTTGGAATATGTATGCTAGCCAAGCATTAAAGTGGGCCAATACACACCATGGCTTGCTGGTAATTCTGGTAGAACTAGCAAATATGTTATGGTAGTTTATGCTATTTAACTTGCTGGGATACAGCAAATAATGCTTGCCTAGCAAACAAATACCAGCATGAATTTTGACCTGGGAACACATTCAGAATGATGTAACAAGACTGCAAAGTTAAAAAAAGTAAAATATTACATCTCATTTCACCATATGGAGATGTATAACGCATTTCAAAATCGAATTTCAGCTGTTTCTATCTACAGTTCGAAAATTATCTGAATTTTTTAGCAACCCTGTATATGAGAGATTTGGATGTATTAACAACATGGATTCTAAAATTTAGTTCCGTACATATATTTCAGTTGAAAATTCCCCTTTCGCAATTTCCACTTACAAGGAGAATATGCGAATACTTTTGTGCAGCTCTGTATATGAGGTACAGAATCTATATATAAAGAGTAATATGCAAAAAAGTAAATGCGCATACCGAATTTCAAAACATACCCTCCAGCAATTATTACACTAAGCTAGTACTGTAACCGATTTCTCTTGTGTGTCCCTGTAAATTAATAAACAATTCTATTTATGCTCTGTTTTAACGTGATCTTAGTGTTATTCGGTGATTTATATCAGTTTCAATATATTTGAAATAGCGTAATGTCATTAAAATACTCTCCAAACGATTTTTTCTCCATATACCATAATGCAATCGAATTCTTTTGAGTGTCCTTGTAAATGAACCATTAATCGTACATACTTCATATGCAATACCAAACATGTTTTGGTGACCATAAATAAGCTTTACCAATTACATTAAAATTCGAGTATATTTACGAGAGTTAGAGCGTGAACAGAAGGACACACAGACAAACCGAATGCATAAGCACTTTTAAAGTTTGTTGGAAAGTATATTAAAAATGATTATTACGTACACAATTATTAAAATATGTTATTACTTAGATTATATTTATGACAAAGTATTTTACATCCATGCTATGATTCATTAAGTATTATAAAAGTAATTTATTACAGTGGGAAATTTTTAGGCGTGACTTAATTTCGTCCTTTCCTTTGTTAAATCTAATTTACAGATACATTTCAAAGGAGTAGGTCATCGAATATTAGTTATATAATTAATCGTTCTACCTTTAACCGTTGCCTTACATGAAAATCCTGGAATAAAGTTTCTAAATTAATATTTAGATATATGTATATAGAATGTTCCGAAACCATATTTCTAGAATAACTTTTCTTTAGTTTTATGTTAAATAAGCTTAAAGCTTTTCACTAGAAGTAAACTACATCAAACAAATTTTAAAGCAAATATTTAGAAACAGTTACTTAGCTCTCTTAGTCAAATATTGCTATTGTGGTTTTAAAATAGTATTTAGAAGGATTTTCAAAATGTTGAATTAACTTAATTTAAACTATTTGCATTTTGATTTTATTATTATTTGTAATTTACTGCTTTCACATGCCAACGAATTGAATGTACACTTTTCCACAATTCATTTCAAATTTAGATGTATAATATATAATTTTCGCCCTCAAATAGGTTTAAGACACTTGTAAAATATGTTAAAATTTTATTGCACAGTAAAATGCATAAATAGAACTATACAAGAAATAAAATGTATCTATAGTCATAACAAATTACAACATTTATGATATATATAATATATACACTACATTATAGCTTTTTATGTTATACATTTTATACATTTTTTACTACACTGCAAACGCGTGAAAAACTTTTGCACTCACTGAATGTAAAAAAATCAACATTTCTAACTAAAATCATTTTCGATTGCGTTGCAAATGTGTTGTACGAAATAAAAAGTTTCTGGACAATTTCAGAGTATTTTTCTACTCACTTGCGTTCAAGAAAGTTTTGACAAGGTTTTTGAATGCCAACCAGGTATTATTTTAGAGTTCTATCATTGATCAGATGAAAAGTTCATCTCTAATAAGCTGCCGAATCGGTGGATAGGGAAATAACACTAGTAATAAAAACAGGTTTAGAAATTTTTAAATGGGATAGATCCTCAGTTGAGTGAGCTTTCACGAACTGCTTCATTAGACACAGTTTTATATTTAGAGGTGGAGATACACCCAGCAAAAAGTTTTTCGAATCAACAAATCTTTTTGTTTAAATATGGGTCAATGGAAATTTCGTTTGAGTAAACAAAAAAAAAATATTGCTGATTTTTTTTACCCTTTTTCGTCCACAATTTTCATCCGAAATGTATAATAACGTAATAATAACGTCATTAATCCGTCTCAATTTGAAAAGTTTTTATTATCCAAAAATTATGTTATTCCTTTATATTTATATATGACAATTAAACAAAATTACGTGAGAGACTTATAGCTACTGCACATCTATTTAAATTTTGCAAAAGCAACAAATTACAAGACTTTAGTAAGACTGAAATAAAACTGATGAAATTTTGTTAAAATTTTATAAGAGTGTTAACAATATTTTTTGTCTGGGCAACAAAACAGATTTTATACTTCAACTAAAAACTTCGCTTAAAACAACAAAAATGTACTCAATAAAACATGTTTTGTAGTTTTAATCAATTACTTTTTCTAGGTGTATAATGTTAATTTTGTCGAGAAGTGACTGATTCAAAATATTTTGATCACCGAATTTTAAACTCCGAACTTGGTAGGCAAAAATTTAACTGGATACTTATGACGAGTTCTACTGTTCTATATACACAAAAAAATATAGAAACACAGTTTACCCATATTGCGAACAAAGAAAGAAGCAAACCTATTTTAAAAACCTTTTAAGGTTAACACATATGACCCATTCGTGTATGTGATATTGCGATAAATCAATGACTCTTTTTATGTCCTGATATTTTTCAAGTAAACTAATTGTATAGCTTATTGAGATTGCTCAAAATAAATTTCCATTGTGAAGAAGAAACCACTTCAAGCTCTACTTAGAGCTATAATTTAACAGTCGTCTTTCAGTTGTGACATAGGACAGAAGTCTCGATTCCTCCATTAAATAGTGAAATGGCTAAACTACGTATGTATGACAATAAAGAAATCTACCGTCTTATCGTAGATACTCAAGAAAATTCCTTTTCTCATGATCAAAATTAGGATACATTTGCCGTAAATTTTCAAAGTAAATTTTTCTCGTGCAATCTTGATACTAAGAGTTCTGAAACTTTTTCTTCTTATGACTCGCGTTCGAATCAGCTTAGAGTGTTCACATTCTTAAAAACTGTAGATAAAAGACTTGAAGTGATAGAAGAATAATAATTGCTGTTTTAAAATTAGCACGCTTTTTTAAACTTAAAAGTAGTCGAAAAATAGAAATCAACAGTAATTATATTAAAAATATTTCCCCAGTGTTGGATAAGAAAGACAAAATTAAGCAAATTGCTTCTAAGCTTATAATAAGTTATTCTTTGTAATACTGAACAATGACATTTTTAACTAAGCAAAATTATGTTTTATGATTGCAAAATCATTAATAAATAAAAATAACAATACGAAAAAAAGTATGGGACAGTAGTGGCAGGTAATAAGCATGTCTTATCTTTTTATTTTGGAACTTCTAACTGTTTTTGAAGTGCAGATAAATAAACCATATGACTTTCTCAGCAGTCAAAATTGCTGCTTCCATTAAGTGTAACTGTCATCCAAACTTTATCTCTTGATGATCACTGGAGCAATTTTATACAAGAGGAAATTAATGACATAAACAGTATGAAAAATTATTTCTCTGGACAGAATTAAAGATATATATATATATATATATATATATATATATATATATATATATATATATATATATATATATATATATATATATATATATATATATATATATATATATATATATATATATAATTTAAAATAACAATTACTAATTTTTATTTTAGAAAAAAAGTTTTCATTTTTATAGTAAAACCTCTAACAATACTTTGTTGATACATTTAAATATTTCCAGAAGATGAATGCATGAGAAGTGACAATTTGAAAATCAACTAGTCAGATGCGGCAATCCCAAAATAATCTCATACATGTCATTACTTCCTGAAATATGCAGCATACCAGTGCCACCGTTTAGGTGTTTTACATCAAATATCTAGTCAACAATATGTTACGTCAACTTCTAATTTTACATGAAGTTTGATGAAAATTAGCGGATTAGTTTTTGAGAAATACCTATTGCGGAAATCTTAGGAAATTCCTTATAACAGCGCCACCTGTTGGGTGGTGCACACCAAAAACGGATCAGGATTAATTTGTATTAGGTACTTACTGAATCTGAAGTTTAATGAAAATCCATACATTAGTTCTTGAGATACAGCAATAGCGAAATAATGAAAAATGCATCATAGTAGTGCCGCCTGTAGGAAAACTTATACCAATAACTAAACAGTGCTAATCTATATTAGGGACTGACTGAATCGGAAGTTTTAGAAAATCCGTGCATTAATTCTTGAAACAGAGCTATTGTGATAATTATAAATAATGAACCCTAGCAGCGCCACCTCTGGTGCAATTTACACCAAAAAGTTTGCAGCACCAAATCACATCAAGAACTAGCTTAATCAAAAGTTTACAAAAATCCGTGTTTTAGGTCTTGAAATATAGCTTTTGTGGAAATTGTGAAAAATGCAACATAGTAGAACCATCTGTTAAGCGGCATTCACCAAAAATTAATCAGATTAAAATTCTATCAAGATCTAACAGAATCTAAAATTTTGCTCATTAGTTTTTGAGATAGAGTGCCCCCAAAATTTTTGTGACATACAGACTCACAGAGTGACAGACAGACTCACCGATAAACATTTTCTAAAACCCATCGAATAACCTTCTAAAACATATATATCCACAGAAAACTGGAAGTCGAAATATTTCACGAATCCAACACTTTCTTTTTGTAAAGGTAGAAGAGAATAAAAATATTATTGAAGTAATATTTATTGTTATTTTCTTGAATATTATTTTTGAAATTGTAGAAAGACATTACAGAATATTTTTTAAGTAAATGAAATTTATATAAACGATATAATGTTGCGTATAAAACCAAAGGACACAAATTAGCCACGTTTTGGAGAATTGCTCATATATATTTTATCATATTATAATTGTCTCATTCGAAATAAAGTAGTAAAATATTATTTATTTTTATGTATTCAAAAAAATAAAAATGTATTTTGATCAAGTGAGATTCACACAAAAAATAGTTCAAAAAGTTTATATTTATACATGTTTTATCCTAAAAATATTTTAGCAAAAATGCATAATATCTTAATATTTAATTTTAAAGTGATAAATTGTTAATTTGCAATTTATAATATAGATTAAAACTAATATAATAAGGGAATGACATATAAATATTTAATAAAATATTTTATCACTTCCATATTTATTTGAAAATATTTTATATGCATATTATGATTCATTAGATATTATAAAGATAATTCATTCCAGCGGGAAACTGTTAAGCAAAATCGAGTTCCATTACTTAATATCTCAAAGAGTTTGTTAAACTTAATTTTCATATGCATCTTATGGAGTAAGTTATCAATAGTTGGCCATGTAATTTATCATTCTATTTTCGCACGATCTGGCATAGGAGAATTTCCAAGTACAATTTCTAAGTTAATATTAATAAAGTTTCTGAATATAGAATGTTTTGTAATATTAATATTGAAATATGAATATAGAATAACTTTTCTTTATGATTATCTCAATTGATCTTTACTTATTATTTATGAACAAGTGTACGTTTGAGAAAATTATATTACATTATTTGTAAAGCAAACATTTGCAAATATTGTTGCTCAAAGAAATAAAATGTTTTTTTTTTTTTCAGAATGCAAAAAAACCCATAAAAAATCAAAACATGAGAATTTATTTAATTTAAAGCATTTAGATTATAAAGAAACGCATACGAGTATTTGATATATTTTTTTATCGATAGCTTGCGTAGTGTAAAGTATAATAGTACGTACAAATTCCAAATTTACTAATCTGCGAAAACACGTTTTAAAGTTTAAATATTTACAGACTTTTAATTACTCATCGTCTGTAAAATAATTATAACTGAAGAAATAATACAGATTTTTTAAATGATATTTTTGATATACCATTGAGAAACTTTACAAATTTCAGAATAAAACAAAAACCGCAAACTTATTTTTTTTTTAAGTTTAACGATCCCTTTCCATCTTATTAAATCTCAAAAATATTAATTGTCAAAAGAAGGTATAATTATTTATGTGAGATATTAACATGAATTTTTAGATCACTCTCTTTTATTCTAGAGCTGGGACTAATAAAAAACCTTTTTTGGTGTCAGCTCGCATCTAGCACTGAGACTTCCTGCCCTTTATTAAGAAGTCTGAGAATCGAAGATTTTTTTTCCTTTGAAGTCATATTTTTCTCTTTGACAGCAGCATAACTTTCCGGAGATTTCAAAAATATGCATTAAAATATTTAATTCTATAAAGGACGTGAAATACTAATAAAAACATTAAAAGATCTTAATAATTTTTACATGTTTCGATTGAATTTACTCAATCATCATCAGAAAAACAAAATACAAATAAACACAAAGATTTCCATCTTTGTGTTTATTTGTGTGACAATAAACTATTACAAATGACATTATTATATGAAATGAAAACTATTACAAAAAATTTCATTTGTAATAGTTTATTGTCATTTTCCATCTTTGTGTTTATTTGTATTTTTTTTTCTGATGATGATTGAGTAAATTCAATCGAAAGATGTAAAAATTATTAAGATCTTTTAATGTTTTTATTAGTATTTCACGTCCTTTATAGCAATTAAATATTTTAATGCATATTTTTGAAATGTTTTTAATGGACGTATAAGAAAACTTCTATTTATAATTAATGTCTTTCCGGAGATGTTATTTTCGAAGTCACACATCGGAATATTGGAATATATATATATAGATAGATATATAGATATAGATATAGATATATTAAGAAAAACATTTAAAAATATAACTTAGTTAGTAATAAATATAAAATATTGAAAAATCCTAGCCTGCGAATTTGGTTCTGAAAAATTACAACATTTTATTCCCCTTTCTGGCTAGAAATAAGTTGGCGTATTTTCAAAAATTGAGTTTTCCGGCAATCCTAGCCGAATGTCATGGCCCCCAAAACATGGCGAAAAATTCGTAGCGCCATATTTGGCGAGTTAACTCACTTTTACAAAGAAAAATAATAAATATCCAATAATAATAAGTTTAAAGTAAAATATATATATATATATATATATATTAAATATGATTTTAATTGAGAATTTTTATAGGTTCTCTAACTTTTATGTATAGGGCTACAAAATGCAGTAACTATCGATGTGAGGAGTGAGCAACACCAAAAAAGGTTCCCTTGTAAGGAAAAACTCTTTTTTAACAAACTGGATCGTTTTAAAAATACTAATTTATGTATAAAGTTACGTATGTAAAAATTAATATTATTCTTATAAGGAAATATTTTATTTCAGCGCAAATTTTTTAGATATTATTATATAAGTAATTCATTCCCGTCAGAAACTATTAAATGTAATTGAATTCGTCTTACTTAACTATCCCGAAGAGTTTCATAATTCAATTTGCATATGCATTTCTGAGGAATAATTTATCAATAGTAGATTCCGCAATTTCTCCCTCTTCCATCTCTGTATGCTGGCATGTGGAAATTCTATATTTCAGAGGAAATTTATAAAATACTTTCCCTAGAAAGTTATATGAAGGGGACTTGGTACCCGTAATTCTATTTTATTTTATTTTTTTATTGCTTTGTTTTACGTTTTTGAGATATATATACAGGACAACATTTCATTTTTATTTATTTTGTCTGGTGAATGAATATTTTAACTGATGAATTGGGGAATTCACCAGTTAAAATATTCAATACCTTATATCACCTGTTAACACCACCATATAATCACCAGTAAATATTCACCAGTGCCTGGTGAATTGAATGCTGCTTTCTTCTCATTGGTTGTTTTCTGCGCGTTCGCTCCCGCATCGTGCATATAAGCCTACGCTTCCCCGTCGCTTTGTACAACCTTGTTTTTTTTTCTTTTTGTCTTTTTCTTTTCTTCTTCTTTTTTTTTTTTTTTTTTTCTAGCGCATTGTGTCACGCGCTGGTGAAGAATCACGTTAGTAGATTCGAAATGGCTGTTTGCAACTTTTCATGCATTATTTGTTCATTTCTAAACGTTGGTTTTCTAACTGTATGCATTTTACCACAAAAGCTTTACTTGCTGTTCTAAGTAAGCCAAGTCGCTTAAAATTTTTTTTATAGAATTCGGTCTTTTTTAATTTGGTTTAAGTGTAAGTTTTTATTTTACTCATTTCTTCAGCATTGCTTCTTAGAATGCCAATATCTTAAAATAGTAGGCAACTAACTTTTTAAAATGTTAAATCAATAGTAAATACAAAATTTCAAAAGGGCTTGATGCGATCGGTCACAGCTATAGAGTTGATCGGAGAAATCTTCCGTGACGTCAAAATACATCTCTTAGGGATTATCGGACTGTGCTAACATATATGAGATAAAATCGATCTTTTCTTCAGACTTTATAACTATCAACTTTTCACTTTAACTTTCGTTATATTATGCAGAAATATTAAACATTATAATGTTCGAATGTTGTCGTAAATTTGTGTACTTTTGGTAATTATTATGTAGATTGTTTACATGTTTCAGCTTTATCTGAACCATTTTCAAAACTAATACATAAAAGGGTTTTAAAATTGCACTATCTATAACATAATGTTTCGAAACACCGTCTATTAGGTCGTCATACAGAACATTAAATTCATTTTTCGTACCTTTTGTGAACACTATAATAGGAGAATATGCAATCAGACATATTATTTTCCAAAGCAACATGAAAGATCAAATAACTTATTTCCAAACGGTATACATTTTTCAGCGTTTGTGTTATTAAATAAAAGTTATACAAATCTCTCGTAATTTCCTTTCATAATCGTGTCCTTTTCGCCCGTTATTTCTTGTCATGAAGGTATTGTCAAACCTAATTTGCATGTTCTTTTCAATGTAGTAAATTATCAATACTTGATTTCACGTATTCTACTTAGTCCATTTAGTATAAAGCATATTTCTAATTTAGATTTTCTATCCGAAAGGCAGTGTAAAGATATTTACATTATTTCCATATGAAGATACTTAGTAAACTCAGTAAATTATTCAGTAAATTACATGAAATAACGTTTAAGTAAAGAATTTCGAAATGTTTTTATTAATCTTGTTACGGCAAACTCACGGTGGGCGCTATTTGTAACGGTGCACGCATGCTGGGTGTCGTTTGTAACGTTATATGCAGACATACTCAGTAGTTTAGGTTAAAACAACAAAGTTTATTCAAGTGATAATGGCCGAAGGGAAGTGGAGCAAGTCTAAAATTTTACACACTGAGAACACTAAGAACAGCTAAAATCATACTCACAGGCCCCAACCTAGCTCAGTCGTGGCACCGCCTAACACTTGACACTGTCTCCTGGCTGAGCTGCTGAACAAAGTTTAGTTAAACAGCCCGTGGCTGTGGATAATTCTTTATTTCACCAATAATTAAAATGGAACTGCTATTGAACTTTCTTACCACGGCAGACTCTTAAATCCACTATCCAAACTCCTTTCCACTGTACTGGAGGCCGTTGCTACTTTCTATTCGTCAGCACTTCGCTAAACAATCATCCACTTCGTTGTCTAATGGCAGAGGTCCATACTCGCTGGCTGCTGGCTAATGCCAGACACACACCCAAACTCACCCCCAAGCTTTTATATGTTGCAAACTGAGATACTTCACATTAACATAATACTAATAACCGCGAGCTAACTGCGGAATTCGAAAGAGCACACACACTCTAGAAAGTTAAAGTAAAAGAGAGGATAGATGTCGCTTTTACGCCTACAAAATGTTAAATTATTGACGTCACGATCTCAGAAACACTAGAGTGCCTTTATGACAAAAGGTCACTCCCTCACAATCTTAATGATGAAACAATATATTTTTCAATGTTCAAAAGGATAAAATTAATTTAAATAGTAAATCTGCAGATCAAGATTTGAAAATCGTCTTAGTTGCCATACGAAAGCATTATAGCTCAAAATAAAATGATGTGTATTTCCCGAACGAATGAAACAAATGTAACAAAACACTATACTGCTAAATCTAGGTACTTCAGGAATATTTAATTTTAAGCTAATCGGATGCTTTTTTGAGACAAAACAGATAGACAGACGGAAAACAAAAACATTTCGTGTCTCCACAGTAAGCCTAGACTGGCGTTTCGACAATTAAAATTCCATTAATGAATTTAGACTTATATTTTAAATAGTTGATTTTTCGGAAAAAAGAAAGAAAAAGGAAGGATTATCATAAAAAATATACTTATCTTCATATTTTCAGAGACCATTTTACACTTTGTGAAAATTAAAGATAGTCAGAATAGACTTTTCATTTATCCTCAAATATTAAGAATGCGAAACAAACAAAGAAATAACAACTCAACACTCAACCAGTACAGTAGAGTATCTTTATTAGTGAGTAACTGGAGAAGCTATAACAATCCTGCAAAGTTTTATAAGACCTTTGTAAGAATTGCGAAGTCTTGACCATTTCACGTATTTTCAAATAATCTAATCACTGTTTAATTCCATTTGTAATTATATAGCAGTTATCGGTTGACCGCATCTAACAGAGGGAAAAGCACCAAAACGAATGGATTGAAATTCAATAAATATAATCGTTGCAAAATCCAGTCGGGTCATCTATAAAAATTTATGAAAATCTAACTTAAAACATATTTTAAAAAAATTTAATCATTCTATTAAATCCTATCATATGTTATTCAATGATGTCCCATGATAGGTAATGATTTTAAGCTGCCGTGGTGATTATTCTATTAAATCCTATCATACGTACTTAATTGAAAGATATCCTTTGATGGGTTATGATTATAGGTTGTCATGGTGATGACGTCCATTTTAAGAGTGGAGTCCAATAATTTCCGCATTACTGAATCTAATATATAAAAAAAATGTATGTTCATGTATTTTTGCATAAGAGTGCGACAGCTATTTACCAAGATCTGAATATTTTAATAACTAATTATAATACGAACGCATCTCATTTGTCACGTTTCACACAATTTTTCCGGCTCATTAAAAACTGAAATACGTTATAAAATAAAAAGTATTTTTAAGAAGATTATGATTTTTTTTTAAACGCACAAGTAGTTTCTTCAGGCTTTACGCAATTCATTTAGTATATACAATCACATATGAAGGTCATTTATCCCTTTTTAACATGTTCAGTAGAACGATCACTGACACTGAACCTTTCATTTAGACCAATGAGTGACATTGTAAAGTATGACATAATGTTAAGAAAAAATATATTGTTTTAAAAAATTATTAAGAAAGTATAACCCTGTAATAAATAAAAGTTAAATAAATTTTAAACAATTTTTAGTAATCTCTTAAAAGAAAATATCATTTTTTTTTTTTTTTGCTTTATATCATATTTTAGACTGTCAATTACCTCTGACTGACGTGACCTAAAAGAAAAAATCAGTGCCAGTTGTCGGTGATTGACATGGCACTCAATGTGTTAAAGTCAAAAACAGGTATCATAAAAGTTAAAGTTTTTAATACGCATATAAACAAACATAAAAGTTCGTAAGTTTCGTAATCAAACCCACAACAAACCCTCCAACAGTCCGAATTGCGCCAAAACTATTCTTTAAAAATAACGCCCTGTGAAGAGGAACAACCAAAATTCAGAGTGTCAACTCACGTATATCTGGTCCCTCTTGAATCGCTGGTGTAGGTTGGCGATGAAAGTTTCTTCGGTGAGGGGATCGAGCAGTACGGCGTCACTCGCACCAATCTCTTGGTCCAGGCTCAGACAACCCAGGCTCATTTTCTGGATCACTCACACGACGTTCCTCTGAAATATGGAAAAATAAATTAAATTTAAACGTTATAACAGGATACAGTAAGGATTCAGGGCTCACAAATAGTCCGCCAAGTGAATACCAATATTTTTTAACAGAAAATTTCCTGTTAATTTTTTGGAATATTTGCGCTACTATTAACATCCAAAGGTAATATCTAAACAAATTGCAAGAAAAAGTAAAAATGAAAATAGTTCTAAGAAATTATTGTTACTCAGTTGGTGAACCATTTGGAAGGCCTGAACATTTTATTTTAAAATGCACAATTCCTTTTTCACCACTTTTCACATTTTTTTTACAGCTTTCCTTATGATTTTCTTTTTTATGTGCTTTCAGTTCATTTTCCAAAAGTAGAAAAATTGAATTACTGAACATAGTATTATAGAATTTAGGGATTTATCTCTTCAATAATATTTGAAGGTTTCTTAAAAATCTGTATGATATGGTAAAAAAAAGTGGTTTTAAATTTTTCTAACTTTTAAATACTAATTGAAATTACATTTAACTTTGTAACAGATTAAAACCATACTGAAGGTTTTATAAAATATAATGCGTATCATATAATGCAACAAAAGATACATATAAATCAATATTTCATTTTTTTTCAAATGATATGTGAAATTATCCACGATAAATGAACTTAGAACTGATAGCTATAGTGAGTTCGAACAATATTTTCAAAAAGAAAAAAAAGATATATTGAAAAAGTGAACTTTCCATTGAACTGTTTTAACCGTTATTTTATTCTTATATATGTCTGAACAATTAACAACATATTATAAAAATAAGAACTTCACCATAAAACAATTATTTGTTCCCATGTTTTTCTTTATTTTTAAAAGAAAATTTTGCACAAATGTTTTTCAAAATCGCCATTTTTAAAAGGAAATTGAGTTTCGTTTCCACAAGCTTTGACAAAGTTCTGCGAAAATCTCTCAGTTACTTCAGTGTGTTTAAAAAAATCTAAAATCTTCTATTTGTAATTTTACTTTTTAAACTACATATCTCTTCTTTCTCGTTCATTTCAGAGTAAATAACAAGAAAGTTTAAATGCCTGTCGCAGGTGTGAAAAAGATTCAACAAGAGAAAAAAGAAATGAAGGCTTGAAGAGAAACATGTTTCTTTATCTTAGGTGTACGTATGAATTTACTTTATTTTCCAAAAAATATATACGTAGAGTATAAAGATAGTAGTTTCAAGGAAATTGATTCTCAAAGAAAATTTTCTTTACAGTAAAATGATTTTATTAAGACATTTCGATTTGTTTCGGTGTTGTACGAATTTAAAAGGCAAAATATAAAAATAGTTTTTCAATTAAAAATTGTTATATGCACACATATATTATATGTTATATATAATATATATATAATATATATAAAAGTAATACTAGATGTAGGTATCTAAAAATCCATGCGCAGCTTTGAGTAATATACATTTCAAAAACTTTTAAAACATTGGTCAAAATTATCAATAGTTAAAAATGCAGTTAGAATTCCAAATAAATAAATAGATAAATAAATAATTTAATTTGTTCAAATATGTAGTACATTAGAATTTTTTTAAAACTTCCTTAAAATTTAAAATAAACATGCACTAAAAATAGATTTTTTTTTCATAATGTACTTTTAATTAAACATTGAAATTAATGAGTTAGACCCTTGAACAATATTTTCAAAAATGAAAAATATATATAAATTGAAAAGGTAAACTTTCCCGTTAATTGTTTTAACTGTTATTTCATTCTTAAGTCTGTCTGAACAATTAACAACATACGATAAAAAGAAACTTCACCATAAAACAATTATTGGTTCTGATATTTTTCTTTACCTTTCAATGAAAACTTTTCACAAATGTTTTTTCAAAATCGCGTTTTTCAAAAGGAAATTGAATTTAGTTTCCACAAGCTTTGACAAAATTTTGAGAGAACCTCTCAGTTACTTTGGCGTTTTTTTTTTTTTTTTTTTTTTTTTTTTTTTTAATCTAAAACCTTCTATTTGTAATCTTACTTTTTAAACTACGTATATCTTCTTTCTCTTTCATTTCAGTATAAATAACAAGAAAGTTTAAATGCCTGTCGCAGGTGTGAAAGAAGTTTAGTTTAAAAAGAGTAAAAAAAGAGAAGGCTGAAAGATAAACATGTTTCTTTATCTTAGGTGTACGTAGGAATTTACTTTATTTTTCCAAAAAAATATATACGTAGAGTATAAAGGTAGTAGTTTTAATATATTTCAAGGAAATTGTTTCGCTAAGAAAATTTTATTTACAGTAAAATAATTTTATTAAGATATTTCGATTTGTTTCGGTGTTGTACGAATTTAAAACAGCAAGATCTAAAAATAGATTTTCAATTAAAAATTGTTATACACATACACCGGCTGTCCCAAAAATGACTGATGGATTTTAAAATTCAGTAATTTGCAAACGGTGACAGCTATTTAAAAAATTTTTGCAGGAGAGTTATGTGTAATGTCAGGAGTTTTTTTACCGTAATTTTTATTTTAGTTTGCATCTCAAACAATAGGTGGCGCTGACGGCGATTGAAGGCCAGGTCGACGCTTCACTCAGCACTGATCACCTGGCCTTCAATCGCCGTCAGCGCCACCTATTGTTTGAGATGCGAACTAAAATAAAAAATTACGGTAAAAAAACTCCTGACACTATACATAACTCTCCTACAAAAAATTTTTAAATAGCTGACACCGTTTGCAAGTTATTGAATTTTAAAATCCATCAGTCATTTTTGGGACACCCGGTATATGTATGTATTATATATATATGTATATATATATATCATATATATATATGTATATATATATATCATATATATATATGTATATATATATATCATATATATATATGTATATATATATATCATATATATATATGCATCTATATATATCAGTAAAAAAATTATACAAAAGTAATATTAGATGTAGGTATCTAAAAATCTATGCGCAGCTTTGAGTAATACACATTTCAAAAATATTTTAAAACATTGGGCAACATTATCAATATTTAAAAATGTAGTTAGAATTTAAAAAAAGGAAATAAAATAAAATAAATAAATAATTTAATTTGTTTAAATCCGTAGTACATTTGAAAAAAAAATTAAATTTTTTTTAATTTAAAATAAATATCCACTAAAAAAAAGAATTTTTTTTCATAATGTTTTTTTGTTGAACATTGAAATGTAGTGAGCTAGTCATTTGAACATTATTTTCAAACAGAAAAAAAAAATGTTGCAAAGGTAAGCTTTCCCGTTAATTGTTTTAACTGCTATTTCATTCTGAAGTCTGTCTGAACAATTAACAACATACTATAAAAATAAATATTTCACCATAAAACAAATATTTGTCCCCATGTTTTTCTTTTCCTTTAAATAAAGATTTTGCACAATTTTTTTTAAAGGAAATTGAATTTCGTGAACTTCCAATAAAAAATAAAGTCAACACCTTGAAGCACAAGAACAGAACATGGTACTTTCCTACCGCCTTTCGCTTCCTTTTTTTTTTTTTTTTTTTTTTTTTTTTTTTTCATCTGCGACACACATCTGTCCTTTTTCAAAATTATTTTCTTTTAAGGGTGTATTTCGATTCAAACTGCTTGTTTTCCGATTTATTTTTGAATTCACTTTTGCTCTCAAACACATGAGACTCGCAGATTCTCTTATTTAGAAAGTGCACAAGGTGCCGTAAAGGTCAATTCTTTGATAAGTGTACAAAATACTGCAAAAAAAGCAATCAAAAACGGCAATTTGAACCGATTTTTCCGAAGTGGGAGATAAGGGAACGAAAAAAAGGGTCTTCCAGAGAAGTTAATTGCTTATAAATCAATTTCTAATGAATTGAGCGTAATAAAACTTTCTTCGGCACCTCATACGTCCCTTCAAGAATCCCCTCAGCAAGTTTCATGATTCTACTTTTAAAAATGTGTCTGAAATTGTATCGGAAAATTTCGAGCTGCTGAAGGTAGAAAATCGTTTTTTCGAATACACCCTTAAGTAGCAAAGTAGGAAGTTTCTTCTTATGAGTAAAAATACAAGACTCAATGTTTTTTTTTTTTTTTTAATTACTGAAGTCTTTAGTAACTCAAATTTAAAAATTTTCAGCAATATGTACCTGTTATGATACTTTATTGATACGAATAAGTATCTAATTTATAAAATAAAATAATATACAACTCAGAAGACTTTAAAAAAATCCTTGTCATTGATTAAATATATCAAAATTGTTTTTCGTTTATGTTTCAAAAAATACTTTCAATAAAAAATAAAATCAACATCCTCAAGCCCAAGAACAGAATATGATATTTTCCTACCGCCTCTTGCTTCCTTTTTTTTTTTTTTTCATTGTGTCTTTTTCCCATCTACGACACACATCTCACTTTTTTTTTCAAATTATTTACTTTAAAGTAGCAAAGTATAAAGTTTCTTCTTATGAGTATAAATAAAAGATTTAAAGGTTTTTGAAGTTACTGAAGTCTTTAGCTACACAAATCCAAAATTTTTCAACATGCACCGGTTTCTAAAGAAATCGAGGTGTTATGCTAAAATAAATTTCGTAAATGAATTATTCTAATCTTACAATAATATGTACCTGATATTTTATCGACACGAATAAGTCACTAATTTATGAAATAAAATAATGTACAACTCAGAAGTCTTTAAAAAGAATTATTTTTATTTATTAAATACATCAAAATTGTTTTCCGTTTATCTTTCAAAATGAACTTTCAATAAAAAATGAAGTCAACAACCTCAAGCACAAGAACAGAATATGATATTTTCCTACCGCCTCTCGCTTCCTATTTTTTCTTTTTCTTTCTTTTTTTTCTTTTTTTTTTTTTTTTTTTTTTTTTTTATTGTGTCTTTTTCCCATTTGCGGCACACATCTCACCTTTTTCTAGATTATTTACTTTTAAGTAGCAAAGTAGAAAGTTTCTTCTTATAAATATAAATACAAGATTTAAAGGCTTTTGAATTGCTGAAGTCTTTAGCCACACAAATCCAAAATTTTTCATCATGCGCTGGATTCTAAAGAAATGGAGGTGTTATACTAAAATAAATTTCGTAAATGAATTATTCCAATCTTACTATAATATGTACCTGATATTTTATCTATACGAATAAGTCACTAATTTATAAAATAAAATATTGTACAACTCAGAAGTCTTTAAAAAGAATTATTTTTATTTATTAAATACATCAAAATTGTTTTTCGTTTATCTTTCAAAATGAACTTTCAATAAAAAATAAAGTCAACACCTTGAAGCACAAGAACAGAATATGATATTTTCCTACCGCTTCTCGCTTCGTATTTTTTCTTTCTTTTTTTTTTTTTTTTACTGTGTCTTTTACCCATCTGCGACACACATCTCACATTTTTTTTCAAATCATTTGCTTTTAAATAGCAAAATATAAAGTTTCTTCTTATGAGTATAAATAGCATTTAAAGGTTTTGAAGTTACTGAAGTCTTTAGCTACACAAATCCAAAATCTTTCAACATGCGCTGGTTTCTAAAGAAATCGAGGTGTTATACTAAAATAAATTTCCTAAATGAATTATTCTAATCTTACTATAATATGTATCTGATATTTTATCGATACAAGTAAGTCACTAACTTAAAAAATAAAATAACATATACAACTCAGAAGGCTTTAAGAGAATAATTTTCATTGATTAAATACATCTAAATTGTTTTCCGTTTATCTTTCAAAATGAACTTTCAATAAAAAATGAAGTCAACACCCTCAAGCACAAGAACAGAATATGATATGTTCCTACCATCTTTCGCTGCATATTTTTTTTAATTGTGTTTTTTTCCCATGTTCAACACATCTCATCTTTTTTTCAAATTATTTACTTTTAAGTAGTAAGTAGTGGAAAAAATTTTCTGGTATTTATAAATAAAAGATTTAAAGGTTTTTGAAATTACTGGAGTCTTTTGCTACACAAATTCAAAAATTTTCAACATGCACCGGATTCTAAAGAAATCGAGGTGTTATACTCAAACAAAGTTCGTAAATGAATTATTCTAATCTTACTATAATATGTACCTGATATTTTATCGATACCAATAAGTCACCAATTTATAAAATAAAATAATGTACATCTCAGAAGGCTTTAAACGAATTATTTTTATTTATTAAATACATCAAAATTGTTTTGTGTTTATCTTTCAAAATGATCTTTCAATAAAAAAAGTCAACACCTTGAAGCACAAGAACAGAATGTGTTATTTTCCTACAGACTTTCGCTTCGTTTTTTTCATTGTGTTTCTTTCTCATCTGCAACACACATCTCACTTTTTTTCAAATTATTTGCTTTTAAGTAGCAAAGTAAAAAGTTTCTTCTTATAAGTATAAGTACAAGAATTAAAGGTTTTTGAAATTACTGAAGTTTTTTGCTACACATATCCAAACTTTTTCAACATGTGCATGATTCTAAGGAAATCGAGGTGTTATACTAAAATAAATTCAGTTAATGAATTATCCTAATGTTACTATAATATGCACAGTCGTAAAAAAAAGTAAACAGAACCCCCCCCCCCTAACTCTAAACAAAAGTATCGCAGAAAAAAGTTACTGGTACGAAACGATTGGAAATAATGTCTACTTTTAAATAATGTATATAAAGTTTGCTTGGGGGGGGGCATCTACATATTAAAGAAACGCTAAATCTTTTTTTAAATAGAAACATTTAATTCTAACAGCATAAATGAACTCTACACGCTTCAAGGAGTCTAAAAATTAATTATTATGCAATTTGTTTAAGAGAAATTAATTATTTTAAACCAAGCATACTTCAGGGGCTGTATCCAAGTTGATATTCGGTACTTGATTGTTGGCTGAAGGAGCCCCATTCTTTATCAAGATATCTTAGGTGCCAGTCAATCAGTCGTTGCAGTCAGCTAGATTACACGATAGCAAAAGAAGTTTCAAAATATCTAGCCCTTTCTATCTTAGGTAGTCTCTTAAACCACCATTTTGCCGTTTTTAAGCACAGTCTCAAAACTACTTGGAAGAAATGTTTAAAATATGCGTGTAGCAGTATTTAACGAATCTAAATCTACCATGAAAATTGTATGTTGCAACTCATAATTTTTTCGAACAGTAATTTCATAATTCATAATTTACATCATAAAATTATAAAAATTGCAAATTTAACATATGTAAGTTTGGGCATTTTAGTATTTTTTCTACATAAAAATTTAGCACTTCATTAGTATAATTCTGGAGATATTAATAAAAATATGAAAATCTAATTTTTCCTTAGATGGCCTGAATTTTGAATGTTTATAATTCAAAAACTTAATCTTCAAGTGAATTGAAATTTCATTGAATGTTCAACTGAGGCATAGTTTGAACCAAAAATTTGAAATATCTTGTTAAATTTGGGTACTGCTTTTGACAAAAATGAAGTTTGGATTCGTTTGGATTCGTTTTAATATGTAGATGCCCCCTAAGCCATTTTTTATACGCAACATTTAAAAGCAAATTTTATTTCCAATCGTTCGGTACCATTAACTTTCTTCTGCGATATATTTTTTTGTATAGTTAGTAGGCAGTGTTTATTTTTTTCCCATGACTATACCTAATGTTTTATAATAGTATTACCTTTAGTAACCTGTAACCCATGTGTGACCATGGTTTTTTCTTTCTCTTTTTATTTTGACAGAAGCTAACATGAAAAGTAATTTTTGGGGGCTATTTTTTGCTAGGCCTGGTTTATTGGCCTGGGACATTACCCCAGTTCCTTAGAAATGCCTTTTACACCACCAAATCTCTTAGAAAATGGTAAGTAACATTTCTTATCAAATGTTACTGTAACAAAATGTTACTTTAAATGTTTTTGTTCCAGTTGATGAGGATAGCATGTCTAAAACTGTTTCCCGTGTCTTTAACATTTACAATTGATTTATTGTGGTTAAACGTATTTTAAAAAGTTATTGAGTTTGCAGTGTTAATTTATTAGTTGATCCTATTTCAAGAAGTTTCAATAGTCGAATATATGAAATGTATTCAATTTATATGAAGCTAAGTGTAGTAATTAGTTACAATTTACAGCATTTCATTGACTTCGCCTAGTGAAAAATTTATCGGATGTAATATTCCGTGTGATCGAATCTGCGTTGTCTATTAGGGTGGATCGATTGTCTATGGCGAAAAAAAAATTACCATTCATCAAAATCTACTTATGCGGAAAAGATGTTCTATTGTATGGAGATTAAGGGAAAAATAATAAAAAAATTAATTTAAAAATTTAATGCTGCCACAAAAGGGATGAATTTTCGAAAAAATTTGAAAAAAGACCGAATTTTGGTTAGGTTATTTTTGTCAAAAACTAATTATTTTAATAATTTTTAAAATCCAATAATGCGGAAAAGATGATATATCGTATGGAGGTTAAGTAAAAAACAATAATAAGTAATAAATTCGAAATTTAATACTGCCACAAAAAAGTTGAAAATTCGATAAAATATTGAAAAACATGGAAAAAGATCTAATTTTGGTTAGATTTATTTTTGACGCTAAATAATCATTTTAATATCAATCAAAACCTACCTTTGCGTAAGAAATAATTGCATGGATATTAAGTAAAAAAATAGAAATAAATAAAAAATCTAATTTCGAAATTTAATGCTGCTGCAAGTGATTTAAAGTTTTGAAAAACTGGCAGTTCCAGTTTTTTCAGTTAGGATTTGTCTGCTTGTGTATTGTGTAGCTTAGTGTACCTTGAATATTACTGTACCATAGCGTTGTTAAAAAAAATAAAAAGAGAGACAGAGACAGAGAGATATGAATTACACCCTATATGGGTTTGGCTTTGATTTGCCAGTAAATATCCTCCCTATTACAAAAAGTTATAAAACTTATATATTGGTATTTAAAAAATAACCGAAGAAAGGAATCGGTCAACATCTATTTATTTCCTGCCAGTGAGAAGGATTTGATAATAAGTTACAAGTGACCTGTAAATGAGATTCAATCTCAATATTTTACCACACCAGCATTTTAAGAAAAATTAAACTGTTTCACGAAAAATATTGCGCTCTTCTTAATTCTTGTAAAACAAAATAAGATATTGAAAGCTACTACAGTCTTTTGGATCATTTCCGAAAGTACTACATTTTTTTTTCAGTTAAATAGATTTGAATATGAAGATGAATATTGAGTGTAAACTAAACCGACGTATTGAGAGCAAACTCACTTTTCTGCATCATCAGCTATCATTGAAAAGCCAAAAGCTGCCGAGCTAGGTGTCACATCACCTGTAGTGACGAAGATTGGCATCAGCCAGAATATTGGCAGTTTGAGCGTTTCCGACCAAGCAGGTGCTGCCATCGTGCCTGGTGCACTTCAAGATGTGGGCATTATATGTGGCATTATCTCACAAAATTATGAATCGAATGCTATTGACAGAAAAAAAAATCGGCATGACAAAACAAACCAAAGACCACTCCATCGTTTTAGTCATTCTCTTTAGTCATTTGTAAAAGATTATGATCAAGGCCATTTTCTTTAAACTTTGATGGGCGTAAAGACAGACTACATCACTAGAAAACAACAGAAGAAAAATCATAATAGAAGCAGATTTGAGCTTGAAAAAAGAACTTGGTTCTGAATATATCGGCCACATATATGTAAATTCTGGGAGAGTACCAAACAATTTGAAAACACGACGTACATTTTTTGTCATGTGTTAACAATAATATACATGTAACAATGTTGGTTGCGATCGGTTGTGACGGAATATCTGTTAATATTGATGTTAAAGGATGTGTTATTCGAAATATGGAACTGATCTTCAAGCGTCCACTACAATGGTTTTTATGCTAGTTACACACCAATGAGGTTCCACTATGTCATCTTTTTGCAGCGTGGATGGAACCGCGGATGGGTACAAATGTTTCACTGGTGAAATAGAAAGATTATTCGCAGCATGTTAGAAGCTTTTTGTATTTTCATTTATGTCAGTATACGAATTCTAGAAGCGCGCGAGTGAAATCAAACGGTCTGCTGTAATCCTAATCATTACATTAAAAAACATCTATATTTGCCATTTACCAGCTTTTTGACCTTTTGCGACGGATTATATAGATTTAATTAAATAGGAAAATGTGTCGAACCTCTACTAACTGACGGATTTAGTAACGACATGATTTCAGGATTCATTGATCAGGTAAATCCAGCAATCATTCCAGTGGCAATAACATCTACTATCAATAATATCTAATCACGCAACGCTCATTCTACAAAACTAATAATCAAAATAGTCACGGAAGTATTTCTGCTGTGTATGGACCATAGTATATAAGAGACGGTTTTATAAAAATTAAATTGAATTACAAAATCTCATGTGGATTTTCAATACCGAACGTCATTATCGCCAATTGCAATGTTGACGATTTTTCTTAATTTAATACTAATGAATCTGTTAATTA
Source organism: Maratus speculifer (assembly GCA_964019185.1). Classification (NCBI taxonomy): domain Eukaryota; kingdom Metazoa; phylum Arthropoda; class Arachnida; order Araneae; family Salticidae; genus Maratus; species Maratus speculifer. The sequence goes on from OZ025302.1 coordinate 98,694,722, forward strand.
AGAAACTAAAGTTTTTATCTTGTAATCAATCAAATATTCCCTCATTGCAATAAATGTTAAAAATTCTAAAATTCATATTTTATTTTACAAAAAAAAAAAAAAAAAACAAAAAAAAAAGATTTTTTACCGTAAAAACGTTTTAAATACATAAATTTGAGCCACATTGAGGCAGCTTTAAATTTTGAAATTAAGTTTTTTAATTACTTTCTCATACTCAGCATATAATATAACATCTTTTACGCATAGGTAGGTTTTGGATAATTTTTTGAACTATTATTTAGAATCAAAAATCATCTAACCAAAATTAGATCTTTTTTCACTTTTTTTCGAAATTCAACCTTATTGTGGCAGTAGTAAAATTTAAAATTAATTTTTTTAATTATTTTTCTCTTAATCTCCATCCAAGAGAACATCTTTTCCGCATAGGTAGGTTTTGACACTGTGAAAAAAAAATTTTCGATCCACCCTATTGTCTATCCTATGTTATAGCAGCATTATTGATAATTTCAACACATTATTTAACTGATAAAATTACCAGGCATGGACTTCATGAAGAATACTTGGAATATAATCCAAAGAGTAACTTGTACTAGATATCTATCTACCACACACAATCATATTGGCGTGTATGATTGCAGGATGGTGTTAAATACTTCTCCTCGCGATTTTAGCAATGACGTTTCACACATTATTCATCAAATTGGTACTTTTCACTGAATTAGAAGACTACCCATACGATATTAAACATACTATATCTATATTATCCGTAAAGTTTTGCTTTTATAGTGTATAGTAACATTTTTAGGTAGCTTTCATTACAAAAAGTAAAAAGTTACCTATTGCAGTCGTCCGGAGGAAAGCACTTCCGGAAAATTTTGGTATATTTTCACCGATCATGACCCCCAGACCCCAAAACCACCTTCCATTCAAATGTTGACATACATATATAGATATATATAACTATATATATATGCATCTGATTTTTGTCATACAATAACTATCGTATTTATGGACCGATTTGAATGAAACTTGGTATGTGCATAGTACGTACAAATGTCTCGACCGAGTTCGTTAGTCAGCATCATCCGCCATCCTGTTTAAAAATGGCAGCCATTTAAATTTTTTAAAAATATTTAAAATTTAAAATTAAATGCGAAAAAATTAAAAGTTGAAAAATATTTTTCTTTTATGTGTTCGAACTTAAAAGAACGATTCCTGAACACTTTTTGTTTTGTCTATATCGTAAAAAATAGCTGAATTATAGCAATTTGAATTTCTAGTTTGGCTAACATTTTGAAACGATTTGATATTTGTCGCGTGATAATAAGCGTATTTATAGTGTCTCACAAAAGTGATGGGACACTTGTGCTTTATAAAAAGAAACTGCAATAAAATAAATAAACAAGCATGTGCAAAAAGTTTTTGGGTGTGTTTCATATTTAAAGTTAGTAACAATTATTACATAACATACATTTTGTCAAAATATTAAAATATTAATTTAGTAAAAATACAATTGTTCAGAACGGAGCAAAAAATGGCTCACATAAGTGATGGGACACTTACTTTTCCATCAAATATTTATCCAAAAATTTTACTTTTTAAAAGGTTTTAATATTTTGTTGGATTTCCTTTTACTTTTAAAACATGATTTAATCTTTTTGGGATGGATTCAACTAATTTTTTTGTGATTTCTGGAATGATTTTACCCCATTCTTCTTGAAGCACCGATTTTAGTTGTTGTTTTGAAGAAATGGTGCGTTTGCGAATTCTTGATTCCAATTTTTGCCAAATATTCTCTATGCGATTTAAGTCTGGAGATTGTGGTGGTGTTTTTATTATTTCAGAACAGTTATATAGCAGCCAGAGTCTAACGTTCAGAGCAGTGTGCTTGGGGTCATTGACCTGGTAGAATTTAAAATCGTTATGAAGGTTCAATTTTCGTGCTGAAGATTTAAAATTTTGCTTTAAAATATCAATATACTTGTACTGATCCATTATACTGTCAATAAAAACAAGATTACCAACTCCAGCGGATGACATACACCCCCATACCATAACTCCTCCTCCACCATGTTTTACTGTTGGTACCAAGTTCTGTTTGCGAAATTCTTCCCTGGGTTTTCTAAACACCAAAATTCTACCGTCAGAACCAAATATATTAAATTTGCTCTCATCAGCAAATATAACTTTATTCCAGTAATCAGAATTCTTATTTATGTTGGATTTTGCAAAAGCTAGTCTGAGTTTTCTATTCTTTTCACTTACGAAGAATTTTTTCCTGGCTACTCTACCGTGATATCCAACAGATCGAATTACCCTTCTAATAGTCTCAGGATTAACAATTATTCCATATAATGCTTGTAAATCAGCAGCAACTTTTGAAGCACTATTTATTGGATTTTTTTTAATATTTCAAACGATAATTTGCTTTATTCCATTGGATAGCTTTGATGGTCGGCCAGGTCTTCTTTTATCCTGAATCATATGATTCTTTTTATATCATTTAATGATATTGAAAACTGTTGAACGACTCAAGTTAACTGTTTCAGCAGTTTCTCTAATAGATTTTCCACGTTCAATATGCAAATTAATAACTAATTTTCGAATTTCAGGCGAAGTTTCTTTTCGTTTAGCATTCATGGCTACACAGAGCTAAAAAACACAAAAATTCCAAAACAAACTGGAGAGAAATACTGCAGACGATTTTATAAGTTATTGCCAATTGCTTTTAAGTAAAAATAAATCCCCAAAAAATATTTTTATTGCTTATTTCAGACGATTTTTGTTGCATATATATTGGTGTCCCATCACTTATGTGAGCTATTTTTTGCTACGTTCTAAACATTTGTATTTTTATTAAATTAATATTTTAATATTTTGACAAAATGTATGTTATGTAATAATTGTTACTAACTTTAAATATGAAACACACCCAAAAAATTTTTGCATATGTTTGTTTATTTATTTTATTACAGTTTCTTTATATAAAGCACAAATGTCCCATCACTTTTGTGAGACACTGTATGTATCGATTTGGATGTAACTTGGTGTGCACATAGTACATAATGAGGCCTGCACCGAGTTCGTTAGCGAGTTCCATTCGCCATCAAGTTTCAAAATAGCGGCCATTTAATTTTTTTTTAATTTAAAATTTAAAATTAGGTACAAAAAAGTGAGAAATTGAAAAATATTTTTGTTTTATACATTTGACCTTCATACAGAGATTACAGAGCATTTTTTGTTTCGTCGGTATCTTAAAAAATTGCTGAGTTATAGCACTTTTAATTTCTTGTGTTGCTCATATTTTTAAATGATCTGATTTTCGTCACGTGATAACACGCGTATTTATAAACCGATTTGGATGTAACTTTGTGCGTACATAGTACATACCAATTTCTGGATCGAGCTCGTCGGCCAGTTCCATCCGCCATCTTGTTTCAAATTTGCGGAATATTATTTTTTTTAATTTAAATTTTAAAATTAGGTGTTGAAAAAGATTTTTCTTTTCTCTGTTTTTGTCTTGATACAAAGATTCCAGAGCATTTTTTGTTTCATCTATATCTTAAAAAATGGCTGAGTCATAGCATTTTCAATTTCCCGTGTGGTTGACATTTTGAAACAGTCTGAAATTTATCATGCGATAATACGCATATTTATAAACTAATTTGGAAACAACTCCGTGTGTACATAGTACCAATGTCTTGATCGAGTTCACTGGCTAACTTCATCCGCCATCTTGTTTCAAAATGGCGGGCTTTCAAGTTTGACAAAAATCTTTTAAATGGATAAATAGAAATTGAAAAAAGGCTCTTTCTAAAGTGTTTGATCTTAATAATGAATTCCGAAGTGTTGTTTGCTTTGTCTTTACTATAAAAAAACATTTGAGATATAGCAGTTTGAATTTCTAATGTGGGTGACATTAAAAAAAATCAGTTTGCCCGCAACAGCACTCGTATATATTAATCGATTTCGATGTGAGTGAGCATGTGCACATGAATTAATATTTCGAACAAGCTCGTTGGTTTGTTTTATCCATCATGTTGTTTGAAAATCGCATACACTTCATGATATCGTAGAATTTGGCGACCATAGAAATCACTTAAAATAAAACCAGCTTGAATAAAAGATGACTAATTTCTAAAAATTCCCATTAATATTCAGTACTGACAAGAACTAGTATTTAATCTTATATAATCAGGTTCCACTAATCTGTGCTTCGTATGTTTGAATAGTACAACTTAATTTAAAATAAATAAATAAATAAGGTATATGAAAGCTACCTCTTCCTCCTGGTACTACCGGAAGGACTTTTTAAGATAGAAACGAAACAAAAAATACTCTGGAATCACTGCATCAAGCTAAAACACATAAAATAAAAATCTTTCTAACTTCTAATTTTTTTTATATCATTTTAAATTTTTAAATTAAAAAAATTAAATAACCGCTATTTTGAAACAAGATGACGGTTGAAACTGCCAACAAACTCGATTTAGACATCAGTGTATACTATATACAAAGTTACATCCAAATCAGTTCATAGATACGCGAGTTATACCGTGACAAAAATTAGACCGTTTCAAAATATCAGCCACACTAGAAAGTCAGAATGTTATAATTGAGCCATTTTTTAAGATATAGACAAAACAAAAAATGCTCTGGAATCTTTGTATCAATGTCAAACACACAAAAGAAAAGTATTTTTCAATTTCTATTTTTTTTCCTTATTTTAAATTTTAATTAAAAAAATTTAAATGGCTGCCAGTTTGAAGCAAGATGGTGAATGATTCTGACCATCGAAATCGGTTCAGACATCGGTATATGCTATTTACACACCACGTTACATCCAAATTGGTTCATAAATACGCATGTTATTATGTGACAAAACCAGACCATTTCAAATTGTCAACCACACTAGAAATTCTAAGTTCTATACCTCAGCCATTTTTTGATATTGACAAAACAAAAAAAAAAAAGATCTGGAAATGTTGTATCAAGTTCAAACACGTAGAAAAAAAAGCATTTTTCAATTTATAATTTTTTGAACTTAATTTTAAATCTTTAATTTTTAAAAATTAAATTGCCACCATTTTGAAACAAGATGGCGGGTGATACTGGCCAACGAACTCAGTCTAGACATTTGTACGTACTATGTACACACCAAGTTACATTCAAATCGGTTCATAAATACGATATTTACAGCATGAGAAAGATCAGATTATATGTATGATATATATATATATATATATATATGTCAACGTTTGGTCGGAGGGTGGTTTTGGTGTCGGGGGGGGGGGGGGAAGGGTCATTATCGGTGAAAATATACCAAAATTTTTTGGAAGTTTCAATAGGTACATTTTTATTTTTTGTAATGAAACTACCTAAAAAAGAATTCTTAGTAACCTTATTAAACAAAAAAATCCTGAAATTTTCAACACAAGTTCCTTTGAATAATACTTTAAAGCAATTTTCTTAAATGTTTATTATTCCAGCTCATAAATTAAAAAACAACAACGTGTTTAATAACGTTTTAACTATCTCAATAGAATCATTGCATTTAAAACAAATAATTAGTTTATACTTATTACACAATTAAGCGAAAAACCAATATTTTTTATAAATTCATTGTTACTTATCTAAAATAAATAACTTTCAATCCCGCATTTTCAACGAAAACATAATTTCTGTACCTTCTAAAGCATTAGTTTTAAAAAAAAAACGATAGCGATTAAGTAATTCTCCTTTAATCGATACTGCTGAATCTTTTAATTGCATTTTAGTTCTTCGTCAAATACTGAAGAAGAGCCAGTGTAATTTTTCTTAGAGCAAAATCAATAGCAAACGCTGGCATTACGACAGTTTCAACTTTTTAAGAAGCCTGGAAATTAGGGTTACTGTAACAAAAACAAAAGTAATAAATCTTCACGATTTGATAGGAATTTCTTTCTTGTTTTTTTTTTTTTTTTTTTTTTTTTTCATGTTTAATAGTTTTTGACAATGGATGATCAAAGGAACTTGTGTTTTTGTTAAATTTTATCCGATAAAGTAAATTAATTTTTTTTTCTTTTGTTATCATTTGAAATTGGGTATATTGTGAATAAGATTATAAAGATTTGTGCTGGAATATCGAAATTTGTTTGCAAATTGTTCCATTTGTTTTGTTTTGAGAAACTACTTCAGACGCGAAAAAAAATTCAGTTCGGTATTGCTTATCTAATTGGAAGAATGTTTAAGATATCTCGCTTGCATTCAAAATTCTTAAATGATTTTTTTTTTTCATTGGGTAACTGTGATCGGTATTTATATCTGCCATTTTTTTTAATTTTAAATTTTCTTTTTCAGGTATTTTAAATTTGGATACATCTATTTTCGGAACGAGTTTCAGAAATCAAAGCATCTTCATAAAAAAAGGAAAAAAATGCAAAAAAAAAAAAAAAAAAAAAAAAAAAAAAAAAGTGAAAAAACGGCTTTTGTAAAGTTTTACCTCAGCTGTCCAATGGAAAAATAATTTAAAATGCAATAGAGATATCTTTAAAAAAAATTCTCCCATTAGATTAGCATAGCGAACAGGTTCGCCTGGCTTAAATAGCCTCTTAAAAAATTGAGAATTGATTAAAAAAAAGATTTCACTATTTATGATAAAATCTTGCCGATCATGGAACTAATCATTGTTCCTTCGAATTATTGTTGAGTAGAACTGAAGACTGATTCATCTCTGTAAATCTTGCAACTAAATAAAACACTTCGAATGTTAAAAAAAAAAAAAAAAAAAAAAAAAAAAAAAAAAAACAAACAGTTAATGGATTTATTATGTTTTAGCGAAATCAGCAATATGGTAGATTCTCTTTCAATTTAGAAACTTTCCTATACTGTAAACAAAGAATTGATATCTATGATATGTATTCAAAGGTATTATGTACAACTTCACATGCATATTTCAAAATCAATGTAAAAGTATAAAGTTTATGCAAAAAGAAAAGACAAGGAACCCTAAGAAGATTGGAATGCCTTTTATTTTACACTTTAGCGGCACGTAGACAATTCAAACTGAAAAAGTGCTACAAATGAGGGGGGGGGGGGATAATGATTATGTTAATGAAAGATTCCTGCCATAGGTTTTTTTTTTAAGGATATCTGTTTTGAATTTTTCCTGACTCCCTGGTATCATCTCAATATTTAGGCATTTTTTCTCGAATGTCTAAAAATACAACAACAAAAGAAAAAAAAAACATGCTTTTGGTATTAAAATTCACAGAAATGATGATACTTTGAATTTTATAAAATGTTCAAGTTTTCTGGCACTAAAAATATGTCTTCAGTTTTTAGTGCATGAAACTTCTCAAATTTCAAGAATTTTAACGTATCATATCTCTATTAAAATGTTGTAGAAGAATGGAACTTTCATTGTTGTACTGTTGTTGAGGAAATAATGTTGAGGAAAACATAGAAAAACGGTTTTTTAAACGGGAAAATAAAATATAGTGAAACCTCCCTGAACGACCACCTCTATTAACCGATAAACCCCCTGAACGACCATTTTTCATGGAACGAAACGTATTACCATAGGCTCAATTCTAATTTTACCTCAATACAGAGACCATCCAAATTGAATTCTCTCCATATAGTCCAAGAGCCGACCGCACAAAACCCTAAGTCATCGAGCACAAGAAAAATTCCTTTATTTTATGGTAGAGTAGCAAGAGGGGAATCTAATCATCCATGTTTGCCGGAATCGAAGTGGTGCATAAGCCAAAAATGAATACCACTAGTTGTTGACTCGTAGATTTATCATTATCTTTTCCTGTATACAATTTTCCATGTTTTCAAACTTTAAATTGTACGGCAAACACCATGTTAAACGTACGAGTGAACCACTAGTGATATCAATTTTTGGCTTATGCACCACTTCGCTTCCGGCAGACATGGATCATTAGATTCCCCTATTGCTACTCTTCCGTAAAATAAATTAATTGTTCTTGTGCTCGATGACTTAGGGTTTTGCGCGGTCGGCTCTTCGACTCATAAACTTTTTTTTTTTTTTTTTTTTTTTTTTTTTTTTTTTTTTTTTAAGAAAATGAATTTTTTTTCTGCTTGCTTGAAAAAAGTTTTATAGGCAAAATGAAGAGCTTATTATTCATAAAACTTCTAAATTAAGTCTTTTTATTATTTTCCGGGTAATTTTTAAATGTTCAATCACACCTGTGCCATTTAAGGTTTTTAAACTTTACAGTAATTAACTTTTGTTTTGATACTTAAATTTTTATATTTTTTCCTAATGAGAAAAATAAAGTTTAGTAACCTTAATTGTTACCTTTCTTTAACAATTAAAATATAGATTTAAACATGACCTCTATTAAGTGACCAACTCAACGAGTGACCAATTTTTATTGGAACAGAACGTTGTCACTTTAGAGAGATTTTAATGTATAACCACGATCGAAAATGTACATTAACCTCATTCGAGTTACCCATGAGTCCAAAAATAGTATTTTTATTCTTAGAAACCGTATCAACTATTATATTTTCGTGATTTTAACATTTTCGACTCACGTGTCTCTTCAAAAATTTTATTTGGATAGAACCGTTTTTTCAAAAGAAATCATTTTTAATTACACAGTATCAAAAATGCTATAACTAAATAATTTTCCTTTATCACTGGTGGCAAAAACAAAGTGCAAAGAGTAAGGGAATCATTATTTAAAAACTTTTGCTACCAGTCATTTTCGGAAACGTTTTCGAATAGCTTTTATGATTCATTAATTAATTTAATCAAACTGAAATATGCATTGTTCGGATGATATTAATTCTAAAGTAAACACCTTCATTTAAAAAAGAAAATGCATACACAAACTTGATAAAATAACCCTGCTAACATTAATATTTAAAATAATATTATTTGTTACTTTTGCATGAATGCGTTCATTAAGCATTAGAAATTATTTTATTGAGAATTAATTACATCATAAAAACCTATAGTATATTTTGAGAAAGTTGATTAACACATATTATTTTACATATTGTTTTAGTAATTAAATTAAAAGTAAGTATAAGTATTTAAATTAATACTAAGTTTTTCGGACATAAGTTTTCAGAAGCTTCCTAGTAATTTTTGTCGAAGTAAGTACTTGGAAATGATTCTGAAAAACTGGGGAAAACAACAATAACAACAACAAAAATTGCTCTGATTAATGCTTCTTTAACCCTATAGATCCCAAATCGCACGACACCGCCCGAGATATTTTGAGATATTTTAATTCGTATATCATGATTACCTCCAGAAAATTAAAACAGCAATATTGGTTTTAATTCATTAAAGACATTGCGGATTTAAATAAACCAAAATTAGCCATTAAAACTTTCTGGTGTAAAGTCAGATTTTCTGAACTACATAATTTCTGGAACGTACTCTATCATGGGAATTAAAGGGTTAAATCTTGAAAATACATTAGTTTCTGAGGTTTCTAACTGTAAAGAACGTTTTTAGGTATCATGGTAAATTATGAAGTGGTTATTGTATCATTTCGTTGTAGTTATATTACATTTTAATCTAATAAAAAATTATCTTTTTTTAATAGTGTACTTGTCAGAGCCTGCAGTCTAGAAAGAAAGAGAAATGATACTTAACCCTCTGCTGATCGCACCTATGAGAATCTCGAGTTCGGCCTCAACATGCCTGACAGACACCTGTTAGAAAATCATCAACAGCAATTAACTGACGAATTTCTAACATTTTTAAAGTAATCAGTGATCTTTATTAAGATGTACAGTTCAATAGGTTGATCCTTAGAATACGAAAAAAAAAAGCAATTTATACTGGGGCATTTTGACATACAGTCGACTCTCGTTAATTCGAAATCGGATAATTCAAATCTTCGCTTAATTCGAACTAAACATGAAGGCCCAAAATTTTCAATGGCAGAATAACGTTAAAAACTTTCACTAGTTCGAACTCATTTTCTCTTGAATTCGTTTAATTCGAACAAACGAGAATTCAGATTTTTCATTTATATTTTTTTTCTCACGGATTGCAGATAATTTGAATAACTTTCTTTCTTTGCTTTTTGTAAAAATTGTTACAAATGAATATACGTATATTCCAATGCATTTGATATCCACTTTCTTAGTGCCCCGTCTGTCCATCAGTGACACCTCAAATTTTTCTTCCGTTCTATTTGTTTCTAATCATTTAATTAGTTTATGTATTTATACATTCTAATTTATTATTAAGTCATATCCTAATGATAACAGACGAAATGTATTAAAAAACACTATAACATTAATTCCTTTGTAATAGTACTATATTAAGCATGTTTCATTTCATATTTTCCATAATTCGAATTTCGGATTATTCGAACATTTCTTGTGGTCCCGACGAGTTCAAATTAACGAGAGTCGACTGTATTTATATTTTGGTCCATTCGTTGAAAAAGTACGTTTCTGAAAATCAGTGCCACCTACAGGTGACTTTTTAACTTTTTGTTTTTCTGCTAAAAAGAATCCAGCTAGCTCCTGAACCTTTACTTGCAAACCTATTTCTTTATTACCTTTTCTTATTTTTTATTTTATTTATTTATTTATTTTTTTTTTAAGTTTTGGCTTACCAGATAAATTCAATCGGGGTTACACTGAATTTTAATTTCCATATTGTATAATATATTTTTTCCTATTTAGAGGAATTATATCGAATTATACTGCAGAATTACGCAATATACGAACATTCTTCTAATTAGTTTTTTTTATGTAGCACGATTTGTAATGCAAGAATATTTCCCGCAACAGCTAATCATACAAATTTCTGTATAAATTTTAAAAATCGACAACACCGTTAAATTTAATTTTTAGAGTTTAAAGATAATCCAATGTCATAAACACTTTTCGTTACGATATTTTACGCTTAAATTTATGTCAGCTATATAACAGAATGCATTTATTTCACAATTCTATGATCGAAAAATGCCATAAACGAAGTAATTAACTTTAATCGATTTTGCTGTTATGCCTAAAGACATCTAAGTCTCTGGGAATGAATAATTGCCGAAGACTGTAATTAAACAATGAAGAAAAACAAAATTAAAAGACGGGGAAATAATGGTTTTTGAAGTTAATTTCTTGACAGGTGAAGATGATTATTGTTACAAATTCGATGTTTGCAATTAGTTTACGCGATTACACATGTTAAAGTTATTCTATTAGATAAAGAGATAGCGATAACAATTTAAAAATAAATTATTTACTTCTTTATTTCAAATATTATTTTAAAATGATTTAGAAGATTTGTTAAAATTTGTTTATTAGTTATTCCAGCAATGTTTTTTGAATAAGATAAAGTAATGTACCTACAATTCATTCTAAACGGTATCACTACTAATTGGTGCATTAAATGGATTTTATAACATGGTATTTTGATGGGGGGGGGGGGATTAATTTCTTCGGGGTATGAAGGGTTAATTTGTAGACGTTTCAAACACGTGCATTTTAACTATGGCCACCTTGCATATAAGGTTAGCTGAAGCATCTGGAACCACGAGATAACTGGGAAATACTCTTTTTTAAAAAAAACTTTTGATGCCTTTTAAGTTTTAGCTTTTGTGGATAATGCACCCCAATCTCTACTTGTTAAAACAACGTATGTGAAAACAATCATAACTCTGTCCTTGCTGAGATAGATTGTGGAAAATTACGGTTTCTTTTTTTAAAAAGAACGTCAGTTTCGTTGAATTCTACCGGATTTTTAGTAAAATACTGTTTCAGTTTCAGCTAGTTGGGGAGGCCTACCAAATGGCTTAAGCAGAACAAGCTCCACCTAGTTAGTAAAATACTGTAAGTAATTTTATTAAGCAATCATTTTTTTAAATATTAGTATTATTAAGTATCTGTACATATTTATTTCAAGTTTCCTACGCAAGCCCGGTGTCCCAGTTACCCCATAAAAATGGGCAACTGGACCCAAGAAAAAAAAGAAAGAAAAAAAGACCAGTTAAAAACACATATTTTTAAATTTTAGAAATTATTTTTTTTTCTTTTAATTTCCATCTGATAGAGGGAAACTAACTAAACTCATTTACAGACACTTAAATTTTAATTAATATGAACATTAGCTTTTAGTAGCTGAAATACCAAAACCTCCCTAGCTGCATTGTGAAATCATGGTCCATTTGCCCCACGTCATTGAACCACGCCTACTGGTCATTTATTATTACTCGATTTCCTTTACAGCAGTTTTTCTATCGAACGAGTGCCATTTGCTTTGAAAGTTCTATTAACCACTTAATTTGCTACTGCATAAAATTTCTCAGAAGATTGTATTAAAATTCTTTTGAGTTAAACTGTATTTCAACTTTGAATGCGAAAAGTAATAAATTTACGGCAGTCATAAACCATGATGCATTAAATTCTCATCTTTTCAATCGAAAAATGAGATGATGAAGTCGAAGTAATTAACTTTGATTGTTTTTGCTGTTACGCATAATGACATTTGAGCCTGTGGCAATAAATAAGTACCTAAAGAATATAATTAAATTATGAACAAAAATAAAGTTTAATGATTATGTAATAATGGTTTTTAAAGCTAATTCCTGGACGGTTATAAATAATTGTTGTTGAAGTTACATTCGTTTAGAATTAAAGAACATTTTTCAAACTTAAAAAGTTGAACTCCACACAAATCTTTTAATTAAAATAGTGTTTTTTAGTATTTTTTAGAATTAGTAGATATACAAATATAATGATCTTACAAGAGAAATATACAAATATTTTTAATCTGAAACTTTTCTCCCACTAACAATTAAAAAAAAAATAACTAAAGATGCAAATAAAAAAGAAATCATTCAAAGAATATTTTTGTTTTGTACAACCAACAATGCTTTTGGAACAAGATAAAGTAAAGTATCTATAATTCATTCTAAACGATATTACTACTAACTGATGGATTAAATGATTCTTATAACACTTATTTTAATATTTTTAATGTAATGTAATGATTTTTTAATGTAAACTTGCAGATCTTCTTTCATTTTAGCTATGGCCATACTGCATATAAGGTTAGCTGGGACAACAGGACCCAAGAGGGCCATAGCCTGTTTTATAGAAAACTGTTAAAACATTTTAAGTTTTAGCATTTGTCGATACTGCACCCAAATCTCTACTTCTTAAAACAACGTATGTAAAAAAAATCACAACTCTGTCTTTGCTGAGATAGATTGTTGAAAATTACTGTTTCTTTTTTTAAAAAGAACGTCAATTCCGTTGAACTTCATCGGTATTTTAGTAAAAAATTGTAAGTAATTTTATTAAGCAATCATTTTTAAACACTAGACGTATAACTGGTTAATATTATTAAGTATCTATACATATGTATTTCATGTTTCAAATATAACACCGGTATCCGAGTTACCCCCATAAAAAAGGGGCAATTGGACCCACGAAAAAAAGAACAGTTAAACACACATATTTTTAACATTTAGAAATTAATTTTTTTTTATTTCCGTCTGATAGAGGGAAATTAACTGAACACATTTAACACACATTCAAACTTTAATTCTTATGAGCATTAGCTTTTAGAAGCTGATTTCCGAGAATCTCCAATAGCTGCATTGTAAAATGCAGCTATGTCCAATGTAACGCCAACATTTGTACAATATTGGAAATTCATTGGATATATTTCCAATGTAACGTCAACATTTGTACAATATTGGGGTTTCATTGGAAATATTTCCAATGAAACGCCAACATTTGTACAATATTCGTGTTTCATTGGAAATATTTCCAATGTAACGCCAACATTTGTACAATATTGGGGATTCATAAGAAATATTTTCAATGTAACGCCAACATTTGTACAATATTGAAGATTCATTGGAAATATTTCCAATGTAACGCCAATATTTTTACAATATTGGGAATTCATTGGAAATATTTCCAATGAAATGCCAATATTTAGCCAATATTGGCGTTCTATTGGCAATATTTCCAATTAATCCAATATTAGCGCAACGTTGGGCCAATATTGGTTTGCTTATAGGGTATACTGGTCATTTGTTATCACTCGATTTTCTTTACAGCATTTTTTCTACTGAACGAATGGCATTTGCGTTGAAAATTCTATCAACCACTTAATCCGCTATTCCATAAAATTTCTCAAAAGATTGCATTAAAATGCATTTGAGTTAAAATGTATTTCAACTTTTAATGCGGAAAGTATTAAATTTACGGCAGTCATATACCACGATGCATTAAGTTCATATCTTTTCAATCGAAAAATGAGATGATGAATTAGAAGTCATTAACTTTAATTGGTTTTGCTGTTACGCATAAAGACATTTGAGCTTGTAGCAGTAAATAGTTGCCTGAAGAATATAATTAAATTATGAACAAAAATAAAGTTAAATGACTATATAATAATGGTTTTTAAAGCTGAGTCCTTGACGTTTATACATAATTATTGTTAAAGTTACAATCGTTTACAATTAGTGGGCATTTTGGAAATTTGAAAATTTGACCTTTTAAACTAAACACAAGCTGTATTAAAAGTATATTTCTTTTAGTTATTTATTGAAAAGGACATGGGACCTTAAAACTTCTTTTTCAATTTTTTCAATTGTCTTTTAAATACTATTTAAGGTAAATTACATGAATTATAACACATATTTATCACACAAGACATTTAAAAAAATTGAAAAGAAATATGTGTAAAAAAATATTTTTATGGGTATTTTAAGCAGTATACATATATTTTTTCAAAATACCCCAAGCGCATTCAATATCAATTAAGATCCACTGTATTTTTTATGACAGTTTATTTTTCATGCTATAACCAATTCAAAATATTGTTGTAGTTAATCCTTTGAAAAAAAAATCAAAATGGGTGAAAAAACGTTTTCCTCTCTTATGTCGACGCCACTCCAAGACGCAATTTTAGAGATATAAACAAACCAGAAATATGCTCTTAAAGTTGAAACTTTCTTTTTATCGATGATGTAATTGGTTTTATAAAATTTTTATTTTAACGTTTTCAAAGACAATGGCAGATGGAGATCATTCTGCGCCACTCGGACAGGATATTTTTTTCTACGCTAACAGTATCTAAATGCATATTCACAGTATCCGCAAAGAAACTCTTTAAGAGGGTTGAATTCTGATAGGGATTGGCCGACGCGTTTTCACGTAACTTGGCGATAATTATACTTGGCGAGCGATAGATGCTTCCATCGAGCAGTTTGATTTCCTTCCGAACCGAGTACAAAGTAACTTTTCTCTCGCAGCATTGCATTGGATGGAACGTGTCTTACTGAAAGCTGTACTCTTTAAAAGTTTTTAAACACAAATCTTTACTTTGTACTCGGCTCCGAAGGAAATCAAACTCAACGGAAGCGTCTATCGCTACGCCAAGTATAATTTTTGCCAAGTTACGTGAAAACGCGTCGGCCAATCCCTATCAGAATTCAACCCTCCCGAAGAGTTTCTTTGCGGATACTGTGAATATGCTATCGAAATGTGCTTATTTCAACACAATCTTTTAAAAGCATCACAATATACCAAATTTATACCCCTACAAAAATTTCGATACGTTCGGACGGTCAGAAATATTTTTTACAAAATAAAATGTGCGAAAAATTCGACGAAATCAATAAAAACTAGATTGCTTCATAGTAGTTTTTTCCCTACGTGGAGCAATTTTATAGGTACCGACAAATGAAAAAGATATTCTTAAAGATAAAACTTTCTTATAATCTATGGTACAATTGATTTTAAAAAATACGAGATTGGATTATTTCAAATACACCGGCAAACGCAAATAATTTCATGGTAACTACATTTTTTCTACGTTAAAAATAAGTAAATTTTTGTCTTTTAACACAATCTTTTTAGAGCATTTCAATAAACCAGATTTTTATCACTTACAAAAATTTTGAAACATTCAGATGTATAAAAATTATTTTTTACCAAATATGCGTGAAAATTTCTACGAAATCAGTGAAAACCTGAGTGTTTGTTGCGGTGCTGTTCGCTTTCGGTATGCAAAAGACTACAAAAATCAATTTACGCAGAAAATAAAATACCACACAGCATATGCTTTCAATTCAATATCTTTCACGATTTGTTCATTTAAAAAAATAAATTCTGACAAAATGGAGTCAAATATATAAAATCGTCAATTTTAACTTTCATTTAAGGAACTTTTTTGGAAAACAGATAATACATTCATCAACTGATTAATATCACGAGCCCTTGCAATGCCGGGCTGGTCAGCTAGTATACAAATAATTGTCTTTCAAATAAACAATATGCTTACAATCGTATAAGAATTACAGCAATTTTAGTTAGTTATGCGCCAAACTACGCTCACTAAAATATATCAATTGGCTGTGAAATTCCAGTTATTTATATATTGATTTACCGAGAGCGAAACCGGTATAAATACCGGTATATACAGAGCGAAACCTTTATAAAACTTCCAAAGTATCTGGGTCCCAATAAACGTTTGTTAAAATGAGCCGATTCCTTTCTAATTTTCGGAGATTTAATTTTTGCAATAAAGCTGCATACATTAGATTAATTTATAACACGATTATTCAATCGGTAAATCATTTATAACATATATAAATTTTCCAAGTGGGTGAAAAAAGTCCGGGTCAGGATCGAACCAGGGATGTAATGGCTGAAGCCGCCGATGCTCTTCCAACTGAGCCATCCCGGACACGAACATGGGAGGACTATTTCACCCAAATAAACTTAACGATCGCATAATCTGGTCTGATACTGTGGATCAGTTCAACAGAATAAATCGAAGGTCAATATATGGAACTACAGAAAATCGCTGCTTACGAAATTACATTAGATTAATTTAAAACACGATTTTTCAACCGGTAAAATCAGTTATAACAGATGTAAATTTTTCAAATAAGTGAAAAATGTCCGAGTCAGGATTCGATTCAGTGATGTAATGGCTACTAGGGATGATTCGAACCAGGATGTAATGGATGTACTGGGTTTTTTGTTGAATAAAGCTGTATATCTTTAATCATTTTAGAAAGTTTGAGAAAAACAGCTTAAATGATGAGCTATATCGAGATATGCATGTGATTTCACTTTTCTTCTGTTGAAAATCGTGTCATCCAGCAATTTGCGATGGTAAACACTATGCTACTCACTTTTTTGACATTCATTGAAGTATAGACAATGAATGCAATAATTTTCTCAATGGCACTATAAAACACACAAAACTTTAAAAAATGATACTGTATTTTGCAATTATTTCACGATTTTTAATACCATACTTAAGCTATTTCCTGGTACTGAATAATTTTAAACTCTGTAAAGTAGAAAATAATGTATAAATTAAAAATAATGACAAAGTAGCAAAATATATTTCATTACAAATTAATATCGTATTTATAAAAATTGCGCTCTTATTGAATTTAGATTTTCAACAATATATTCCTTTACATATTTTTAACCACTGTTCATTTTTTGCTTATTTGTATTTCCGTTCAGCAAAATTATATAGAAAAATTAATTTAGATTCCATTTTTAATTGAGTAAAGTAAAAAGAAAAAGAAAGATAGAAATAGAAAAATATGTTAATTAAACATTAGAACGTTTTAACATAATCACTAGAATATAAAAAAATAAATAAATTTTTAAAAAGAAAAGGAACAAATTATTCAAATTCTTAACCCAGTCGTTTCATTTTACAACAAAAAGAGGAAATTGAAAACCAATAATTCCAAGCATTTATTTCAAATAATCTGTGGTCATAAAGCCAGAAGATTGTTTTTAAAGAAAATACAATTTATTAAAATTCAAAACACGACAGTTACAGAAAGATAATAGTGGAGTAATTCACTTTTAATCGATAAATTAAACTCTTTTAATTGCACTTTCATTTTTACATTAGAAGAGATTGGAGAAGAAATAATGGGATTTTTAGTTGGGTTTAGAAAATCCATATTGGGAATTACGATGTGTCACTAATTTTCAAAATGAAATATTTTTCTCCTGACAATTAAGTTTAAGAATTTTTCAACATTTACTTTATAAAAAAAAAAGTATATATATATATGTATATATCGCTTTTCATTTGTGTAGTAGGTAGGGATATGGAGTTGAAAATACCTCATTTTACTTTTAATTGTTGAATAATAAAATAAATAAAAGCATACCATTTCAAAATTTGTGTTTTTAAATAATTCATTTTATTCTTTTAATGAAATGAAAAAAATTGCCTTAATAAGTACCATATTTCCACAGTAAAAAAGATTATTAGCGAATTTGTTTTGGATTTTGAAATGAAGAAAAAAAAGCTAATTAAGAGATTATAATTAATAACATAATTATTAATGCAAATAAATGGTAATATAAAATAAATTAAGAATATAATTAAGAATTAACAGATTTAAAGAGAAAAAAAGCACATGCATGCAAGTAATTTTATTTAATCATCGGGATGATTAACATTTAATGCAAGTTTAATGCTAAAAGGTTAAGCAGTAGTGAACTTTTTTTTAATACTTAAAACGAAAATAATGGAAAATTATATGTTTTAAACATTTTTAATCAGCAAATGACGTAATAATAACTGTACATGTTTAAGCAAAAAAATAAAGGTATGTGAGTCGTTTAATTGAAAATAAAATGTAATTTTTTTTGTAAATTGCTTACGTTTTTACGTTCTTGGCCACATACAGAGTGTCCAGCCAATAAGACCCCGATTTCAAAATTAAATTTCTCAAAAACGGAGATCGATGGAATTATGCGGTAAACGGTTTGTTTATTAGGTAAGCTGTAAAAAATATTATACAGAAAATTCGGACGCTGAATATTTTGAAAAGATTATGTTCTGATTATAAAGAATTCTTGATTTTACATTTTCTTTGATTAAATTTTTGAGATTTAGAAATTTCAAAAACTTAATTGCAAAATTCGTCGAAATATGGCATTGTAAGCCGAAGAATTCGGTTCTCTGCAAACAATCTTAAACAAGAAAAATATCAAATCAAGCATTCTTTGCAATCAGAGCACAATCTTTTTAAAATATTCAGCGTCCGAATTTTCTGTATAAGATTGTTTACATCTTACCTAATAAACAAACCGTTTACCACACAATTTTTCGGTCATTTTTTTTGAAAAATTTAATTTTGAAATCGGGATCATTTTTGCTGGACCCCCTTGTATGTGGCCGTTTAGTTTTTCATTTATATGTTTCTTTTTCTTTTTTCAATTATTATTGTCAATGACAAAAAGAGCAAAACTTGGATCCTAGTACTTAATTCCCCAACAAGAGATGTAAAGATTTTGTGCTTTGGGTGCACTGATAATATTATTTTCGATATACAATTACAGACATAATTAAAAAAAAATTGTGAAGTAAGTTTTCTGCAGTCAGTGTTATTGAATTACTTGAAATCGTTAATGTTTGATGAAAATATTAACTAATACATTAAATATATTAATTTTTAATAATTTGTGGAAATGTAAGACACAAATTTACTGTTAGTTTCTTATTTTATAACAAATCATTGTATTCACAAATTAACATTAATGCTCAGCAGCTTCAAAAGTGGTTGTTATTTTTTCCTGTTTTTTTATTGTTTTTTTCCCTTTTTTGAATTCCTATTAATATAAAATGAATAAATCATAGAAAAGTAATATTTTTTTTTTTTTTTCACGCCATAAAAAATGTCTAGAACACGTTAAACATTTTATCCATATACACACATTTAAGAAGTCAAACAGTTCGAAATTTAGTAATTCTCCCTGCCATAATTATTGCTGTTTGCAACTAATACATATTTTGAACAAAAAATGTTTCGTGATTCAATACTTTTTTAAAAACTGCTTTTCGCAGTTTTTTGGTCTAGATTTAGTGCGTTTTTCAGAAAATAAATGAATTTTGTGAAGAATTGTACAGTTTAACTTGAGTTTGTCGGTATGTTTACAGAGTAGTGTGAAATAAGCATAATAAATATTGGAAAATTTCCTTAAAAACTCATTATGTCAATTTTTCAGTTCCAAAACACTTTGCGTTCAAAATATTTTATCTCTTTAAATTTGTAAATAAACTAAAATTATAATATTTTTTAAATAACTCTTAAAAAGTTAAATTGTAGAAAAAAATATATAATCAAAATGAAAAATTCGAACGATACCATATATTTTTAGGATTGTAAGAAGTATCTTTCCGACAAAATTTCAGTTTTTGAACATAACAAATTTTAGAAATGGATTACTTATATAATAACGGATTTCCTTAATACTCTTGCATGATTGAAATCCTTTCAATAAATCTTTAAGTCCTTTTGTGCACTCAAGATGCTTAAATTTAACATACATTTTTAAATATATCTAATTTTCTCATTTAGTCGATGTGCTGCTGCTTCAGAATTATTTTTTGATCCTAATGCTTTGGAATGATGCAAAAAATTACAAATGCAGATTTATGAATTAAATGAACTAAATATTTTTTAGATGAGACATACCCATTAATAACATATGTGATGAGAACTAAGCTATTGGAAATGATTTGTGCGATCGATTTTTTTACGATGCGACAATTATTGATGATCTTCCGGCTAAAGAGGACAATAATTTGTCCCATTTTGACGTTGGTAATGATTTAATAGCGATGTCTATCACAACTAACGGCAGCTGTACTGCCAGCACTAGTTTTTAAATTGAACTGCCTGCAGATAATAATACAACTTCCCCAGGAATGTGTGATGTGTATATCCAGTCAAGATTAAAGCGGAATAGGGAAGTACCTGATGGAGATTATGAATATTTGAAAACAATTAATTTATGTGTTCCAAAGAATTCAGAATCTATTTAAAAAATAGCCTGGAATTCAAACATAATACCACTCGCAAATATCGTATAGCGAGGCCAATACATGGAGGTACATTAAGCGAATATTTTTATATTACATTCACTCCACTATTAAAAAAAACATATTTTATAATATATTTCTCTACAAATGTTAATAAAGCTTATGTAAAATTATTTTTGTTTTGAAGTAATGATGCGCGGTAGAATTAAAAATATTCGCCGGTAATTTAAACTTTTCTGTACACAACCACGTACATCTCATGCTTTTCAAAGTTATTTAATAACAACAATATCGTCAACAAATCAAAAACCAGCCAAAAAAGTAGGATCAAACTTTACTAAATGCTGAAGCATATATTAAAAATATATATGTATAAAATAAAAAAAATTAAAGCTTAGAAAAAAAAATAGAATTTAGCAAGATGTTAAAATCATCTGAGTGTAAAGGTGATGCACAAGCAGAAGATATGAATAAGCATATATGAATAAAAATACATAAGAAGTGAAAAAAACGAAATCTTAAATAAATAAGTAAATGAAATACAGCATTTTGAAAAAAAGTAAAAAATTAAATAATAACGCGATGTCAGAAGTTAAAATCCTCTGTGAGTAAAAGTGAAACACAAGAAGAAGATAGGAATAAGATTAGAAATTAAAGTTATCTGTAATCATACATTGCAAAAATTCAAAAGAAGACATTGAAGTTTAGATGAAAGTCGAAAAGCAAAAATAAACTAGAGGGCAAACTAAAAAGTAAAATATTTCCTTAAAATGTACAGTAATAAAAATCGCTCTGGTAAAATTTGTGTTCTGTTCGTCATTCACTAGTTGCTTCTTCTTTTTAAGTGCGTTCGTAAATATATAAATACATAACACCTAGTGTCTTCGTGTGTCCGTCCATCAGTCCGTATATAACAGCGCAGAAACTGCCCTACCCAATAGCTTGAAATTTAATATATAGAATAGTTGCAGAATTTTGTCGAGTCTTTTCATATCTTTTCAAATTTTATGAAAATCGAATTGAAACTTAAAACGATATTAATAAAAAGTTTCTTCGCTATATTAAATCCTGCCATACGTAATTAAATGCAATTATATTTCATGATTGGTAATGATTCTGGGTTTCCATGGCGATTACATCCTATTCAAAATAGAGTCCTATTAGTTCCATATTACTGAAGTTAATATAGATTATTATAGATAATATAGACCGTCATAGATTTTGCATATGGGCATTTTTGCAAAAAAAAATTCAGCAGCTATTGCACCAAGATCTGAATATTTATAAAATTATTTATGCTAAAAACGCATTCATTTGCACGCTTGACGCACAATTGACGACTTGTTTTCCTTACTCTAAGTTAAAAGTTTTTGAAATAGGAATGTTGACGTATTAGTTATTTCATTAGAAATTTTTCAATATTTTTGTATTTAAAATAGATTTTTTTTTCCAAAGTTTTTATTATATTAAATTCTTAGCAAACAAAGTAGTTAAATAACATTTTTTTTCAAATTTCAAATTTATGTATGTTAAATATTTATTGAGTATGTGTTTCAAAGCATAAATAGCAATTATAGGAATATTTTAAAATATACTGACTTACATAAAATTCTGTCACGTTTAGATATTTTAAACAATTAGGTTCTAACTACTGCAAATGTGGCAATCATATATTGTGTCTCAAATTACAGATAACGTTCCAATTTTTACAAAGCAAGTTATTTTTGCAATAAAAATATAGTATGCAATATTTTCATTCTTAATAAAATATCTATTTAATAAATGCGAAAAATGCTCTAAATGTGAGACAATTATGGAAAATAACGTTACATTTAAACACAATTACCTTACTTCAAATTAAACAAAAATCAAACAAAAAAAAACTATTTTACATTATTTATTTAATCTTTTTACTTATTTAATCTATTTACTTATTTACAACCGCATAATTTCATGTAGAATTATTTCTGTTTATTTAATGTTAGTAGGCGATAAAACCTTCTTAACATTTTAAAATCTCAATACATATTTTTAATATGTGAATCATTTATAAGTATTTTGGAGACATAAGGGTATTTAAGAAAACATCGGCTATATAATAATAGTATGTAACAGTTCCGGAGCGAAGCTTATGTTTTCCTGTAAAAATTCTTTTACACAACTGGAAAACTTTATTTCAGTGTTAATAGCATCAGAAGAAATCAATATTAAATCTTAAGAAAACTGATTAACACACTATAAAAACTACTGTGGAACATTTCCGTGAATTTGTGAATTTTTGTTACACTTTCATGTAAAAGCACTTTTATGTAGCTGGAAAAATTTACTGTAACGTATCCGAAAATTACGGGGAGCAAAAGAAACTGTTATTTTAGAAATGACTATCTAAGTATAGAATATCCATTGGTTTATTGTGTTTCGTAAGATAAACGATCGCATCTCCAAATCTTGGGTATTTCCAAAAACGTATGTATATACGGAAACTATATTAATTGTTTTAATGTTTTAAAAAGCAATTTTTTTTTTTTTTTTTTTTTTTTTTTTTTTTTTTACATTTGAAGAAATAATTTGCTTTATATTGATAAGCTAAACATTTTTACTTACATTTATGTTTCCATGTCAAGTAATGCAAAAGAAATAATAGGATTTTTAATTAAAACTATAAAATCAATACAGGAAAATATATCACTATTTTTCACTATTAAATTTTCTTAATGACAACAGAGATTAAGAATTATACTTTATTTTATTTTAGCAATTTATCGTTTTCCTTTTCATCTCATTGATTAGCACCTTAATTTATTTATATTTATTTAATTCAATAATATGAATAACGTTCTTTTTAAATTTAGATTTTTCAACAGCTTTTTCTCATTACCAATTTAATTTTTGATTAATTTATTGATTCTTAATGTACTACTGTTTAATTCGATTCGCTTTTTAAATTAATCAAATTAAAAATATCTAAAATGCACTCAAACAATTTCAAATAATTTCCGGTATTAAGATATTTTTTTATTTCTAAATACAAAAACGAACGAATTATTCAAACATTTATCCAGAAAACGGAAAATTTCAAAACCGTTATTTTCCGGCATTTATTTTTAAATAACAGTGGTCATAAAGCCAGAAGATTGTTTTTAAAGAAAATGCAATTTAATTAAAGTCATGAAAGGATAACTGCGAAAAAAAATCATTGGTGGTATAATTTGCTTTTAATCAGTAAATTAAACTTCGTTAATTGTACTTTCATTTTTATGCGAATACTGAAAAAAAAAAAAAAAAAAAAAAAATAGAAATTTTAATCGGGTTTATAAAAACATTATTAAATATTACGACAGTTTAGAATTCCTAATATAGTGATATGCACAAATAATATGCATACACGTCATGCACAAACCTTATTGGCGCGATTTTTTCCCCTACCAATTTGGCGAATTTTTTTAACACTTTCCAACAAAGTTGAAAAGTGTTTATGCATTCGATTTGTTTGTCCGTCTGTTCGGATGGCCATTTGTCCACTCTCTAACTCTTGTAAATATACTCGGATTGCCATGAAATTTTTGGACGTTATTGACGTTTACCCTAGCACGAACCCTATTGAAAATGAAGTTTCTACCATAATTAGCTTATTTACAGACACAGTCAAAAATTTTCGGTTACATTACGGCCTATGGGGAAAATCGTTTCAAGTGCATTTTAAAGATATTACACCCACAAGGAAGGTCTCCATACAAACATACTGAGAAAAATCTTATAAAAAATTACAGTATGTTCTTTTCATGAGTATATATACGTTTATAAAAGAAATTTCGGCGGAGCCTTTGTACCCTGTCCGTAAAAAAATAATCAAAATTTCGTTATTTGGCGATTTATAATCGGTTGGCGATGAAATGCAATTTATTTATTTATTTATTTTTATATCAAATGCATTTTAAAGGGAAAAAGTTTCATGTTCAACGTATTTAGATAAATTAAATATCTTTGGTTTTGTCAGCTTTTGTTTGTTTTAAGTATAATTTCGTTATATTGATATTTATATTCAAATTTAACCATCAAAATTTGAGATTTCTAATGAAATTCAAGTTTAAATTAATTAAAATTGTTTCAAATTCAAAGTCTAATTGAGCATTGTCAATTCGATTTTGTTGCTATGGATACATCTGTCTTTTTTTTTTTTTTTTTTTTTTTTTTGAATGCACTTAAATGTATGAAAATAATTTCACTGAATAAAATTTTTTTTTATATATGAAGATATTTTTCGCAGAAGTAAATTAAATATCTACAGGTAAAAATAATATATATATATATATATATATATATATATATATATATATATAT
Organism: Maratus speculifer; assembly: GCA_964019185.1. NCBI lineage: Eukaryota > Metazoa > Arthropoda > Arachnida > Araneae > Salticidae > Maratus > Maratus speculifer. The sequence continues at coordinate 98,719,884 of OZ025302.1, forward strand.
ATATATATATATATATATATATATATATATATATATATATATGTATATATATATATATAATATTATATATATATATATACATATATATATAATATTAAACTCTCTCATTGTTTATGTTCATGTTTATTATGCAGTTTATGTTTTATACCATTTACATTATATGTTATATGCCATTTACAAGGATTCTAAAATCCTAAAAGTTTTCAGTTTAATCGTTTATACACTACTAAATTCGTAATAATACTAAAATCGTTTGCTTTTGGCAGGGGAAAATGCCGCTCACCAAATCGTGTGACACTTTCGTCTTTTCACGCCAAATATTCTAAAGTATTTTATTTTTTGGTAGTACTCTGTTATCCCGTCGACCAAAATACTATCGCCAAATTATAAGATTAAATGTCAATAATGGATGATCATAAATGTCAATTCAATGACATTAAATACGATATACGTGTTTAAAAAGTCATTAAGTGATTTTTATTTTGACTTTTTATTAATATGCTACTAATTAATTGTTTTTTTTTTATTATTTAAAATAAAAATACGTCAATATGTATAATTTGGCTATTAGTTTGGCGATTTGTATAATTTGGCGAAATCGGTCGACGGGATAACAGAGTAGTACCTATTTTTTTACATGTTTTCTACTGCAATTCCGCCACTAATTTTCACTGATCCTTTATTACATACAAGAGTACTTTAATTATTATTATTATTCTTTAATCTGAGTATGCCCGGTATGAAGATCTTCCTTGCCAGTAAAACATATTCAAATTTATTTGCCTCTATTACGTGCACTAAATTATGTATTTTGTAAAATATGCTGTTAAAAGAATAGTTATTATTCATTTACAGGGTCACACAAAATAATTCTAATACATAACAATAAAGAAGGAAATTATTCGCGACATATTTTAATTACAGTAAACGGTTTCATATGCAGTAAAATTGATATGCGTCGCTGAGACTTAATATGAGTTTTTTCACGCATGATACGAAGTGCATTACCATTTACAGGGACACACATAAGACTTCAAATAGTATTTCCTATCGGAATTACTGAATTAATGGATGATGACTGTTCGATGAATGAAATGCATTTCTAATTACGCTTATGCGCTTTTAAGTTTCACTAAATGTATGCACATTATATGATGGGTATAAATGCTAATAGTAACGTAATTTAGATATACAGGGTTACACAAAAGAGATAGGAAAGGTTACTGAATATGAGCGTAATTTGCTTAAAGGTGGTTTTGAAATTAATTTTGCATTTTTACGTTGACATGCATTTAGTTTACTATGCAATGTTCGTAGAATATAGGTAAAATGATATATAGGTCCACGCAAAGAACTGGATACTTGTCCATCTATGTGTGATAATTTCTAGAAATGTGATTTAAGTAGTTTAAAGAGTATTTTTATTTGAACTAAATTTTAGCGAAACACTTTCGTGTAACAAAGGTACTAGGTAAATTACAGGGCTGAACAAAAGTAAGAAATAAGTTTCCATCTATTAATATAAATTGCTAAAAAAAAAAAATTCAATCAGTAAGACGTTTTTTTTTTTTTTTTTTTTTTTTTTTTTTTTTTTTTTTTTTTGCAAAACTAAATTTCTTCATTATATAATCTATATCAATCGACAAATGAAATACAGGGCTGTTCGAAAGTATTGGAATACATATTTGGTTATGGACAGTAACACCTCACTTCCCTGGACAACGAAGTTTTGTTAAAGATTTCGGCGAAAAGTGCTTCATAATCTATGCTTAACGCATGATTTTTCTTAGTTGATAAGTATTGTTATAGGTGATATGTATCACCAAACCTTCAATGTCACACCCTAATTAAGTATTAGCAATTAAAGTCCCAAAGTCCATAAATAAATCCACAGATTTTCTTTATCAATAATTTTCTCTCGTGTTAAAAGTTACTACAAATTTTACAATTTATTGAATTCGAATCGATATCGTCCATTAAAAAGTAAAATTTGGTAGCAAAATGATTTCCACCGATCGACTAATGGTTAAAAATATCTAAAATATTAAACATAATGATATTTAAAATAAATATTGAATACTTATCATGATATGTATCCCCAAGCCTTCAATGCAACACCCTAAATATGTAGCAGCAATTAAAGTCCCGAAGGGCATAATATTGTTCATCCGATTTCTTTTCACTCCTGTAAAAACTTATCAGCTTTAAATTTTTTTTTGAATTCGAATCGATATCATCAGCGAGAAAGAAAATGTTCATAGCAAAATAAATTTCGCGGATTCGTTAATTTGAAATTTTCACCAACGAACGAAAATATCTTAAGTATCAAACATCATGATATTTTTAAAATACATATTGGATATCTATCGTGATATGTATCACCAAACTTTCAATGCAACACCCGAATTAAGTAGCAGCGATTAAAGTCCCAAAGTCCATATATTTATTCATCCCATTTCTTATCAGTAGTTTTCTCTCACGCTAAAAGTTATCAGCTTTATAATTTATTGAATTCAAATTGATATCATCAGTTAGAAAGTAAATCTTAATGGCAAAATAAATTCCACGGACCAATTAATGTATAAAATTATCGAAAATGTTAAATACCATGATATTTGGAAGATAAATAGCGGATATGTTTTAATACAAACTATTAAAGTCTCAAAATCCGTTGATTTATTCAGTCAGTTTCTTATCAGTAGCTTTCTCTCATATTAAAAGTTATCACCTTTATCATTTATTGAATTCCAATCGATATCATCAGTTGGAAAGCAAATGTTGATGAAAAATTAAATTTCGCACAAACGTGCGAAAATATCTAAAGTATCAAACAACATGATATTTTAAAAATAAATATTAGATATCTATCGTGATATGTATCACCAAAACATCAATGCAACATCCTAATTAAGTAGCAGCAATTAAAGTCCCAAAGTCCATAAATTTATTCATCCGATTTCTTATTAGCAGTTTTCTCTCGTGTTAAAAGTTATCAGCATTATAATTTATTGAATTCGAATCGATATCATCAGTTGGAAAGCAAATGTTGATGGCAAAATAAAATTCCACGGATCGATATTCATGTCCTCATTTAGCATTTTTTTCCTCATTAGTACTTGATGGAAGAAGCAAAAGAAGCACTTGCGTTTCCCTTGAAACCTTAATTAAGTACTGGCATTTTATGACAAGTCGATCTGTTTTTAATTGTGTGTTTCAGTTATTTATGCCTTCGGAAAATGAATAAATTTAAAATAGCTATTCCAATTTAAAAATAAATGTAATGTTTTAAATTGTTTTCGCAAAAGGAAAAAACTTTTTATATAAGTGTTCAAAATTTATCATAAAATCATATAGAGCCTACCAAAAAGGCAAAATTGAAATGCCATTTTTCCTTTATTTTATTTTAAATGTTAAAAAAAGATGATTCTTTGAATATTATATCGATCTGTATATGTATATAACTTAATTACAAATTTGAATGTAATTTCTGAGAGTATTTATCATTGTTTGGGGCATTAAAAATGCCTTAAATCAGCAGAATTATATTACTTTATATAATACTCACACTAGCTGTTTAACCCGTTCTATGTACGGGAGAGTATTCCAATTTGAACGTAGTCTAAATTCAATTGAATTTCAGGAAATCCTTTCTTCTTCTCCTTTCTGCGGTTTACTGACAAAAGAAAACGGGGATATTACAATGTTTCAGGAGATAACTATCTCAACTCTATTTAAGGGAAAGATGCCTGTCCTACAGTTGGATTAAAGTTGGATTGGAAAAATGTCTTTATGCATCAAACACGCCACCTGCAAACATAAAACTCTCCGACTTCTAACCGCAAAAAGTAATTGTGTGTGCTCGCATCCTTAAGGTGCTCCTTTGTTCTTCATGAGATCCTTGGTGTGATACCCAACTGTCGACATCATTCCCGGTCTCTAAAAATGTATCCGAATCTGATGGGTCTTCGGTTTATTTTATGACTTGGAAGATTGGTAAACAAATCAATCCTAACACTGATTTGTTTTCTTTTCTTTTGTCTTTCTCTTTTTTTTCACATTCTTTTTTCCATGTCTTTCCATTTTTTCTTTTATTTTTCTTTTATTTATTTATTTATTTTTAAACAAAATAATGAGTTTTTTTCAAGTGATGTTGATTTTTTGAAAAGATGATGTCTCTAATCTCTACTCATAAGGGAAACACATAACTTTAATTATATTAATTCAAACTAGCCATTATAAAATGTGTAATATCAGTTAAATAAAAAACAAAAATGGTAATTAAATTGAAACTTTTTTGTATCCAATTTCATCCCTAATGAATTAGAAATGTCAATAATTATATAACAGCCCCAATTCTGTGTAAAGAGAAACACAAAAGACATATTTTATCTATTTAAATAGGGCGATTTTAAAACTTTTAAAACACTAGACAATTTTATGTGTATAAAACAGTGATTATTAATTTCAAAACTCATTAATCTAATGTTCGACAATAGTGATGAAATAATTAGTTTTCATCGATTTTTCTATTCTGCAAAATGACATTTGAGCTTCTAGCAATTACAGGATGACTAAGATTACTTGTCATTAAATTCTGAGTAATATCAAAGTTAAATAGCATCGAAAGGATGGCATTAAAAGTGAATTTTTGCCGTTTCAAAATTAATTGTAGAAGATAAAATTTTGCCAAAGCTGAATTGTTTACTTAGGATGTTCATAAAAAATTACTGGTGGTGGTAAAAATAATAGAAATGTTTTTCGATTATATATATGTATAATGAGACTACTTTTGGATTTAAGTTTGGGATTTCACTTCAAACTTCAACTGTTTTCAATAAGATGATTGTAAAAATACTGGTTTCATTGGTTTATTGTATGGTAATATATGAATTACTCTGGTTATATAATGTCCATTTATCCATATATTTCTTAGTAATTTGGTAATCTGCCTTCTATTTCTCTTCAAACTTCAACTATTTTTAGTAATATGATTGTAAAAATACTGGTTTCATTGGTTTATTTAATGGTATTGTCTGAATAACATTGGATGTATTTATAAAAGTATTTATATATATATATATATATATATATATATATTGAAATTATTAAGAGGAATGCGTATTACTTAAATGACAATGGACTGATTATAGTTAAAAATAAAGGTTTTCGTAAAGTGGTAGTTCCCATGTCTTTTAAAAAAATTGCTTAGTGTTGCTCATGAGCAGTTTGGTCACTGTGGTATTCAAAAAATGCAAAATCTAATTTCCCCTAATTATTCGCCAATAGAAATATTAAAATGGAACATTTTTGTTATTTTGTTTCCAAGATGCGAAGTTTGATCATTCAATCGTTCATTATTGGCGGATTTATTGAGATCCGGTTGCACTGTAGAGTAGGTTGTTGAACTTATATAACAAAAAAGTATTAATGGCTTTATTTCTTGCTTTATTTGGAGAAACTACCCCTCATTTCATCTCAGTTTACCATATTTCTTCGGCTACGAATAAATACGGTCCCTTTTTGTTCATGGGAAATTCATCTGTGATAAATAATTTTCGTATCATCTATCGACATCATTCGTATCATTATTTTCGTTTCGTCAGATCATCGTCTGTCCTTCTGCGATGACAGGATTTTCGTTATATATATACCAAGGATAGCTAAAATTTTAGCAATATACTGCCATAAACGTTAAATGTGAATATCCCTATTTCTAGAATTTAGTTTTCAAATAAGTATAAGTATAAAAGAATAAGTATAAAAAAACAAATAGCTATTTTTTTGTTATTTTCGTAATGCTTTTCGGGTTAGCTGTCCACGCCTAGTTAATGTATTGCAATAAGAATTTTTTGAGAATATATTGAACTGCAGTCAGTAAGTTAGACGTTATTTAAAAAAATAAATAAATAAAAATTACTACTAATAAAAGTGTGTATTATAAATATACTTTTACTTTGACACTTACTATGATTATTCATAAATGTTTCAGAAAATTAAGGAAAAATGAATCGTAATAAGATAGACTTATGTAAGAAAACTCAACAAAAAGGTAAAGAGAATATAAATTTATTAATTCATTTAAATGATTTAAAATTTTTAATCGCAATGAAAGAATGCTCAAAAAACAATTACTATATTTAAACATTTTTATTTTGTGATAATAAATTCAGTTTTCTTCAATTCTTTGCGCTGAAAAAATTAAATAACTCTACACGTGAAAACAGGACAATTTCCGTGTAAAGTTAAACACTAAAGGCATAGTATACTTATTTAGTGTTGTAAATTAAAAATAAATAATAATACCGTACAATTTTATTACTATAAAACAGAAGTTCTTAATTTCAAAATTCGTTAATCTAATATTCGGCGATTCGATGAAGTAATTAGCTGTAATCGATTTTCCTATTCTAAAAACTTACATTTGAGTTTCTAGCAATTATGGAATAACTAAGATTACATGTAATTAAGGGGACGGTGGACGTTAAAAATTTATTTTATTCATTTTTATCATAGCAATGTGAAATTTTGTGCATATATACATTTCACAAACAGCATATAGAATACCTTCAAAAAATTTCCAACCTTATTAAAATTTGTATTTTTTTTTTACAAAAATTTACATTTTTAAAAGAAATTTTAAAATGCTCCTCGTGTCTTAATTTTTGAAATATTTTCTTGCTTTTGCATTTTTATCACTTAAAACTATATTATAAACAAATTTGTGCAAGATTTTTTAAATCTCTTGAATAGTTAATATTTTACAGATATTTTTCTAAATTCCTTATCGATTTTCATCAAAATTTTGCCTTTTAATAAGTAAAAAATAAAATTTGACTATCTTAAGGAAGATGAATTTTAAAAAGCTTACACATATTCTTTTTAAATAATATCAGGATACTTCCTTATCAATTTTATAAATATTGATCCAAAATTAAGACGCAAGAAGCAATTCAAAAATCTAAAAACGCTGAAAAATTAGTTTTGAGAAAAACAGATTTAAAATATATAAATACATTTATCTTTTTTTATTTACTCCTTAAAACCTTCATAAATGATATTTTAATAAGAAAAAACTGTTTAGGTACTATTATACCCCAGAAATAGACCTTTTTCTGACGTTTTTGTTATAGATGATTTTGCTAAAATAAAGGTCTACTGTCCCCTTAAATTGTCTGAATAACATAAAAATTAAACAGCGGAGAAAGAATGGCATTAGAAATGAGTTGTTCTCTTTTTTAAAATTGATTGATGAAAATAAATTGTTTTCAAAATTCATTTGTTTACAGTTTGCGATATTGCCATAACATTTAAAAGGGTTCAGGATTCAAAATTTTACAAATTTTCAAAAAACAAATATTGAATTAGCATTTTTTCTATTTTCTTAAACTTAAAATGACATTTAAAGTATGTTTCTATCTTAGTTAGAATAGGGAATATAAATTTTTTCGTCTGGGTTTGTTTTCAAAATCTAGGTTTCAACAAATGGTTGTTATGGAAATGAATTCTTGTGAAAATGCATTTTCTTCATAATGAGATTTTTCACAATTTCTCGAATTTAAATTGTTATAAGTCAAGAATCGTGAAAGATAAATTCCTCAAAATTCTAACACGTCTTTTTTGATCATTTTACTTTAGTTTTGACTCAGCAAATTTGAAAAAAAAAGTACTTTTAAAAATACAATTTTGTTTTAATAAAATTTACATCATTTTTTAAAATTTTTGCTTTAAATATTTATAAATTTACAAAAATTTAACATTTTTAAAAATTCGGTATCAAAATTAAAACTTATATGTTTTTATTTATTTAAATGTAAAATAATAATAATAATAAGTTTAACAAATAATATTTGATTTATAACAATTTTAAATAACCCCCCTTTTTAAAAAAATAAAATTTTAAATAAAAAAAAATCGGAAAAGATTTAGTATGTCATTTGAATTACAGTCAGTAAATTACGCTTGGTTTTTCAATATAATCGTTGGATTTTTATGAAAGAATTTATTTAAAAAAAAAAAAAAACATATTGACTTTTGTACGTATTATTATTAATATTATATTTTAAACTTAATGAAAAATAAATCGTGATATTACTAGATCATGTCAGGAAGCACAACTCAAAAGACAAAAGCGACAAAATTTTAAAACGACTAAACCTTTTAAATTTGTAATTTGAATCAAAATTTTATCAAAAAAGTGACTATTTTTAGACAAATATATTCTCTTATGATATAGTCAATTAACACCATTTCTTTGCAGTAATAAAAAAAATATATTAATTGTATGTATGAAAAAAACACAAATTATTTATAAAGACGAATTAAAAAAACATATGCTACATATTTAAATATGGTATTTTGAAAACTTTTAATAGCAGGAAATTTTATCTCGTTAAAACAGAAAATATTAATTTTAAACTTATTAATCTAATGTTCGGTGATGGTGATAAAGTAATTAGCTTTGATCGATTTTTCTGTTCTGCGAAATTTTCTGTTCATTTGAGCCCCAAGAAAACGGGGGATAACTATGATTATGTGTTATTAAATTCTGAGTAACATAAAATTCAATAGTGGCGAAAATTATGGCTTTAAAAATGATTTTTTTTCCTATTCAAAATAATTGACGAAAAAACAAAAATGTTTTCAAAATTTTGTTTTTTATAAACCAAGTTTATATTATAACATTTAAAATAGATAATACCTGTGACAGAACCAGATGAAAAATAATTAATAACTATTGTCATAAAAAAATTAGAAACAGTTTTATATTTTACTCATTTTCCTACATTTTTCACAAGGAATATACAAGCAAAAATTGTTTTTAATTGTAGCAATTTATTATCATAAATATTAAATATGAATATTCGAAACAATCCAATATTTAATTTTTAAGGTAAACGAAGTGTAAAAATTCAAAAATCCATTAATTTTTCTTTAACAGTTTTTAACACTCGTGATTTCTATCAAGCGTAAAAAAAAGCAACGAGTATTCGTAGTCGGGTTCACTTCCCATCCCAAGGTAATGTATTATCACTGGAATATTGATTGACAATCCGTAAATTAAGCGGGATTTTACAACATAAACATTAACTTATTAAAAGAGTGTGGTTAAAAAAAAACTACCATTACACATTATTATTAGTGTTTTTCTGTGAACCAGTCTATCTTTTGGTATTTTAAACAGAAAAAACTAAGCTCCAAAAAGAAAATTCTAAAGTTTTTTAACACCTGTGAAAAAAAATACTCAAGAGAGTATTATTTTTATTATTTTAAATATTATTTAAAATTATTAATCTTATTTTTTTTAAATATACTCACAAAATTTTTGTAGCACCCGAAAAAAAAAACTACTAGAATTTTTTTTTTAAATAAAATTTCCCGATCAATAAATGTCATCCTTCTCTGAGAATATTTTTTACGAAATCTTCTCGGTTCACCTATCGAATGTTATCTTTATACTCCTCAATCCTGAGACAAATTTTACATGAAACTACAAAACTAGTCCGTGGGGGCCACCGTAAAACATACCCATCATGGAAACAAAACGTATGTAAGCTATTTATAAAATGCATTGCAATTCCAAAATAAAATATAAACGTATATATAAGTATTTTTAACTCATAATCATGCTCTATTAATGAATTGCTGATCAAACAATTTCGACAAAATATATAAAACGCCAAACTATTCAAGTAGCACTGAATTGCATAAAAGAAGCATCCTTATAACTCCAAAAATAATAATCATATTAACTAATGGTTTATTGTATCGAATTAAGTGTCTCATTTCCAATTAAAATGTATCTTTGAATTGAAATTTCACTAAAATACAGGGTCATAAAAAATAAAAAAAATGTGGAAAACAGGATTAGAAATATCTCAACAACTAATAATCCGATTGACTTCGTTTTATATGAAAAATTTGTGTTATTTTATTGCCTTTTACGTTCAGACCTTAAAATAAGAAAATTCGAAAATTTTTATATACCTTTCATCAGAATGAATTTTTCAAGTGTCCGAAAAAAATAGTCCCGGATAAACAAGGTTACTGATATTCAATAGGCTTCTTTCCATTCTTACATACTAAGCACATACAAAATTTTAAGTCTCTATCTCAATTTGTTCGGGAGATAGAGTAGTTACAGACAGACAGGCGGACGGACGGCAAATTTTTTTTCTAAAAATATTTTTTTCGGAATCTCCAGTGTCCGAAACGTGTAAATCCGTCAAAAAAATTTTCGGTTTTCAAAACGATTGCAAGACTTACCCTATACTACGTATGATGGGTAAGTAAAACAGACTAAAATTATTTCAAAACATTTTCAAATATGCATCAGTCTATATATCGATACTTTTAATATGCACACATAAATTTAAAAAAAGTCTAGATGAAATTTTATCAATTTTAGAAACATTCGAATTAAATCAAAGGGCGTTTTTTAGTGACGCTTCCAGGCGACATCAGGACTGACGAGGTGAAGCATTTCCGGTCTATTTCCGCAAGAATCATAAATCATGACAGATCGAAATTATATAAGGAATAATATAAAATTACTTATGCATAAAACAAACAAAATAATTATGTTAATTCAAATAAATATTTTTTAATTTGTAATATCAGTCAAACAAAAATTATTATTTTTTTAACATTTTATTAACAGATAATATACTAAATTTCCTCCACTCCTTTAAAGCGATTTTTTAAAGTGTGAAAACTGCACCAATTTTGTGTAAAAACAATCACAAAAGACATATTTTACTAATTCGAATGCTTTAATTTCAAATTTTTTTAATACCAAATAATATTATCACGATAAATAAGGTATTATTACATTCAAAACTTTTTAATTTAATATTCGACAATGGCGATGAAGTAATTGGGTTTAATCAATTTTTCTACACTGGAAACTGACATTTGAAATTTTAGCAATTATAGGAAACTCAAATACTGTCCTTAAATTCTGAGTATTATCAAAATTAAAAAGCGGCGAAAGGACAGAATTAAAAATGAAATTTTTGCCTGCTTAAAATTAATTGACGAAGATAGATTGTTCCCTAAGTTCAGTTCTTTACAAACCAAGTGGATGGTATAACATTTAAAATAGTAAATCCTAGAAACAGAACCAGGTAAAATTTAATTAATTACTAGTGGTGATAAAAATAAGAGAAATGCTTTTCGTTTTTAAGCATTCTCCTCCCCAGAAATTCTTACAAAGAATATAAAAGAATAACAAAATCGTAATTTAGGAAATTACAACGACTATTTGGAAAATGATGTTTTCTTAAGACTCAAATTTTAAAAATGTATAAATAAATTCTATATTTAAATTAATAATAATAATAAACATTTTTATGATGATCATAATGAGTCATATAATATGTACGTCGCCCATTAAACACTAATATTCCTAGACCAATATTAAAAAAATAGTAGTTAATAGTTATACAACTTTAACTATTTAAAATGTACATTTTATTTGATGGAATTAGACTGGCTTCTGAAAGCCTCATATTAAGCACAACATGGATTAAACATTAATATTCCTGGACCCACCACGAACAAATTTTAAATGAAATTTCAGTTTTATAATTTTCGGAACAGCAAATTTTTAAACTTCTAAACATCGCACATTTTTTATTTTTATACCATTACGCAGAGAAAAATGCACTTCTTAACGAAATTAGTTTTAATTCTTTATCACAAAATTGTTTTGAAGTAATTAACTTTTTTTTTAAGTTTTCATTACTCTTTTTGTCATCGTGGCAACAGAAGAATTCCATTTTTGGACATTAAACATAAATCAATCAGAAAACTAATAAAATAAAATAAGTTGCGGAATTCAACAAATAAAAAGATTCAACTGTAAAAAAAAAAAAAAAAAAAAAAAAGACATACTCACGAAATTATTTTTTTAAGAAAGAAATTATTCACAAAATTTTTCTATCAAGAAAAAAAAACTTTTTGAAATAAAATTTCCCGTTCTAACGCTAACACAAAACCCGCTAAACGCTAACACAAAAACCTTACTTTCACAAAAACCTTATCGGTTCACATCTTCGGTGTTATCTTTTAGCATTTCTTGCGTACTTCTACAGGAATGATAAATTGTAGTATGCCGAAGTTATATAGGAAAGATGACGAAGATCTTAAAAATTGTAGTATTATTCAAATAATGCATAGAGATAACTATTAAAAAACGATTGATTAAAAAAAGTATCTGTAAATTTTAAATTTACAAATAATATACTGAATTTTGTCCATTCCTTTACAGTGGTAAAAATAAAAAATAAAAAAGAAATAAAGAAAAAATAAAACTGCAAGTGTGAAACAGCTCCAATTATGTGTAATGACAAACACAAAAGACATATTTTACTCATTTAAATGCAGTAATTTTGAAACTTTTAATATCCGATAATTTTATCGCGATAAAACATATATTATTAATTTCAAAACTCATTAAATTAATATTCGATAATGGCGATGGAGTATTTAGCTTTAATCAATTTCTCTATTTTTTTAAAATGACATTTGAGCTTTTAGCAGTTACAGGATAATTAAAATTATGCGTCGTTAAATTCTGAGAAATATCAAAATTAAATAGCGAGAAGAAGATGGCATGAAAATGGCATATTAAAAAATGGCATTAAAAATGAATTTTTTGTCTTCTAAAAATCGATCGCAGAAGATAGATTGTTGTCAAAGTTCATTTGTTTACAAACTAAGTTGATGCTATAATATTTAAAGTAGTTAATCTCAATGACAGAGCCAGATAAACTATAATTAATTACTAGTGGTAATAAAAATAACATAAACGCTTTTTGGTGTGACACTCTAAAAAATAAATGTGTAAATTTACACACAAAAATGTGTAAATCGATGATACAAAAACGACATGTCTATATGTGTAAATTGGTGTGTAAATTGCGCCAAATGTGTAAATTTAAAAATACACATTTTAATGTGTAATTTGATGATAAGTCCAAATGTGTAAAACTTAACTGATAACTCTTGAAATACACACTTTAATGTGTAAGTTGCACTGAAATACACATATTTCTGTGCAATATTTTTACACATACATATGTGTAAAATTCTGTTTTTACACATATTTTGTGTAATAGGAACATACACATAATATTGTGTAATATGCAAAATACGCATATTTTTGTGTTATATGCAGAATACGCAGATTTATGTGTTAATATTCTGTTCTTACACATATGTATGCGTAACATGCAAAACACACACTTTTGTGTAATATTTAAAATACACAGATTTTTGTATACAGAGATCTACCTTATGCTTTGATATGTAAATTCTAAAAAAAAAGTTTTCATGATCACGGAACAAAATTGCATAAAGAATAAACTCATTTATACTTGGCACTTATTTTTTTTTTAAGCTGACTTGCAAACAAGGCCACAAATCCCAATATGCTTAATTTACAAACAATCAGGATAGTCTCAAATTATAATATGTTATCTTTCTGTTAGATTTGGTTTGAAGTCGGAAAATGATGCATTCATAGTTTATGAACAGGAATGTATAATTTGTATATAGACACTATGAAGACTGTCTTTTAAATTAAGTTAAAAGTTAAAGTTCTTTCACACAGTCTTACAAGTGTAACAGCTTGCGCTGTTTTTAATTTATTTAGAATTTTCGCTTTTTTCTTAAATTCATATTTCTCCATATTCTGAAAATGGCATAATTTTATTTTGCATTTATGGCGGACAAAATGGGGATTTTTTTTTTCACTTGTTGCGGTGTACAGGATAAAAATAAAACCGTACCTTTTTTTTTTTTTTTAAATAAATTATTACAAATTTTTTTTGCGTGGGCTGTGCTAATTGTATTTTTGCACTCTCTTTGAAAGCTTTTGCTCACTTTAACTTCCAAAGTTATCATCACACATGTAAAGCTCCACAAATAGCTAGTCATTTTTAACCACGAATGTTCAATCAGAATTATCCTTTAATATAATTTTACTAAATGGGTGAAAAAAGCGTCCACGGCAGAATTCGAACCAGGGACTTTTAGCGTAAGATGCCAGTCTGGCATTAGTTAGCTTTATTTAGTATATAATTCTAGTTCTTTGGCTGAATTGTGTCCGCCAGATTCATCCCCGATAGCTCATTTGGTAGAGCCTTGGCAGCTCTCATAAAAAATCCCGCTTCAAACCTAGGCCAAAATATTTTTTAATCCTGTTAGAAAAATTACAGGTGATTTATTTACTAATTAAAATAATGTATTAAAATTAATATAGAATTATCCTTTTATCAAACTGTGTGACATTTAACAGCAATATTTGTTAAAATTACTAAAGAAATATTTCTGCTTGAATGTTAAAATCATAATCAATATAAAATCTATATATAAAAAAATATTCTCTTACATTATACATAGTACTTTTTGTAATCTTTAAATTATAAGGGTTATTGATTGACTGAATTGAAAGATTATTGATTACTATTGACTGAATGAAATTAATTTAGCATTTTAATACGCATTTTGAACGCTAAATCATGAGTGATTATTTAATTACATAACAACTATAAAAAATCTTAAATATAAAAAAGAAAACCGATATTAAGTACTTATATTTTAAGCATTTTAATTGTATGATATTAATTACTATAAATAATATATGCGATTATAATGCAGTAGACGTAGTTGATACAGATATGGTGGACAGAGAAAATGGGGTTTACACCAAAGTTGCAGTTACGATGTCGCCAAAATCATCCTGAAATATATATATGCACGGTGACCGCCCACTTGCATTTTTAAATATTTTGTTAAATATCTAGAAAAACACACGAGGAATTTCCCTACAACTCCAGGTGTGTGTAAACATAATAGCACAGGCCATATATTACATGAAAATTTTTTCCCGATCCTCCATAGGGGACCCGTCAACAAATTGAAAGAGAACGTATATCTTTTGGATAACCCTACCAAAACTAATGTAGCAAAACGCTCAAATTGTAGATTATGATTAAGTGGATTATTGTAATAAACTGTCTTCATTTTTATGTGGATAACATGTATACTCGGAGAGAAATTAAGATTTTAATAGAAATAGTCTCAAATTTTGACAAGTTTTTTTTATTTATAATTTGCAGAGTTCTGAATATAAAATAATATACTTTTACGAAAATATGACAAAAAACATTGTACACAATACTTTTTAATCAGAATTTATAATAAAAATTGTTTGAAAAATAAATTGGTTTACTGAATAATTTTTCACTGCGCATGCGTGAACGCTATAATGTTTAATGTTTTTTGTCATATTTTCGTAAAAGTACATTATTTTATATTCAGAACTCTGCAAATTATAAGTAAAAAAACTTGTCAAAATTTAAGACTATTTCTATTAAAATCTTAATTTCTCTACGAGTATACATGTTATCCACATACAAATGAAGACAGTTTATTACAATAATCCACTTAATCATAATCTATAATTTGATGGCTTTTGCAACATTAGTTTTGACAGGGTAATCTAAAGGATATTCTTTCTTTTTCAAATTGTTGACAGTCCCCTATGGAGTTTGATGAAAAATCTTCAAGGAAATGTGTGACCTGTACTATTATATTTACGCACTTAGAGTTTCAGGATAATTCATCGTGTATTTTTCTAGATATTTAACAAAATGTTTAAAATCGCAGTTGGCCGGTCAACTTTGATCATGTCTTATATATGAAGACGTGAGTTTCAAAGCTGGCCTTATCCAGAAAATAAAAAATATATCAGGAAATCGCGAAAAACCTGACTGCGTTCAATGGTTTTAATTATAAAGCGTGGTTTTGCAATAATAGAAATGCACGATAAAACTATTTTTTTCTGCAGATTATAATGCTTTTTCGATGTAGGCTCATTAATATTAGAGATTAATTGTAATAATTTGACTTTTTAAATTTTGAAACTCACGTTCTCATATATACATTCCAAACATTTATTTTCCATAAACATTCTTATATAAGTAATATTTACGTCTTATGTCCTATATATTTATGCATCTATGTCATCGTTTACATCTTATACACAAGTCATGTAGGTATGCTTCACATATGATGACTAGAAACGAGCCATATATGTTATGAAACGTTAATTATAATATATATTATAAAGTCATATATGCTCTATAATTTGGCAATCCATCTTCAAGAGATCGCTGCAACACATAAATATTTAAACAAGTTCAAACTACTTCGATTCTAAAATGTACAATGAGTTTAAATACTATTTGAAAAAGAAAATTGAAAAATAAAATAAAAATTTAAAAAAAAGTTGCTAATGTACCTATTTTCTTTTATTGGTATGAAGTAATCTTTTGACTTTTTCGATCTACTCGTATATTAACAGTATTTCTATGGATACCAAATGATACTTTTTAAAATTTTAATTTTTGTTGTTTTTGAATGAAATACGCTTAAAAATGTCTTCAATGTATGAAAAATACTTTTTAATTATTTCAATCTAAAAATCACACACACATACATACAAATACAAAAAAAAAAAAAAAAAAAAAAAAAAAAAAAAAGAATTGAATTTTGTTAAAAAATGGAATTTTATTTTGGTAGAAATAGTGTTAAGAAAACTAGGGCAACTAGGGCGTGTAAAAATGTGTAAACGTGTATTTTTATATCAATTATTGTGATAAACAATCTGAAACATAATTATTTCAAGTGCTATTCGATGTTGAAATTGCAAATATTTATTGGAGTGTCAAAAGGAATCATTTTAGAAATGTATAAAATAAATAAACAAATAAAAATATTGATATTTTTTCATGTTTAAAGTAAACAAAAATTTATATACTTCACATCAACTTCATTATTTTTCAAATACAAAATTTTAAAGCATACGAACTTACCTTTGTAAAAAATCTCCTTTTTAGCTATTTACCATCATATTACAAATTCTGAAAAAGTTCATTTTACAATAACTATGAAAAACTAATCAAATAAGAAATAAAACTTTGATATGAAAATTTATCTCAGTATCGCTGCATGTTGACAATTCTAAAAAATATTTAGGCTGACAACTGCTATGTTTGAAGATAGCAACAATAAATATAATCACATTTTTTTTAAGCTGACAATAAAAGTAACATTGATTCTCATTGTATGAGTAACTTTCACTTTTTGGGATATTGCAGATATACAACGTGGTGATATAAAAGATTAATTCATTTTACATAAAAGTTTGCAAGCAGTAAAAAAAAATTAAAAACATTTTTATTATTATTAAAAAAAATAATTTTAATAATAGATTGCCGAAATTTGTGAAATTATACATTTAAACCAAAAAATTCTTAATGTATGATAAAAATAAACAGTTTACTTAACATAGCACCGCATCTACTCTATTTCGCCTATAATGTGGAACTTTTAATTCGTTTTTTTTTTTTTTCAAGTATGTATTTGGTTTGCTGGATGTTTAATGACAGAGTCACTATAAATCTAATACTATCATAAATAGTACAACGAGTTACAATCTATTATGCAGTTCTTAAAACGAAATGTGGTGAAAATTTTATTTGTATATGTTTATTAAAAAAAAAGATATATTTTTTTTTTATGTGACCCCATAAGAAAAGAATAGTCAATACAATATCAAATGATTTACTAATTTTCTAAAGTAAATGAATACGTAAAAGAACTCAGATCATTGGTATAAAATAGAACAACATATTAGTTCATTATTATTATCACCAATACTTTATTTATAGGATTAGATGATAACTATAAAAAAGAAATCCATTTTAATCATACCGTTTTATAATAGAGCTTATGGTATATATTTTGAAACTTATCTGTATAATATCATTCAAGATATAAAATAGGGTACTTTTCGGTTAATCGGACGTCAGTGTTATATATACACATGCATATACCTATCTATACACATATTGTATCTATATATACATGCACACATATAAATACATGCTTATATATGAGGACCCCAGAAGCCAAGGGGTACAAGTGACAAAATTTCGATTTGGAGTAAATTGAGTTTAAAGATAATTGATGTTAAATTGGAACATCAATAACAATTGAGTGGATTGAAATAGGAAATTTCTGCTTGTTGCATTCTGGTCTTTGAACTCTTATTTCAATAACTGTTAAAAAATAAAGTACAACTTTCTTTAAATGTATAATTAATCAATATTGTTTGTTTTTCGAAAAAAGTGGTTTGCCTCTATAACTCAGCAAATAAAAAGAAAATCATTTACATTTCTTTACCTGAAATGAAAAAAGCATATTTTTAGGTCGTCTGTGTATTTAGTTTATTTTTTCAATTTTGTCATTTATACCCCTTGGTTTCTGGGATCCTCATATGTAATAATGCTTATATATGTATTCATAGTTACATATGTATTTATATACATGTACGTATATATATGTGTATATATAACACTGGCGCCCAGCTAAATAAAAAGTACCTAAAATAGTAAAGCTATCCAGAATAAAAAGTAAATAATGAAATACAATTATTACATTTTAGCTTCATATCGTTGAAGTATATGCGATATTCTTTTAATATTTAAAATTTTTTTTAGTAAAATCATGTTTAAATCGTTATTGATTGTGTAACTTCTCTATTTTCATTTGCATGCAGTATCCAAACTTCTAATTTACTTTGAAAATTTTCAAATTATAAAATTTAACAATTGAAAAGTTTCACGCACTATGAATATATCTTTATAGATTTTTAACGTTTCTCAAGTTGAATAATAAATTGAATAATCATCGAAATCGACCCCCCCCCTTAATATTACATTTCCATGTTTTCTTTTAAAAACACTTATCCATTGTGCCTTATTTATTATAATCATCTTCTGAGCAGATGCAATTTTTAAAAAATAAAAATATGAAATGCAAATTATTTCAGAATATTACTTAAACACAAAATTTTAAAAATTATGTTTGAAAACATTCTCTAAAAAGGCTTTTTTATTCAATAATTTATGTATGTTTAAAGGTTTACTGATTACATAACCATTGATTGTATGTTTTCCCATATACTTTTAAAATTTATGAAACCATGATCTTAACCAGATATTTTTAAAAAGAGAAGAAGTCTGATTGAAATGCTGTTGAAATCATTGTTTCTAATCATCTGATTAAAATTGTCACTAGGCAAATTATGTATTTTAACAAAATGAACAATAAATTTATTAAACTAAATGAAGTTAATGAAATATTAAAATTTTAAAACATGTTTATAAGAAGTTAATTAAAATCTTTATAATTTAAAGAAAAACAAATAGCAAGAATAATTTTTTTCATACCTGCTTTTCACCGACATTCTTTATAGTTCGATTTTTTTGGAGAACTATAAGTCCAATACATACGCACAATAGCTAAGGCTGGAAGCATATACACCACGCCTAAGCCAGTGTATTTATCTCGGACTTATATATTTTGCATGAAGTATGATCTTGGAAGCGCTGCTGAGAAATCCATTGTTTAAATTACTAAATCCGCGTCAATACAGATCTAAGTTGTCGAGTAATCGTTCCTGCATTCGTTCGAAAGCTTACTACATACACTCTGTTTATTTATATTCTACGGTTAGCCAGCCGCAGACGACTTTTTTTCCAAGCAGATGCAAAATGTGTTTTTAAAAACAAAAAAGTGTTCTAAGACAAAGACAATTTTTTCTTTGTCTGTCATTTTATATTAATTTCCTGTTGAATAAACTGCTTGTGATCTAACTATTTTTAAGACATTTCTGGAAAACAATAAATAAAAATATGAATAATTAATTATATGATGGTTGTAGCATAAAATGTGTACATTTATTTTACATTCAGAAAATGTTACATTTATTTAAAAGGTTTGCAAAAAGTGGCAAGCAAATTTTTAAAGAATAACTTAAAATCCTTAAACATAAACAGAAAAAAAGTATACAACCATATTTTATATCAATATATAGAACTATAAGCATACAACTGTTTTTTATAATATTAAAGCAGCTTTTCTTTACAAAACGCCCCCCCCCCCTTTCTGTGCTTATTCATACACACACAAACCTTTGCTTTTCTCAGTTGAATATTATTTTCTGCCGTGTCTGGTTTTAAGATTAATTTCATAAATCAGTGCAAACTTCCCGGATTATAAAAAACAGAAGAAAAATATGTTTTTTAAATTCAAAATTAATAAACTTTTTACATTTAATATTTTTTTATTATTTTTTTTTTATTATTCATATACAACACCAAAAAGAATTTTCATACGAAAAAATAAGTTATAAATTTAAAAAAAGTTTTGAAATGTAATAGAAATACTTTTGAATTAAACACATACCGAGAGTTAGCAATAAACAAAATCACAAAAAAATTTGCTATTATAATCATTTTCATTTTTTTTTACATAATAGTTTTAATAGCTTAAGCGCGAGGTTTTATTACATGTCTATTACAGCTACGTTTTATTTATATACTTTTTTATGCAAGTTTATTTATAAGCAAGTTTTCAATTTCGTTGCAGAATATTAGCCGGAAATAAATGCTGATTTTCTTTTCTTTCTTTTTTCTTCTTTTTTTTATGGATTTTAATCTTGTGTAATTGTATTGCACACAATAGTTTTAAGAAAAGAAACATGGTTTCAGATTATTTTTTAACCATAAAAACAACAAATTGGGGTACGATAGAAAAAATTACATTTGAAGAAACATTTCTTTCCTTATTTGATTGTGAAAAAAATTAAATTGTGCAACTATTAGAAGTTAAGAAAGTCGCAGTGCAAGTGAAATTTATTTATCAGGTGTTGCCACCGTTAAAATGATATCGCTGTTACTAACGAATGTGTTTTCCTTTATAATATAGATTGCTGTAAGTTTAACCAAATTTATTACCTTTTCATGGAATATAGAAAGCATTTGAAAAACTTTCATAATAATAAAAATAATATTAATAAATTATTTCGTGGATTATATGCAAAATTATGTTTGCATCATAATTTATAATTGCTGATTAAAATTGATGCATTTATAAAACATTTTTTTTTTTTGTGTGTGTGTGTTAGAAACTAAATTAATGAATATGGGTTCATTTGCAATGATTGAAACAAAAATCAGTCATCATCCTACAAATGCTTTAACACAATTCCGATAACTAAATGTGTCCTATTTTCAAATAAACATTCACATTGTGACTTAACAACATACTGGTCTTTTGATCACATATGTGAGTGACTCGCAGTAACGTCGGAAAATTTTTCAAATTTGTCAGAAGCATATTTTTTTTACATTGAGTAACATTCTTTTTGTTTCTAAACAACTCATATTTTACTTACAGTGGGATTTTATGAGTCCGGACATTTTGGTTATAGATGGGACGTGATCATCGTGATTTGCAGGAATATGACAAAAACATCACTGTCACTATGGTTTTTATATGGGTAATGGCCTTGGATCGACCGAAACAGGTTTTTAAGACCTAAAACGTGACACAAACCAAATTTCGGTAAGCTTTCTATTTTCGGTCGAAAACGAAAAAAAAAAGATTAATTTTCTTTTTTTTTTAAATTATTAATGCATACATGAATGTACACAATTATTCATTAATTAAAGGTGTATAGGGACACATTTCTTTCAAAAAAATAAACATGCATAAATACTTATGAGTGTGTATAAGCTTCAAACGAAAACATGATATGGACAAAATAATAATCCAACTTTTATATTTTATGACAGCCAGTAATTATAAGCATTTACAATAATTAATTAACAAAGTAATTAAAAGACCTGGAGGCGGAAGTACAGATTATCATCTCATCTACTTCACGGGTAAAATTCCAGAATTACTCAAAACTCGATTTGCATGTTAAAATGCAATCGGTCTGCCAAGTGTTGGAAAACGTCTAAAAACAAAATTTCAGAATTTGACTCGTAGGTTTACTATTGAGGTCCCTTCTCCCAGTTCCCCATGTTTTTATCTTTTGGGTAAAAAAAAAGATAAACCTACGAGTCAACCGATAAAATCGGGTTTTCGGACGGTTCCCCCCAGGAGATGAGTTAGCAGATCGGTTCCGTTTTAATATGCGAAGTTTTTTTAAGTAATTTTGAAATTTCATCCGTGAACTCGATGAGGGGGCTGTCTTTGCTGCCACCTCCCGGTTTATAACAGTGGAGAACAAATTCAATAAAGAATATTTCATTTTTGAATATACATAACTTTTCAGTTATTTAATATTTCTCCTTGAAATTAAATAAAATACTACTATTTAAAAGTACGACTTAAAAGGTTTTTTTTACGAAACTAACTCTAAATAAGTTGTAATAAAAAATAATCATTTTACAATTTATAATTATAACTATTTTAGCAAAAAATTAAATATAGATGAGATGTGCACTTAAATAAACATTTGCTACTTCCTCCCCAAAAAAAACTTGCCATGCCTTCGCCTCCCTGAGATTGTTTTGAAATAATGCTCTTGTTTGAAAAATCTATCGAGCAGCTGAAAAGCACCATATGTGCGTGCATGTTTGTTTTATAATTTTATTCCAGATCTTGAATCATACATGACCGAGAATTATAATCCGTGAAGTTCATAGCAATAAATAACAAGTTGGAAATTGTACGTCAAACGTGACAAATGAGGTGCGTTCGTACTATAAACAGATTTATGAAATAGCTGTTAAATTATGTAAAATTTGTCTTATGCAAAAATGCATGAATACAAAATACGATAAATCATATATCAATTACAGAGCAATCCAACTATATTACGCAAGTTAGAGTACGGTCAGACAAAAAAATTCTTAAACATTTTCAACTATGTTGTAGAGTAAAACGCCTACTAGATTGAAATTTCAATTTCAGAATTTTATACCCAATAGACTGTAGCATATTTTAATTCTTTTGTACAGCCGAGCACTTTGTTTACAATTTTTACATACGTATAATGCCACTATTCAGCTAAAATTTAAACACGCTTAAATCTAGTGAAATCACCAGAGATTATCTTCCATAGACAGCCATGTATCTAATACCTTGCGTGGCCCTCTTAAACATTTTTTTTTCATTGTTCGTAATGTAACGGAAAACTTTTGACCATCCCTGTAATTAAACTATACATCCGATTTTCAGAAAGTTTGAAATGACACGACAAAATTTTGCAATAATTATATACTTAAATTTAAAAGTATTCTGTTGGATAGTTTTTATTCTATTATATACGGAGAGATAGACAGATGGAAAGACGGACTGAACGGCGACTGCGGGTACTAAGTATTTATATAAGTACAAACGCATCTAAAAAGCATCGCATCTTATTTGAGCGGAAACAGTTCAAACAAGAAGTCTTATTGAAATTTTCCATAAAAAAAAACAAAATTTCTAGAATTCAAAAATTTTCGGTCTGGCCGAATTTTCAGCAGCATTTTTGCCGAAAACGAATTTTCGGTGAAACTCGGATTTTTGGCCGAACACGATAACGAATTTTCGGTCGATCTCTAGCAATGACAATAAATGTAACTAAGATAATTTTTACATTTTTAATTATGTGTAACACGCCAATTCGTGTAACTCCAAATATTTTATACATTTACACATCTGTCTGAGTTTAGGAAGCGGTAACGAATAGCATATTTGACTTCATAAGTTATATACACATAAAAACAGCTAAATTTTTGTTCAAAGTGTGTAATTTTTATGACAAGCATGTAATTTTAGAAATTTACACACATGTTTGTGTACACATAAATATGTTTAAAATAGAATAACTCATCAATTTGTGTAAATCTAACCATTTTTCTACATTTACACACTTATCTGGGTATTTCAAGTGATAACAAATTACACACTTAATTTAATATGCTGAATACACATAAAAACAGGTAAATTTCAGAAAAATATGTGTAAATTTTACGACAGGTGTGTAATTTTATAAATTTACACATATATACGGGTAAAATTAGCTGATTTACACATTTATTTTTTAGAGTGGAGGTATTTTCTTGAAATTCGTACAAGGAATATAAAATTATTGTAAATTGTAACAATTTAAAGCCATAATTATTTAATTTGAATTTTCTAACTCTTATTTTTAAAAAAAGAAATGGTTATAAAAGTACAAATAGTTATCTATTTAATATTTTTTTAAGTTAATAAGTTATTGTCTACGTTTGAAGCATTATTTTTATTATTTAAACTTGGAAAAAAATATCGTATTTGCATTTTTTTTTTTTTTTTTTTTTTTTTTTTTTTTGTATTACATTACCGATTTATTTTTAAAATGCATATAACCCAATTAATTTTGCAACAATTTTTGTATAATTCTGGAAATTTGAAGAAAGTTTTAATGAAATTTAAAAATATTCCATGAAAAACAAATTAATTTATAAAAAAATTAATACTAAAATAAATTATAATCTTTACCTAATGCACCTATCGCAAGTTAAATGGTATCTTAGTAAATAAAAATTTTAGAGATCATCAAAGAGTCAAATATGATTGAATTTCTTTCAATTTTACTTATCCAAAAAGGATTTTATCTAAATAACAAGCCGTAATTTTGAAAATATTCATGCAATTAAAATTCTTTTAGTAGATGAACTATTTAAAAACATGTGCACAAAACACAGAAAAATTTATAAAATGTTGGTAATAATAATTTTAGTTATCAGTATGTTAATGTTGTGTAGAAGTCAATTTTAAGAAAAAATGCATTTAAACGTTAAATTAAAATTTTTTTACTCTAATTTAATTATAGTTGAAAGATTTGCTGAAGAAAACAGAAATTTTTTAAATGTCCATTTTCTTGTTAAAAAAAACATTTAAACCAATTATTTTTGGATATTATTTGTGTCAAACATTAATAAATGTATGGAGTAATGCATGAGCAGAAAAAAGTCTTTTGATAAGACTTTAAAATTTAAATAATAAAAGGTTTATTTTTTGCTTAGTGCAAAAATGGAGCTATCTCTTTTTTTTTGCAGCAAACCCTTCAATTTCTGTCCTAAAATATAGAAGGAACAAAAATAAACCAATTCTTTAATTTAAAAAGTTGTACTTTCAAGAGAAATAATAAAAAGAAAATTGATAATTTTAGGGAATGTACTCATTTCCGACATAGGCATATATCTTAACAATTTGTAACACTTTTTCTTTCTACCTTGTGTAAAACAAGCGGCGAATATTCTATAATCGGGTTCGGTACTCAAGCCAAATTAATGTATAAATTTGCATAATTCAAAAAAAAAATATATATATATATATATTCATTTACAGTCAGTAAACTAACCGTGAATTTCAATATAAAAATTCAGATTTTATAAAATAGAGTACTTAAAAACATATTTTTAATTATATATTTATTAAAATTGTTGTGATATTATTATTGCTATTAATAATATTATTATAATTTATTCCGATACATACTGGAATACAACGTGACATGACGAGGTCATATACTTAATTTGAACTTTTAATACAAAGAAAACATAAATTATTTTAAATCAACTAAATATTTGAAAAATTTTGGTATCATTAAAAAATGGTATAAAATAATAATTATTATTAAACACTTTTATTTTCTCTTAATATCTTCAATATCTCTCATTTTTTTGCAGTGAAAAAATTAATAACTAAGTATGTGAAATCAACATTCTTCGTGATTAATTATACAAAAAAGCAATTTTAAAACTTTTAATACCAGGAAATTTTATTAATATAAAACTGAGATTACTCATTTGAAATTTTATTAATCTAATGTTCGACGATGGCGATGAAGTAATTAGCTTTAAACGATTTATATTCTGCAAAATGACATTTGAGCTTCTAGCAATTACGGGATGACTAAGATTAGGTGTCATTAAATTCTGAATGATATCAAAATTAAGTAGCGGCGAACGAATGGCTTTAAAAATAATTTTTTTTGCCTTTTAAAAATTGACTATCGAGGATAAATTGTTGTCAAAGTTCAATTGCTTACAAACCAAGTTGATGACATAACATTTAAAATACGTAATCGCTGTGTCAGAACCAGATAAAGAATAATTAATTACCGATAGTGATAAAAATAATAAAATCCGTTTTAAATTTTAGTCAATTTCTTGAAAATCAATGTACAAGAACAATTGATGTAAATTGTAGCAATTTTTACTTTTAAGTATTAAATGTGAATAGCCCTAAAACTGAAGTATACATTTTTTTTCAAACATTAAAAAGAGATTGTGAGGTGTTCGTCGGAAAAATACTAAACACTTCTTAAACAATCACATTATTAATGAGGACATCACAACATCTATTATTTACAATACTAAATACACATTCGGTAATAATGCGTAACAGATTCACAAATCTTATTATACCACGAAAACGTCTCGGTTGAGACGACATTCCCACACATATCACAAATCTACTCTCAACGCCAAATTACTTCACTTCATGTTTTTAAAAAGAAGGCAAAATATCTCAAGATATTTTGCCGAAAGTGGCAATAGCGCCACCTATAGATTCCATAATTTAAGGAAGGCAATCACCTTGTTACAAGACGAATATTCTATAATTGGGTTCATTTTCCACAAAAAGTTAATGAATTATAATGGTAATTTTTCGAAAATACATTAAATTGCAGCTAATAAGTTAGGTGTGCTATTTAACCCTTTCGGGTCTGATGTACTGTTAATAGTACATGTATGTTAATGGAGCATTATTCTTCTTTAACATATACTTTTCTTACTGTTTATGTGTAGTAATGTTGGTGTGTCTATGTATTTATTATATGCCCTCATTAATGTTGAAGCATTTAGTAATAATAATAAATATTTTCTTAATTCTCTTTGCATCGTTTGCTATTATTTTATTTTAAACATATATTTCCTTCTTTAAATTAAAATAAGGATTAATTTTCAGAAAGAATCATGGCTAATAAAGAGCAAAAAGCATTGGAAAGTCGTAATATCAGTTAAATCTTGTTGCAATATAATTATTTCTAAAAATATCAAAAACTCACGTTTAGCCTAATGGTCATATGAATATAAATTAATAGTTCGCGAAATAACAATATTCGTTATCCTTTAGGCAATGAGATATTCGTTAAACACTAATTAATTTATTTGGATAGCTAGTGTTAATGATATTAACGTAAAATTAATTTTTTCTAAAAATAGATTAAAAAATGTAAGAATATAAGGAATGTCTACTTATAAAAAGGTATTACTTTTGTACATATTATTATAAAATTTACTCGTGAAAGATAATGAATAATAAACCCTGATATGAAAAGCAGGGCTACCACAGGCGACTATAAATTCCAACAGGCGCAACTTTTTTCAAAACAGAAATACGTCAAACACAATTTGACAACATTTTCAAGAAAAATAAACTTGAAAATTTGTTTTGACAGATACTGGTGAAAATAGAATAGAAAAATAGTCGCCTGTGACAGCCCTGGAAAATATTATGTCAAACAGCTACACTCGTTTGCTGCCCTCGCCGAGTTAGAATAGAATTTTCCGAAAAAATATTGAATTTCAGTCAGTAAAATATTACAATTATTATTGCTGTTATTTTTCAATTGTTATGAACAACATATCGTGAAATGGCCTATTAATGACAGGAAGCTCAACTCACAAAACAAACAGAAAAAAAACTATATTAATTCAACTAAACAGTTTAAAATTTGTATCATCAATCAAACAATGTACAAAAATATATTTTTTCAAACTTCTTATTCTTTAAAAGATACATACAATGTTATACAGACATGCATACAATAAATTCATTAAACCCAACTGGATTGAAAAATTAGCAAGAGTTAGGAATAGAATCCGGAACCAACACTGTTAAAACTAATGGTGACACACTGCACCTTTTAGGGGTGAAAGGCTTGTCTCACTGGTGACACCCCTAAAGGAGCCAGAATGACACCTTTAATTAGGGTGAAAAGATGGCACCCTTAATCCAGAGTGTCCAATAATAAAAAATTAAAAAATATACAAACCGACTTTTGGCCGTCGAATGATTCGAACTCACAACATCTGATTACAAGCTCAGCGTTCTAAGCGCTCGGCCATCGAGATCACCTTCATTCATTCATAGCCATAAATTTTACTTGCCGTCACAGAAAACAGAAAGACACACGTCACAGCGCATTCGCATGGTTCCAGTCACCCGATGAGGTGCCACATTGCTGCCAATACGAAGTGTACGGCACCTTATTTAGCTCCAATCACCCAGTAAGAGACCTGTCGGCACTGCAACCACATATCCAAGCCCCTATGGCACCCTAGGGTTCCAAATGCCCCGGGTTCCAATGGACCCTAGGGCCTTTTCACCTCCGGGTCCCAAATGGCACCGGTTTGTCACCTTCACTTTTAACAGTGAAGCTGTCGCTCTATTGTTGCTACCATCCTGTGGTTCTGGCTCTAGCTAACTTTTCATTCCAGTTGAGTTTAATGTATTTATTGTATGCATGTATAATATTTGTATGTACCTTTATAACTTGAAAGCTTTCATTATTTGTGTGTGTTTGCGTGCTTTAATTCTTCTATAATATATCGAATTTGCTTCCTTATTCAGCAGTGGAATTATTAAAATCTATAGGTCTGAAACAGCATTAATTCAGTATGAAAACAAACAGAAAATGTATATTCTACTTATTTAAATGCGGCAATTTCAAAACTTTTAATTTTAGAAAACTTCCATAAAACAGATTATAAATTTGTAAACTCATTAATATAATGTTCAACAACGACGATAAAGTAATTAGGTTTAATCGATTTTTCTATTCTCCAAAATGACATTTGAGCTTCAAGCAATTACGAGAAGAATAAGATTATGTATTTTAAATTCTGAGTAATATTAAAATTAAATGGCGGCCAAAAGGATGGCATTAAAAATGAATTTTTCGTCTTTCCAAAATTGATTGCCGAAGATAAATTGTTGTCAAAGTTCAGTTGTTTACAAACAAAGTCGATGACATAACATATAAAGCAGATAATTCGTATGATAGAAGCAAATAAAGAGTAATTAATTAATATTAGGGATAAAAAATAGAAACAGGTTTAGATTTTAGCCATTTTCTTCAATTTCTTACTAGGGATATACAAACAAACATTGCTGTGAACTGTAGCTTTATATTACATAAATATTAAGGTACAGATCCCTAAACTTTGAAATTTTATTGAAAACTTTTGAAATATCAGTCAGTAAATTACATGTGATTTTCAATAAAAACATTGACTACTATAAAAGAGTGTATTTTAAGAAAATATATTTACTTATATAGTTATAAATATTATTATTATTATTATTAAATTATTTTTAAAGCATAATGAATAATAATTCATGATATGATGCAATTATGTCAAGAAGCTCAAATCATTAGACAAACAAAGCATACGTTTTATGAATTCAAGTACACATTTTAAAATTTGTATTATTAAGCAAAAAATGACAAAAAATACATTTTTTTCACATTTTTATTCTATGATAATATATATAGTTTCCCCCATTTCTTTGCAATGACGAATTAAGTATAAATGTCAAAACATCAAAAT
Organism: Maratus speculifer; assembly: GCA_964019185.1. Taxonomy (NCBI): domain Eukaryota; kingdom Metazoa; phylum Arthropoda; class Arachnida; order Araneae; family Salticidae; genus Maratus; species Maratus speculifer. The sequence continues at coordinate 98,749,406 of OZ025302.1, forward strand.
TTTGTGTAAAAAACTATTCCACTTTTGTTAATTTAGTCATTTCAAAACTTTTAGTACCAGATTCTTTTATTATTACAAAAGTTATTATTAATTTAAAACTTATTAATCTCGACGATGGCGGTGAAGTAATTAGTTTTCATCGATTTTTCTATTATTCAAATTGACATTTGAGCTTCTTGCAATTACTAGATGACTAAGACTACGTATCTTTAAATTCTGAGTAATATTAATATTACATAGCGGCCAAAGGATGGCATTAAAATTGCTTTTTTTGTCTTTTCAGAAATGATTGCCAAAATAAATTGTTGTTCAGTTTTTTACAAACTAAGTTGATGACATAACGTTTATAGTAGCTTATCAGTATGATAGAAGCAGATAAAGAATAATTAATTAATAGTAGTGATAAAAATAATAGAAACACTTTTAGAATTTAGCCATTTGCTTGAAGTTCTTACTAATATTTACAAACAAACATTGCTGTGAACTGTAGCTTTATATTACACAAATATTAAGGTACAGATCCCTAAAATTCTAAAATTTATTGAAAACTTCTGAAATATCAGTCGGTAAATTACATGTGATTTTCAATGAAAACAATGACTACTATAAAAGAGTGTATTTTAAGAAAAAAATTTTACCTTTATAGTTATAACTATTATTATTATTATTATTGAAGCATAATGAATGATAAATCATGATATGATGCGGTCATATCAAGAAGCTCACCTCATAAGACAAACAGAGCATAAGTTATATTAATTCAAGTAAACATTTTAAAATTTGTATTATTAATCAAATAATGACGAAAAATATTTTTTTTTCATATTTTTTGAACGCTTTTACCCTTTGATAATATATATATAATTTCCCCATTTTTTTTCAGAAACAAATAAACTATAAATGTGAAAACATCAAAATTTTGTGTAAAAACACATTTCACTTATATTAATTTGGAAATTTTAATTTTTTTAATTCCAGATGGTTCTGCCTCTACAAAATAGATATTATTAATTTGGAAACATTTTAATCTAATGTTCGACGATCTTGTGAAGTAATTAACTTTAATTGATTTTTCAATTCATTTTCAAATGACATTTGAATGGGTAATTCAAATTAACATTTAACAGGAAGTAAAATTCTGAGTAATATTGAAATTGAATAGTGGCGAAAGAATGGCATTAAAAATGCATTTTTTGCCTTTTCAAAATTGATTGCTAAAAATAAATTGTTGTGAAAGTTCAGATATTTACAAACCAAATTCATGTCATAATAATTAAAGTAGCTAATGCTTGTTATAGAGCTAGATAAAGAATAAATATTTCCTGTAGGTAATAAAAATGGTAGAAACAATTTTAGTCATTTTCCTGAATTTTTTACAAGAATTTAATGTGTATCTGCCAATCCTCTAATATTTAGTTTAAATACTGAATGTGTATCGCTCCAATCCTCCTATATTTAGTTTTAAAACTTAAATAAGTATTAAAGTATAAGTAATTATTTATTTTTTAATACTTTTCAACCCTCGTACACGTTACCAAGCGTATAAAAGTGGTGAATATTTTATGATCGGGATAGCAGCCCACGCCAACCCCTCTAAAAATAATCTTAAGATTATCTGAAAAAATCGCCACTTTCTTCAGAAATTTGAAGACATTTTGGAGATTTAGCTTTATTTTAAAAATATCTGCAGATTTTTTTAAAAGATATTCTTAAAAATATCTGCAGAATGGGCGAAATACCGATAGATTTCCCACAGATTTTCGGGCCAAGTACCTACAGATTTTTTTCAGAGGGGAAATTAACATATTATAACCGTAATGTTTTGAGAAATGTTAAATTACAGCTAGTAAATTAAGCGTGATTTTGGATATAAATGTGAACTTCTTATAAAAATTTTTATTTTAATGCCTATTATTATTGTTATTATTACTATCATTATTATTATTTGAGAATCACAATGAATAATAATTCGTCATATGACGAGGATATGTCAGTAAACTCAGCTCATAAGATAAACAGAACTTAAATTATATTAATTCAAGTAAACAATTTAAATTTTGTAATGTCAGTCAAATAATGCACAATATATATTTATATATTTTGTCTTTATTCTCTGATAACATATACAATTTTGTCCATTTTTTGCAGTAAAAAAAAACTAATTACTATAAGTGTGAATACGCACAAAAAATGTGAAAAACACAAAATAAATATTCTACTTATTTAAATGCCGCAATTTCAAAACTTTTAATACCAGACAATATCATCTAAAACAGAGATTATAAATTTTAAAACTCATTAATCTAATGTTCGACTATGGCAATGAAGTAATTAGCTTTAATCGATTTTTCTATTCTGCAAAATGACATTTGAGCTTCAAGCAATTACGGGATAAGTAAGATTATGTATCATTAAATCATCTGAATAGCATAAAAATTAAATAGCGGCAGAAAGATGGCATTAAAAATGCATTTTTCCCCTTATTAAAATTGATTGTTGAAAATAAATTGTTGTCAAAGTTCAGTTGTTTACAAACGTGAAGTTTACAAGTTGATGTCATAACATTTAAAGTTGCTAATCCCAGTGACAGAGCCAGATAAAGAATAATTAATTACTTGGTGTGATAAAAATTAATAGATTAAATTGGTTTTAGATTTTAGATATTTTCCAGAATTTCTTACAATTGACATTCAAACAATGATTTCACTGGTCGAGAAAAAAAAAAAACTTTTTTGTGGGGAAAAAATGGTGAACTTTGTCAATTTAATCTTCCTGACTCTAAATATGTCCCTGAAATTGCTCCATTACTTAACGTTTGTAAGAGACACAGTTTTTAAATAATGAAATATTTTAAACTATACAATACTATTAAACTATACAATTGAACTATGTGTCTGTAATTTAAAATGATCCATTGTTTGAACCGTACTTGTTACGCCACATGTAACCGCACTTGTTACGCCACTTTTGTAAGAGACACAGTTTTTAAATAATGAAATATTTTAAACTATACAATACTATTAAACTATACAATTGAACTATGTGTCTGTAATTTAAAATGATCCATTTTTTGAACCGTACTTGTTACGCCACATAGAATTGACATGATGATATTATATCCATCAGAAACATAAATAAATTTTGTCATTATTTTTCTAATTTTCAATTAATTTACTGAACAAAATAGGCACATTTATAACGTTTTCCGATGAAAGTAAAAAAATCATGTATTAAATAGTTAAAACCGTAAGTTTTATATCATCTTTTGAGAGATAATAGAATACTGCAAAATTGCATGGTTAAAGATTGTGCTGTACTGTGAGTTAATATGTAAAATACCATTTCTTTCATTGTATGTGACAACGCCTTTATTAAAACCCATTAAACGGATACACTATGTTTGATACTATCTCTCCAATTTTGAATTATACTGTAATAATCTGTGGTGGCATAGTACTTAATACTAAAAATTAAATTTTATAAAAAACCTTGTAAAACAACCTATTTTACTTTTTTTGTAAATTAACTTTTTAAAATTCCTTACTACTTTTATAAATATGAATATTTTAGCGTCATTTTTTCCCACATTCATTAGAATATACTATATAATACTGTGAATCTATTTTTAATTCGTAATATAAACAAAATGTAAATTATGTAAATTTTTCTCGAAGAAAATACGTCCTTTATTCGTTTCAAAGTTATTGCATCGTGTCTTAGCCCACAGCCAAAAACAAATTCTGAATAAAGATTTCTTCAATTTTAAATCTTGTTTTACCACTTTGTCTTAGTCTGTTTTGTTAACCTTCTATTTTCTGGGTCTGGAATGACAAGCAATTTCTGTACTTGTGACAAAAAACATACTGTCATGATATAGCATGTTGCTCCTTTCTTGAAAACTAAAAGGGTTTCAAACTATCATATTCTACACTTAGATACGTTTTACTGCACCCATTTCTCAGATTTCTTTGCCAAAATATAAATGTAATTTCCTTTTATGTTATTTACTTCTTTGTAGTTCCTGAATAAAATTTACGACTTCTAAAATTCTAAAATAAAAGCGAAATATGTATGGATACAGTCATTTCTATTTCTGCACTTCGTCAATTTTTGTGACAATTGTCACAAAGAGAAGGCATGAACGGGTTAAAGGGGGAGGGGTCGCCGAATTAAAACTCAGCACCAGCCGCAGTTTTTTTTCGGGGGGGGGGGGCACTGTCCTGACCAAGAGTCTTGCACAGTCACTCCGTCGTGGTCTCAAAGTTTGTAGACAGGGAGGGGGGGGGCTCATTTCGATCTCACACGCGCTCGTCAGCTTAGTCGTTCGGAGTTCTCCGTGGTTTTCTTCTAACATTGTTCTAACTTACCGGTTAGGTACTCAGAGATATATCCTCACGGAGGGCACATCCATGCAGAGTCAATAATCCAAGTAGACAATCGGCTGTCATAAATAATACCAATACCACTTTATTGCGACTGTACTAGTTTCGAACCCGTGAAATCGACCTATGTTCTCAATATAATAATCATTGAGTTGAGTATATTCTTTATTAAATAATTGTCTTTAAAAAAGCATATCTAAAGAGAAAAACTAAGATATTTTAAATCTCTCATATTACATCAATTTCAATTTTCACATCGGACATTTTCAATTCTTTAAACCTTAGATTATTAATTTTAAACTCATTAACCTATTGTTCGACGACGACTTTGAAGTAATTAGCAGCAATCGATTTTTCCAATTCTACTGGGAGCTATTTCAGCTTTTACCAATTTCTGAATAAGTAAGATTATGTGTCATTTATAAAATTTTGAGTAAAAGCCAAAATTAAATATTGGAGGTAATAGTATTAAAAGTAAAATGATAAAATGATAGCTGAAAATAAATTGCTGTCAAATTTTAGTTGTTTAAATACTAAATAATAATTGCTGTAATAATGTTGAACCTGCTCGACCGTGACATTATATTAATATGAAATGTCTTTCATTGAGTATTATTTTATTTTAACAAATATTTTTATTAATACCAGCGCACTACCAGTGATAGACAGATTCTACCTTCAAAATTAATAGACGGAAGATTCTGGGTTCGAACATGATTGCGGCCGTCGGCTTGATCGTTCGGAGTTTCTCCTTTTTTTTCTTCTATTCCTTGCGTAAATACCGGTTAGATTTCCATAGAAAGAGCCTCCCACGTAAGGCAATTACCTCCTACGATCTCCTATATCCCTCGTATTGATGTTTGGCCGTGATAAACACAATCAACCAATCAAGTAATAGCAGTACTTAATAACGATAGTACATGTCTATATATTTATTATTATTATTTTATTTATGTTTCTGCATTTAGTAATAATAATAGTAATTTGCGTAACTAGTCTTTAAACTGTTGAAGTTTCTATTGCCCAAAGCAAAATGTTACATATTAAAATAATAAATATCAGTAAAACCATCATTTTTATGATGATCAAAATGCGGCTTACGTAATAACTGATTCGTATATTACGTACATCATGGATTAATATTCCTGGACCAATTCGAAGAAAATTAAATGCCGACACCATAAGATCCTTTCTCGAGGGAAAACTATAACCATTTTCTAATCAAAATAGTTTAAATTTTTTTAAAAAAAAATATTCGAATTTAAACGAAAAATTCAAAAACAACTTCCCCATTGGTTTAACATTGCGGATCGGATGTTTTTAAGTGGGTGAAGAGACGTCTTAAGTACTGTTACTTAAAGTAAAAATTATTTCGACATTTTTGCTGTGAATTCGAAATATTTAAATAATGAATAAATTTTTCTAATGACCATACACTCGCTCATGATGACGAACCAGATCTGCCGACTGTTTTTATGTTTAATCTCATCGCAATTTACCAAAAGTATCTTTGTGACAGATTTCTCTTGGAAATATCTTAATATCAATATATACATCGGGAGGCAACAGAACAGACAATTACCTCACCTCAGGTTTATCATTATGTTTTCCTGCTCCCCTCTCTTCCATGTTTTCATTCTTTTGGATATAGGAAAGCAGAATGATAAACGTGCGAATATCCACTAAATCGTGTTTTTAGGTGTTTTCCACCACAGATTTCTCATATAAGTACACTGTAAAAAAATCTGCAAAGGTACTAAGGATTTTCTAGGAAACTGGGATTCCAAGAACTTTTCCTGTAAGGGTAAGAGCAAAAATTCAAGTTTCAGAATCAGTTACATGGATTTTTCCTGTTATCGTTACATAAAAAGTTCTTGGAATCCCAGTTTTCTAGAAAATCCTTAGTACCTTTGCAGATTTTTTTTTTACAGTGTAGGCGCCACATTCCATTGTTTTTTCGGCCAGACTTTAAATCCAAATCCACTGAGCTCGACAATAATAGGGAGAGCTAATTTCCTATTCTGATACATTGAATCCAGCGGTTCACCTATGAATACAATGCCAAAGATTTTCCGACGAAAATCTTTGGCATAACATAGATTTCCTCCTACAGGGTGATATGGGGTACATATTTTCTAATTGGATTGTTTATAAAATTATGACAAAAACGCTACATTTTCACAGATATACATTATTTTATAAAAATCTATTGATTTTACTTAAATTCGTCCCAAATTTTTACTTTGATATTGTAGTTAAAAAAGAAATTTTAGTTAAACTCAACAAAATATAGTGAAATGTTTATTAAATATTGCTCATAAAAATATCAAAAAAGTATAGAATAGAAAAGAATAAAAAAGAAATTTTAGTTAAACTCAACAAAAAATAGTGAAATGTTTGTTAAATATTGCTCATAAAAATATCAAAAAAGTATAGAAATAACTAAAAATAATAAGAAGTTAGCGAAAAAGTCTGAAAAAATGCTTGTAATAGTAAGAAAAATGGAGAACTATTTACTTGCGCGCATTGAAAAGTGTGATTCAGTCATGGCAGAAAGCGGATCGGTGAGTAAGCTCTCAGTGCCAACATCTTTCGCCGTCATGGCAAAAAAAGTACCGTTGTAACATCCCGGCATCAAGAAAAGTTTGCCAAAGTGGAGTCTACTTATGAGAAGTCTATCGTTTTCCACCAAGATATGGCATGGCAGACCGATTGCGTTTTAATTTTTGAATCAAGATTTAACCATTCCTAGATTTTCATCCGCGAACTCAATGAGGTGACTGACTGTGCTACCGTCTTCCGGTCTAATATGACAAAGATGATACTAACTAAGCAAAAATATGACAAAGATGATACTAAGTAAGCAAAAATATGACAAAGATGATACTAACTAAGCAAAAATGTCCCTGGGACGTAAATGTTTCGATCTCGTTATCAGACTTTAACCCTTTAACTACCGCATTATGAATTAATAAAAATTATACATTACAAATCATTTTACGTAAATTCTTTTAAATAAATTAAAAGTTTTTCATAATCATTTAATAAATTTTTGAAGGATTTTAGAAGATTTGAAGGATTTAGAAGGATTTATTAAATTTGAATTTACAGGGATTTTGTGCAATATTTATAACCTCACTCAACTAATTTGTTTTAAATTATTTTCATAGTATTTTATAGAATTATAAAACGTACAAATAGGATGTTCTAAAAATATAAATATAGAAATATTTTCCAATTGAAAAATCACTTCATACGCCCCTCCATCAGCACCAAGAAAGCTGAAAAGATACAAAGTTAAAAGAAATCATCCTTTTAAAAATATTTTTGTTTTTTATTACCAATAATGCTTTTGGTACAAAATAAAGTAATGTACACTATATTGCCATTGATTATGGGACACTTGCGATTTTAGACATTTTACAAAATATCTAGAAAAATACATGAGGAATCATCTCGAAACTCTTAGTGTATAAATATAATAGCATGCGTCATACATCTCCGTGAAGATTTTTTACCGAAACGCCATAGGAAACCGTCAACAAATTAAAAAAGAATGAATATCTTTTGAATAACCCTGTCAAAACTAATGTAGCAAAAGTGCTCAATCTCTAGATTATGATTGAATGCCTTATTGTAATACACTGTGTTCATGTTTTTGCAAATAGCATGCACACTCGCAGAGTAATTAAGGTTTTTATAAAAATGGTCCCAAATTTTTCCAAGTTTTTCCATTATAATTTTCAGAGTTCTTAATATAAAATAATATTTTTTTCAGAAAATATGACAAACAACATTGCACACAGTACCCTGTAATCAGAATTAAAAAATAATAAAAATTGTATGAAAAATGAGTAGGTTTACTATATAATTTTTTACTGCGCATGCGTCAAAGATATCAAAATTTCATTTGCATATTATGTTAGCTAAATGTATAGAGCAACTTTTGTAAAAGTCTCAAAATCATAGCTTGAAAATTCTGAAAGTAATCGTCTATAGAAAAAGGACAAAATCCGTTGTTTCCAAAATGAAGCAAAAAAATGAGGGATTTTATCCAAATGCAGTAGTACATCCCATATTGTGTATTCTATATTGACACTAATCAATGAATATATGGATACAACCTCTCTTGTTTTTGCTTCATTTTGAGAATAACGGATTTTCGACTTATTCAATTGACGATTATTGTCAGAATTTTCAAGTTATGATTTTGTGACTTTCACAAAAGTTGCTCTATGCATTTAGCTAACATAATATGCAAATAAAATTTTGATATCGTTGACGCATGCGCAGTAAAAAATTATTTAGTAAACCAACTCATTTTTTATACAATTTTCATTATTTTTTAATTCTGATTACAGGGTATTGTGTGCAATGTTGTTTGTCATATTTTCTGAAAAAAATAATATTTTATATTAAGAACTCTGAAAATTATAAGGAAAAAACTTGGAAAAATTTGGGATCATTTTTATAAAAACCGTAATTACTCTGCGAGTATGCATGCTATTTGCATAAAAATGAACAAGGCTTATTACAATAAGGCATTCAATTACAATCTAGAGTTTGAGCTCTTTTGCTACATTAGTTTTGACAGGGTTATTCAAAAGATATTCATTCTTTTTTAATTTGTTGACGGTCCCCTTTGGAGTTTCGGGAAAAAATCTTCACGAAGATGTATGACTTATACTATTATATTTATACACTAAGAGTTTCGAGATGATTCCTCATGTATTTTTCTAGATATTTAGTAAAATGTCTAAAATCGCAAGTGTCCCATAATCAATGGCAATATAGTGTATCTACAACTCATTCTCAACTTTACAACTAATTGACGTATTAAAAGAATTTTAGAAAAAGTAATTTTTATGGTACTTATAAGTATCATCTGTAGATAAACGGTTAACTAACAGTATAATTCTGTCTTATATTTTATAATTTCTCAAATTTAAATCTATATAAATTACATAAATTAATCGATATGTCGAATTCATAAATCTATTTGTTTTACTTGTGTTTTAAAACAAAAAAAGAAATTGAAAAATGGAAAAATAATCACTCATTCAAATTACATCGGTTAAAAATTTTAATACCAGACAATTTTATCTGTTTAAAGCAGATATTATTAATTTCAAAACTCATTAATCAAGTGATCGATGATGAAGATAGCGAAATTAGATTTAATCGATTTTTCTATTTTGTAGGCGACATGTAGTATTTTATAAACTCGAGAATCACACAGATTAACAGTCGTTTTCTTTTCAGTAAAATTATCATTAAATAATAGTGATATACTTGTATAAATGAATTGTTGTCAGATATTTTCCTAGGGAATTTTGGTTTGTGAAATAAAAACATCTTCACATAAAACTCTTTGGAAGTTATTTGACTCAAAGTGTTTTTCGAGTTGATGCATCAAGAAATACTTTTAAGTACATTGTTTTTATTCTAAACGTATTTAAAAAAATCGCTAACTATATGATATAAATATAGATTATTTCTGGTGAAAACTTACTAGTGTCTTATTCAATAGTACCGTCTATAAGCAAAGAATACAATTTTTCAGTGAAAAACCTTCCAAAATCGGAAACTCGTATTTCAGCTAATGTTAACAAATTGATGATGAAAAATTCAACGAATGAAAACGCCGCACTTTTTTGTACATGTGTAATATAAAAAAAAATGCTCTCTCTGTTACAGCATTCTAACTGTGTTGAAAAGTATTTCATAATCTACACTTTACTTATGATTTCAGTTATTTTTAGTATTTTGGCATGTTGTACTTAAATAAATTGGAATCAAAAGTAATGACGCTTCATTTTTAGAAAGAAAAAAATATAAATAGACCTGGCTATTTTTTAATAATAAATTCACAATCATTATCGTTGTAAATAATTTGTTTACTTCACAAATTCTAAACGCTTTATATTTATTTATGTATTTAAAAGCATTTAGAATTTTAGACTTAATAACTAATACTGTACTAATAAAAATTAGAATATAAACTTCATAATATACTTTTACACGAATGCTAATTTTGTTATTTTTTCGTAAAAAAAAAATTAAAAATTTTGAAACATATTCCATTTTCTCATACTTCTCTATGTTTTTGCACATTGTTTGTATACATTACCTGACACATCTCTATATTTAGGCATAGTTAAAATAGCAGAAGAAAATATAAATTGAAAAACTAAAAAAGGTCCTGAAAAAAAAATCTATTAAAAAATCAATTTGAATAAATGGAAATTTTCGGATAATTGCATTTTAATTTTTAACTGTTACTGAAATTCAATAATGAAAAAAAATATATACATTTCAGTACCTTTTAATTTTTCTATTTCAGTTTTCAGATTATTTCAATCAGTCAAATTTGAAATAAATCAAAATAATTTTATTTTAACTGGACCTTATGAGTTTCCAAATTAAGATATATTTCAGAAGGGTATAAACCTCATCCTAGAATAATTATTTCATTGAGACATTTCATAATTAAGTTATTTTACTTTCATTTTTGTTTAATCATTTTACCGGTCCAAATTACACAATTTGAATTAGAAATATGGAAATTTTTTTTTAATGAAGCTTAAAAGTGTTTAGAATCACTATTTATTATTGCAAAATCACACTCTTTCAATGTGGGATGAAATAAAAATTTGAAATTGTATCAGACCTTTTTAAAACTATAAAAAATGTAAAATTACAAAAAAATTTCTATGAATCTCGAATTACTAGGTTTTTTATGTAATTACAATAATAAATTTCATGTAATAGGTACACGTTTGCACTGTGAATAAAAAAAAATATGTAAGGTTTCTAAGAATTTTTTAGGAAACTGGGATTTTTAGAACTTTTTATGCAACTGCAACCTGGACTACAGGCAAAATTTTAGTAAGACTGCTATACTTTTAGAAGATTCTTTTGTAAAGCTCCAGATTTCTGTAGCTTTACGAGAACGAATTTTGTAGATTTACATCTTTTTTTGTACATTGTACAGATAAAATTTTAGCAACTATGGTGATATCTGTAACTTTACATCTTCAGATTTACAGATTTTTTTCAAAGTGTAGACAAGATAAAAATTTAAAAAGTTTTCTGAAATGAATAAAAACTGTGCTATCCTAAAACAATTTTTATGTTATTTTACACCCAGAAAAACGAGTTGATTAAAACTGCAAAACATGTTTTGTTGAGTACATTTTGGTTGTTTTAAGCGGATTTTTTAGTCAAAGTAAAAATTCGGCTTTGTTGCACGGAAAATATATATATATATTGTTTATACTCTTATAAAATTGTAACAAAATTTCACCAATTTTATTTGAGTCTCACTAAAATCTCGTATTTTCAAGTTGTAATTCCAACAAAGTTTTGTTTTTTGCAAAGTTTAAATTGGTGTGCACTAGTCATAACTCTCGCACGTAATTTTCTTTAATTGACTTCTACAGCTATAAGGAATTAACATAATTTTTGGATAGTAAATTTTTTTCAAATGGTGAAGGATAAATGCGGATTATTACGCTCTTAAGAAAATTGTGGACGGAAAATGGCGAAAAAAATCAACGATATTTTTTTGTTTATTCAAAAAAACTTTCCATTGACCCATATTTAAACGAAAAGATTTGTTGGACAAAACAAATTTTTGTTGATTCAAAAAAACTTTTTTCTGGGTGTACTGATCACTATATGTATTTTATGAATCAAAAGCATGTCAGCTGTCAAATTTTTCGTGATACTTACGATGGCAACACTTAACAAATAATTTTCAATTTTAAGAGCTAAATATCACTATTTAAAATTTTACAACGCTGTGGCGGTGCACTCTAAAAGAAATTTTGGAAAATTACAAAAAATTCTCTAGTAGAGTTATATTCCAAGAGCTTTTTATGCAATAGCAACAATAAAAATTCATGTAACAGTTACAGATTTGCACTTCGAATCAAAAAAATTTTAAGGTTACTAAGAAATATCTTGGAAAATCGTATGTCTCGAATTTTTTTAAGTAACGATAATGAGGATTACAGATGAAATTTTAGAAAATTACCAAACTTTTATTAGATTCTTTTCTAAAGTCACAGATGTCTCTAGTTTTGCTTGCAAGTTTTGTAGATTGACATCATTTTATTGTACAATGTACATATTAAATTTTAGTAAGCATAACAGATTTTACAGTGTCATGACTCTAATCGAAAAAATAAATCCAGTTGCATCTCCGTGCAATTGGTGGATTTCTACAGATGTAACGTAAATACCGGCAGTTCTCCTTGAAAAGACTTCTACCGAGCGATATCCCACAGTGAAAAAAAAATCTGTAAAGTTACTAAACTTTTTCTAGGAAACTGGAATCCTAGAACTTTTCATGCAACGGTATCAGCAAAAACGCATGTAACTGATTATGTTATATGAATTTTTCTTGTTACCGTTCCATAAAAAGTTTAGTAAAATCAGGGATTTTTTTTTCACTCCATGTGTACACTGTAAAAAAAATCTGTAAAGTTGCTAAATGTTTTCTACGAAACTGTGGATTTTAGAATTTTTTATGCAACGGTAACATCAAAAATTCATGTAACAAATACAGGTTTGCACTGAAAATCAAAAGATCTGTAAGGTTACTAAGAATATTTTAGGAAACTGGGATTCCTTGAATTTTAAATGTAACGGCAAATAACGTTGCAGATAAAATTTTAATAAGATAATTGTAATTGTTATATATTAGTTTGAAAGGTTACAGATTTCTGTACCATTACAACAATTATTTTTATAAATTTACAATTTTTCTTGTATGGTGTACAGATAAAATGTTAGTAAACATACAATTTTGGCAACTTTACATCTATAGGATTACAGATTTTTTTTTCAGTGTAGATCTATAGTCTTGACATATCAATCTTAGGAAACAAAATCTATATCAGCAACACAGTAGATTTTTAAGACACGTATGTATATTTATTATTGTTACATGAGATATATAATATATTTTTTTAAATATAGATTTCATTTTTTTTCAAAGGAGAAAACAAAATTCCCGTGAGAGTTTGTGATAACGAGGTTCGTCAATGCTCTTTAAAACACAATTCGTTAGGAATTTTGGCGTTTGACAAAATGGGTCTTCTAGATATATTTTGCTCTGTTATTAAATCCTTCTAAGAAACTTATAAAACTCTTCAGACTGCTGTATGCTACTCTGTAAAAAAAATCTGTAACCATACAGATGAAAAGTTTCCGAAATATGTATGCTTACTAATATTTTACCTGTACACTGTAAAGGAAAAACTGTAAATCTACAAAACTAGTTTTTGAATTTGTAACTTTATCAAAAATCTGTAACTTTACAAACAAATCTATTAAAAATATAGTTATCTTACAAAATTTTTATCTGTAACCTGAGTTGCAGTTACATGAAAAATTCTTGGAATCCCAGTTAAAAAAAAACTCTTACAAGGAAGGTCTCCATACGGGCATACTCAGAAAATTCTGAAAAAATTACAGAATGTACTTCTCATGTGGATATATATGTTCGTAAAATTTATTTTGGCGGAACCCCGATAGAATGTTCGTAAAAAAATAACGAACTTTTCTTTTATTTGGCGATTTATCATTGGTTGGCGACAAAATAAAATTTCAAAAAATACTTTTTTAGGTCAAATCTTTTTTAAGGTAAAAATGTTTCATCTTGAACTTTTAAAAGAAATTTTATTTATATAACGTTAGTTATAACGTTAGTTTAGGCTGTTTCAACTATATTTTTGTCATAATGTATTTAGAATGAAAATTAACTCTGAAATTTTATGAATTAAAACAAAATTTAAATTAATTAAAATCTTTCAATCACAAAATTAACTCCAATCTAATTGAGCTCTGTCGATTCAATTTTGTTGCTATGGAAACAAAGACATCTACGATATTGAAATGCATTACTTCAAGCATTTGTCCTCTGGCCTTTATTTTGTCATACGCTTAAATATATGAAAAAATGCTTTTCAATATGAAAGTATTTTTTATATAGGGAATTATTTTTAAAGTAATAAAATTAAATAACAGCAGCAAAAGCAACAGAAATATGCAATATAAAATACATCTATATGTCATACTCTCTCATTGTTCAAATTTAAATTCATTAAATACTATTTGCACGTATTCTAAAATTTAATTGACAAGAAATTTCCAGGTGCATTAAAATCGTTTGCTTTTGGCGAGAGAAAATGCTGCTCGCCAAATCGCGTGACACTTGCGTCTTTTCGCGCCAAATAGTCAAAAGTATTTTTTTTTCCCTTTATTGAGTTTCATTTGTAATTCCGCTGCTAAATTTGACTGATCCTTTTTTACATACATGAGTAGTTTAATCAGTATTTTTTTCAAAAAATTCTGAGTATGCCCAGTATGGAGACCTTCCTTGTTAGTAACCTTTCAATTCTTTTTATTTTCGGTGCAAATCTGTATCTCTTACATACATTTTTGCTGTTGCCGTTTCATAAAAAGTTCTAAAAATCCCAGTTTCCTAGAAAACGTTTATTAACTTTACACATTTTTTTACAGTGTAGTTTATTATAGTTAAATTTTCTTTATAGGTGCGTTCGTAATTATATAAATTTCTAGCACCTATAGTCGTCGTTCAGTCCGTTCGTCCTTCCGTCTGTCCGAGAACAAAAACTACTCATCGACGAATCGTTTGAAATTTAAAATATATAATTGTTGCAAATTTTTTCGAGTCTTTTCAAATTTTATGATAATCGGATGTATATCTTAATTACAGGGACAATAAAAGGGTTCCCGCTACATTACTGTCAATGGGAAAAATTAGTTTCAAGTGCATTTTAATGATGTTATACTCTTTCGAACATAAAAAAATCGAAATGAATCTATGAAATATATACTCAAAAATATATTCTGCACAATCTGTGGTGCAAAGAATATTTGTTATTAATTTACAGGGGCACACAACAGAATTCCATTACATAATGGTATAGGGCGAAACATTGTTTGTTGCGCGTTGTAATACTATTAAATTATTTCACATTTTATGAAAATTGTATAAGTTGCTGAGTTGTGCTACAACTTACTTCCTGTATAATAGAAAGCAGATGTTATTTACAGAGACACACAGAAGATTTCGGCCACTGTACTATGTGCAAATTACTATTTACTAATGCATCAAGATCTGAATATTTTTAAAACTTTGTTATAGTACGAACGCGCCTCATTTGATGCGCTTGATGTGCAATTTCCAACTTGTTGAATTGTTTTTTTACTTATTAAAATATTACTCATTTAATATTTTAAAGAGAAATGCTACAATAGAAGTTTTCTGACGAAAAAGACAGTTTTCTAGAATTTGAATGAAAATGCGATTCTCTTTTTAATCGAAAAATTAGAAGGGAATGTATTTAATAACTTTATATAAATTGAAATTTTTAAAATACTCTACGTTCATTTTAATTTTTCATTGTCACGTAAATTGAAAAAAGGAAATAAAAAGTTCTTATAGCCATTCAAATTTTCCATTCTCATTTTCAAATCATTTGAATCCAAGCAGAAATTTTGAATGATTGGAAATAATTTTATTTCAACTGGAGCATAGGAATTTCCAAATTAAGCTGAATTTCTAACAAAACCTGGTTCTTCAATAATTTTAGCTAAGAAAAATTTTCTAATTAATTAAGTAGTTTCTTTTCATTTCCTTATAATCATTTTACCGTGCCCAATTAAATAATTGGAATACTTTACCAGATATGACCATTATTAATTATATTTGAAATTACAAACTATCACGCATGATCAGATTAATAGAAAAATTGTGAAAGTAGATAGAAACGTAATTGAAAGAGAACTGTATTTAGAATTAAATTTACATGGAATATTTTATATGTAAAAAGTTCACTATATTCAACACTAGCTATCTATACATATCTGTTAGAATTTAAGTAGTATTTCATCGTCAGAAGCATAACGAACGTTGTTGTTTTCCGTACTATTCAATTCATATTCATATTACAATAGGCTAAAGAAGATTTTTTGAAGATGTTTAGAAAATATTATAATACAACACTATTTAATAGATATTACAAATTTCTAATATTTTTTGCTCTTTACTACACATTATTCTTTTAGACATGTATCCTTTATTTAAAATTTAAAGAAGGAAATATATGTGTCAGATAAAAGAACTGCAAGTGGTGTTAAGAGAATAAAGCAAATATATGTTATTATTATTAATATTACTAAATACCTAAACATTAACGAGATTATATAGTAAACGCATAAACACATACTAACATTACAAAATGTAAAAAGAGCAGTGAATCAGGGTAACTTTGACGTATCAATTATCTTTAGACCAAGAGAGAAAAAAAAGATTAAATTTGCTT
This sequence comes from Maratus speculifer, assembly GCA_964019185.1. Taxonomy (NCBI): domain Eukaryota; kingdom Metazoa; phylum Arthropoda; class Arachnida; order Araneae; family Salticidae; genus Maratus; species Maratus speculifer. The sequence goes on from OZ025302.1 coordinate 98,766,147, forward strand.
CCTCACTTGTGTTAACGGCAAAGATTTGATATCATTATATAGGTTGCAGCACTAGCATGAGTTTGGCAGCTCATTGGGAAGGATTCATCAAGATTTCACCGCGGCAGATTGGAACTAAATTTCGAAAGAAGGAGTAGATAGACAACAGGTTCACAGACAGATATTTTCTAATAGCAAACAAAGAGCGTTGAGAACCATTCAATACTTATAAATTCGCCGAGCGAAAAATCAAACTTTTTTACAAATCCAATACGTTTTACTAGTAGACAGAAGAAAACAAAAATGTAACAATGAATAATCTGTATGACATTTATTCCAAGCTGGTTTTAGTCAATACGTTACTTTAGTCAATACTTTCCATTCAGCAGAATATCGATTTTCTATAATAAAATAAATAACAGAAAAAAAATTATAATGTAGATTTTTTTCCTTTTTTTTCTTTACACCACGAGGTTTTTTTTTCTCAACAATATGATTATATACAGAGGAAGATTGCATTAGAATTTGCAGTAACATATATTTTTTAATTTTGCTCATATAAATGCAAAAAGTTATGAAAAAGTTTTGAAAAACTAAAAAAATATCTTAAAATCATGATAAGAAGTATCTTTTTCATATTTTTTCAGTTAATCAATAAACTTTTCGTATCTGAGACATTAATAAAATTTATTTCATTTCGACGTTGCTACCATTTTTTTCTTCTCTTTTTTCTCAATTTTCAGGTTTTTTTTTTTTTTTTTTTGTGTATGTGTTGTTTTCTCTAACATTTTTTTATTTTGACACATAATTCACAGTGTCTAAGCTATAAAGTTTACCTGAATACTTTTGAAATCTCTTATGCATTGAAAACTTTTATTAAGATAAATAAATATATAAACAAAATTCAGTATAATTGCATCACCTGCTGAGCGAAATACCCCAAAACCTTATCAGCGTCAATTTACTCTTTAAATGCATCCAAATATTCCTTGAATTCATCAATTACAGTTTCTGCAAAATTTGTTTTCCTTACAGACAGACACACAAACAGATTCACACGCACGCATTTTCTAAACTTTTGACCAAGCACCCTTTAAGCAATCAAATTTTGTCGAGAACCATTCAATGCATATACATCAGCCGAAAGCGAAAAATCAAACTTTTTTACAAATCTAATACTTTTTCTTGTAGAAAAAAGAAAACAAAAATGCAACGACGAATAATAATCTGTATAATATTTATTCTAGGCTGGTTTTGGTCAATACTTTTCATTCAGCAATTTTGTATTATAAAATAAATAGCAAAAAATATGTTTATAATCTAGATTTTTTTTTTTTTTTTTTTTTTTTTTTTTTTTTTTTTTTTACATCATTGAGTACTTTTTCTTTCAACAATGTGACTTTATACAACAGAAGATTGCATTAGATTTTGCAGTAATATTTATTTTTACATTTTACTTATATAAAAGTCAAAAGTTCTGAAAAAGTTTTGAAACACAAAAAAACTATCTTAAAAGCATGATAAGAATGATCATTTTTCATATTGTCTTAGTTAACCAATAAACATTTCCGTGTCGTTAATAAAATATATTTCACGTCGACGTTGTTATAATTTTTTTCCTTCTTTTTTTCTTTCAATTTTCAATTTAATATTTTGTGCGTGTGTGTGTTCTTTTGCCAAATATTTTTCATGTCGGCACAGAAATCACAGTGCCTAAGCTATAAAGTTTACTTGAATACGTTTGAAATATTTTATGCATTGCAAACTTTTATTAAGATAAATAAATAGATAGATAAAATACAGCATAACATCACCCCCAGCGAAATGCCCCAAACTCTTATCAGCGCCATTTTACTGTCTAAATATATCTAAATTTTCATTGAATTCATAAATTAAAGTTTTTGCAAAATTTGTTTCCCGTACGGACAGACACACAAACAGATTTACAGACAGTCATTTTCTAAAAGCAATCAAATTGTGTCGAGAAACATCCAAACCTTATAAATCCGCCAAAAACGGTAATTCAAACTTTTTTTTACAAATTCAATACGTTTATCTCGTAGACAGAAGAAAACAGAAATGTAACAACGAATAATCTATATGACATTTATTCCAGGCTGGTTTTATTCAATACTTAACTTCAATCAATGATTTTCATTCAACAGAATATCGACTTTCTATAATAAAATAAATTATAGAAAAAAATGATAATCCAAATTTTTTTTTCTTTTTTTTTTCTTTATATCACTCATTTTTTCTTTCTATTTTTTTTTCAACAATATGATTTTATACAACAAAAGCTTTCATGATATTTTGCAGTAAGACTTAGTTTTACATTTTACTTATGTAAATTTCAAAAGTTTTGAAAAAGTTTTAAACACAAAAAAGTTATCTTAAAATCATGATAAGAATTATCATTTTCCATATTTTTTAATTAATTAATAAACATTTCGTGTCATTAATAAAATTTATTTCACATCCACGTTGTTATCATTTTATTTCTTCTTATTTCTTTCAATTTTTCAGTTTAATATTTTGTATGTGTGTGTGTTATTTTGTCAAATGTTTTTTTTTATGTTGACACAGAAATCACAGGGTCTAAGATACAAAGTTTACTGGATTAGTTTTGAAATTTCTTATGCATTGCAAACTTTTATTAAGATAAATAAATAGATTTAAAAAATGCAGCATAACATCACCATCTACTGAGCGAAATACCCCGATCTCTTATCAGTGTCATTTTACTATCTAAATGCATCTAAATTTTCATTGAATTCAATAATTGGAGTTTCAGCACAATTTCTTTCCCATGCAGATAGATACACACATTCATTTTCTAAAAGCAATCAAGTTGTGTTGAGAACCATTCAATGTATATAAATCCGCCGAAAGCGAAAAATCAAACTTTTATACAAATCCAATACCTTTTCTTGTAGACATATAAGAAAAAATATAACAACGAATAATTTGTATGACATTTATTCCAGTCTATTTTCAATAAATACTCTACCTTAGTCAATACTTTTCATTGAGTAAAATATCGATTTTCTATAATAAAATAAATAATAGAAAAACAATTATAATCTAGGTTTTTTTTTTCCATCACTGAGTACTTTTTTCCAACTATGTGATTTTGAACAACAAAAGATAGCATGAGACTTTGCAGTAATATATATTTTTACATTTTGCTTATATAAATGTCAAAAATTATGAAAAAATTTGAAAAAAAAAATATCTTAAAATCATGATAAGAATCATCATTTTATTTTTCATATTTTTTTAGTTAATTAATAAAACTTTCGTGTCATTAATAAAATTTATTCCCCGTCAACGTTGTTATCATTTTTCCTTCTTTTTTCTTTAAATTTTCAGTTTAATATATTGTGCGTGTGTGTATTATTTTATCAAGTATTTTTTATGTTGATGCAGAATTCACAGTGTTTAAGCTATAAAGTTTACCGAAATACTTTTGAAATCTCTCATGCATTGCAAATTTTATTAAGATAAATAAATAGATAAAATGCAGCATAACATTAACACCTATTGAGCGAAATACACTATACTCTTATCAGCGCCATTTTACTGTCTAAATGCATCTAAATTTTCATTGAATGTATAAGTTAGAGTTTCTGCAAAATGTGTTTCCCATGCAGACAGACACACAACCAGATTCACAGGCAGCAATTTTTTGAAAGCAACCAAATTGTATTGAGAACCATCCAAACCTTATAAATCCGCCAAAAACAAGAAATCATTTTTTTTCTTTACAAAACAATACGTTTTTCTTGTATACAAAAGGAAAACAAAAATATAACTACGAATAATCTATTTCACATTTATTCCATGATGGCTTTAGTCAATACTATTCTTTCAGCTGAATATCGACTTCCTATAATACTGAAAAAAAAGAAAAGAATGATAATGTAGTTTTTTTCCTTCAGTGAGATTTTTCTTTTTTTTTCTTCTTGATCAACAGTACGATTTTATACAAGAAAAGATTGCCTGAGATTCTGCAACAACATTTATTTTTACATTTGGCTTTTATAAATGTCAAAAGTTATGAAAAAGTTTTAAATCACACACACACAGAGAAGAATTATCTTACGATCATAGTAAAGATAATCTTTTTTAATATATTTTTTACTTAATGAATAAACGCTTTGTGTCTTAAACATTAATAAAACTTAATTCATGCCCACGTTACTATAATTTTTTTTTCTTCCAATTTTCAGTCACATTTTTTTTGTTAGTTTGTCCAATATTTTTTATGTTAACACAGAATTTGCGGTGTCTAATCTTTGAAGTCTTCTGGAATTTTTTCGAAATCTCTTATACATTGCAAACTTTTATTAAGATCAAAAACTTTACAGAAGAAATGCTGAAAATAAATTTTATTGCATTCCTCCAAAAAATAAAACAAATATATGATAATTCTTTTTTAAAATCATTTGAATATATTAGTTATGCGTTATATATTAGTTATTAGCGTATTAGTTTTTTCTAATTAGAAATACTTCTGAATATCACGTTCATACATAACACACACAAAAAAGAATTTCCCAGCGATACTTAAAAATACCATTTAAAATTTTAACTTCATTTAAAATTTCAAAATATTGTTAAGATTTTAAATAATTGAGACTGGTTAAAATATTAAAAACTTCTGCTGATATTTAGGCTCATTATTACACTTTTAGTTAGCGCTCGCCAAGATTTTACGATGAGCAATTCAAAAGTTTCACTTTTTAATTAGCAACTTTTAAATTAATTATGTATTGAAAATTTGCTGACTTGCAGTATAGCACAGCTTATGCACGATTTCTATATATATATATATAAGGACAGATGATATTGTCATTCCAACGTACTCATTTTATAAAGTGGAAGAGTTTTAATCTTCTAATTTAAAATGTGTTATTCATTTTTTTAAGCAGGAGTTTGTGTTTGATTATTTAATTTACTGTAGGTATATTTATTTATATTTACCATAAACTCATTTTCTTATTAAAAATATTTCGTATTTGGTAAATGTTTTTACATTTCGAGACATTATTATTATTATTAATTAATAATAATAATAATAATAATAATTATTATTATTATTAATTAGTATTATTATTATTAATTATTATTATTATTATTATTATTATTATTATTATTATTATTATTATTATTATTATTATTATTATCATTATTATTATTATTATTATTAATTCTCTTTTTGTCAACCTGACACTAAAAATAGAATTTACAATTTGCTGTTTGCAACTAACAATTTTTAATAATATCTTGTAATTACGTATATTTTATTGTACGTTTTCATACATTATTTATTTTTAAAACTATAGGTATCGGGTAATTTCTTACGTGATTCTTAAACTTATAGTTCTTCCACACCGAAACCTTTAAATTTCGGTGAAATTTCGAATCACCGAAACCTTTAAATATGATTAATTATATTTTTATCAATTAGAATAATAAACTATCATTATAAACTAGAATTTAAAATTTGCTGTTCAAAGTTAGTAATTTGAATATACATTTTTTAATTATTATATTTTATTTTCCTTTTTCTCCATTATTTAATAACTAATCGGGATTTTGTCCTCTCTTCGATTCCATATTTTATGTGAAATAAGCACATACTTTTCTTACCAAATCTCCTTAATTATTTAATATATATTTAATATATTTAATATAGAATATCAATAAAAATTTAATATATATTTAATATCTCCTTAATTATGGTCATACAATATATAGCAAAAAATGTTGACCAATTCAGCTTATTTTTTAAAAGAATTCATACAAAATATTTTGATAAAAAAATTTTCTACAAAATTAGTGATTTTAAAATACATTGCTTGTGTTAAATTTTAAATGCTAATAATTATAAAATATCCAAGTAAAAAATACAAATCGTACAGCTTCTGCTTCATGAAATTAAATGTGACATTATTAAATATATTACCTTATCTCCAAATAGCAAAAATAGCTTGATACCATTGTTAGGGAAAATAACTTCATTTTGGCGCCAAGTATGTATCCCGATGCGTATATGACACCTGTGCCTAGACTTTTATTATTAGAGATCAAAGACTTGGATTTTAAATGTATCTAATACAGATATATATTAAATGAAACTAGTGATATGTTTATATTTTAAATGAAATGATGACGATGGAGCTCTACTTAGCGATTTAAAAACTGCGCCCACTAACGTAAAAGTAGCGAAATGGACGTCTGGCAATGTGATAATTACATATTAAATATTCAATAATTGCAAGCCTAATTTCACTGCTAAAAATTTATTCGAAAAATTAATTATAATTAAATGGACGTCTGGCATATAAAAAGTGAAGCGGTCAGCCCGGAACTGTTGATGACAGTCACATAACTTAGGCTTTTATTATATAGATATTGACTTATCCCCCAATAATGTAACAGAAAAACTTTCTTCTGGAGTCGCTATCGAATCCACTTTCTTGACTTATATCACTCGGTTACCGTTCCTCATAGACTTTTTATTTCAGTAGTCAAAACGTTATTGATTTGATTATGCGCATGCGCAGGTATGTCTATTTCAGTCTTAAAATTTACCGTTGTGTTGCAATATATATGACATCCATGTGTAGGTATAGTTCAAATAAAAATAATCAGAATATTATCCAATGTCAACTGAAATGATAATAACTGACAAATTCGTTTATTGACTTTCAAAGATAAAAAGATGAAGAATTTTACATACAATAAAATGATGGAAAAATTGTATCAAACTTTCCTCCAGGATCAGTCCTTGTGTTACAATGATGATTTTTATTCTACGCAATATCGACTTCCGATTAAACGAAAAAGAAATTTTCTATGAAAGTTCTTACGTCTTCTGGAATTTTCCGAGCAAAAATTTTTTTTGTACCAGTATTTTTTTTAACCGAAAATTCCTGATTAAATTAACGCGAAATTTTGCGCGTTTAATCTAAATTTATTTTTCTATAAAAAAAAAAAAAAGGACGGATGTAACTCCTGGAAAATTCCCTGAAACATATGAGCCCTGTTCTATGTTTTTCGTTTATTTATCATCATTAAATTCCAGTACCTTCTTATATAACAAGCATATTACATAATATACTTTAGTAAAAGATATCTAGCTTTATATTCTGCTGAGTCAGTTGAAAATTTTGAAGAAAGATAAAAATGACTTAAGGCAATGCTTAACAATAATGTATTGCATTTTTTCTGTACTTCACAAAACAACTTCAGTTTAAAATATTAAGAAAAATTTACCCTAAAGTTACTATCGTAGATATATATATACATCGTAGTTTTGAAGGTATTATTTTCTCAATATTTTTAACATTAACATGAAAATACCATTTTATCAGCTTTTAAGTTTTCCGAATATAATTAATTAATTATAAAAAAAATAAAAGAAGTTGTGCATGCGCTTTATAGATTTTTTTTTTATAATTATGTATCCAAAAAACTTGAACACAGTTATGCTATATATGTATTTCTAATTATTTGAATTTTTTAAATGGTTCCAATAAGAAAAATATCATATAATAGTGATACGTAAGATATCACTTGAAAGCAACCAAATTTATATCTATTGGCAAACCAAAAGTTTATAATAAACAAAGGGAAAATATTCGAAAGTTCATTTATTAATTTTTAAGTAAATAATAAAAAGAAGCAAAATAGCAAAAGCTTCAAATAGCATACCAAGGCTTCAAAATAGCAAAATTAATAATAAACAACGAAAAATATTAGAAAAGGACATATAAAATAGCAAAAAGTAAAAAATAGAAAAAATTTGTTCTAGGTTGTGAAGTTAATGATAAATAATGAATAATATTAGACAAGTTATTAAAAAAATAAAATTAAGAAATTAAAAACTTTCTGTTGAATAAAAAATTCAATTATAAATAATAAAAATATTAGAAAATATTGCATATTGACATTAAGAAGAAAAAATTAGAAAACATTTTCTTAAATAGTAAAGTTATGAAGAATGAATGATATTCGAAAAGGTTCTATATATTTATCAAAAACAAACAATCGAAAATATTTCTGCTAAATAAAATATTCAATAATAAACAATGAAAAATATCAGAAAAGGTCGCATATTGATATTAAAAAGAAAAAAAATGTAAATCTTTCTTCTAAGAAGCAAAATTTTTGTAAGCTTGAACATCTGTGCATGAATTGTCCCAGGCTTGTGTTAACGACGATACATCGATATTCAATACAATATCAACTTCCTAAAAAAAAAAAAGGTTCTAAAATGGTTTTTTTTTTCGATTTTTTGGCCATGTCCTGTACTCCTTTACTATTTTGTTATTAAATGGAGTAATTTTTTTAACAATTACCAACAAAATTGAAAAGGGCTTATGCATTCGGTTTGTTTGTCCGTCTGTCCGTCTTACCATGCTCTTACTCCCGTAATTACACTCGGATTTTTCATGAAATTAATAAAGCTTACTAATACACACTAAAAAATGTTTCGTATTGCACATGAAGCATGTGGTTATTTTACAGGGACAGTGAAAAAATTCGATTACGTATTGGTACATTAGGAAAAATTATTTGGATTACGCAATTTCGAATGTATTGAAATTGATAAAAATCACTGAATTTCACTACGATCACGTGGAAACAGAGATTCATAGCATTTTTATAAATTTACAGGGACATACAAAAGAAATTGGTTGCAGTATTGTAAATACTGTAACCAATGCATACTACTCTTTATATATAAATTCTATACCTCATATAAAGGGCTGTTCAAAAGTATTCGCGTACCATTCTCTTTAATAGAGGAAATTTCTGAAGGGGAATTTTAAACCGAAATACATGTATCTCTTAAATGAACTAAATTTCGGAATGCATGTTGTTACGATAGAAATTTCTATATGATATACAAGATTACTAAAAAATTCAGATAATTTTCCGATTGTAGGTTAGAAAAGTGGAAATTCGGTTTTCACATGCGTTATACATTTCTATATGGGAAATGAGACGTAATATTTTAATTTTTTAACCGCTGCAGGTTTGTTACATTATTCTGAATGTTTTGGAAAGTGCTTGATAATCTGTGCTTGACGCATGTTTTTTTCTTTCTTATTATAGTAAATACATAGATTTTAAGCTTATAAAAAGTACACAACATGAGATAATTTTACATTTTGGTATTTCAAAATTATATTTTATAAAAAAAGGTCCAGATAAAAAATATAAAAACAGAAATTAATTTTTAAAAAATGTGCACTCACCGCAAGAAAAGTGAAACATCTCACAAAGTTTCATTTTGCTTTCTATTTCATTAATAGGTCTGCCGTAGTACTACATAAACAGTTTCATTAGTGTAATTAATCGGAAAATCAATCTATTCGGCTGTATGTCCATTGGTGACCACAAAAGAGGGGTAGATTGTGTGGGGAGGTAAAATGACCCAACGCTCCAAGCCTCATCCTACGTCTTCATTTTTAAAGGTAATGTGCTTTTATGCATTTTTTCTTTCTTGCATACAGAAATTAGTGTTATAATTTCATGTTACAGTAAAACCATGTAAATTTTCTTTTGCCTGTCCTGTGAAATTTACTTTTGTCGAAATGTGTCACATTTCTTGCGGATGAGCGATATGTAATTTTTTTTCTTGTTGCACTTATGAAAGAAAAACACTTTTGTCAATAAAGTTTTATTTTTGTGTTCTATTTCTATTCCTTTTATTTTCCGTTTTTAGGATTTCGTACTTGAAAAGTAAAAACTTTAATAAGATCACTCCTGCAATGTAAAAAAATAAAAAAAAAATCTGTAAACTTATTAAGATTTTTCTAATGGACTTGTATTCCAAAAACTGTTCATGTAACGGCAACAACAAAAACTCATGAAACCTTCCCCGGAACGTGAAATTTTACGTGAAATTTTGCTGGTATCGTTAAATGAAAAGTTCTCGAAATACAAGTTTACAAGAAAAATTTTAATAACTTTACAGAGTTTCTTTTTTTTTTTTTTTTTTTTTTTTTTTACAGTGTGTGTTTATCTATTCGTCTGTCACAACTATTTCCCTCGTAAAACTATGGAACGTCAAAATTTCAATTTAGCTGAAGTAATAAAGGCTATTGACCTTCATATTTATATATTATTAAGCATCTACACTGTAAAAAAAAATCTGCAAAGGTACTAAACCTTTTCTATGAAACTGGGATTCCAAGAACTTTTTCTGTAAAGATAACAGCAAAAATTCAAGTTTTAGAATCGATTACATGAATTTTTCCTGTTATCGTTACATGAAAAGTTCTTGGAATCCCAGTTTCCTAGAAAATGTTTAGTACCTTCACAGATTTTTTTTTACAGTGTATAAAAATTATTAGGAAAATGCGGAAGGGATAAGTGAGTTACTTAATTTTTGTATACCATGCGAGATTTTTTATAAAAGATTACTTTACGTTGAACTCAAAAATACATTTTTTTAAACTTCAGATATTATACTTTTAAAGATATTGTCGAAAATATATTGCAAAAATGCCCTTGCGCCCTATTTCAGAAACTGGCGAAATTAAAATTTGTTCATAAAAGTGTTACATTTGAATATTTTTTATACTATTCATACTGTGAGATAGAAACGCTAATATCAAAGCGCTTCAAAAAGTGAAAATGACGTCATAGTAGAAAATAAATAAGTATTCTCTTCGATAATAAGTACTCCCCCTACCCCTATTTCCGAAATTAGTGAAACTAGAACATGCTCATAAAGATTCAGAAACCAATATCAGACCGCTTCAGTTAATGAAAATGCCGTCACAGTAAAAATGAAATGAGTATTTTCTTTGTTAAAATAAGTATTTTACTACGTATACGTTTAGAAGGATATTTCTGCATTTGGCCAGCACGTAGAATATAATCTTAAATCAAGATTCCATATGCTTACACGCAAAGTTGTAACTCGCGAACATGACATCAAGCTTGAGAATATATTTATTAATAATGTACACTGAAAAAAAAATCTGTAAAGTTATTAAACTTTTTTTTAAACTGGGATTCCTAAAACTTTTTTATGCAACGCTAACAGCAAAAAATCATGTAACGGAATCGGTTACATGAATTTTTACTGGTACCATTACATGAAAAATTCTACGAATCCCAGTTTCCTAGAAAATTTTGGAATCCTTACAGATTTTTTTACAGTGTATTAAACTCTGAAATAGTTTTAAAATATTGATTATTAATGTGAAAAATAAGCATGCAAATTTCGAAACATTTGCTAATTTTAGATTTCGGTGGAAAAAATATTATTGCGTCATACGCTGTAAATTAAAATTTGTAAAGTTACAATTACGCACTTTTTCTAGGATACTGGGATCCATATATCTTTTTATATAATGGTAAAAGCAAAACAGAATCATTATTATTTTTTTATCAGTGTAATTTTTGTTATTATTATTTTTTTAGATATATCAAAAGATCAAAGCCTCCGTTAATAACTTCTTAATTTGTTTATCTTATTTGCATGTTACTAATTACGCATAGGAATAAAGTTTAATTTTTGAATAATTGAAAAAGCTGAAATTAAACTTTAGTTAAAAATAATGTTTGTTTTAAGAGTCGGGCCAGTCGATATAAGATTAATTATTGTAATTATTGTATAAATATTTTTTATAAATTCAGTCAAACTTTATTTTATATATTGTCATTCGACGAATTCGGCGAATTTCACCTCATTTATTTTAAAAGAAAAATTTTATAAAATCTATCTCGAAAACAACAATAAAATTATTTCTAATATTTTCGCATTTATGAACTATTTCTTAAGATTTATCACAACTTTGCTATAGAATTATTTTATATATTGTCAATCGGCGAATTCCACCTCGTTTATTTTAAAAGAAAAAAATTATAAAATCTGTCTCGCAAAAAAACAATAAAATTCTTTTTAATATTTTCGCATTTATGAACTATTTCTTTAGATTTATCACAACTTTGCTATAGAATTATTTTATGTATTGTCATTCGGCGAATTTGGTGAATTTCACCTCGGTTATTTTAAAAGAAAAATTTTATAAAATCTGTCTCGCAAAAAACAATAAAATTCTTTCTAATATTTTTGAATTTGCGAACTATTTCTTAAGATCTATCACAACTTTGCGATAGAGCTTTTTTAATTTTATTTAATATAATGTAGATTTTTCTAATTCACCTCGAACGTAAAATAAAATCTAGTTTGTAATTTTTTTTATTATTATCTATTACAGTACCTTTTATATATGCCTTTTATTCTTGATAAAAAGAATAAAATTTTTTTGAATGAGATTTTGCTGATCCAACGTCTGCGTCTGTGAAGAAGGTTTGAAGCAAATAAAGCCTTAAGATATGCTTAGCGAAATTTTACTATTTTTTTTAAATAAAATTAATCAATAAATCCTACTTATCTGAAGAAACAATGTAACTCTTATTTCGCATAAAAAATTCCTATCGAGGTTATTTTTTCCCCTTCGCTTTTTTCTTTTGCAATTATTATTTTTTTTTTCGGTTCATTTGTAAATTTTTTTCCAAGTTTCAAAATCATAAAATTCCCAGGAAAATGTTTCACGTATCTTATCCAGAATAAATTAAAAAGATTGAAAAAAGGAATTACGGATTAATTTCTTTCAGAATATTGTAACAAAATTTTTCATCTTATCAGCTATGCATATAAAACGTTATCAAATTAGGGGGGGGGGGTCTGTCACGTGATACCGTAATATATCGCTAGGGGGAGGAGGATTTGTCTTTTGATATTGATATCATCTTTGAACCAAACAAAATTTCTCTTTTTATTTGTACGATCGTTTTTGGTTTAAAACAGTATATTATCTTCTTTTACTCATTTATCTATTTTTATGAAAATACGAAGTTATTATTAAAATCACTAAATTATAAAATTATTTAATTCTAAAATGTAGAATATCCCAACGTTTGACCTTCCTATTCTTCTTTATGTGAGTATGCATATATAACGACGGTTAGAAAAACCATGTGTGAAATGTATCTGAAATGAAGCTTATGTTTACTAATAAGTAAAAGAGAAGGAGAAGAAAATGTTGCCTACTTGCTTTGTCGATAAGAATTTCTACCTATACTTCACCCTAGATGTCTGCACGGGCCGAAATTTCCAGGCCCGAGTGCGGCCCAGGCCGAAAGAAAAAATATTGGTCCGGGACGAAAGTTAAAATTTCGGTCCAAGCTCCGCCCGGCCGGAAAATAAGTTATAAAATCGGCCCGAACCCGGCCCGGCCGGAGTCAATTTCTACAAAACATTGATCTTTACTCTTACTGAAGAGTTCAGACCAAAGAAAAACATAGTCTCTTTTTTTTTCATGTTTATAATCTTCATTTATGCAGAAGTTATATGCGATATTTATGCTTTTAAATGAATCTTTGTTTGTTGTATGTTTCAGTTATAATTAGTATTTTAATCCATATTCCATGTAATGGAGACATAAAAATCTAAAAAATGGTATATGGTAAAAGAAAATCTTCTAAGACGGAATCACATAGAAAAGAAAAAAATATGTTCCCTTCTTTGCAGATGTAAATGTTTAATATATTTTTTTTTTCTCGCGTATTGCTGTTTTCATTTTACATGGATGAACAGTTTAAAAGAAAATTTGCAGTTTTCCGTTTAAAAAAAATTCCGTCATAATCATGCTTTTTTTTACGTATTTAACTCTATTTTAAGAAACCTAGTAATCTACGATTCTTTAAAAACAAATTCTAATGTTCAATTGTAGAATGATGACGACTTAAAAGTACATGCCTTTTTTTGCAAAAATTTTCGGACCAAGCCAAATTTTACTGATTTATGAACAGACTTCGCCAAGTCGAGAAAAGGATTTTTATACGGGATGATTCAACAAGAACTGATTATTTTGGTCTGTGAAGACTAGGAAGAATAAAATCAGTCTTGGCTTCGTACGGAAAATATAAGTTAAGCCCTACCCGATACTCCAGGAAAAAACTTACGGCCCGAATCAGGTCCGTGGGCCGGACCGGGCTCGGGCTTCGTGCAGATCTCTACCTCACCCCACACCCCTTCGGGACAAGTGCAAGAAGACTTTATTACTGTTGAATGCATTATGTAACAATAAGTTGTTGTGTAATATTTTTAAATAGTAACTATCTCTTATAAGTGTTATTTGATATAAAGCTATGTTTGATTGACTTCTCTCCATTTGAATCAAAAAAGTATTCAAATATGCGAAAAATAAAAGAAACCAATTTTCTATATCACTCCAACTAAAAAAAATTAATTCATAAAGATATACTTTGATAACGATATCATTACGGACGGGGGGGGGGGTCGAAGGATGATAACGTATGATATCGGAAGGGGGGGTTCAAAATTACCAAAAAGTTGATAACGTTATATTTGCATAGCCCCCTACATAATTAACACAAGGATAATATGGTTTCTGCAATGATGTCTACGAATTCAGGAAATGAAAATTAAATAAAAATTTACTAATTAAAAGTAGTGTTTGAAAACTTCTTCAATATATGTATCTGTTATAAAACATTCGAAGCTCAATCATTCTGAAACCGCAAAACATACCTATGGTAATTATTTTGAAAATTATTTCTAACGCTTTACCCGATATTTTCTGTTTGGAACTATTTTCACACTTTACCTTGTGAGGGTCTTCCAAAAAGGTAAAATTTTAATGTTGTCTTCTCTCAATTTTGTTTAAAATGCTAAGATAATCTGATTATTTCAACATTATAAAAAAATGCTTAGTTACAAATAACACTAGTTTACAGTACATGTGTTGCCGAAAAAATTTTAGCTGTTGCTGACTACATATGATATGCTATTTTCAAAAATATAATTAGTGTATTTAAATCAGCTCTAGTTTCTGAGTTTCAGCTATATAGGTATTAAACAGAAAAAAACATGTATTTACTAAGAAAAACTTTACTAAAAAAATAATTAATCATTGAATTCTAAAAAACTTTGTTTTAAAGCTCTTCTCCGATGTGTAGACTTTAGAAAAGGACGTATCAGAGATCAACAATAGTCCAACATCATATTCGTATCCCAAAAGCCCTGATAGAACTCTTCCATGACTCGTAAGTCCTGATGCATACGCTCTCCCTGCTCTTCGCTCATATCTCCTAAATTTTCCAGAAACCTATCTAGGTGTCTACTGAGAAAGTGGAGTTTTATGTTCATATTTCACCCATATTTTTTAATTGTAGCACAAAGTCTCCTACAAGTTCAATATAATTTTCAGATTTTTTATTTCTGAAAAACTAATTTTAGTATCTGAGGAAAGCATTTTTTTTTTCTTTTAGTCTTGATGCTAACAATTCTGAAGCTTCTTTAAAAAGATTTAAATCTCTTACAAGATCATCTAACTCATTTTGGGAAAAGCATTTTGGCTTATTTGACATATCTTCAAAATCCGCAACATTTTGTGATGAGCTTGGTCCTTCAATATCTTGTTCTAATGGTTCAGATATATTTTTAGATTCTGAAGAATCAAGTAAACGCTGCACTGAACGTTGAATACAACTAGTACTTGGGTGCTGCCATTTAGCTTGATTTTTATTGCTTAAACCGCTTACGTTCACGCTACAAAAAGAACAGTCTTCGAGATGATTTCATAGTTTTCGCCAAATACTCGGTGTTCCAAATTTAAATGGCACTTCTTTTCCATAATCTTAAATATTCCACACACGATTTACAAACAGAATTGGGAGTCCAAGACTTCTCATTTTAATCCAAGAGCATCCCAAAATACTCAAAATAGGTATTTTTCACCAACTCTGATATAACTTTTCTCCAAATGTTAAACACATATTCGCCGCATATACAGCAAAAATGATCTGGATTGTTTAAACAATGTCTTCTTGAACTACTCATGACCCCAAAACTTTAGAAACTAATTTTAATGCAGTAAAATGCGCCTGTTAACGGTTAATATATATGCATAAATGATAAAAATCAAATACAAAGTAACTCGAGCTGCTCAAAAGAGTTTTCGGTTAGATTTGACAAAAACAAGTCATAAGTGAACATTATCAACCACAGAATTCGCGGCAACAGACAAAAAGTTTAAATTTGTAAACTAGTGTAATAAATGTAATCCTTGAGAGTATTAATCATTTTTCAATGTATTAAAAATTCATTAAAGCTATGAAATTATGCTACATTAAAATAATATTGCAGTGAAACATGGAGCTTAGAAAACGGATTTTTACGTGCCAAACACTTAGGGTGTTAAAATTATATATAATACATAGAAAAATGTCCGAATACTGAATTTTGAAAATATCATTTTACGTAATATGACAAAGAATATCATTTTACTTTGAAATTATTCAACAACTGAAGTTGATGAAATATTCGTGTTTTTTTTTAATATATTCAGAAAAACGTCATACTGTAAATCATACAAGAGCTATCATCGCGATAAAACTAATCTAATGCTAAACAAAATGTTCATAAATAAACAATGCAGAATATTAGAGAAGTTCATCTGTTGACAAACAGAGAAAATAAATTTGATAACTTTCTTCCCAAACAATTAAAAGAAAAAACTATAGTAGATTTTTTTTTAATCGAGGAACTTCTACAAAATATTTATTACGACGTTAAAAAAGAGAGAGAGAAATAAAAGCTGTATTTATGAAAGTTTTGATTGATTATATTCCGTTGAATCATGTTGTGTTTCTCTTTATTTATGATCTAACCACCCTTAACCCCACCCTCTTTCTAAAAAAATCAGAAATTCCCCAGCGTAACATAAAAAATTACCTGAAATAATCACATTTAAAGTTGTACAATACCTCACATACAATACCTCCCAAAAGTTTATAAACAATGGTATTTAAATTTTCCAATTCAAAAAGAAAAAGAGTTAAAATTGCAAATAATTTATAATTATAAATAATAGCAAGACGACAATTATTATGTACATAAATAATATTGTGATCGTTCAAGTAGAACGTAAGCATATTTTTAGTCATTTTTTATCTTCCCACCCTTTTGTAAGGAAAAATGAGAAAATGCTAGACACCCTCCACCTTTGCTTACGTAAGAATTTAAGACATTATAACATTAACACTGTTTCACATAAAAAATGAGCAATAAATTACATTATTAATCTATCAAATTTACGAACATTTTACATTTTACATTATTAATCTATCAAATTTACAATTAGAGAGTTTTGTTATATTTTCATTAGCTCACAGGCTATCACAGCCTGAGAGCTTATGTGCCCGTCCGTTCTGTATGTATGTTCGTATGTACGTAACGCGATAACTCATGATAAAAATATCCGATCCACTTGAAATTTTGTATGTAGGTATATCCTGACAAGGCGCTTCCCTGATTAGTTTTTGGAGTTCATTCGATATGTATAAGAGGGGGAACGGGGGGCTCATGCCCCCCGTTAGTTGATATAGATGGGATTTTCATGCAGAATTAAGTTTTCAAAATTTAGATTAGGATCATTCTGATGAGGCGATTCCGTGACTGTTATTAGGTGTTCATTGATTAAGTATAAATAGGGGGAACAAGGGTTCTAATGCCCCCCCCCCCTGTTAGTTGATATAAATGGGATTTTCATGCAGAATTAAGTTTTCAAAATTTAGATTAGGATCATTCTGATGAGGCGATTCCGTGACTGTTATTAGGTGTTCATTGAATAAGTATAAGTAGGGGGAACAGGGGTTCTAATGCCCCCCCCCCCGTTAGTTGATATAAATGGGATTTTCATGTTAGATTAGGATCATTCTGATGAGGCGATTCAGTGACTGTTATTAGTTGTTCATTGAATAAGTATAAATAGGGGGAACAGGGGTTCTAATGCCCCCCACCCCACCCCCGTTAGTTGATATAAATGGGATTTTAATGCAGAATTAAGTTTTCGTTCAAAATTTAGATTAGGATCATTCTGATGAGGCGATTCCGTGACTGTTATTAGGTGTTCATTGAATAAGTATAAATAGGGGGAACAGGGGTTCTAATGCGCCCCCCCGTTAGTTGATATAAATGGGATTTTCATGCAGAATTAAGTTTTCGTTCAAAATTTAGATTAGGATCATTCTGATGAGGCGATTCCGTGACTGTTATTAGGTGTTCATTGAATAAGTATAAATAAGGGGAACAGGGGCTCTAATGCCCCCCCCCCGTTAGTTGATATAAATGGGATTTTCATGCAGAATTAATTTTCGTTCAAAATTTAGATTAGGATCATTCTGATGAGGCGATTCCGTGACTGTTATTAGGTGTTCATTGAATAAGTATAAATAAGGGGAACAGGGGTTCTAATGTCCCCCCCCCCTTAATTTATATAAATGGGTTTTTCAAGCAGAATTGTCAGATTTCGTTCAAATCTCTGAATAGTTTTGGAAGTTTAATGGTTAAGTATAAAAGAGGGGGATAACTCTTTAAATTATATAAATGCTAAATGGGTTTTTATTAAGAATTATCTAATTTGCTCTGAATTTTGGATATAGATTTTTTATATGATAAAGCATGTCTTTGGTAGTATAGGAGGTTCAATGATTAAGTATAAAAAAAAGAGAAAAGGGGAGAGCTGTTTCCCCTTCTTAATTTTTTTTTTCGAACGGAATTAACCCTTGAAAATATAAAGCTTTAATGTGCAATTAGTATTTGTAGCCTGTGAGCTCAATGCCTTCAGTTTAACTGGGCAGTATTCTTTATTATTGTATGACCTCAGTGGCTAGGAAATTATGCATAGAATCGAAGAATAATGTATTTTTAAGTACGAACTTCAGATTATACCTAATACTGAAAATTTTCCTATAGAAAAGATCGCTGCGATAGCAATTTTTCTCGATTTTTAGTAGTTTTGTTGTTAACTCCATAATTCTGCGCAAATTTCTTCCTGTTTTTTACATAAAATCAACGAGTAAAAATAATTTAAAACGACAAAATAAGCGGCAAAGAAGAAAAAATGCATAAGTGATGGATGGATAAGTTTGTGGATTATTATGTACGGTGATTTTTTCACTTTTAAATGAGTCGATTTTGTGATTTTGCATTTATTGTACTGTGAGTACTATGATTCTTTTTATATGTGGTGTGGGTTGGTAGTATTATGATCGTGTATTGTTTCCTTTTGGAGGTTTGAGTATTGCTTTAAAGCTTTGTACATATTGTATCTATTTTCATTTTATAGTTGTATTATCCTAGATCCTTTTCTTTAGTAAATTATATTAGTCAAGATACTCGATTATTTAACTGTAATTTTTCTATTTTTATCTTTTTATTATATTTGTATTTTCTCTTGTATTATGGCAGTACTTAGTAAAAATCTCGATCCTGGCAAGATACACAATGCTTCTTTGCAGTGTAGTGCCCGGTACAGGAGCTATAATAGGGTTACTCCTGGACCGTCATCCAGTTTCCATATACATGCTCCTCCTCCTCAATTATATTTTCAGAAATGTTCTGATATCCGATGTAAAACTAGTCCATCTGCTTCTCAGTCACAAATCGTATCAGATCCTCATATTTCTATTTTTTGTAAGGCTTTTAATGTAATTTATAGTATAAAGTGTAACATTTGCAATTTGAAATATATTGGTGAAACTTCTGGTCCTCTTCATATACG
The DNA here is from genome assembly GCA_964019185.1 of Maratus speculifer. Classification (NCBI taxonomy): domain Eukaryota; kingdom Metazoa; phylum Arthropoda; class Arachnida; order Araneae; family Salticidae; genus Maratus; species Maratus speculifer. The sequence continues at coordinate 98,785,751 of OZ025302.1, forward strand.
CATGAATCAACATCGGTCAGATTCTGATAAAAAATTAGCAAAAAATATACAGTCTACAGCTGAAATACAGCATTTTCATAAACATAAATTTAAAAATACTACTATTGAAATAATACAAATTCAGAAAAATAAATCTGAGCGTCTCTATTTAGAGTCTTCATATATGAAATATTATAATACAATTTATCCTTATGGTCTTAATAGTGAGGTTTTTAAAAGATCTGTTAAAGTTTTTTCATCTATAAATGATACTACAGATTATTCTCCCATTTATCATAGTTTAAATCATCTTATAAATCCTAAAACTACACGTAACAAAAGAGGTAAAGGTTCATCTTCTAGTATTACTCCTAAAAACATTATAATTCAACAAATTAATAATCTGCATCGTAATTATTTAAAAAATTACAATTGGTTTCTAATACGTAAATATATTTTTGGAATAAAAAAGAAACATATAGTACAATATTTAAATATTTTTCTCAGTAAAACTTACTCTAAACATTTTTCAGATTTTTTTATGATCTCATTATGACTCGTGTTAACCTTTACAATATAAATTTACTAAAAAAAACCTAAAAATCTACAAACTAATACTCAAATGGTAATTACTTTTTCTAATCCAATATTTAATAAAATCAATATTAATTCCATATTAAATGATAAAAACTGTCAATTTCCTATTAATAATATTCATATTTCTAACACCTTTAAGTATCCCATATCTATCGGCAGAACGATTTTTAACTATAATTCTTTCGCTAAATCTTCTTTTGATATTAGTACTTTACTCTGTAAATGCAATGACCCCTCTCTACAAAAATATATAAATAAAGATCATGGACATATTATTACTGGTAATCTTAATCTTGTAGATGATTTACAACTTAGAAGAATTATGGGTTATGGGACCAAGTACAGAATTCCATCCAAATTAAACATTAAATCTATCATAAAACAATTTACATATGATATAGATATATTTATTTATAAACTTGCAATTTATTATAATAAACCCATTGAATATTTTAATCAATGGAAAATATTAGTTATCAATAAATTAACCAGGTCCTTAAAATATAATATTTCACACCTAGAATATGTAAATACACAGCATCTGTTTAAGCAAATCAATAAATTACAACAAAACTTTGTAATAACTTATGTTGATAAATCTCCTAATAATTATGCCATTATTTGTAAATCTTATTATCATCAACTGCTTAAATCTAGTATATCTAATAATAACACATTCCAAAAAATTAATGATAACTTACTTGCCAATAATCGTAAAATTAAAGGATTCTATAAATTATTAGACATTAACCCTACTAACTTTAAATATCCTTATCTAGTCCTTATACCCAAATTTCATAAGCATCCTGTTAAATTCAGAACTGTTACTATTGGTTGCAATACTTATAATAATGCTGCTAACAAACTTCTATTAGTAATTCTTAATCAAATATATAATATTACAAAAAAAAGTGATAATACACATTGCATAAAAAATAGTTATGAACTGGTCCATATTATGAAAAATCTTAAATGTATAAAAAATATCACTACCTATGATTTTAAAGATTTATTTAATAATATCGATTTATCGGATTTACATAATACCATAAATGAGCTTTTTAAAAAATATCAACACGAGTTGGATATATCACATAATATCGATTCTGATTACTTTCATACCTTAACTAATTTCATTATCTATAATAATTTTATCATGCATGATAACAATATATATATTCAAAATGTTGGTATACCACAAGGTGGTAGTACATCTAGTGTATTATCTGACTTATATTACTATGAACGTCATTATTTAAATAATACAATACATTTATATCGATATATAGATGATGTAATTTTAATTGATACTGATAACACCTGTTTATCTCAATTCCCTGTTGATTATCCTTCTAATCTAGAACTTTCAAAAAACCTACTTTTTAATAATACAATCAATTTCTTAGATATTAAAATTATATTAAAAGAGAACAAATTTATAACTGATATTTATGACAAAAGGAAAGAATTTAATTTTAAAGTTAATACCTTTACTAATTTTAAATCTTGTCTTCATAATTCTGTATATCGTAATATAATACTTAACCATTTATATAGAATAAAATGTCTATGTTCTTCCCATTTAATTAATACTAATATTAAAAAGCTTGTATATGATGCTATAAATAATGGTTATCTTAAAAAATTCATATATTCTTTAATTTATAATTAGATATTACATGATCTTATAATTAATTCTTTGCGTAAAAAATGTATAAAAAAATTATAAAACATAAAAATAATAATAAAAAATTAAAAATGTTAAAAAGTAATAAAAAAATATATATATAGGTTGGTTGGGTGGGTAGATGTTAGAGTACGGAGGAGGGTGGTGTTGTCTGGATAAAAACGCAAAGGTTAATTATTTATTAAAAAAAAATTGAGAGTGGGTTATTTATTTTAACATAATTTTTAAACTGTTTAATTACACCAATATATGGATATTTGTCTAGTTATATCTATAATTAAATAGCTATATTTTAATTATCAAATTATTTTTAATGTTATTGATATAATTTTTGGTATTATTATTAATATTATTACTATTATTATTATTATTATTTTATTATTATTATTATTATTTAATTTTTATTATCCTATATTAAGATAATGAGTTTTTACCTTGTAAAGTCACAATAAATGTTACTGATTAAAGTAACAATAATGTATTTTAAGTTATATGTTAACATGAATGTTATCTCTTAATTCTAATTTTAATCATTTTATTAATTTAATTTTATGTTAATATCGATTATTAATTATTTTTCCGGTTCAATTATATTTCCATTCTGCTTTATCATTTTTGTTTGTTATGGAAAACTATTATTTTTACTTACTTTCAACTCCTTTTTGTAAAATATCTTTGTTACTTGTTTAATAATTTGGTTTTTGTGTGATGGTAGTCCCAAATTCGTATTGTTTTGCTTTTTCATGGCAAATACGAAGATGAAACCACACACTCCATTTGTAGTTCCAAAGTATTTGGGACCTGAAGATTCTGCTTTGGTTCTACAAATTTCATTTGTATTTATATTATTCTTTTTTCCTTCCATGTTCAATGTACTATAAGTTATTAAATTCAATGGTTAATTTCAAATGGTTAATATTGTTTACTATAATTCAATTTAATTCTTTTATTGATAAAATCCATTGGTGAATCTTGTCTACTTTTAATGGTATTATATATATATAGTATACATATGTATATATTATCTAATAGATTACTAAGTTTTTTACAGAAAAAATATATTAGTTTCATTTTTTCTGATTAAATGTCAAAAGTTTATATAAAAAAAGGCTAAATGCAGTAAAAAAAAAATCCACGAGACATGCTTGGTAATATTTTAGTTTAGTTTAGTTAACTTATAACCACTTATGAGCTAAAACATTAATCAAATGATATCTTCTTTCACATTAAAGTTTTTTTTTTCGTGTAGTCTTTTTTTTTCATATGAATATGAATGTTTTTCTTTTGCTTTAGTTCGCTTATCAAATATATTCAGCGGTAACTATCAGTATTTTTTCAGCATTTGATTCAAATTTTTTCAAAGCTTTTTGGGATTTATAACTATTTTTTAAATGTACTTCATGACATAAAAATACATAATTTGTAGATAAAGTTAAAAAAAAATATTTTATGCATCGTTCTATATTTAAAATAAAAATCTTCCACAACGAACAACTTATTTTTTTTTTTTTCATACTTATATTTTTAGAAGAAAAATAGTCTCGAAATTTCGGAAAATATTTCGAATTTCCTGTAAAAGTTTCGCAGAAAATCATTTGCCTCAGTTTTTAAAAAAATAAATAAATATAAAAATAAAAATTCCTTTCTGACTTTCGAAACGTGGAAACTCAAAAAAGCTTCCACTATCCCCCTCCAAAATAAAAATAAAAATAAAAAACTGTCTTTAAAATTCGTAACCGTGAGTTCTGTGCATTCGATTTATCTGAGAATTCTGTTAAACCAATATTTTTTATTCCATATATAATATCGGCTTCCTATAAAAATGAAAAAAAAAATCGAAATAAAATAGCATTACATATGTTATCTAACAATAGTTTTAATTTTTTTTAAAAATATATATACTTAAAGATGGTCAGTCTTATAATTTGCTGATTCAAATGAAGATGGTTTTGAAAGACATCTGAAAAAACAAAATATTTCATATAATAAGTCATATTCAAAACAATTTACCGTTTTGCTTAAATTGTATTATATATTTTATTGAAATGCCATTTCATTTTTTAAAATTATTTTACAGTTTTTTTATTCTATCTACTTTATTTACTGATTGAATTTTATAACTTATATTATCAAATACTTTTAAAAAGGTCGAAAGTTTGCGGAACGCTGCAAGAAAATTACAGCTTTAAAAAATATACTACGGAAATACATGCATTTGCTATTTAAAAGATTTTTTCCAGAGTAATTGAAACTTGTTTAAACAGTTAGCGCAGCGGGTCAGATAGTTATTATGCCTTAAGCGGGTTGTAACACTATACACTATATGGCCAAAGATGACCCGTCACTTGCGATTTTAGATTATTTTTTCAATATATAGAAAAGTACATGAGAAATTATTCTGAAACTCCAGTTATGTAAACAGGTGTGTACAATTCTTATATTTTCGCAAAGATTTTTTCCCCCTCAAACCCATAGGAGACCGTCAACAAATTGAAAAAGAACGAATATCTTTTGCATCTACCCTATCAAAATTTTTGTAGAAAAAGTGTGTTCAAACTGTAGATTATGATTAATTGGCTTATTGTAATAAACTGCGTTCATATTTATGAGAATAGCATGTATACTCGTTGAGAAAGTAAGGTTTTAATAAAAAAGTCCCAAATGTTACAACTTTTTTTTTTATAGTTTTCAAAGTACGTAATATAAAAAAAATGTTCTTTTCAGAAAATATGACAAACAACACTGTACACAATATCCTGAAATGAAAAAAGTAATAAAAATTGTATGAAAAATAAGCAGTTTTACTAAATAATATTTCACTGCGCATGCGCGAAAACAATTAAAATATAATGTACATAATGCGTTAGCTAAATGTATGGAGAAACTTTTGTGAAAGTCTCAGAAATATAGCTTGAAGATTCTAAAAAATAGGTAGATAGAATAAGCTTAAAATCCGTTGTTCCCGAAATGAAGTAAAAAGATGGGGAGTGTATCGATATATCCACAGATATATCCTATATAGCATACACAATATTACACGTGCTATACTTGGATACGGCCCCTTATTTCTATATGCTGAATGCGTTTCCAATTTTAACTGATTTTTTGCATTTTTATTGGAAAATAAACACAATAGATCATATACAATGCTGTGGCTGTTTAACAACTCATTTCAGAATAGACAAGGACGTGAGGGAACAAACGATCACATTATTGAATTGACGGCTGAATTTACAGAATTAGTTAAAACACAATTACCATATTAAATTCCAACTGTTCTGTCAAGTCATAAATTGGTTTAAAAAAATCCTACAAGGCCAAATTTAATGGTTAACAGATAGGTTTACCATTCGGTCATACCAATCTGGGAACCATTCTGCCAGTCCTGCATGTTTTCGTATTTTTGGATACGGCAAAAAAAAAAAGGGCGAAATTTACCAACCAACTGCTAAATCGGATCTACAGATGATTTCTATAAATATTTGATTTGGTAGATATATTGCATCTAAATATGCTAATCGATTTCTTTCTAATCCTAGAGGTCTAGCCGTTATACTTAGAAGGTTATGTTATGCCAAGCTACCACCCGATCTAGTATAATTTTGCCACAAATTTTCACGTGCGAAAGTGATTTAAAGAATAGTTCTTCTTTTCGTTAATAGTTATTGGAAATTGCACGTCAAGCATAGCAAATGAGGTGTGTTCATACTATAAGGAAGTTTTAGAAATATTTAGATCTTGGTGTAATAGCATATTCGTACTTCGGATGCAGTATAGTTGCCGAAATCTTATGTGTATCCCTGTAAATACTATCTGTTTTCTGTTTTACAGAAAGTAACTTGTAGTAAACCTCAGTAACATATATCAATTTTATAAAATATGAAATAGTTTAATATAATTAAAACGCGCCTTAAAAAATGTTTTCCCCTTACTATTATGTAATGAAATACTCTTTCGTAGCCCTGTGAATTAATAACAAATACTCTTTGCGCCATAGATTGTACAGAATATGTATTTTAGTATGTACTTCATACATGCCTATCAATTTTATTATGTTCGAATGAGTGTAACACAATTAAAATGCACTTGAATCTATTTTTTCCCATTAGCAACAGAATACTTTTGATAGCCCTTGTAATTAAACTACGCATCCGATTTTCATAAAATTTGAAACATCTCGACAAAATTATGCAACAATTATCTATTTAACATTTCAAACGATTCGGTTGGGAGTTTTGTTTTTGTTATATCGGACAAACGGACGGACGGACTGAACGTCGATTGTAGGTGCTACATATTTTCATAATTACAAACGCACCTAAAAAGACTCATACTTGGATTTGAATTTTCAAACCTTTACAAAAATATTTTTATTAAATAAAATGTTTCTAACTCAGTTCTGTAAATAAATAACAATATGTATCTCATCGAAAACTTTTCTTTTTAATAACCTTTCTAGCCAGACAAAATGTTTCATCGGATTCACTAAATTCTAACTTGACATATTTTTCAGTAATCAGTGTGATATAAAACTATATGCTGAGACTTAATAGAATCACCAATCTGGAAAATAATACAACAGATAAATTTAACGGCATCCGGATAAAATCCTTTCTCTACACTCATGAAATATCCTTAGTACTGTTGATTCTTCAGCTTTCCAAGCAGTACTAATCCCTTTCTGGAGAAAAGAACTGATGGAGTACAGCTCACAAGATCCAATCAAATGTCACGGTCGTTGTATTTATAGTGACGTCACTTGCCTTGAAGAGGAAGGGCGAAATCTTTCAATGGATTTACCTCCGCACTACCTTTTCTTCCAAGGATTTATTTTGCAGTTTCTGGAGAAATGAATACGTATTAAAGATTTTTATTGTTCGCTAAGAAATAAATCTTTGGAAATGTTTCAGCTATCAAATACTGTTTCGTGCGGTGGAAAGACAATTTTCTAAATGTTTTAATGTTTAATTGAACTTTTGAGTGTGTTTTCTGAATTGTAAAAAAAGAAACTAACAAGTTGGAAATTGCACATGAAGCGTAGCAAATGAGGTGCGTTCGTACGGTAGCGAAGTTTTAAAAATACCACACTCATATATAAATCTCATAAAATTTGAAATAGTTAATTACAACTAAATTGCGCATCAAACAATGTTCTCCCTATACCATTATGTAATGGAATACTTTTGTATAGCTTTGTAAATCAATAACAAATGTTCTTTGCACCACAGATTATGCAAAATGTATATTATAATACGTATTTTATAGATGCATATCAATTTTATTATGTTCGAATGAGTGTAACAACTTTAAAATGCATTTGAAACATTTTTTCCCATTGACCGTAATGTAACGGAATACTTTTGAGTGTCCCTGTAATTGAACTATGCATCCGATTTTGATATAATTTGAAATGAATCGATAAAATTATGTAATAATTATGTATTTAAAATTTCAAACGATTAAAATGCATTTGAAACATTTTTCCCCATTGATCGTAATGTAACGGAATACTTTTGTTTGTCCCTATAATTGATCTATGCATCCGATTTTCATAAAATTTGAAATGACTCGACAAAATTATGTAATAATTATATATTTTAAATTTCAAACGATTCGGTTGGGTAGTTTTTGCGTTTGCGGACGGACGGACGGAGTGAGCGACAACTATAGGTGCTACGTATTTATGTAATTACGAATGCACCTAAAAATTATCAGCTTTTCGCTATTGTTATCCACAGAAATATAATGTAATGCAAAATGATAAAAAAAAATTGGCCTGATTTTAAGTTATTTTTGGTGTTATTGGGTTGTATCTGGAGAAATTAATACAGTATTAAAGATTTTCATAGTTCCGTTTGAAATTACTCATTGGAAATAAATCATATTTTAAATATTGTTCGATGTGGTAAAGTGAAATTTTTCAAACTGTTCCAAGATTTATTTAAGCGATTAAGAGTGTTTTCTGAAGATTAAAGTGGGAAATAAGACACATAAAAGGCGTTTTAAAATTAGAAACATAAAAGGTTTTACTTAAATGATGAAGCAAATGATAAAATATAGTCTTTTGTCAACATGTGCCAACCCACTTCCATGGTAATGTTTAGTTCATCGAAGTTAAAAATATGTATTTTATTTAAAACTTATTAGCACTATTTGTCTGAATTTTTTGCAGCCATTATCAGAGAATATTTTATAATTAATTAATGTTCCATACCATTCATACAAGTACGTCACTTTGTTTGAGTCAGTTAAGGTAGATGAAAGTAGAAGTAGCAGTATCTTGGATTGAACTTAAGTATACAAAATACACAAGGTACGACCATTAATTTATTGACTGATTTAGTAACGCCAGAAAATATTATATGAAAAGCATATTCATTTAATAGGTTTCGAAGGAACTCCCATCTGACATAATAAATTTTCGTGCTCGGCTGCATAAGTTTCGGAAACAATTTTCAAAGCCCTCTTTCGAAATGCCCTTTAATATGGAAGTCACCATTTTTTTATGGTTTCGACACTCTTAAATCTTGTTCTAATAGGTCGTGTGTCAACCTTTACCAAACCACCTTCTTGGAAAGGTTTAGTTCATCAAAGTGTTAGTACTCAAATAACGATCTGAAGTTACATGCTCACAAACTTTAGAATTATTTCTGGTGTGTGCACGAAATTGCGCCTTTTCCGAAAACAACTAAAGGAATCAAAAGTGCGTGAACAAGATAATACGTTCTCTCCGTTCACTTGCTTCAACATTTTAAGCGTTTCTGTTGCAGATTTGCCCAATTTGAAGCAGAACTTAATGTTGTTTCTCTGCTTCACATAATCGTGTAACGACTATCGACTGGCGCAAAAAACTTGCTTCATTCATAGTCCAAAACCCGACCGCACAAAACTTTAAATTATTGAGCACAAGATAAAACCCTTTATATTATGGAAGAGTAGTCATAGGGGAATCGAATGATCCATGTCTGACAGAAGGGAAGTGGTGCATAAGCCAAATATTGATACCACTAGTGATTGACTCGTAGGTTTAGCATTGTGTATAAAATCAAAAGAATGAAAACATGGAAAACAGGGTGCAGGAAAAAACAATGCTAAAGCTACGAGTCAACCACTAGTGGTATTCATTTTTGGTTTATGCACCACTTCACTTTCGACAGACATTTATCATTCGATTCCCCTATTACAACTCTTCCATAAAATAAAGATTTGTATCTTGTTCTCGATGACATGGGGTTTTGTCCGGTCTGCTCTTGGACAATAAATATTATTTTTTTTAATTATATAGTAAAATGCATACTTAATTCTTTTCTGTTTTCATTCTTTCTTGATTCTTTTTGTTTAACATTTATCTAACATAAAAATTACGAATAATTCAGAAAAAAAAAACCCTTCACACTTTAGATGCAAGTGACCTTACAGATAGAATAAGAGTTAGAGTGTCCAGGTGAATCAAAAATTTTTTTTTTCACATTGTAATTGCTTGTTGTGAAAGCACTAGTTGGAATAAAGTTTTAATATTTATATATATTTCATATCCAATGTTTTACTGCAAAAACTTATTATTTGTAATTCAGGCTCTTGCTTGCTAGACCTTTAATTTCTTACATAAATGGATTATACCTGTGACTTAAGCTCTATTCAACACTCTCATTAATGGAGATACATGTACTCCCTTATTAGATATCATAAAATATTGCTTCCTAATTTTATATATGCACTTAACACAATTTTGAAAATTATGCCTTACGCCCTTAGTGAAAAACAATTGCGATAAGACAGTTCCAAATTCTTTAAAACACATTATATTTTGTAGGTTTTTAAAAATTATTTGGGAACTGGCTATTTATTTCGGTCTAGAGATATCTGAACTATGTCTAAATCCTTGTGATGACCGCTTTTTATTCGTCTTCTGATTGCTCCATGTTCAATGTCTAGAAATGAAATACGTCTACTGCCACGATGACAGAAAAAATATTAAACATTACAAAAAATTAATAACTCAAAAACAAATTGAGATACAGCATTAAAAACATTTTTTCTCTATGCAACAGTGTAAAAATTGAAAATGTTTCGAAGTTTAAAAGTTTCGAGCACTGAAAATTGTAAAACTGGAATTTCATTTAAAAATTGTTTGTGATTGGTCCAGGAATATTAATATTTAATCCTCCTTCGTCCCCTCTTTCGCACGGCCCACAGTGTGCGATTTTGCAAATTTAGCGGAAAAAATATTCAAAAATCGATTTGCAATAATTTAACTTTTAAACATTTCAAATAACATCTAACACATTGGAGGAAAAAAAAGGTAAAGTGATAACAGCCTAACTCTACAACAGCACTATCGAAAATTGGTTCAAAAACCAAATTTTATTTTAACCTTTTTAGAGTAGCGATCGATGTAGTTGCAATTGCCATCGATATTTTTGGCTGAAAAACACACTTATTTTCTATATATTTTTCATAGCATGGAATCTTGAAGATACTTTGTCTTTATAGTTACAATAGTTATTTAATAATTTTTTAAGTCAATATAAAAATTTTTAGAAAATTTAACAGCATATGATAAATTAAAAAAATTAGCCAAAATTTTTTCCACTCCGGTCTATTGTAATATATATGTTTTTTTTAATTATTTATGCATATAGATATAAAAAAAATCAATTTCAGCAGCAATTATTTGCAACTCTTGAGTATATGTAACTTTTTTTCAAGTACGGATTTTATGTAATTTTGCATTACATGTGGCTATAAGATAAATATATCTGGTTTTAAGCATTATAAATCATGACATTAAAACTTCAGTAAAAATTATTGAGTGGTTGAAATTCACCCTGAAGTTTTAACATTCATACTTTTTTACAAACAATAAAAGAATAGCAAACGACAATAAATGACAGTGATTCACTTTTATGATAACACTGGTATTTATAGCAGTATGTAATTAATTATATTTTTTTAATAGAAGAACACTCTCATTGTTGAAAATAAATATATACTATATTTTTAAAGATATGCACTGAATATAATTACACTACGCAAATGTCAATGTATGAAAATTACAAGAAAACTTTTTATTATGATGGTCGTTATTGTTTATTAAATAGCATTTTTTTTTCTAGTCACTACAAACAATTCATCTTAACATCACGTGTTCATATAGTAACTCTTCTCAACTTACATTGTCTGATACAGTCTTTTTTAATGAAATGGAAATAACTCTACCAATTTGTGGGAAAAAAAAACCAGAAAAATTTCCAATGCAGCAAAAATCAAATAGAAAGTTCTCAAGTTTTTCTTTTCTTTTAAATACAGCATCATAAAAGGTACAAAACATTATTACCTGAAAGCAGCAAAAGGTATCAGAAAGCAATAAGCTTACCTGAAAAAGAAAAGATAATATTTAAATGTCTTGTAATTAAAGAAAAATTGTGTATAAAAGAATTATTAAATCTTTTAGATTTTTAAATCACAAGATATTAAGAAATACACCTTTTACATATAAACATTTAAATAAACAATTTTATTTTACTTGATAGATGTAACGAAAAATTAAAAACAAATATTATAGACATATTTCGATTCCAATCTAATAAGAACCATAATCATAATAAAATAAAAATAAAAATACGTATCGTTTCATAGTCAATGCAAACGGCTCGCGACAATGAGATGTAAATTAAAATTAAAAACCACGCGAACTATTGTAAAACTAATAAATTAAAAATAGACCATTCTATAACCGTAAATAGTGGGAACCAAGTTGATAATTAATTTTGATCATGTTCTATTTTTGATTTATTATTTTTACAGTAATGCACGTGGTTTTAAATTTTAATTTACATCTCATTGTCGCGAGCTGTTTGTATTAACCGTGAAACGATTCGTATTTTCATTTTTATTTTGTTATGATTATGGTTCTTATAAAATGGAATCGAAACATGTCAATATTTGTTTTTAATTTTTCGTTACTCCTATCAAGTAAAATAAAATTGTTTAGTGAAAAATTATGTATTCTAACAAAAATGCACATTTTCATTAAAATAACGCACTTTAACCAACTTTATTATATGAGTCCATGTAAGTTACATTTTATGTATAATTTTGTAAATGTTTGTTTTTGTTCTTTTAAGTCTTTTTTTAAACATAAGTTACAGTTTTCTTTCCAGTAAACCACTTAAAATTTCTTATTTTCAAAGATACGAAATTGTAATCGGTGATCTAATTTAATTTATTTACATACAGGTTTCTACATAAATGATGATTTTTTTATCTTTTGAATCAAATATTTTTTCCAAAGATTCATAAAAGAGATTTATTGCTTCTTTCTCAAATATTAATACTTCGATAAACAATCTAGTAAGATACGATTGCTAAGTTACTAAAGAAATACATTTTTTCTCAATCGAATCTGTTCAGATTTAGATATGGATAGACAATAATGCATTGTAAGTGTACTTATTTATCAATGAAGCTGTTAGATTTTCAGTGCGTGGGTAAGTTATTGAAGAATTTTTAAGATTAAGCACTAAAATTTTCATGAAAACGGTTTTTTCGCTCAAAATTTACATTTTAATGACGATTGTTCCCAAAAATCTTTTCTAAGTAATTTAAATTAATGACTTATAGAGTTAATTCGAAAGTTTCTAACGAATTTTTATAATTACAAATTGAATATCCAAACAAATTAAATTTACATTTAGTTTTTCATCCCCTGTTTGTTATTCAAGTTGATATTACTTAGCATTGATTATGATTAATTTATTTGTATAAAAGTAATATACTTGCATGTACTAGCTTGATTTTTATATACTGAAAAAAGTGGCAATGTGGGAACTAATAATATTTGTAGTTGGGAATTTACAACCATTTTGTTTTTTTTATCGGTAAGCAGCAATTTTGTAAATTTTTTCAACATGTTATGCTATTAATTTTACAACAGTCTTGTTTTTTAGACTTACAATTTTAGATGTACAGTTTGTATTTTTACGTCTGTATTGGTTGCTTATTTAAGATTTCTTACTTGATAATGACCCATATTTTTAAAACTAAGGTCCCTACAAGCAAATAATCGTATATATCATTTAAGGTACTTTTTTATTTTTTCTTAGGTTTTTGCATCATTTATAAATATATTACTTCAAATTATCTTGTTATCAATAATAGCACCAAAATTCAATCTGCAACTAGTTACGTACGATAAGTGGTATATATCGAGAAAATATAAAGCTTTTCAAAAATTAGAGTTTTTGTCCTCTAAAATTTACATTTTCCCCTATGCAACATTTTCAATGCCGAACAATGATGCTTTCTAGAGCATGAACTTTTTGCATAAAAACACTACAGTAAAAAGAAAAATATAGCTTTTGTGACCTCTTGATAGTTTTATAAAATAGCACGTTCGACCTATTTACCGAAGCATTATTGTCCTATGAGATTTACCTACACTTTATCATAAGAATGGAAAAAAGTTTAATATAATTAACTCACGAAGGACGATTTTTACATATTATATTAGGCTAGTTTCTTCTATTTATGATGTTAGCACTCTCAACGTGCTCCTGTAGATAAATTGGTTATAATAGGGGCGTATGAATTATAATAAAAACGTGACATGATCAGGGTCATAAACCAGGTTTCAGGTTTAGTGTTTCACCTTTAGTTAAAACTTTTTGAAGGTTCACTGTTGGAATAAAATTTAATCTTCAATCTGACAATTATGATATTTTATTATTGGGTCTTTTTGAGCGCAAAAATTACAAATCGTGTCTATATTTTTATACTTCTATGCTTAGAAATTAAAAACGAAACCATTATAAGTTCACTCTTGTGTCTGTCTGTCACAGAAATTTGACTCGTAAACTATGAAATGTGTATAGTTCAAACTGGTGTAAATAATAAAGACGGTTAACCCCATTTTAACAAATTATTAAACATTCACAATATATTTAGGAAAAATGTACTGGGGCTAATAAAATTACTTGAAAAAAATCTTTTTTGTGTGTACCGTGTGGGGCATCGTGTGAAAGCTTTCGTAATGCTAAACTCAAAGATGCATGTCTTTTAATTTTAGGTATTGTATTTTCATCTCTGAAAATACAATACCTAAAATTAAAAGTAGATGTAAAAATTAAAAGTAGATGGGAAAATGTAGTTCAAAAATATGCCCCCTCCAGCCCAAATCTATTTCAAAAAACTACTAAGACTAAAATAACGATAACAATTAGAATTAGCAGACGTTAATTCAAAACTTGCGGAAAACTATACCAGTTACCCTAGGTCACATAATTTTTGAAAAAGGGTAGTTTTTTAAGTTACACACAAATTTTGATTTGCGAGCGTTCAGCATGGGTGATGAAAATCGCTGGAGGTACCTATCGTAGCAGAATTATAAAATTATTCTTGATATTGATTCCTGAAGAAAATCATAGGTAATTAGCCGAGATATTAACCCTTTAAGGTATAGACAGTTTAGACATACATAATGACAGGAGCAGCGTTCTCCATGTACGATCGACTTTTAAAGCCTAGATATCAATTTCCAATGATAAATTTGTTTGAAGGAATGCCTAACAGCAATATAAAAGCAATAAACATCAGATTGTTGAATACAGGCTAATTTAATTAGAATTAATCACATAAATGCTGTGGGATTTGCGGTATATAAGCATTGAGTGGATCTCTCAATACGCCTTCGGTGGTTTTAAAAGTTAATTAAAACCTATCTGTGAAAACGTGGCACAGATCAAGGAGGTGTTTCAGCTTTCCTGCCTCTTTTCGAAGCGCGTTTAGCACAATGCGAAATTTAAACTTTGAAGAAGAGTTTAATTTAAGAATTTAAAAAATATATAACTTTATATACATATATTATTTCCTTTGTATGACTTATTTTTAAATATACGCACAAAATTTTAAAATAAGCCTTAAAAATTTTTCAAAATCTTTTCTTTTAAACTTTCTTGGATAATTCATTGAAATTCATTTTTCTTAAATTTTGTACATTTGTAGCATCCTATACTGAATATTAATGTTACAATAATGCCTAAAATTGAATATATATATATATATATATATATATATATATATATATATATATATATATTAAGCATTTAGTGTTTACCTTGAAAATTACGCCTAATTCCATAACTGTAATTCATTTAGTTCCACATAACTGCTGTCGCAATACATTAGATTCGCCTATGGCATGGAAGATTCATTCCTTTTATTACGCAATAGAAAAGTGCGCTAGAGAATTTATTTATATATTCATAAACTAGCGGCCTTCGCCCGCTACGCTGGTCGGTTTATCTAAAGAAATCTTGAAGAAGTAGTTAGATAAGGTTCAGACATACATTAAAAAAAAAAAAAGCAAGTCGATCATTCAAAAAACGTTGGGAAATATCAAATATTTACTGTAATTTTTTAAGAAAAACAAAGTTTCGAAAAAAAAAATTAAATCGAAAAAAAAATTACACTGACATATTAATGCAAGGAAATTTTCCCAGAGAGAAAATTCGCCTTGAATACAATATTTCAAATTCTTTTAATTGCTTATAGGCGTTAATGCCAACATAGTGAAAAAAAATTCCATGCTGGGAATCGAACCCGGGCCATCAGTATGGCGCACTGACGTTCTACCGACTAAACCACATGGAACGACAGCCAGCTTGAAACTTTCTCATACTTAAGTAGACTGGCAAAAACATAACGATAGCGCGTTTTAAAATCGCACAGTGACATCTATTGGATTTTATATGTACTAAAAAACGTTATGTACTAAAAAACGTGAGCAGCGCACCTAATAGTTTCTTTTCTTTCTTTTTGTTACTTTTTTGTCTGTTGTCCGATTTTGATGAAACAAAGCCTATACACTGCCCGGGAGTGTGCATTCTTCATTAGTGAAAACCGCATAAAAATCCATTCAGTAGTTACGAAGATAACCTCGAACAAACAGACAGACAGACAGACAGACAGACAAAAAATTCAAAAAAATTTTTTTGTGTTTCATTGGTTTTCTTTTATCGCCCTGACTCCATTTTTGTCAATTATCTTCAATGTACAGACACACCGGGTCCTACTGTTTTATTATATGTATAGATTTGCGTTTTTTTATAAGTTGAGGCAAACGAATAAAAAAATTAAAGCTTTCTTAAATTATCTTTTTGAGATTTCTTAATTGACTTCTGAATATATAATTATAATTTTGTTGATATGAAACTACTAATTGATCGAAACGTTTTTGTTTGCATATATTATTCTCTATATATTTTATTTATAATTTTTACGTTTTAGAGTTTAACATATTTTGTTGTTGCAGCTTCACAGCCAGTTAGCTTATTTTAACAAGCATTGTTTAGCATATCATCAAATCAGTTGTTGCTATAACTCGTTTAAAATTTTAAACACAAAATAATATTTCGCAATTTTTTGCCTCTCGTTGACAAATAGGAAATGCATTAAAAAGGAGTCATTAATTAATAATTAAGTTCTAAAAATATTGAAAAATTGTATTATCATTGCAAATACACCTGTATTTAATTCTTTTAAAACTCAAGCATACACGAAGTAGGTTTAAAAACCGTTATAGGCTCATTCCATTGTAACTTACGTTACATTTTGAACTATTTTCAGTAATTTTAGTAATATAACATACACAATTTTTTTTTTCAAATGTAAATTTGACATGGTTTGCAAATTAAACTTATTCAAAGCCCAATTTAGATGAAAATTATCTTATTTTATAGTTATTTCTTAAATTTTGGTAGTTTTATTTACTATGGTAACTGCCATTACTGAAAAAGTAATCTAAGTTACCATATAAAGTGTAATTTTCATTATCATTTTTTAATTAATTTTCATCCAAATTGACACTTAGACAGGTTTCATTTACAAATCATGTTAATTTTACATTTGAATATTTTTCAGTGTTATATTACCAAAATTATTGCAGTAAATTGTTCTATATGTAACGACTGTTACCATGGAATGATTTTATAGCGAATACCACAGTATTTATGTGGTTAATTCTAATTAAACTAGATTTTTTTTAACAATCTGATGTCTGTTGCTTTTATATTGCTATTAGGCATTCCTTTACACAAATTTATCATTGAAAGTTGATATCTAGGCTTTAAAAGCCGATGGTATATAGAGGAGCCGCTCCTGTCATTATGTATGTCTGAACCGTCCATATCTTAAAGGGTTAATATCTCGGCTAATTACCAACGATTTTATTCTAGAATCATTATCAAGAATGCTTTTTTAATTCTGCTACGATAGGTCCCTCCAGAGATCTTCATCACCTATGCTGAATGCTTGCAAATTCAAATTTGTGTGGTAAGTGAAAAAACTATGTGACCTAGGGTAATTAGTATCGTTTTCCGCAAGTTTTGAATTAACGTCTACAACTTCTGATATTTTCGTAATTTTAGTTTTAGTAGTTTTTGGAAATAGATGGGTAGGGGGTATATTATGGGGACATATATTTATTCAATCTTTATATACAAAAAAACAATTCGGATATAAAAAAAGTGTAAAAAATATATGTTTAAAATAGACTGTATTCCATAAAAATTCGATTTTTTACCCAGTGCATAAGTTACGCACAGTGATTTTGTGGTTTACATCGCATTTTATCACCGAGATACTGGCTGATACAGATAACCATCAATCACTTTTATAGATACGGGGTGATACTGAAAAATAGATGCACTATAAAAGATTGATTTCCGCTGCAAATAATTTAAATGAGACCATACAACCTTTTTTTTTTACTTGACATAGCTAGCTTTCTTTACACTAGCAATTTTCGCAATAGCGACCTCGATAAGTTGTTTTTATTCCCAGTTTTCTGGTACGTTCGTAACAATGTAAATACGTAGCAACTATAATCGTAGCGTCCTCTGGTTTGCCCGTTTGTCTATCTACATATAACAAGGCAAAAAACTACTCAACCAAATGATTTGAAATTTAACATACATAATCGTATAAGAATTATATCGAAGCATTTTAAATTTTATGAAAAACGAATCAAAACTTCGAAAAGATATAATAATTTTTAAACCAAATTTAATAACCAAACGTCATTAATTCAATGATATTCTTTGATAGGACATGCGTTTGAAAGGTGCGGCTATTTCCCCAGGACTGAAATAACCGTACAAGAACCGAAAATCGTGGAAATGCAGTAATGCTTGTATTTGGAAGATCGTCTATCTACGCAAGTCCAACGACGTCGGCGTCCTTCACAAGCAAGTGATTGACCTTGAAGCACACGGTAAAACAAAGCTGTTAATTTTTTTATTGTCGAATTCGATATTTAACAGAGAATAAACATTAAATTCGGCTTCAGATAGAACAAAACTCCATAAAAAGTTGAAATAAGTGTGCTCAGATGAAGTATTATCCCATTCGCGAACTTTTGAATGGTTTAGTCATTTTCTTGACGTCTGCCAATATGATCAAAATAAAATGCATACTGGATAGTCATATTCAATGGGCACGACAAAAGCAATTAAGAAAGTTCTTAAGACTTTGTTAAGACTTTGGATCGCCGATTGGCTATTCGAGTATTTGCCAATGAACTGAACATTTCCAGGAACGTGATTACCTAAATTCTGGCACAAAGATCTGTTTGAACAGGGTTTTAGGATGTCAAAACCATCAAGAAATGGACGTCCACATTAATCCCCTATATGGATACTACCTCGAGGATGCCTATAAGTACCATTAAAATAACTTATAAAACTTTTTTAATATGTCGATTAGTTGTAATACTGTTTAGAATGAGTTACAGATACATTACTTTATTTTGTTCCAAAAGCATTATTGGTTACAGAAAGCAAAAATATTTTTTAAAGGATGATTTCTTTTGCCTTTTTATCTTTGCTGCTTTCTTGACGCTGGGAGAAGGAGATAGGGATTTTTCAATTCGGAACAATTTCTCTATTTATATTGTAAGAACATCATATTTGTACATTTTATAATTCCACAAAATACTAAGAAAACAATTTAAAATAAAAATTTGAGTAGGATTATAAATACTGCACAAAATCCTTATAAATTCAATTTAATTAATCCTTTAAAATCCATTGTACATTGGTCCATTGTATTGAGTTACAAAACGAAGATTAAGTGTCATCTTTCACTTAGTGCATTGAGAGCCTTTTTTTATTCTTTGGGAAATAGTTGTTGTCTTCAGTAGAGAGTTAGGAAATCTGAAGTATACCTGAACCTTTTTATGTTGAATTCTGCAACTTATTCGTTTTCTGATTCGTCCATGTTTAATGTCCAAAAATGGAACACATCTGTAACCACGATGACAAAAAAAGTAATAAAAACTTTAAAAATAATAATAATTTAAAAACAAATTGTGATAAAGGTTTCAAACAATTTCATTTAAATGTGCAAATTTTTCTCTACGCAACGGTGGAAAAATTTTAAATGTACGAAGTTTAGAAATTTAAAAATTTGCAGTTACGAAAATAGTAAAAATTAAATTTCATTTAAAATTTGTTTATGATGGGTCCAGGAATATTAATATTTAATCCATGTCGTACGTAATATGAAGTGTTCAGAAGTCAGCCTGATTAACTCCAACAAGTAAAAATGCACATTTTAAGCAGTTAAAGTTGTATATCTATAAGCTACGTTTTATTCATCATTTGTCTAGGAGTATTAATATTTAATGCATGGCATACATAATATATGACTCGTTATGATTGTCATAAAAATTATGTTTATTTTTATTATTAATTTAAATACAGAATTTATTTATAAGTCTTTAAAATTTTAGTCTTTGAAAATATCATTTTTCAAATAGTCCTTGTAATTTTTAAATTACAATTTTGTTTTTATTTTTTTTATTTTAATTTTTGTAAGCATTTTGTTACATACTTTTGAGTGCTTAGCAATTTTTTACCATCGAAAAACTAGTGGAAGAAAGAGCTTGCTTTTATATTTGTGTTTGCGATATTCTACAGGAGAAACATGGAATTTGCATCTCGATAACGCGCAAGAACTTCTGTAGACGCAACAAATGTCATCGACCAAGCACCGTATTTTCCTGTTATGGCCCCGTCTGATTTCTTTCTTGTTCCCAAAATTAAAGTTACCTCTTCGAGAAAAACATTTTTTGTTAATTGAAGCGTAAAATGAAACACTCTGGGTGAGCTAAAGGCCGTAATTTTGTCATAGACAGGGAGGCGGCAGCATAGGAAATCACCTTGTCGAGTTTACGGCTGAAATAGCTTACATTCAATTCGTATTTGAAAACGTAATCGGGTTGCCAAATCATAAATTGTCTCAAAACACCTGAAAACCGGATTTTAACAGTTGGCTTGTAATTTATCATTGTGTTTTCCGGCACCCAAATATATGAAAACATGAAGGACTGAAAGCAGGAAAACTTAACGATAAATAACCTATGAGTAAACTATTCCAGTCACTAAATCCAGTCACAAATGTTTTGCTAAAAAATATGACTTAGCAGATCAATTGCGTTTTAATAGGCAAATCGAGTTTTAACTAATTCAGGAATTTTAGCCATGAACTCGATATGATGATTATCTGTAATACTGCAGCTTTGTGATGTATCAGCTTATAAATAAATGTATGTTGGATTGGGTCAAACGTACACTGTAAAAAAAATCTGCAAAGGTACTAAACCTTTTCTAGGAAACTGGGATTCCAAGAACTTTTCCTGTAACGGTAACAGCAAAAATTCAAGTTTCAGAATCGATTACATGAATTTTTCCTATTACCGTTACATGAAAAGTTCTTGGAATCCCAGTTTCCTAGAAAATGTTTAATACCTTCACAGATTTTTTTTTTTACAGTGTAGTATAGTTGTATTGGAAATAGTGTGAAGAGTACAACACGCATGTGGATGAATCAATTAATAACTTGAGTGTTTTATTTAAGAAATCAGGCAACATTTTTAGACAAATTCTATGATTACACTGTAAAAGAAATCTGTAATGTCACTAGATTTTTCTAGCAGACTTGTATTCCAGGAACTTTTCATGTAACGGTAACAGCAAAAACTCATGTAATCGCGGAAAGTTACATGAGTCTTTGCTGTTACCGTTACATGAAAAATTCTTGGATTACAAGTCTACTAGTAAAATCTTAGTGACATTACAGATTTCTTTTTCAGTGTACACAGTAAAATTTATTTTTACTAAATTTAATTTAAAAAAAAAACTAAAAAAAAATACTGTTAAAATTTAAAATTGCAAGTTCTGTATACATATATTTGTGACAGAATAAACCGTGTTTTCTTTATTTTTTTTTCCTTTACATAAGCTATTAAAATTCGGGGTGCATATGCTAAGAAAGAACATACACGAAAAGATAAAAGTACCTCTTAGCTCAGATACATATTTTTTTAAGTATAAATTGCTATATCAACACGGAAACTATTATTCATGATACATTTTTTCTTTTACGATAAAAAACACGTATTTCTAATAAAATGGATCTTTTCAGCTCTTTATTTTAATTTGATAATCAAAGCAGATACCAATACTTAAAAATGTTTCAACAAAACTGTACACTGATATTTTCGTGTTAAAAAAATCTTTTAGATAGATTTTAAGATATATTTCTTATTCTCACATCCAATTTATTGGTTGGTGGAGACCGACTGCTATCAATCATGTCTATTGTTAGGAACTAATATTGAAAAACTGGGGACATTTTAGAAGATCGATTTCGAATTTGAAAGGCCATTTAAGACTTCTATTCTATTTTCCGATTGACGTTATTTATAGTTGCTTAAAGAAAAAGTAATGGCCAGTGAAATTATATTAGATATATTGATTGCATTCTACTTAGATGTAGTAAACATTGTATATTTCGTAGAATAGTGGAAGCTTGTGATGATTAACAGTTCATCTATTATAATTTAAAAATTCAAGAAAATCAACCCAGACTTTCTGGGTTACAGAATATAAGCGAAAATAATCGTATATTATTTGTGATGTTTAAATCCTTTTTTATTTTTACATATTAAAGGTGTAGCAATGAATAAAATATTTTTTGAAAGATTTTGCAAGTGACTTTTGACATAGCACAGCAAAATAATAATAATAATAATAATGATAATGATAATAATAATGATAATTAAAAGCTTTAAAATTTTTAATAAGATTGGAAAATTTTTAAGGTGTTCTATATGCTTTTGATGAAATGTATATATGCACAAAATTTCATATTGCTATAATGAAAAAAAAATTTAACGTCCATCGTCCCCTTAAACAAAACAGGTCGATTGCGGAGTAATAGTACATAAATATTTTTATCACTTATTTAAAATTTCAGGGGAAAATCACGATTCGAGCGTTTACACTAGTGTATAATAAGGTAAAAGATGATAGGTAATCAAAAATTGTAGAAAATACATAACACATTTGAAAACCCAATTTCAGGAATTACCATTGATAGTCAAAAAATATTCGCGCAGTATTTTTTTTCCGCAGTACTGTATAGGACGTATAGATTTGTATTTACTATAATACATAATATGCTAAAATTTATATCAGTTAAAATACGAATAACATAGTTTAAAAAAATTCCCCTTCACCAAAAAACGAAAACGTATTCCGACCTTTTGTACTGCTTTGTATATATTTTGTGCAATTTATTCAAGTAATACACAAAAAGAAAAAAACAAGTCGGTAAATATGATCGCAGATTGCACAAAGGATTTCTTTTAATATTTCTTTCGAAACAACTTATCCTTTAATTAATAAAACGAAATTGTTAATTTGTAATTATTAAACTGCTGGATCGATGGTAGCACCAATAAACTTATTTTTAAAATAATTATAATAGGAAATAATGTATTTTAATCAAATTAAGAATATTCAAATAAAATCCAAAATTCCAATTTTTTTTTAAATTCTGTAATAATAATAAAAAAAAATAGCGGAAATTTAAATAAAATTTTAGATTTCAAAAAGCGAAAAAAAAGTGTTTAAAGATAAATTTAAAATGCTAAATCGTTATTAATTCTCAAAAGTTTTTAAAATAGTGAAAATTGAATTCCGAAAAATATTATGAATGACAGATGAACGAAATCCTAATAATATAAACCCTTAAAGTGGCCAAAAATACGAATTATCTTCTTATTAAATCCACCTTAATATGAAAATTTCAAGATCCAACTTCAGGGTTCAAACTAAGAACCTTCTGCTTATTATCGAAAAGTTTTATCTCCAAACTGTGAAGTCTACTTGGAAAACGTTGAAATCAAGATTTTCTTTTATAATTTAAGCCGCAAAAATGAACAAATGACATTGAAAAAATCAATCTAATTAAAGTAATATGCATTAAAAATATGATTGATATGAAAAAATATGTTTGAAAGATACTCTCTGTATATATGCATTTCACTTTTATTCTCTCATCCACGTACTGGTTGATAAAGCCCATTTGCTATCAATCATTTCTATTGTGAGAAACTAATATTGGAAAACGAGGACATTGTGGAAGATTGATTTCCAATTTGAAAAACCATTTTGGATTTCTGTTCATTTTTCCCCCTCTTGATGTTATTTATTGTCGTTTAGAGAAAAGTAATGCGCAATGAAATTATATAAGATATACTGATCATATTGCATTTAGCTGTAGAGAATATTGCATCGCTGACAATCTGGTAAATGACAACAATGATTATCAATTTATCTTTTAATATTTCTTTTTAAGCCTGTCTTCTAAATAGTACATTTTGAAAGAATGCATACCTTAACAAATCCTTAACAAAAGTATCCTTAACAAAATTATCATATTTTTATTATTTTTTAAAAAAAATTTAATTATTAATTAAATTAATATTTTTAAAAATGCTGAATCAAAATTAAAGCTTATATATTCTGTTTATTTAAATGAAAATAAAATAAATTCTATGAATAATGTTTTAAGTTATAATAATTTTAAATTACCCCACTTTTTTAATAAATTTTAAATTTATTTAGAAAAAAAATTATGAAAATTTTTATTATGTGATTTTTTTCGCAATTAATATAATTAAACATCACAAAAACTTTCAAAATTTTAACTTAGTAAAAATTTTAAATCGAGTCCTTTACTGCTGAAATGTCTAACAATGGTATTCTAGTTTATTTCTTTTATAAACCTGATACACGGTATCAATCACCTTTATTGAGAGGGAAGTAATATTGAAGAAGAGGGACATGATGGGAGATTGATTTCCGATTTAAAAGAACATTTAAGAATTCTATTCAATTTTTTTCGCTTGTGTTGTTTATTTGTTTCTCGGGAAAAAGTAATGGACAATGAAATTATATTAGATATATCGATCAACCTACGTTTAGTTGTGAGAAACATACTATCATTTTTGTGGCTACTTAATGGTTTTTATAAATAATAACATGAGAGATATTTTCTTATAAAAACATTATAATATTAAGTATTTAATTAGGTACTTTTCCAAGAGAAATACGTTAACGAGATACGGAAATTTAGCAACCACTGTTATGGTAACCTATTCACATTTTCTTAAGCTCAACTTATATTTTTAAATATATATGCAATTTATTTTAATATAAAGAAGTTAATCTAATTTTGTATGCAAACAGATGCAAACCGTATATAAAAAAGACTAATAATATGTATATGGTTGTGTGGTTAATTATGGTTAAAATGGTTAGAAATGTATAAAGACATATAAATACAAGCATAAAATTTCAGAAGTTCGTTTTATTACATCATTAAAACATGATAAAATGAATTAAAAAGAATATAATTGAAATTTGTAGAGTATGTATGTAATAATAAAATTTTTCGCCTTAATCCTAAGTTAATTAGTTCCCAATTCTTTTAACATTGAGCTTTTTCCTTTCTTTTTATAATATCTTAACATATTATTTTTAATTTCATACCTTTAATCAACCCTTTCTTATTTTACTTTATTTTAAAAAACATTAATCTTTCAAAAAAATTCTTAATAAAATCCCATTACTAGAGTCATTTTTGTACTTGTTGCTTTATATCTCTTTATTTTCTTCTCTCAAATGTTCGATTACCCAGTTCGATTACCTATTAGTTTTGTTTCAATGCAGTTCTCAACAGACTTGTTTGCAGCCGTGAAAAAGCCTATGTTTCTTTTTGTTTTCAGCGGGTTAAATTTCATTGCTTAAAATTAAATTCTCAAAATTAAATTGGTAATTTAGGAGTTTGTCGTGAAATCCCTTTTTTCCCGTGCTGAGAACTTCTATAAAAGATTACGTTGGCTTCGGAGTTTAGTTTTGGTGTGTATCATCATTTTTAATTGTCACTTGGTGAAATACGACTTTTAATGGGTGAATCTCTACCTCGATAGCATCATTCTGTTTATTATCTCGGCATCTTACATCTTACATCTCGATACAAAGTTTAAACTGAAGTAATAATTGGAATTGTTAAGATGCTTTGAAACACAAATAAAGGTGTTTTTATTTATTTATTTTTTAAAGGATTTCGTCTGATGTCTAATGTCTTCATGTGTATCGTATTTAAATTGGAAAAACCCAAAGATTTCCATTCAGTGCCTTGAAATTGTAAGCTACACGACTGCTGATATGATTCGGCGACCAAATGTTCCTAGTACTTAAATAGTTTAGAACTCAAAACTATTTTTAATAATACAGGTAGGATTCTCAGTGAGAACTTTCTCGATTTTTTTTCAAAATATCTAAGAACTTTCTATTAGCAACCGCAAGATAAGAACCATAACCTCAGATTATACTTCTAAAGGTGACAGGGTTCTTGTGGAACCTCGGCATAAGTACTAGATAAGGGAAATCCTGGCTGCGCTGCTTTAAATCTAACCTCCTATATAAGGCCTTAATCATATTGCCAATCACCTGTTTATTAGACTCTGAAATTTCGTAGTAAACTTTGGTACATATATACCTTTCAAAATGTCACAATAAAGTCTTTTAAAAATAATGGCATAGTTTGTATTAACTTTGTCAATATATTTTATAACAAGTAAATCCCAAAAAATTAAAAAAAAATCCATATAAATAAACATATGTATGAAGTTTTTAATTTTTTAATAGTATTCCCTATCTCAACTTTTTACAATGATGTTTTAATATTGTAAGCTTTTGTTAAAATTTGATAATGTATCTTAATCATATACACACATACTTAAAAAAAATTATATAAGTTTTTATAAATTTTTCAGTAATCCACAACCCACCCTCTATAATAGTGTTTTCAATTTTATAATTTTTTAATAAATATCATATTTCCATACTGATAAAAAGTAGCAAAAAAGAATTTTAAGAGCTTATCCACGCACAAATAAAAAAAAGGAATAGTTATAAGACAATGGTAATCGTTTTAATTTAAATGTATTAGACCATATAAATTGATAGGAACATAAACGTTATATATAAAAAAATTGCTTAGAATTTTTTTTAAAAAATAACGGTAATCGCTATAAGTTTTTTTACATAGAATTTCCTAAATGTGTTTATCTTCTTAAAACAAAAAGCTGTCTGATGAAACAATACCCTCAATGCAATATGTTTGAAAATTCGGAACAACAACTAAAGTTTTACGGCATAAATCTTCTACTAAAAAAACCAAAAAAAGTTTTGCAAAAGAATCTCAAATTTTCTGCTTAAAATTCATCTGGAACACCCAAGTTTAAAAAGTTTCATAGCAATTTCGATTTTCTTCTCCTATTTCTCAATTCAAATTCGCTCCATATAAATCATTGATATGAATGGCTATCAATCAATTCTTATGTAATAAAGTAATGTTGAAAAATACGTAAAGAAACAAATGTTTTAGTTCCCATTTTAAAGGAAAGTTGACTTTTACATTCAAGTATTTTTCCTATTTTTTGTTTTTGTGTTTCTTTAACACATTAAGAGTTACATGTTTGTTTATAAAACGAAATTTTTAATAAATACTTGCAAAGAAAAAAACTTAAATAATAACACAAATTTAAAAAAAAGTATATTTTTTTATAACTGCCAATCTTTCTGTATATGCAATGTTTTTTGTTGTAAAAACAAAGAAAATTAAAAACTCTCAATAATTCCATTTATAGCAGCAGCAGCATGACTTTTTCTACAAACTTTTATTTGAATGGCGTATTCGATTCAAATCCTACAATTCAAATTAAAATTTTCTCTGTGCTACAATTTATCTAATTTTTATCATGGCTACTTGAAAAATGATATTTGATAAATGATGCATAACGGCTATTTGAAACGGCTTTCTATAACGGCTTTGAAAAATGATATTTTCAAAGATTAAAATTTTGGACTTATAAATAAATTCTATATTGAAAAAAAAAACTAAAAAACAACATTTTAATAATCAAAACGTGTCTTACTTAACAATAGATTTCTATATTAAGATACAGATTAAACATTAATATTCTTAGACCAATCATAAATAAATTTTAAAAAATTTCAGTTTTACAATTTTCGGTACTGCAAAATTTTTAACTTCAAAAAATGACGCATTTTCATAGAAGAAAAAATGTACATTTGAATGGTATTTGTTTGAAAGCCGTACCTCAATTTGCTTTTGAGTTATTGCTTTTATTGCTATTATTTGTAGTTTTTAATGCTTTTTTTTTTTTTTTGTAATCGTGGTAACAGAAATTTTTCATTTCTTGACATTAAACATAGATCAATCAGAAAACGAATAAAAACCAGCCATCACAAGGATTCAGATGTAGTTCAGATATCTCTCGACCGAAAGAAATAGCCATTTTTCGAACTATTAATAAATAAAATAAAATTTGTTACTTCGGGATTCCTTCAGGTAACAAAAATATTTGTCCTAATAAGGGTACTAGTCTAAGAGCCGACCGCACAAAATCCTAAGTCATCGAGCACAAGAAAAAATCCTTTATTTTATGGAAGAGTAGTAATAGGGGAATCTGATGATCTATGTCTGCTAGAAGTGAAGTGGTGCATACGCCAAAAACTGATATCACTAGGGGTTGACTCGTAGATTTAACGTTAGGTTTTCATGCATCCAGTTTTCCATGTTTTCGCACTTTCTTTGTACGGCAAGCACAATGTTAAACCTCCCTCATAGCATGCATGTTCACAGTGATGTCACAATGACGTCACTGTGAGTCACTTTGGTCACATCACATCTGTGACGAAAATGCCACCACTCTGTGACGTCACAATGTGACTAAAATGTGACTTTCTAAAAAAATTTTCACAGTTCGTCACAATGTTAATGTCAAAGTAGTCAGAAATGACACACTTTTCACAAATTGGTCACATTGTGACGTCACAAAGTGGTCACAATGTGACGTCACAAAAAAGCTCTAAAACGGCCATAACGACTTCACATTTTAGTCACTGTGACTTCACATCGACGTCACTTAACGTCACATCGACAATCGATGGTCACAAAGTCACAATGTCACTTTACAACGACGTTGCAGTGACGTCACCATGTCTTACGGGCTATTAGAGAAATTAATAACACTAGTTGTATTAATTTTTGGCTTATGCACCACTTCACTTCTGACAGAAATGGATCATTAGATTCCCCTATGACTACTCTTCCATAATATAAAGGATTTTTTCTTATGCTCGATGACTTAGGGTTTTGTGCGGTCGGCTCTTGGACTATATGTAAATGTCCTTGAATATGTTACCACCGTAAATGTCATTGATTGCTTCAAAAATAAGCGGAAGTTTTTCCAGTGGAAAGTGACAGTGTAGGTAAATGCACAATGCGCAGGTTAAGTAAATTTGTAAATAGATGTAGGTCCGATTCGGGGTTCGATAGGTAATGATTCTAGGTTACCACGGTGATGACGTTCTATTTAAGATAGAGTCCTATTACTCCTTTATTACTTAATTTAACACATATTATTGTAATAAAATATTATATTCATGCATTTTTGCATAAGAGTACAACAGCTATTGCACCATGTTCTGAATATTTATAAAACGAGTTATACTGCTAACGAAACTCATTTGCTACGATTGTCGCACAATTTCCGACTTGTTTCTCCTTGCCAAAAAAGCTGGATTTAAAAATGTGAATCCATTTTATTTTATTCTTTAAAGAAACGTGTAAAACAAATCATTCAAAACATATATTTCTTTTAAAAAAGGTTTTTACTTTAATTAACTGTCTTTGATTAATTTTCCGAAAAATTTACATAAAACAAGGACTACCATAAATTTTAAAGTTATGGACATAACAGAAACATATGGAAAAACTCTCTAAGTGCAGTCTTACGTGAAAATTTTGTAGAATACGAAGTGCTTGTCTAAAAGAGCGGAAGTAACTGGCAATGTGGAGATTTAAAGGATTTTGATCGTAACTCGGGAAAAGTTATAGGCAGGAGGATTAAAACAATGAAAATAAACTTTTAACTTGCGAACAATTTATATATCCGCCTGTTAGTTTATTTATTTATTCGTTCACACTTCAGGTGATGATATTTCAAAAACGGTTGGATTCGGATGGGTAATTCCATTGCACTTTTTAATGTACATGATGAGATCTGATGAGATCTTTCTTTTGATACCACACTTGTCCAAATCCACAACTTACACCTGGGAACGTTACCTAGACAGATTTACAGAGGCTATTGCTTGTATTACTCCAGACTAATTAAGCGAAGTGTGGGAAGAATTAGACATTATGTTGGATGTGTGTTGTATAACTAATTTACTGGGAAGAGGCAGCACAGGCAATTATCTCGTCGAGATTCCGGATGAAATACTAGGAATAGTTAGACCTCGATACGGAAACTAAAATGCAATCGATTTGCCAAGTCCTATTTTTGGTGGAAAACCTTTAATTAGATGTATGATTTTTTATAAATACCTAAATTAAACTGTTATAATAAATCATTGAATCTACGATATTTTTTTTATTGACAACGCGTATAAAACTGAGAAAACCTGGATAAAAAATTGAGAATTTTTACAATGCAATTAATTTTACACATTAAATTGGCAACTAAAGCAATTTTTGAAAATAAAAAAAAAATTATTTTTCAAAAAAAAAAAAAAAAAAAAAAAAAAAAAAAAAAGGCTTGCCGCCGAGTAGAATTCTAAATTTGCCACTTAAAATTCTTCTAGATACCCCAGAGTTTCACAATGATATCTATTTTCTTTTTTATTTCAGAATTTGTAGTGGTCGATATGGATGACTATCAATCAATTCTTATATAATAAAGTTGTATTGAAAAATGGATTAGACAGCAATAGTTTCATTTCCTGTTTAAAAGAATAATTGGAGTTTTCAATCAAGCTTCTCCCCCTCTTTTTTTCAGAAGAAAAAAATGATGTAAAACAAGATAAATATAATTTATAGATTGAGGCAAGAAAGGACAAATACGTTGGAACTCTAGTAATTCGAATTCGCTTCGAAGGAAATTATGGATAATTCGAACCAAATTTATTTTTTAAATAGACAAAAACTACATAAAAATTTCTGATTGGTAAAAAAAGTGTTAAAAAAATGTTGTAGTATACATTTTCAACATATTAAACATTATCCCTATTGCAAAAGCAAGTATAGTTGAACTCCGCCTATCCTGTTCCCGTTAGACAGAAAATACAAATAATTCGAAACAAAATGTATTTAAAAAATAATAATAAAATAAAAATTGTAATTTAACAAATCACAAAGACCATTTGGAAAATGATTCTTTTTAACTAATCGTCAGATTAATACAGATCTTAAAGTTTTGTCCACGAGAAAAATCTAAATTGCCAAGGGAAAAAGTGTATATCGTAAAAAATTACTTCACTTTCTAAAACTATCTATTTTCTGACCATTCAGGACGCTTCATAGGCGTTTATGTGGCGTTATCATTTGTCAGCAAACTGATAATCTTTAAAAGCAGAGCTAATATATTTTAACAGTGTACAAATTCATTTATATAAAAGAAAACTAAACTTTAATCACGTGTAACTTGTCCTTCAATAAATTAAGTTAGTACAATTATTCGGTTACAATCACTCTAGAAAAAAAATCGATAAAAAATAAAATAAAATGAAAATTATAAAATGAGGCAATCTATTTCCCAAAGCAAAATGTTTGACATGTTTTCCATTGAGCTAATAAAAATCAAAACATGACTTACGTAATAACAGAGTCATATATTATCTACCCCATGATTTGAATATTAATAAAACGAATAAAATGAGGACTTGAAAAATGCGGACATCACAACCATTCAGATATGCCTCAGATATTTCTATTCTTGACCCGATTTCAAAAATAATTATCCAAATGGTTAAATTTTTGTTTGAAAAAAATCTATTAAAAACTAAAAATATATTTTAGCATCATGTTGGACATATTTAGTATTATTTTTATTATACGAGGCGTGGCTATAAACTAACGAGACTAATATTGTAAAATATTTCATTTTAAATGTGTTACATGAAATCTCTACAGGCTGGTTAATTTCATTTAGCAAAATTTTGAAGGGAGCTTTCCTAAGAGTAATGATACCAATCAATATGTTTAGTGCCATGTAAGTCACCAGTGATCGACACTGAGTTTTTCGTTTGAGCCACCTCTTACTTAAGGGTATAATACTCTAATAAATAAAAGTTAATCAGATTATAAATGAATTTTCAATAAGTACTTAAAACAAAATATTTTTAAATTTATGTGATATCGCACACTGTCAGACACCGGTCACCGGCGCGGCGTAAACGGTAAATTGAAGGTCAGTCACCGATGACTGCCGTGGTACTCAACATATTAAGACTATACTAGTTCATAAGATAGTTAGTTCTAAATTTTGGAAAGAATCACGATATCATTGGCAATCATTGCTTCTTAATTTTCAGACTAACATTTTCCACGTGTTTAACAACTTAATATAGCTTAAATCAGCGATTCCCAACTTATGAGTCGTGACCCGTTGGTAGGTCACGGCGGTTATTTTGATGGATTATGGAACAATCAATCTTCTCACCAAAATGTATCTTATTTTATCTGTTCAAAAAATGTAACAATTTTAATAGTCAAATAGTACTTCCAAAAGAAAATTTCTCATACAAACAAAATATCCAAAAATATCTAAATCGACTTTGAGTTCCTTGATAGTGCTCAACACGACATATTTATGTAAATATGCTCTTCCCAATTTGCTGTTTTTCATAAAGTGCAAAACGTAAAAAGCATGTAGAAAGTGACTTGACGTTAAAATTAACCAGTTTTAACCCTGATAAATATGCCCTTGTAGGTAAACAGCAAGACCAGAAATCTTATTGATAATGAAGTTATGTTTTGAAAATAATTAAGTGTATTTCTAAGTAATGTTTGTTTTAATAATCATTCCCATTACACACACTGACATTACGAAATCTTGTTTTTGTTGATAGTGTATAATTCGTATGAAAATTTGTCTTTTCGTAAAGATAGGATTACCGTTAGCTTAAAGATGCCCAGGCAACAATTTCCAAACTGATAACACAACCCTATATTTGGTGAGTCACAAAATTTTATTTTCACTTAAAGGTAGGTCGTATATCGGTAAAGGTTGGGAACCGCTAGTTTAAATAATTAATCAGTATAATTTGATGCAATGCAAAAGGAAGTTAATCGGAAAATGGAACTCGATGGTACGTTTCTATTTTCATTCTGAACAAAAAATCAGATCTTATGTAACATTTACCCAAATCCTTTCACATCTTCATTTAGGTTCACAAGAAATTGAATAATAAAACGTTGTATAAATCGCCATAAAAATAAAAAACAAACAGAATGCGTTTCGAGCTAGAAATTATAGCAACCCGTCATTAGCCGAAGTAAATACGTGTCCGTAAGGCCTCAGGATCAGAAATGAACTAAAAGTAGAGAATGGAGCTTACAAAGAATGCGATAAGTGGCGCTGGCTGAAGTATAAAAACCAATCACAGAGAAGTACCTGCAGGAGACCAAAGTGTAGTCAAAATGTGAGAAAAAAGTAAAGAATGAAATATATGAAACAAACAAATTAAAATAAACGCGTCTTCTGTGTTTATACATTTTTATGGTGATTTATATAAAGATTTATTATTTGTGATTTATTGCTAGTTGTTTTGTGCTGTTTCATCATACGATATGTTGAAGCATACACGAGTAACTTACCTTTATGGAAACGTATCAACACGCCCATCTATCTAGAATTGTGCCAGTTGTTGAGATATATTATATAATACTTCTTCAAAATAAAAACAGTATTGGTTAGAATTGTTATATTAGAGCACAGCATTCCATTCATCAACAATAATGTCTATTAAATGCTAATTTCGGATCAATATTGGCTTTACATTGGAATTATTTTAAATTAAACACTAACCTTATGGACATACTGGTAATGAAATTGTGAAATTTTTCTTTTGACAAACCGTAAAAAAGTAAGCATTTGAATGTTGAGCCATAGTTTGACGACTATTTTGAAAATAATGACCAAGATATAACCTACATTGAGACACATATAGCCAATATAAGGAATTTCGAACAGTATTGCTTAATATAAGGATATAATAAAATGGATTAATCATAAAAAAATTCTTTTCAATGACCTTTTAAATATTAGAGATGCTTTAAAACTCCCAAACAAGGATAACATCTGAAAGAATTTAGCCATTAGATTAGGGTAATTTTCGAAGTTTAGAAAGAATCAGGTTAACTTGAAGACGCTGTTAGTTTTCGTGATAAAAGTTTCTTAATTACAGACCAAAGTTTTATACGTCTTTAAAGAATTAAAACAGCGTGAAATCAATAACTTGTATAATTTGACCCAATGTGACCTAAGTTCATCCCAGAACATCCATCATGACTAAAATAAAAATCGAAGGCATGCCCTCTTCTTCATACTACCGCACAAAATCTTATTTAATTAGAAAATTTGGTAAGCGTACATTAAAACAAACATTGTTGAATGAATTTAAGTAAAGTGCAAAATATATTGCTACATAAACAAGTTTTTGAATTAGTGGAGTCATTTTTAACCCCATTGTACAACTCGTATATAAGGTGCCACGTTAAGGTTCTACCAATTTTCACGGCTTAGTTTTAGATTGTATTTTTCAAACAAATATAGGATTTGATACAGAAACTCACTGACTATCTATATAAAAAAATAAATTAACAGATATGTATTCAAAAAATGTAATGGCGTGATTTCTTTCCTAATGCTATTTGGCGTTATTACCCACCTATATGGGTAATTATGCCATGCAAACAAAACTATGAATTAGGATGGAATAATGGCATGTAGATTGCCCAAATCTAAAAATACAAATTCTACAAACTTAGAAATTGACAAATTGCATTCTAAGCTGTTGAAAATGTAAGAAATGTTTGTGAAAGTGTAAGAAAAATAAAGGTGTGTGTGTGGGGGGGAGGAGCCAAAAGAATATCAGACCGTGAGCTTCTTTTTGCTTAAAAAGGACCGT
This sequence comes from Maratus speculifer, assembly GCA_964019185.1. Taxonomy (NCBI): domain Eukaryota; kingdom Metazoa; phylum Arthropoda; class Arachnida; order Araneae; family Salticidae; genus Maratus; species Maratus speculifer. The sequence goes on from OZ025302.1 coordinate 98,820,428, forward strand.
TTAAATAGAATTATTGGAAACATTGCACGGTTTTAACTGTGTTTATTTGAATCAGTATTTAGGATGTAGTTCGGCCACTGTTGGGAAACAACAGGCGTATTAATGCAAAGGATTGTCATTATTACCCGGTATAGTCAATGAGCAGTACATTTTAAACTACAAATTATCTCGAGAAGATATCCGAAATCTTCTACAACATTTTGAAAGTACATGAAATGCACTACAAATTTATGTAATAAAGAAAGTATTTCCGGATAAAAAAAGTAGTCTTCACATCACAAAACTTATGTCGCAAATTTTAGATCAAGTGTAAATTTTAGTTGCTTGTAGAAGCAATAAGACCTACAAATGGAACAAATGAACTTTAATGCTGTCTTTTGCGATTTATATGATTTAAAACCCTTCTGCGCAGAGCACATGGGTGTCATTTACCGGATTAGTTCATAATTATGCATAATATTAGCAGTTGGCGTTATTACCCAGCCTGGAGTTATTACAGCAGACCACCTTATATAAGATTGGTAATTTTTTTGTTACATATTAAATATATATATAAGATACCAATAATAAAAAAAAGTTTAGAATAAATATTTGCTTTCAAAAAGAAACGATACCAAAATACATAATATCAAAATGAATTTATAATCATAATTACTTTTCTAATGCAGCATAATAATATAATGCTAATATAAAATCATTAAATGTAATACAAATTAACACATTGAAACAAAGAAACATAGAAAAAATAAATTGAAAACAATATAATCGAAATTTGTAGAATTAAAGTAGAATCTTTAGTTCCACTAATACTTTGGCACTGCTAATAAATTATGTAATTTAGACCATTCGTAAGTAAGTTGCTCACAAAGTTTTTGCAAGCCTGAAGATTCTACTTTGGTCCTACAGATTTCGATTATATCCTTTTATTTTAATTTTTCTTTTATGTTTCAATGTACTGGTTTGTTTTACACAGTGGCAGTATTGCACAGTTTTAAAGTTTCAATAATTATCACTTTTCGCATTTGATTTGTCAACATTTGCAAAAGAAATATACTAGAAGATGCTTAACTTTAAATAGTGATACGTATGAAATGTAAAAATATTCACCTGTAACTGAAAGTTTGCGATACCCTTATGTATATATATGTATATATAACGTATGTGCGTGTTGTATTACACACATACATATATATACATACAGTCGAGTCTCTATATAACGAAACTCCATACATCGAATTTCTCCATATAACGAATTTTTAGTAAGAACGGTCCCCTTTTCGCATGATTACATTAAAAACAGACTCTATATAGCGAAATATCTATCTCCATATAACGAATTTTTTCATAAATTGATCTTAATTTATTCAGTTTTAAAAAAGCTTCGAATTCATATGGAATCAATTTTCCATCACTTATTTTTAATTTATCGTTCAGTGCTGAGTTTTTTTTTTTTTTTTTTTTTTTTTTTTAATAAATATTACTTCTTTTCTTATTCTTTAAATCTAACAAGTTCATCCCACCTCCCACACACCTTTCAACATCCTTCTCAAAACACAGTCAATTGGATTGTTAGACATATAAGAGAGGAATCAATAAGAGCACATAAGAGAGACCTTCAAATGGAGGAAAATATCAACTACAATTTTTCATTCCTTGCTAAAATTTGAGAATTTTTTTTGAGAGCGTAACAATTGTAATAATTTTAAAATAAAAACAACAAAAAATTGCAGATTTCTTCCTCTGAAGCAGTCTTCATTATTTGATTTATGCAAGTCTTCATTATTTGATTTTCATTAAGCTTTCAAATAAATGTCTTTTCTCTTTTTTGAAACTGCTTAAATAATTAAGAAATAAAATGTTAGGTTAATATATACTTTTAAACATTTCAAATTCTTAGTTAAAAAGATCAAAAATTATATTTGTTCAAAATTTACACATTAAATACTATTTTTAACATCATTCTCTATACATCGAATTTCTCTATATAACGAATTTTTTACTGGAACGATGGATTTCGTTATATAGAGATTCGACTGTATTACGAAAACGGAATTTTTAAATGTCATTAAAATTATTCCATAAAATTCCCTTTTTAAAATTATTCTAGAATCCTAGATTATTAAATTATTCATAATCTTAGTGAATATTTCGGTCATTACATTTATTTACATGCATTAGTCTTTAAAATGCACATTTTAGTATTTTATTTCCTTTTGAAATCTATTCTAAAAACACTTCCAGTAATTATTACTTGTTTTCTGTTTTTCATTTCTTCATCTTAAATGGCAATATGAATTTTCTCAAATTTATCTGTTTATGCCTTTTTATTTTATTATACTCTGAAAGACGTCTAGCGTATTTTTTCCAGGAGAACACCATCAAACCTTTTTCTTACACCTTTAAAATATAGTTCGACCCAGCTTCGAACAATTATTGATCCTTCCCTATACCTGCAATACAAGGAAAAACGATACGCTGTCGTGGTATAAAACATAGAAACAGAGTATGGAACACAAATTTTTCGTGTCACCAGTCGTCTTTAAAAATATATTTGCTGATTGAAAGTGGCACTTTGGAAAGATAGATAAATTATAGATAGATAATACTATAACATCTTTTTTTATGTGGTCCAGATGAAATAACTATTAAATAAGGAATGCAAATTCATAATAATCGATAGAGGGATGGTGAGAGTGTACTATATAGTCTGCACTATGAGTTTTTAAAAAATGCTTTTTAATTATAACTGCTTTCTTTATTAAGAAAAATTTGTTGATTTTTGATTTCACGTAAAAAAGGTAACGGATTTTAAAACATCGACAGGAAATAGTATTTACTAAATAAATTGGTTTTATGGTATTGATTACATTCCTAAAATTAAATGTTGCAAGTGGTCTATTAAAATCTTATAACGTATTCATAAAAAAGCAATTTTACTTTATTTGCCTCAGATTTTTATTACATGTTTCAAATAGTAGTAACACATACATATGTGGGGGCTTCAATTATCTCCACAAGCATCTACTAATGTTAAGAGCGCCACCTAAAAGCGATTGAAACAGCAACGCTCATAAATATCTCCCAGCGAATTTTTTTCATAAATATATCTTTAAAAAAAGTTATATAGTTTTGTAATCTTTAACTGTTATTTTTTCTAATTAAATTTCATGTTCGTGTAATTTATATATAAAAAAAGATTAACTAAAAATTAACTTTGACAACCAATCAGTCTTAAAATGAAACAAAAATTGCCGGGATAAAAAATGAACTAGCTGTACGACTGGTCTGCGTTTCAATAAAAATTAATAATGAACATATGACTGGTCCGCGGACGAAAATGTATAAATTTTTTGAAAGTCAGGAATCGGAAATTTTCAAAAATCGAATACTTTTTTGTTGCATAAACAGAAGTAATAATCTCTACAATATTAACGAAACCTTTGAAGTTGAAACATTCTGAAAATAATACATATACTATCATTAGGCAGCATTTTCATTAAATTTAAAAATATTATAAAAAATTATCAATTAATTTTCAACTGTACATTGCAAAATCAAAGAAAACTTTTCCTCCCTCACCCCGACCCCTGAAAAATGTTTTGAAGTGGCATCCCTGACTTTGTGTCCTGTCAATAGCAGTGTTGTGAGAAAAGAAATTTAGAATCCAGAAACGAAATCTAAGAAGTGTTGAGAGAAGGAAAAATATTTAAATCAGTATCGAAAAATAGATGCATTTCCATTTGGTATGTCTTTCCTAATTAAAAGCAGCTAGCCCCAGTGCTTTGTTGAACAAATACTGTGTCAAATCAATACCGGATTTAATTAGATCAAACTCAGTCTAAGAACTCTTGAAAATCCAGATGATAGTTCAGAAAAGGGAAAAGGTAGAACATTCATAAATTCCTGGCACCATCAAAACGTTTTAATGAGAAATTATAGAAAGTGCAGTTGGCAAATTCAAGAATAATTGAAGGCAGAGATGAATTATAATTTTTAAATGGAATTTAGAAAAAGTAACTTAAATTTCAAAAAAAAGTAAAAGAAATAGTAGAAAAAGTAACTTAAATGTAGACGATAGTTCAGAAAAGGAAAAAGATAGAACTTTCACAAATTTCCTGCACAATCAAAACGTTTTAATGAGAAACTATAGAAAGTGCAGTTGGGGAATTCGAGAATAATTGAAGACACTTATGGATTAAAATTTGTAAGAGAAGTTTTAAAAAATAGCTATAATTTTCATTTGTTACATTGAAATAACATCCATAAGAATACGTTTGATTTATGTGAAATCGAATTCTTTAAATAGAAATTTTTCAATTTGATGAAAATCGTGCATTTATACCGAATAAATCAAAAATTTCTTTAGAGTGTTTTGTTCCTCTGACAAAATCCTTTTTGACTCAATTTTTTGACTGTTCATTACATACAGAGTTGGTTTTCAGCAGCTGTATAAATTAAAAACTTGAAATTTTGCATACTTATAGCTGAATGTCTCCAATCTCACGAAATATCATAACATTTTGAAAAAGTTTTATATTATTTTAATTAAATCAATTGATTTAATAGTGTTCAATCATATCTATTTCTTCTATTGTTTTAACACACAAAATAAAACAGGAAAAATATATCCATTTTTGATTTTTTTTTTTTTTAAATCTATATTCTACACATAAGGGCTTAAAATAAGGAAGCAAAAATACATCCCCTCAAATTTGTCATATTTTCTTTCATTACAAGCAACTCTGTTCCCGTGCTTAGTCGAATAAAGATTGCATCAATGCGCTACAAGGTTTAATTAGGTCAAGAACATGCTAAGAATCTCTTGAAAATATTGAACGCAATAGTTCTTTTGTTTATTATTATCGTTGTTATTAATTACAAATTAACGTATTTCCATACTTTTTATAGATACAATACACAGAATTAAACGAGAAAAAGAAATTCCGTTTTTGACATTTTTTTTTTAAATATATGCTACAAATTAAGGTTAAAAACTAGGTAGCAAAAATGACATTTCAATAAATTTGTTATATTTTCTTTCATTTCAAGAAGCTTCGTTCCAATGCTTTGTCGAATAAAGATTGCATCTATTCGCTACAAGGTTTAATTAGGCCAAGGACATGCTAAAATCTATTGAAAATATTGAACGTAATAGTTCTTTTGTTTATTATTATTATCATTATTAATTACAAAATAACCTATTTCCATACTTATTATTGTTACCATACACAAAATTATACAAGATAAAGAAATTCCGTTTTCGACATATTTTTCTGAAATATATTTTACAAATAAGGGCTTAAAATACGGAAGCAAAAAGAGATCCCCTCAAATTTGTTATATTTTCTTTCATTTCAAGAAGCTTCGTTCCAATGCTTTGTCGAATAAAGATTGCATCTATTCGCTACAAGGTTTAATTAGGCCAAGGACATGCTAAAATCTATTGAAAATATTGAACGTAATAGTTCTTTTGTTTATTATTATTATCATTATTAATTACAAAATAACCTATTTCCATACTTATTATTGTTACCATACACAAAATTATACAAGATAAAGAAATTCCGTTTTCGACATATTTTTCTGAAATATATTTTACAAATAAGGGCTTAAACTACAGAAGCAAAAAGAGATCCCTTCAAACTTGTTACATTTTCTTTCATTTCAAGAAGCTTCCTTCCAATGCTTTGTCGAATAAAGATTGCATCTATTCGCTACAAGTTTTAATTAGGCGAAGAAAATATAATAAGATCTCTTGAAAATATAGAACGACGCTGTCACTTTATTTATTATTATTAACAATATTAATTACAAAACAATCTATTTCCATACTTTTTATTGTTATAATATGGAAATTTAAGCAGGAAAAAGAAATTCCGTTTTTGACCAATTTTTCTGAAATATATTGTACAAATAAAGGCTAAAAATCAGGCAGCAAAAAAGACATTGCCTCAAATTTGTTATATTTTCTTTCATTACAAGCAGCTCTGTTCCATTGCTTAGTCGAATAAAGATTGCATCAATGCGCTACAAGGTTTAATTAGGTCAAGAACACGCTAAGATCTCTCGAAAATATTAAACGTAGTAGTTCTTTTGTTTATTATTATTATTATTATTAATTACAAAATAACCTACTTCCATACTTTCTTTTGTTACAATGCACAGAATTAAACAAAAAAAAATTCCTTTTTTGACATGTTTTTCTGAAATATATTCTACAAATAAGGGCTTAAAATAAGGAAGCTAAAAGACATCCCCTCAAATTTGTCATATTTTCTTTCATTACAAGCAGCTCTTTTCCAGTACATAGTCGAATAAAGATTGCATCAATGTACTTCAAGGTTTAATTAGGCCAAGAACATGCTAAGATCGCTTGAAAATATTGAACGTAGTTGTTGTTTTGTTTATTATTATTATCCATATTAATTACAAAATAACATTTTTCAGTACATTTATTCTTACAATACACAGAATTCAACAAGAAAATGAAAATTCGTTTTTGTCATATTTTTCTGAAATATTTTCTACAAATAAGGGCTAAAAATCAGGTAGCAAAAAAGGCATTCACTCAAATTTGTTATATTTTCTTTCGTTACAAGAAGCTTCCTTCCAAAGCTTTGTCGTGTAAAGATTGCATTTATTCGCTACAAGGTTTAATTAGGCCAGTAAAATGCTAAGATCTCTTGAAAATATAGAATGTTGCAGTTACTTTGTCCATTATTATTAACATTACAAGATAATCTATTTTCATAATTCCGTTTTTGACCCATTTTTCTGAAATATATTTAACAAAAAGCGCTAAAAATCAGTTAGAAAAAAGACATTTCCTCAAATTTGTTATTTTGTTTTTCATTATATTTGTTATATTTCAAGCACTCCGCTCCAATAATTAATTGAATAAAGATAGCATAAACCGCTACAAGGTTCAATTAAACCAAGAACATGCTAAGAATCTCTTGAAAATATTGAATGTAGTAGTAATTTTGTTCATTTTTATCATTATTATTAATTACAAAATAACCTATTTACATACTTTTTATTACTACAATACACAAAATTAAACAGGATTTTGGCATACTTTTCTGAAATATATTATTCAAATAAGGGATTAAAATCGAGTAGCAAAAAAGAAATTCCCTCAAATATGTTCTATTTCCTTTAATTGCAAGCAGTACCGTCTCAATGAATAGTCAAAAAATTGCATCAAATTGATACAAGGCCGATTAATTAGTCCAAGCACATTTTAATATCTCTTAAAAATGTTAAATAAAGTAGTTATTTTGTTTATTATTATTATTTACAAAATAACTTATTTCCAATATTTTTATTGCTACAATACACAAAATTAAACAGGAAAAAGAAACTTCCATTTTTGACATATTTTCTGAAACATTTTCTACAAATAAAAGCTTAAAATCAGGTTGCTAAAAAGACTTTCCGCCAAATGTGTTACATTTCTCTTAATTGCAAGCAGCACCATCTCGATGTATTAGTCAAATAAAGATTGAATCAAACCACTACAAGGTTTAACTAAGCCAAGCACATGCTAAGATATCTTGAAAACATTGAATATAGCTGTTATATTGTTAATTCTTCTTATTATTATTATTTACAAAATATTCTATTTGTATTCTTTTTTATTGCTACAATGCACAAAATTATACCAGGTAAAAGAAATTCTACTTTTGACTCATTTTACTGAAATATATTCTACAAATAAAGGGTTAAAATAAGGTAGCAAAAAGGACATCCTTTCAAATCTGTTACATTCTCCTTAATTACAAGCAGTATCGTTCCAATGCTTATACGAATAAAGGTTGCATTAAATCGATACAAGATTTAATTAGGTTAAGCACATTCTAACATCTCTTGAAAATAATGAATATTTTGTTTACTATTGTTATTATTATTTATAAAATAACTTATTTCCATTATTTTTATTACTATAATATACAACATTAAACAGGAAAAAGAAATTCCGTTTTTGACATATTTTTCTGAAACTTATTCTAAAAATAACTGCTAAAAATCAGATAGCTGAAAAGACATTTCCTCAAATCTGTTACATTCCCCTTAATTACAAGCAGTACCGTTCCAGTGCTTACTCGAATAAAGATTGCATCAAATCGATACAAGGTTTAATTTGGTCAAGCACGTTCTATGATCTCTTGAAAATATTCATTAAAGTAGTCATTTTGTTTATTATTATTATTATTATTATTATTATTATTATTATTATTATTATTACTTTCAAAATATTCTATTTCTATTCTTTTGATTGCTACAATACACATAATTATACACGTAAAAGAAATTCCATTTTTGACAAATTTTACTGAAATATATTCTAGAAATAAAGGGTTAAAATCAGGTAGCAAAAAGGACATCCTTTCAAATCTGTTACATTCTCCTTAATTACAAGCAGTACCCTTCCGATGCTTACTCGAATAAAGGTTGCATTAAATCGATACAAGGTTTAATTAGGCCGAGCTCAGTCTAAAATCTCTTGAAAATATCGATCATAATTCACTGGAAGGGAAAAGGCGGGTTTCGATAACTTCATGCCCAACAAATATCTTAATCACGAAAATGATAAAATATATAGCTCCATTATAATATCTGCTTTAGATAAACGAGATGGAACCCGTCGAAATTCGACGAAAGAAAATCTTTGAGAAAGAACTGTTAAATTGATTTATAATAAATTTACAAAATTAGTTACAATAAAAATGCATCTTATATCGGTCAGTTTAACTCTCAAACAAATGTTATTTTAAGCTGGAATTAACAAAATACTATAAAACTTAATTATCCAAATTATAAAACTAAATAAAATCGAAATTCACCGGATTTTATAACAGACGATATTTTTAAAATAGTATATGCATTTTAATTTCTTTTTTTCATTTTTAAGAGAAAATGGAGTGTTTTTGTTGCCACAATTACAAAATTGGTGATACAATTAATCATAAAAAAAATTAATATCACAAAATTTAATTTAGATACTTCTTTGAAACAAATTGCATTTAAAAGTACATTTTTTTCTCTATAGACGATGTAAAAATTTAAAATGTACGATGTTTAGAAATGTAAAATTTCCAGTAGCGAAAATTGCAAAACCGAAATTGCATGGAAAAGTGTTCCGTATTTTAATTTCTTTTCTTTTCTTTTTTTTTTTTTCCTTTTTTTCAATTTTAAGAAAAAATGGAGTGTTTCTGTTGCCACATTTACAAAACTGGTACAAAAAACAATAAAAAAATGTATATCTCAAAATGAAACTGAGATACAACTTTCAAACAAATTGCATTTAAAAGGTTGTTTTTTCTCTCTCTGACGGTGTAAAAATTAAAAATGTGCGATGTATAAATGTGCGATGTATAAATGTGCGATGTATAAAACTTTGTAATAGCGAAAATTTAAAGTGTTACCATTCGCAAAGTGACGTATGCCTAACGTACAGATACGTTTCGCCTTTATAATATAGATAATGCAAAGATAAACCGAGAAAGTTCAAATTAGTACAAAATTTTAAGATATTTTAACAGTACTGTGTCTAATACGGATAAAATTATATGACTTATACATTATACTCTGACTTGGTAAAATGTTTCATTAATTAGAAACTATTCCAAATAAATTAACTTTGAACTATTTTCTGTTTAATGCATGTGTTATCAGGAAATTTAATAAACCAAAGGGTTCCACATACATTAGACAATATTCCATCGTAATATTTTGCACTGTAAAAAGGACAGATGTTTCTTAATTTATGAAATTGTGCAACATTCACGAACTAAAGTATGCAGTGACTTCTTTTGAGTCACCCAAAATTCCGAAAAGTGTTTCTTTATCTTTAGAAGCTGCACAAAAGAATTTACCTTTAAAATTTAAAGAAGAATTTATAAAAAATTTTATTAGTGTCCCGTAGTTTTCGAAATGTAATTCAGAAGGTATATACGAAACTATAAGATTATGTACCGTGTGCACAAAATGTTTATATATATATTTAACTGATATAAGTTTACTTATGTGCAAATTTACACCTTAAACTGTGTATTCTGGAACTCATTTTTGATCAATTTTGGAAATTTTAAACTCTCATTACTAATTTTTATCACGATCTGGGCTCACGGAAATTCATCGATCATATCAGACAGTGCCAGAAAAAATTCTGTGGGCATGTGCTTATCAAAAATGCAATATCTAAGTTTTTTCCTTAGAGTTATTAAAGATATTTAGTATAAGTAAAATAATGTTAAAATATGAACAGCCAAAAAATTTCTTTAAATATATTTTTTTTTCTTCACAACATATAACGGCCAAATTACTTTTTTTATTCAAAAAATTTACATTTTTAATTTTTTGTTTGAATAAAAAAATTATTTGAAATTCTGGGGATGTACAGATTTTTATTTATTTTATTATTATAGATACATTCTTGCAAGGCGCTTTAACTATAACTTTCGGTACAGCTGACAACGTATCCCCTTTTAAAGGATCGTCGCAAAAGTTGTTTAATTAATTTTAGTTTGACCTTAGGTCACTGAAAGACATCCATCATATTAAGTAAACAGAGTTCCTGTTATCATGTTCCTGTCAGGGACTCGATATCGGTAAACAACGTTAAAAGTTATTAAAGATAATTTTACATATGTTGTAGTAATGCAAGAGTGAACAAAATATCTGATACATGTTTCATAACTTATATGACATTTTTCTTTTGTTAGAAACCTTTTGGATTTATAAAAAATATGAATGAACTACTTTTTAAATCGGGAAAGTTCTTTAAAAACGACATTAAAGTTTAATAACTTCCTTTTAAAAAAAAATTAAAAATATTGATATACTCAAAATCAATATTGCATTAATTTTATTTAAAAAAAAACTAGATTAACGCAAGTTAAAATTTACTTCTATGTGTAATAAAATTATTATAAATGTTGATATAAAATCTTACTTAAACTAATCAAGATTATAATCAGCATGATAAACATAATTATTTGCTTAGTAATCGTTCTTAAAATCTATTGTTTTTAAATATGAAAAATTAATGTTCCTTAAAAATTCATGTTAAATGTGCTAATTTCATTTTGTTTCAAAATCATAAGAGTAAACAGATTATCAAATAAACTTTATAATAATTTTTAGGGTTCCGTACTTAGAAAGTTAAAACGGACCATTATGAGATCACTGCTGTGTCTGTCTGTCGGAGTTTTTTTTATCGTAATTTATGAAGCGTGGAAAATTCTAATTGGGGAGGAAATAAAGACTATCGACCCACATATTTACAAATTTTTAAACATTCACAAATATATTCAGGAAAAATGTAGAAATGGTAATTGATTTATTTAAAAAAACTAGTCGTTGGGGGCCACCGTAATACTTACCCATCATGGATATGTATATGAAAATAAAACATGTGAAAACTATTTATACAATGCATTGCAATTCATAAACAAAATTTAAATATTGTTAATATACATAGTAATGCTATATTAAAGAACTGCTGTTGTACCAATTTCGACAAATTATATAAAACGCCAAACTACTCAGGTAGTACCGAACTGCGTAAAAGAAACATCCTTATAACTCCAAAAATAATAATTATATTAACTAACAATTAACTGCGTCGGATTAAGCGTCTCATTTTCAAATAAAATATACCTCTGAATTGAAATTTGAATGAAACACAGGGTTATGAAAAATCGAAGAATTTGGAAAACAAGATTACAAATATCTCGGCAACTAATCATCCGATCGACTTCGTTCTATATGCAAAATGTGTGTTATTTTATTGCCTTTTACGTCCATTTCTTAAAACAAAAAAATTCGAAAATTTTTATATACCTTTCATCAGAACGAATTTTTCGAGGGTCCGAAAAAATAGTTCCGGATAATCGAGGTTGCTGATATTAAATAGGCTTCATCCCATTATTACATACTAACTACATACAAAATTTCAAGTCTCTATCTCAATTTTTTCGGGAGATAGAGCGTTTACAGACAGACAGACAGACAGACAGACGGACGGCAAATTTTTTTTTCTAAAAATATGTTTTTCGGAATCTCCACTATCTAAAACGTGAAAATTCGTCAATTTTTTTTTTTCGATTTTCAAAACGATTGCAAGACTTACCCTATACTACGTATGATGGTTAAGTAAAAAAAACGAAAAATCTTTTATTTGTATATCGTGTGAAAGTGTTTGTAACGCTGCACGTGTTTGTTTTAATTTTGGGTATAACATTTTTAGAGATAAAATGTCGTTGAAAATTTAGAGCAGAAATGTGTCCCACCCACTGAGCTCCATATAAAATATGGAGAGCCTATTCACCGATCCACTCACACTTTTCAATGGGTGCAAGTAATGAGTCCACCATTTTTCTTACAATTACAAGCAGTTTTTCAAAGTTTTTCGAAAACTTTTTATTATTTTTGGTTATTTCTATACTTATTTGATATTTTTATGAACAAAATTTAACAAATGTTTCTTTATTTTTTTATGAGTTTAACTAAAATTTCCTTTTTAACTAATATCAAATAAAAAATATCCGATGAATTTACGTAAAATCAATAAATTTTTAATAAAAGAATATTTATCAGTGAAAATTGTACCGATTTCGTCTTAATTTTAAAATTTTAAAATATCTATGCTATACTATCCTATGGGAGGAAATCTATGTCTATATATATATATGTAACTTTTTAATTAAAAAATTTACATTTTCAAAGGTAAATATTTCTTTTTTCAACTTTCGTGAAAGTAAAATAATAAAAAAAAAAATGTTCCCAGTTTGAAGCATTTACCTTTAACGGTTATAGAGTTATAACAATTTAAAATTATGAAAAAACACCCGTAAGGCATGGTGACGTCACGGCGACATCGTCATGAAGTCACACTGTGAATTTTGCGATCGTCGATGTGGTATCACGTGACGTCAATGTGACGTTATAGTGACTAGAAAATAAAGTCGTTATGGCCGTTTTAGAGCTCGTTTTGACGTCACATTGTGACCACTTTGTGAAGTCACAGTGTGACAAATTTGTGAAAAGTGTGTCATTTGTGACTATTTTGACATTAACATTGTAACGAAACTATGACAAAAGCGATGATTCTTTCAAATCAGATTGGGACCAATTTGTAAAATACAGGATGGGCCTAAAATCATGGGACAAACTTTAAGAGGTGTGAGCCCTGTAAAAAACAATTATTATATGGGAATATAAGATCGGAAATTATACGCTGAGAACCAATTTGGCCCTTTAGTTTATTTCAAAATTTCACATTCATTCAAGAAAATTGCTATAATGTTCTTTTCTAGATTTAAGAAAGATATCTCATGATTACATGAACAAGAAATTCTTCTTTGAAAATTTCAGGTATGACATCAAATTTATTTAATTTGAAAAAATGTAAATGCATATATTTTTTGTGTTTCACAAATTTGCCAGTTTTGCGTTTTTTTTTATTATTTAATTTTTATTTTATACAGGAAATTTTCAAAGAAGAATTTTTTATTTGTGTAATCATAATATAAAAGAACGATTATTATGGAATTTTTTCTGGTATGAATAAGAAATTTTAAAGTAAACTAAAAGGCCAGATTGGTGTTTGTATCTCAACACGACACTTTCTGTTATATATTACTATACATTTAATGTTTGTCATGATGAGCTAGCTCTACCAGTCCGCAAAATTTGTCCCATGATTCTATACTCACTCTGTATATGTCATTTGAGACGAAATTGTAATTAACACTTTGATGATTCTGTGACGATTTATTTTATTTATTTATTTATTTATTTATTTATTTATTTTTTTTGACGATTTTCTAATAATTTAAAGGAAAAAGTATAATCTGAAATTAAAATTACTGTATTCCATGCCTCTGTTAGAATCGGTTTTGAGTCCTAAAATCAGATTCACAATTTATGAACAAGTACCATATAATATATATAAATAGTTACATAGAGTATGGAGACTTTCTCTTAAATTAAAATTAAACATTCAGTTTACCTCATATCTATATCAACTGTAACACCTTGTGTTGTTTTCAATATTTGAAGAATATTCTTTACAAAAATATTGTACATTTTCCCCACATGTTGAAAACTGCACAGCTTCAATTTTATTTATAAATGACACAAAGTTGAGTCAAAACAGTAAAATATTTGCTTATAAAAAATTTAAAAGAAGTTACAATTAAATATAATACATAATTTAAAAAATAAAATAAAAGTTTAGGCCTTAGAAATAAGATTTAGATTTCAAAAAATTTAATTGAGAAAATATGTTAGGTCACAAAGGGTTTAAACAGTAGAAAATGTAATTACTAAAAATTAAAAAAGAAATAATAAATCTGGTTTAGGTAAATTAAATATTACAGAGCGTTCAAAAAATAAAAAATTAGAGCTTATAAATTAGATTCAGATGAAAACTTTTAAATTGGGAAAATATGTTAAATCAAGGTAGCGAAAAAGTCCCGCCGTTACATCTGTTACATCTTTCCTAATTATAAACCGCACCGTTCCAATGCTTTGTCGAATAAAGAATGCCTCAAATCAATACCGGATTTAATTAAGCCAGGCTCAGTCAAAGAACTCTTCAAAATATCGATCATAATTCGGAGGAAGAGGGAAGGTGGAACTTTGATAACCTTCTAGCTCGAACAAAACATCTTTATCACGAAACTGATAAAATATAGGTCGATTATATAATACCTGGTTTGCATGAAAAGTCAGCAACAATCGCGAAGTTTAAGCAGAATTTAAATTTACACTCATAATGATAATAATAGAAATAATAATGTTTTTAAAAATCAGGATATATTTTCTTGAAATCGAAATAATAAAAAATGGGTTTATTATTAGTATTTTCAACTATCTAAAATAATCACTAATATGTATTAAAAGTATTAAATTTAAAATATATTAAATCACGAAAATGTGTTAAATTTAAATTTGTTCTTCTAAAAAACAGACATTTTAAGAATAGAACACTAAGAAGTATTTCTGGTATAAATTTCAAGAAAGGAATAATTTAAATCTGTTATATGATATCTGTGGCTTCCAATAATAACCAGGTGAGGCGCATTTTTAATATTTTGAATAATTAACGTTTAAAGTTTTCAAAAATGTCTTTTTATCATTACGTTTATAAAACAGATTAGAACTTAATAATGTTCACTACATTCAATTAGGATATAAGTACTTCTTTTTTTGCCAAAATAGTCACATAAAAAGGGTTTTTATTAATTGAGAACCAAAAAAATGGAACTTTTATCTGGTTATTATCGCTTTACATTTATTAAAAATAAATGTAAAACGGTAATTGACGCTGTTAATGAACTGAACTAACAGTTTATTTAAGATATAGATATGTACACAAGAAACAATATTTACAACTATCTACAATTACAACTCGGATATAGATGATCCGGTTCAACATTAAATTAGCTACAATAAACGTTGGTTGTGTACCGTTCAACTTATACTTTCTTCCTCACACTCAACGCACGTTAGATACGCTTTATCAGAGATTACTGCAGAATCTCAATACACAAGGGTACTAGGCCTCACTTCTCGGCCTATAACACTATCCACCGGGACGCCTTGTCCCACGCTCCAAATATACACTATCCAACAGGACCACAAATCCTGAGCGACCTATCGGTCTCAACGCCAAGCGAGAACTGTCTAACCTCTCAATCCAGAGTTGACCTTCAGAGATCTTCCTTCCCCCAGCAGGGCCTCTTAGAGTTCCTCCATTGGTTCAATTCCGCATACCAACCTTGAGTCATGACATCTACTGTTTACACATCACTCCAATAGCTAGATGACAGCTGAGGCACGCCCCGCGGCCATCACTTTCATTCATCAACGAGTGCGTCATTTGCACACCTGTGTCAACATCTGTCATTCGTTATTATAGAAAAGAAAGAAAGGTATTTCGAGCTTCACGGATACACAACCCACAATACATAAAATATTCAGATAAGGAAATGTTATTCCTTTCTAATTCAGGGCAGATGTCTTCTAGGAACCTGACACCCCCCACCTTAGCGGAAAATATGCCTCTTAGGGGCTAATTTTCCCCAAACATATAATAATATTACGGAAGAGTTCAATAGTCTCTTTGCAGATTTCTTCATTCTAAATATTACATAGGCATTTTCAGGTGTCTGAACATTCTCTACTGACATCTCTACTGAACCTTATACTAATACTACTATTGCATAAACAATACACATGCTAATTTACTATTATAAACACAAAACTTAAAAAAAATATTTACACACACAAAAAAAAAAATTAGACATGTGATGACATCCTTTAAGGTTGTCTACTATTTTGACATTGATACTGATGGGCTAGTAACTGGTTGTTCTTCCCAGCTCTTTCTCTGTAGCCTTGAAATTGCATCAGCATTCAAATGTTGAACTCCGGGACGATGAGAAATGCTCAGGTTCCAGCGTTGCAAGGCTAGAGCCCACCTAGTGAGTTTGGGTGACCTTGGGGTTGTTTCCATGAGAAATTTTAATGGATTATGATCGGTAATGACCTCAATTTGAGATCCATAAGTCCACTTTTCAAACTTCCGCAACCCGAAGAGAACACTCCAAGCCTCTTTCTCTATACTCGGCCTAGCACGCTGAGCCCCTGACAATTTCTGACTGGCAAAAGCTATAGGTTTAAACTGACCTTTTTCATCTTTTTGAGTAAGACAACATCCTACTGCAAGGTCGGAAGCATCGGCGTGAAGCTGATATTCCCGGCCTACGATAGGTGTAGCCAAACTCGTCACTTTACACAACTCATCTTTAAGAGTATTAAATGCTTTTTCTGCCCTTTCATCCCATGGTACAGTATTTTTGACATTTCCTTTGGTTAATTCGGTTAAAGGTATAGCTATCTCAGCATAATTTGGAATATAAGATCGGTAGAATCCCATTAATCCCAAAACTGATCTAACTTCCCTTTTAGTCTTTGGTCTCTTTAAGTACCTTATTGCTCCGATTTTCTCCTCATCAGGTGCATGAGTTCCACCCCCAATAACATGACCTAAAAACTTAGTCAATTTCTCTCCAAATTTACATTTGTCTAGTCTAATCGTAAAATTTCTATTTTTCAACTCTTCAATGACCGCCCTGACATGCTCACAATGCTCTTCCCAGGTATCGGAGAAAATGATGACATCATCAATATATGCTTCTGCATACCTCCGATGACCTTGGAGAACCTCATTCATGTCTTTTTGAAACGTAGCAGCAGCCCCTGATAATCCAAAAGGCATTGTACGCCACTGATAAGTTCCGTTATGCGTCGTAAAAGCTGTCAGAGGTTTACAATCCTCAGCCATTTTAATTTGCCAATAACCCCTTAATAAATCTATTGAAGATAAATATTTAGCCGCCCCTGCGGTATACATAATTTCTTGGGAATCTTTCATCGGGAAGGTGGGAACCTGCGTTACAGAATTTAAAGCTCTGTAATCAATACACATTCTGACAGTTGCATCTTTTTTCGCAACGCAAACAATTGGATGGCTAATTTCAGCATTCGACGGTTCGATTAGATTTAATTCTAATAACTCCTGAATCTGCCTATCCACTTCCTCTTTATAAGCTACCGGCACGCTATATAACTTTGGTTTTTTCCTTTCTACACCCGGTTTCAGATCAATACGATGTTCCCCTACTTCCGCTGGTCGTACAGGACCCATAAACACTTCTTTATTTTCCCTCAAAATGGACTTTAAATCTTTGACTTGACTATTAGATAGCCCTTTTATTTCAAACCTCTCAATATCCCGTTCTATCTCTTGATCCCGGTTCAAAATAGGAATTTCCCCAACTTCTCCAAATTCCTCATCACCTTCGAAAACAATATTAACTATATTACATTTAGCGATAAATTCTCTTATCTTATTTTGGTGCACGTGCTTCCTACTCCCGTCGGCTAACTCAACAATAGACGAATGCTGGTTTCGTTTTTCTACAATAGTTGCCGGCCCTTGCCACCTAGAATATAACTTATTAGTCGAATCGGGGATTAACAGTATAACTTTATCGCCTACCTCAAACGTTTTTTCTTTTGACCTTAAATTATAATGATACGCCATTCTATTTTGTTGAACCTCAGACGACAATTTTGCCTCATTTGCGGCTCTTTCTAAGCGGTTCTTAAGTTTATCCAAGTACTCATGAATCGGCGTAGTATCTAACTGCGCTCCCTTATTTTCTCCTGCCCATGACGACTTAAGAATCGATAACGGACCCTCCGGCGCTCTACCATATAATAACTGGAAAGGTGCGATTCCCGTCGTAGAATTTGGGACTTCCCTATACGCCCATAATATAAATGGTATTTGTTCATGCCATTTTTTTCCTTCTTCCGTAATCGTATGATGTAGCATACGTTTAAGAGTCTGATTAAATCGTTCCACAAGTCCGTTGGACTGTGGATACTGTGGAGTCGAAAATCTTGGACTAGCACCTAACCTTTTCTCAAATTCTTTCGTTAAGTCGGCAGTAAAATTGGTTCCATTGTCGCAGGCAATTACATTAGGAATTCCTATTCGCATAAATATTTGAAGTAACGCCTCACACGCGGTTTTAGCCGTTAAACTTTTTAGAGGGATCGCATCCGCCCATCTGGTATGCTGATCAATTAAAGTCAGTATATACCGATGCCCTTGTGAACTTTTAGGATCAATAGGCCCAATTAAATCAACATTAACAACCTGAAATGGAAGTTCCGGCCGCGACACTGGGGAAATAGGAGCTCTATCATTTACTTTAACCCCTCTAGTCAATTGGCACTCTAAACATGATTCACAAAACTGTTTAGCTTCTTTTGCCATTCCCTCCCAATAAAAAGAATACCTTATTCTCTGCAACGTTTTCTTGGCTGCATGATGCCCTCCAAATACCGATGAATGCGCTAATTTTAAGATTTCTTCCCTTCTTACCTTGGGTACTACTAATTGCGCTATAGTTTCACCTAACAATTTCTCTTTATGATACAATAATCCGTTTACCATATAATAATCCCCTTTTTCCTTTTTAGCTAATTCCCAAGCTTTCTCTAATTCTTTACATTCCAACTGGGATTTCTTAAACATATCTGAGTTACTAACAATAGATTCATTATTTTCCTCCGTTTCAGTTTTTTCTGGATCCTGACTTTGTACATTTTGCGATCTCGCGTCTATTACGTAAACATTACAGCTATCGTTACTTACATCTTCCTTTTCATTCGAGTTATCAATAATAATTTCGGAACTTTTTAATTCTTCGGACTCTATCAATGGCTCCTCAAGATTGACACCTGACAACTCATTAATCACCTCGGGATGTAAAATTACTTGCTCATTAATATTATCAGTTACTGCGCAAAGTACTTCCTGATGAATAATATTAGTTTGCCCGAATTGCGGAATAGCTAGCGGTAGTTTAACTAACGGTGATTTAACAGCTTCACCAAATAACCCTTGTAAATAAATACTACCCGCTCCCTTTAATTTCTCTTCCGGTACTAAATCTTTATGAACAACACTAATCTCACATCCAGAATCAACCAATCCCTTTGCTTTTTGCCCATTAACACTAACTTCAATTTTCTCAAATTTATTTAATTTCTCACCAATAACATTAGTTTTCTGCTCGGCCTTTGCCGATATTCTAGCCACAATAGCCCCATTAGGTAACTCTTGATTTTCTTTCACCATAATCTTATGAACACCTGCTTTCTGGTCTCGCCCTTTATTGCCATTATTAGTTCCCTCATTACCCACTTTATTACAAAAACGTTGGTAATGACCTCTCAAACCACACTTAAAACATTTAGGCCCTGAAGCATCATTCGTCTTCTTAAACTCTGTTTTCCTATCCGGAAAAGAATTACACTCATTCCTACCATTCTGCCTCCAACTACCCCTAAATTTATTATCCTCCCTCGGTCTCATTTTTTCATTGTTTACGTACTTATCTTTACCTTTAAAGCTTTTATGCGTAACCGCATAAGACTTATGTTTAGCATCAAAATAATTATCACACTCTTTAGCAATTTTAGGAGCTTCTAACCATTTACCCTGGTGAGTTAAACTAATATATGCTGCAGTATCCTCATCTAGCGTACTCATTAGCTTATCAGTAACTATTAACTGGTTGACCTTTTCATAAGTATCCGCACCTCTAATTTTACAATAATTTTCCCACGTAGCTATTAAACGCGATACAAATAATACATGGGTTTCGTTTGGATTTCTCCTAGCTTTCCGGAAATTTTCTAAACATGCCTTCGGGGTTGGCTCATGTTCCCTTAGGACTTACTCCTTTAATTCCTCATAATTCTCCATTTGTTCCTTAGTGGTATAAATTAACAAATTATCCGCCTTATCTCCTAACATATTTAGTAGAATTTCGGCCTGCTGGTTTTCCGGTACATCTTTAGTTTGGAATGCCCTTTCTAAACTGTTGAAAAATAAATTCCATCCCTCAGTCCCTTCTGGTACTTTGATAGATAGAGTTTTAACACTTTTGATAAATTTTTCTATATTACTTTCATTATTAGATTCCCTAACATTAGAATTATTTGCCGAACCTTGAACCCTTAGTCTCTCCATTTCTAATTCATGTTCCATCCTTAATTTTTCTATCCTCTCTTCTCTTTCTAACCTTTCGTGTTTTTCTTCGCGCTCTAACTTTTCCTGTTTTTCTAACCTTTCAAGTTCTAACTTTTCGCGTTCTAATTTTTCTTGTTCTAATCGTTCTGCAACAATAGCGTCAGATAATTCCTTAATAACCCCCTCGTCATACTCATCACTGTCCATTATCTTTTTCTTAAGCTGAATTCTGGTATCATCTTCCGCGAATTCAACACCCAATTCTTCGGCTATCCCCTGAAGATCAACCTTTTTTAGTTTTAATAAGAAAGCCATACCTTCACCGATTGTTATTACCACCCCACAAGAATAGTTAAACCTACCAAATTAATATTTCCGAAATTTCTAACTTAGTACAGATATTTCTCCACTTATTATACTAATTAATATCATTTCAGATAATCCATGCATTTCATTTCTAATTAACCTACTGAATACTCTAATTTTTCTCAACCATTGATATCACACAATTTACTTCCAATAAAACAAAAAAGTAAAACAATAATTCGATTTGACTGCTATGCAATATAGAAGTATTGATGTCAATCAAAAAATCCACATAAAGAAAAATTGAAACACATGCATACATAAATTTCTACAATTATCCTCACTAAAATATTTCCGAATTCAATATTGGTTCTCACACTTAAAACAAATATACTGAAAATCTTTACTTTTATTTTTACTCACTATGGCTCTCTTTTGAGCCTTTTTTTTTCACTATGGCTCTCTTTTGGGCCTTTTTTTTTCACTATGGCTCTCTTTTGAGCCTTTTTTTTTTTTCCTCACTAGTATTGGCCAATTAAAATCTTCATTTGCTTAGAATTTTGATAATGTAACTCTTAAAATTTAAACAGTATTGCTTCATTTAACAATTACTTTAACAATAATTTAGATTTAATGCATTAATTTAGTTCACTAATATCATTATAAATACCATATCATTATCATCTCAAATTATTATGACCTTTCTTTAAAACAATAGCAATATGGTTACTAATTCTTTACACCTATCTGAACACAATTATTTCATTGCACATAAATTACCTAGACAATTTACTTAAATTACTATTAATTATACAACAATACCATTTGGTTCGAGATGTCAGAAGAAAGATATGATCAAAACACCTTACCTTATACTTTCTTTGCTGGATTACTTTTCTAATCACAGGTAGCTCCACGATGTAGCGGTAATATGGCACAACACAGTTCAGTTTAGTTCTTTCTAATAAAGATACGCACAACACTTTAGTCCACACTAGACGATATGGCACGATACTTTATCACACACTCGACGATCCGGCACGATACTTTAGCACATACTCGACGATACGGCACAACACTTTACACACATTCGACGCTACGGCACGACACTTTACACACATTCGACGATACGGCACGACACTTTAGCATACAATCGACGATCCGGCACGATGCTTTAGCATACAATCGACGATATGGCACGACCACACAAGAATTCCACTGGATACTCTGGCATTAACAGACTGCAACACGGCTCGCTGGTCACTGGTTTCAGGCGATTCTATCCCACCGCTGCCAACAATTTGTCGGACGCTCCTCTCAGTCCACAAAACTTTGAAGAATGTCCTAGGTAGTTTTAGCTGCCACCACCGATATTAATGGGTGATATCGGTCACCTGCTGTGAGGATTGGGTAAAATAACACTGACGCTGTTAATGAACTGAACTAACAGTTTATTTAAGATATAGATATGTACACAAGAAACAATATTTACAACTATCTACAATTACAACTCGGATATAGATGATCCGGTTCAACATTAAATTAACTACAATAAACGTTGGTTGTGTACCGTTCAACTTATACTTTCTTCCTCACACTCAACGCACGTTAGATACGCTTTATCAGAGATTACTGCAGAATCTCAATACACAAGGGTACTAGGCCTCACTTCTCGGCCTATAACACTATCCACCGGGACGCCTTGTCCCACGCTCCAAATATACACTATCCAACAGGACCACAAATCCTGAGCGACCTATCGGTCTCAACGCCAAGCGAGAACTGTCTAACCTCTCAATCCAGAGTTGACCTTCAGAGATCTTCCTTCCCCCAGCAGGGCCTCTTAGAGTTCCTCCATTGGTTCAATTCCGCATACCAACCTTGAGTCATGACATCTACTGTTTACACATCACTCCAATAGCTAGATGACAGCTGAGGCACGCCCCGCGGCCATCACTTTCATTCATCAACGAGTGCGTCATTTGCACACCTGTGTCAACATCTGTCATTCGTTATTATAGAAAAGAAAGAAAGGTATTTCGAGCTTCACGGATACACAACCCACAATACATAAAATATTCAGATAAGGAAATGTTATTCCTTTCTAATTCAGGGCAGATGTCTTCTAGGAACCTGACAAAATTTTTAATTGGTTCTCAAATAATAAAAACCATTTTTATATGATTATTTTGGCAAAAAAAGAGGTTCTTATATCCTAATTGAATGTAGTGAAAATTATTAAGTTCCAATCTATTTTATAAAAGTAAATATAAAAAGACATTTTTGAAAACTTAAAACGTTAATTACGCAAAATATTAAAAATGTGCCTTACCTAGTTATTACTGGAAGCCACAGATATTAAAAGAATACTTAGCATTAACCAGATGATTCACTTTGTGTGATTATTTTGCAAATTAATCCACTAGCTGGTTGCATTTTCTGCCACAGATATGTAATTTTTATAGTTTATTGACGTTAATTTAATTATTTAGAGAAATTTATAATTATGCAACCCATTTTTATGTTATTTTTATACTTGTAGACCATTTAAAGAAATAAATAGATATCTTATCTCTGGTTATTATCGTTACTTTATGCACTTACTTGATTATTATTGTTTTTTCAATTTTTCAATGAAAATTTATAGTCAACCTATGCATGAAGTATTCGATTTTCATTTTTCAGTACTATGGCAGATGAAAGTACTCTTTTAAAGCAACATTTTCCCAGATTATCTCATTTTTTTCAAAAATGTGCCTTACCTAGTTATTACCGGAAGCCACATATAATTACTATTCATCCTCATCACTATGATAATTATACTTTTCATCTACATAACTCATGATATTTATACTATTCATTCACATCACTAGTGATATTTAAACCATCCATTTACATAACTCATGCCACTTATAGTATTCAACTACATCATTCTTGATATTTAAACTATTCTTTTACATTACTTATGGTATTTATACTATTCATTTACATCACTCATAAAATCAGTCAAAATCTTCATCAATTTTTAATTATAGCAATAAAATTACACAAATTTAAATTTAAATAATTTGTGCCACTTTTTAAAAATTAAAGCCTATTTTTCAATTTCTCACAAAGAAAAATGCATAACTAAAATATAAAACTCGCGTACAAGCATCGTAAAGTTCACGTATCAGTAATAAATGCGTTGCGTATTAATAACAGAAGCTTCATGTACCAGTTCAAGTACTGTACACGTATTATAGTCTGGAACCTTCGTTTAGAAAAATGTCTGTAAAATTTCGAAATCGAATAAGGCTCTGCAAGTGAATTACATCATATATCCCACTAAAAATGATAATTTAAACATTTATAATTATTTGCAGGAATTAAAAAAATTATATGAATGCATCCATTTCGAGAAGGGGTGATAACCTGTATGTGATACATACTTATTCATTCGTTTCTCCGATCTGTAAAGAAAAAAAAAAACTAATTTTTTGTTCAGTGATAACAGCAAAAATTGTCTTTTTAACAACGCATAATTTAACACAAAATCAATGATTTCCAGATGTTCAAGATAAAATATGCAATTTTCTTTCGGTAAAAATAAAAATTATCAAATTATAAGTATTTTTTTGGCATTTATGAAAATTGATAGTAAGATTAGCACATCTTTTTTAAACTGTCTTTTAAAGTTGTAATTTAAAAGTTATTTGCGTTATTCTACATGATAACTTTAAATGTTCTAGCAAAATACAGCATGCAAAATTTAAAATTTAAAAGAGCAGTAATCACAGAAAGTTAGCAAGTCAGCCTCACACATTATATCCACCTAAAGTTTGCCTAAAAATACTACTAGTAATTAATGCAAATGTATTGTAAAAATTAATTTTTCTCATTTGTTTGTTTTATGTTTATTTTTCCTCTCATAATTAAAATGTTCTTCTTTAAAAGTTATTTTGAAATGTTATGAGAAAAGAACATAAATAAAGATAAAATCAATTAAGTTAAAATCTAATTAATTGCTAAATTGATAATTTTCTGATATGGTAGCATTCTGAAAAATATGTACAAAAATATGTTTTCAATGGCAATACATTAATTTAATATTTAAGGAACATAATTATGAAGTCCAATAACGTAGTGGATTGCATACCTAGCCACCACGCTGTACGAGCCCAGTTAGGTTCCGAATTGCGGAGTGGGTAATCATCATCCAATCTTTCAAGTCTTCAGGGTCGACAGAATGAGTACTAAACTTTTTGTGAACAAAAAACTGGGGTGTTCCGCATTAAAGGGGCTAGTCACCAAGCTTCTAAATTTCCCTTAGTAATATAAATTCAATAGGCGTTTGATGCATTCGTCTATTTAAAATATCTTCTCGGAAAAATTAATATTTTTAGTATACATTTCTTAAAAGATGTCTCTGATTTTCTTAGTTTTCAAAATTATTTAAAGTATGTACTTAATTTTATAAGAAGTGTTAAAATTTTACTCAAAATTAGTGAGCTCTTAACACAGAAAATAATAATTTAAGCATGGATTTTAGAAATATTTTCTAAGAATAACTTAGAAAAAAGAAACATCCTTTACGATGAGTACACAAAAAAAGTTTAAAATCTTAATTTCTTGAGGAGGTATTTTAAATATACGAATGCATCAAACGTTTATAGACTTAACATTACAGAGGTGATTTCCAAAGTAGAGTGACCACCTCCCCAGAGACATACAAAGCACCTTGATAAAGTATATAGGGTTGGACACTGTAGACCATCATCCTTAATTTCGCCATTGGACGGTTATATACAACACTGTGTGGTTTAAATGTTTTTCTCAGAACACCTTTCACCAGTGCCTTGTTACAGGAATGGCATGTCAAAGACCAACACTGTAAAAAGACAAAAACGGACACTTTTACGTATACTGTACTTGTAATCGGAACGTCAGTCAATTTACTCTTTTTTCACGAAAAAAATCCTGTAAATTCCAAAAAAAAAAAAAAAAAAAAAAAAAAAAAGGAAAATTTTCTGGAACGGAATTTTTCCGTGGATTTTTCCGTTAAAAACTTCTGGCGTCCCTATTACTAGTACAATCTCCGTAAAATCGTTTCGTAAAATTCGTAAATCTGTATATCTGTATTTTTTAACAGTGAATACAGTTCATATAGGCAACCATTACTGTGTAGTATACGTCGTACAATGTACGGGGTGTACGTCATGGTCGCTGAATACTGAAACACATCCGTAGCCTACCCCAATGGAGGTCAAGGGATTAATGGTTTATGCCGCTAAAGATTTAGAATTTTCGGAACTGAATTTAGTGATTTGATTTTGAAGCATTTATCGGTTAGCCCGGTAAAGGTAATAAAGCTCCTTATCGCTCATCCGCAAGCAAAGTGACGCATCTCGTCAAAAATAAATTTCATAGAAGTGGCAAAATAAAATTTGTTTCATTTTATCTAACATGAAAATATAACACTTATTTCTACATGCAGGAACAAAAATGTGCATAAAAGATTAAAACTCTTAAGAAGAAAGATGTAGCATGAGGTTCAGAGCAGGGTTCTCATTGTCGCTCGCCATTGCGCCAAAACGCGTCAAAATGTTTCATTTGACGAGTAAATGAAGAATCAGAGTGCTCAATTTCTGCCCTTTTGTGTGTGTGTCTGTGTGTTTACAGTTGAGATTCTTAACTACCTTACTGTAAGATTGTTTTTGGCTTTTCATTTTCAATCATACCGAGCCATTTACATTATTATTTATAGAGATACTGACCTCAACATAGATTCAGTTTAGCAACAGCCAAAGACACAGAGAGGATTATACGATAAGTATTTCTCTGTTGACAGTTTATCACTATCTGTGCGCGTCTGTAAAGTTACAACAAAATTACTTGCATCAATCGCCAATTCAAGAAAAGTACTGCTGAATGCGGCGTTGAATTTGTCATTTACCGTACTGCAAAGTATCTATGGACAATCATCAATTTTTTTTCTATCGTTATAGTTAAAATCTCATAGCAATTTATCGCTAAAAGAATTTTTGAAACATTTAGACATTTAAGAGACAGAATGTACTTATTTTTAATAGTTTTTGCAGCATATAGTGGGATTTCAATTTATAAGCAATGACAAAAAATTATGGTATTTTTGAGCACATTAGAAAAAAAACTTACATCAAGGTGTTAAAGGTAGATTTTTTGGTGTCTCAGACAAAATGTATTTTTTTTTTTTTTTTTTTTTTTTCATTTGCCTCTGTTTTTTATTTCTTCTTCGCCAAATCGCTAGTGTTACACAAAAGGCAGCGAAATTTCGGGTTCAGAGGGGTGGATAATTTAATCTCCCCACACAACCTATTCTTTTTCTTACGCGAAAAGTGTGCATGTAGCGTAATAAAAGGATTTTTCCTATAACTATACATATTAAACTTGTTGTGTATTAAGACATACTTATAAGAGACTTAGTGAAAAACAAAATCCACAAAATGAATATTTGCGAGATATGTCACATTTTTTATTTAGCATGCCATAAATTAATAGAAAAGGCAAAAATGACATTTCTTTAAAATAAATTCACCGGCTCGCACTTTCTACCAAGCTTAAGGGGGCTCAGGGGTTGAAAACTTTTCAAAAAATCGATTTTTTTATGATCTAGTTTGATTATTCAATTAATTCTTAACTCAATGCAAAAATCCGCATAAAGATATTAGCATTTTTAACGGAGTTATAAGCATTTATGTATCAATACTTACATAGCCGCATCCATATAATTTCAACTTTAAGTCGTGTTTTCTCAAAACTTGATTTTTGACTACTAACACCAAGATTTAAAAAAAAAACTATTTAATGGAATGGCTTTTTTTTTTTTTTTTTTTTTTTTTTTTTTTTTTTTTTTTTTTTTTTTTTGCATTCATATAACATCATAATCTAGATTATGAATTAAGGATATAATTATCACTTAATAAAAACAGTATTAAAAAATCTCTCAAAGTTGAAAAAACCCCCCTAAAAAATACAACTTTTTTCCATTAAAAATACTCAAAAAATTAAACTATGTAAAATATATTAATTCATAATCTAGATAATGATGTTATATGCATGCAAAAAAAATTAAGCCATTCCATCAAATAGTTTTTTTAATCTTGGTGTTAGTCATCAAAAATTAAGTTTTGAGAAAACGCGACTTAAAGTTGAAATTATATGGATACGGCTATGAAAGTGTTGATACATAAATGCTTATAACTCCGTTAAAAATGCAAATATTTTTATGCGGTTTTTTGCATTGAGTTAAGAATTAAATGAATAATCAAATTAGATCATAAAAAATCGATATTTTTTTTAAAGTTTTCAACTTCTGAGCCCCCTCAAGTTTTCCATAATCGGATTGGTTACCCATCCCAAATGAACGTGTTTTAATGGAAATTTCTTTGATAAATCAAAATATTCGGTGTGATTTTTAAAATAAAATTGAAGCTTATAAGAAAGTGTCTTTAGTATTATTTTGTTTTACTTTTATATGTATTACAACTTTTACATATTATCTTCAAGACAACATTTAAATATATATATATATATATAATCTTACTTTTTTTCTCTCAACAACGAGACTATAATAATCAATAAAATACATGCGACAGTCAGAACAAAAACGTACTTTGACAATTTATGAGTATAAACACATTCAAAACTCCAAGATTTCATCTATTGATTTTGATGTAGAAATTCATGAACGCATTTATGTTTCGAAGATTAGGAAAAGATAAGATGGAAATCATTGTAATATTGAATAAGATAGATGAAAATGTGAACATGATTTTCGGGAAGAGATGAAATCACTGTCGATTCAATATCAACTGCTCGATTTGCGTAGAAATTATTTTATCGATCATGACTAGTATATAACTGAAAATATATAGTATCTAGGAGAAAGCTCATTATATTTTGAGTTTTGTAATATGAAATACACAAAATAATACATAGATTTTCTAAAAATTAAATATATACTTTTAAAATGACAACTTATGAGGATTTCATGAGACAGAATGAAATATAAAGCTTTAAAGTTATAAATTATGATATAATTTAGGATAAACATAAATAATGACAAATTTTAAAACAGATGTACATTATGATAGATTTTATAACAGGTATTAGAATGATATATTTTATTATAAATAAAAGTTGTGATAGAATTCGTGATAGATATGAATATGACTCACTTTATGATAGATTTTATGATAGCTCTAAATTATGAGATTTTATAATAGTTTTAAATATTTATAGATTTTCATGATAACATTTATTTTTTTAATTCAATCTTACTTTTTTTTATTAACAACGAGGATACTAACCGATAAAACGTATGTGACAGCATGAACAAAAACATATTTAGACAATTAATAAGTATACACACATTCAAAACTCCAAGATTTCATCTATATTGATTTTGATGTAGAAATTCATGAACGCATTTATGTTTCGAAGATTAGGAAAAGATGAAATTGAAATCATTGTAATATTGAAAGAGATAGATGAAAATGTGGGATGATTTTCGGAAAGAGATGAAATCACTGTCGATTCAATATCACTGGTCGAGTATGAGAGAGATTTGCATGGAAATTCTTCGATCGATCATGACTAGTATATAATTGAAAATATATACCATGGAGGAGAATTTTTCGCTGAATTTTGAATTTTGTAATATGAAATGTACAAAATAATGCATAGATTTTCTAAAAATTCTCTAATATATACTTTTACAAAAGAGTTCATATGAAGATTTTGTGAGACAAAATTAAATATATAGCGCTTTAAATTAATAAATCATAATCGATATAAATTATGATAAATTTTATAATAAATTATGATAAATTTTATAATAAATTATAATAAATTTTAAGATAGACATAAATTATGACAGATTTTTGAATAAATATACATTTATGATAGATTTCATGATAGATTTTATTATATATATAAATATGACCCATTTTATGATAGATGGAAATATGACAGACTTTATGATAGCCTTATATTATGAAATTTCATAATATGTATAAATAGTTATATATTTTGTGATAGATATAAATTATGATAAATTTTATATGTATACATAAATTATGATAGATTTTAGGATAGGTATACATTTATGACAGATTTTATCATAAATATAAACATGATATATTTTATGATAGATAAAAGTTATGACTGATTTTATGATAGATATAAATATGACAAACTTTAAGATAGATTGTATAATAGCTTTAAATTATGAGATTTTGTTATAGGTATAAGTAGTTGCAGATTTTATAATAGATATAAATTATGAAAAATTTCATGGTAGATACAAGTTCCGAAAAATTTTATAATATATGTAAATTATGACATTCTTTTTATTCCACTTATTTCCAGAAACGTTTTCCTGTAATTTCTACAGTGCATTAACCGGTTTTTAAAATGGGATTATATTTTTATGAAAAATGATTATGAATATATTATTATGTTATATTATGATTATATTATTATGAAAAATTTCATGGTAGATACAAGTTCCGAAAAATTTTATAATATATGTAAATTATGACATATATTTAGATTTCACAAAAATGTAACCTGAAATGAAAGCATACAATAATCTCTTATAAATTACTCACGATATCGAAAAGAAATATTTATATTTAGAAAACAAAGAAACCAATAAATTTTCTAGGTATAAAAAATATTTAAAAAGACAAAGTTTCTTTTTATTCCACTTATTTCCAGAAACGTTTTCCTGTAATTTCTACAGTGCATTAACCAGTTTTTAAAATGGGATTATATTTTTCAGGATGCTATGAATTCTTTATCAAACGTTTCAGCTGCTTAGTAGAAATTATGCATACAATGGTATCGAAATAATATTAAATTATATGTAAATGTTAATGTTGCTAATTTAACATGTTTGGCTATAAAACATACTTTTTGAACAAGAAAATTTTACATGCGAATTAAAAGTACTCAAGAATTTTAAATACCTATATTCCAGATTGTGTAAAACTAATTAATATCTCTTATTATCTTGCAAAGTACTCGAAAATGCTTCCAAAAATCAGTGGCAGCGAAAGAAACCTTGTTTTTAGAAATACTTTTTAAACCACGGATATATGTTGCCGGATATATTCGTTCATATATTCATTGATTAGTGTCAATATACCATATACATTATAGCACGCACTACCATATTTGGATACAGCGCCTCATCTTTTTGCTTCATTTTGGGAATAACGAATTTTGAGTTTCATCTAAAAACGATAATTTTCAGAAGTTTCAAGCCATGTTTTTGAGACTATCACAAAAGTTGCTCTATGCATTTAGCTAACACATTAGGAAAATTATATTTTGATTGCGTTCACACATGCGCAGCGAAACATTTTGTAAACCTGCTCATTTTTCATATTTTTTTTTATTATTTTTTAATTCTGATTACAAGGCATTATATACAATTTTATTTATAATATTTTCAGAAAAGAATATTATTTTACAATAAGAACTCTGCAAAATATAAGTAAAAAACTTGGCAAGATTTGGTACTGTTTTATAAAACACCTTAATTACTCTACGAGTATACATGCTGTCCTCATGAAAATAAACACAGTATATAACAATAAGCCACTTCATCATAATCTGCAATATCATCGCTATAGCTACAATAGTTTTGACAGGGTGATCCAAAAGATCTTCGTTCTTTTTTCAATTTGTTGACGGTCTCCTATAGAACTTCGGGGAAAAAATCTTCGCGATAATATATCACCTGTACTATTTTGTTTACACATCCGGAGTTTCAGAATAAGTCTCATATATTTTTCTAGATATTTAACAAGACGTCCAAAATCGTATGTATTCGTTCATGAATGGCAATATAGAGTATTTCAGTACTTTTTGTATTTAAAGAAACTATTAAATGCACTTCAATGCACTATTTAAAAAAAAATAGAAAAGCGCACCATTCCGGAGGTGAGAAGTACTTATTTGCAATATTTTATTATCTTCATTTATATGAATGGAATTGACTTACATTCCAAAAACTAAATTTTCTTTTACAGATCAAAATGCATATTTTAAAATTATTTCACTAAAAGTTCATTTCTTTTCCCAACGCTTTTACACCTGATTGTCAAAGAGAAGGAAATGAAAATCTTTTGCAAAAGAAAATGAAAGTGATTGAGTATTGAAAAGTGGTTTACGAATGGGACGATGACGTCACAACTGATTCAATAGCAGAACTGCTGATTAAATCAGACCGAGACTTTTCATTGAAGCTATATGGTGAAACGTAACTAATGTTTCAAAAAGAAAAAAAAAGGTCGAATTTAATGAAAGAGTTATTTGTTTGAAGTTAAGCTGCGTGAAAGAAAAAGAAAGAGAGTGAATGAATTACATCTGAAAAATAGTAAATTTGAATATAAATTCAGTTTTGTCATTTCTTGGGCGTAATTCAGCGTTCAAAATAATTGTAATGACTGAAGGGTGTATCTGAAAACGAAGACAAAATTTTATAGTCGAAGAGCCGACCGCGCAAAACCCTAAGTCATCGAGCACAAGAAAAAATCCTTCATTTTATGGAAGAGTAGTAATAAAGGAATCTAACGATCCATGTCTGCCGGAACCGAAGTGGTACATAAGCCAAAAATTGATACCACTAGTGGTTGACTCGTAGGATTAGCATTGTTTTTTCCTGCACTCATTTTTAAATGTTTTCATACTTTTGATTGTGCGGCAAACACAATGCTAAACCTACGAGTGAACCACTAATGGTATCAATTTTTGGCTTATGCACCATTTCACTTCCAGCAAACATAGATCATAAGATTCCCCTATTACTACTGTTCCATAAAATAAAGGATTTTTTTCTTGTGCTCGATGACTTAGAGTTTTGGGCGGTCGTCTCTTGGACTGTTACGATGTGATACAATGTAGCTATATGAGCAAATTTCTATATAGAATGTGTGGGCTGAACGTAAGCGGTGAGAATTTAAAAAGTAGTTTTTCACTGTCACAATTAAAGAATTAACCGAAAAATGAGAACATTTTTGTGACAGGAATGTTTTTAGTGCACAGGCTCAAAGAATTAACTCAAAATATTTTCCACAAGCTGTAGACACCTGCGCGATAGGGACTGACAGACTTTTAGAAAGACACAAGGCATTTCCCGAATATCTCCAGCAACAAGAGCAATACGGACGAACTAGATCCATATCGGTTTGCATGTGGCACTCGTAGATTGGATTTTTTACATGACCCTACAGGAAAAAGTCCAGACACGAGATATACGGTGTTTTACTGACCACGCTATTGGTACGTCAAACGTATTGCACTTCAAGCATACCAAATGAGGTGCGTTCGTATAATAAGGAATTTTTAAATATATTCAGATCTTGGTGTAATAGTATGCAGTGCATCGGAGACAGTGGAGCGTCCGAAATATTTTGTGCATCGCTGTAAATATTATCTGATTTCTATTGCACTGGAAGTAAATTGTAACAAACTTTAGCAACGTATATCAATTTCTTAAAATGTGAAATAAATTAATAGTATTAAACCGCGCCCCAAACAATGTTTCTTCTTATCCTACTATGTAGTGAAATAGCTTTGTGAAGCCCTGTAAATTAATAATAAATATTCTTCCCAGCACAAATCGCATATAATATATACACTTTAGTATATGATTCATAGATGCATATCAATTTTATTATGTTCGAATGAGTGTAACACCATTAAAATGCACTAGAAACTATATCTTCCCATTGGCCGTAATGTAAAGGGATACTTTTAATTGTCCCTGTAATTGAGTTATGCATCCGATTTTCATAAAATTTGAAATGACTCGACAAAATAATGCAACGGTTATAAATTTTAAATTTTAAATAATTCGGTTGAATAGTTTTTGCTATGTTAATTGCGGATGGACGGACAGACGGATGGACTACACGACCACTATAAGTGCTACGTTTTTACATAATTACG
The DNA here is from genome assembly GCA_964019185.1 of Maratus speculifer. Lineage (NCBI taxonomy): Eukaryota > Metazoa > Arthropoda > Arachnida > Araneae > Salticidae > Maratus > Maratus speculifer. The sequence continues at coordinate 98,854,341 of OZ025302.1, forward strand.
AATGCATCGTTTCTTAAAAAATCAGAAAACTTAATACTTATTTGCAGCATTTTATTACCTTCATTTATATGAATGGAATTCACTTATATCCCAAAAACTATATGTTTATCTACAGATCAAAATGCATTTCTCTTAAAGTATTTCACTAAAAGTTTATTTCTTTTCCGAACATTTTCACATCTGATTTCTAAGAGAAGGAAATGAAAATCTTTTACCAAAGATAATGAAGTGATTGAGTATTGAAAAGTGGTTTATGCCTAATATTTTTGTTTATTTATACGAATAAATGTATAAATAACGAAAAATGTTCGTTTCATTTTTATTTGTTAATTTTTGCTAAGAAAATATTTATTGTTAATTAAAACTTACATTTACTACAGAAACTGACATGAATTTTACCATTTAGCAGTTACCTGAAAATGAAATAGCTGTAATAAAATTATTTCAGAACTTTTGAATTATACATGTAAAAATGTTCTGGCCAAGAAACCATAAAAGGCTTCATTAAAATAAAATGAAATGCGTACTGCAGTGTGAGACATACGCATTACGTACGCCACGCTACAATACTAATACATATTTAGAATACGTATTTAGATTTTTAGGCTGGCAACTTAAATTATTTTTTTTAACAATCGCAAAATATATATTTCTTCTTTTATTTTATGTATTTAGTTATATTGATAAAAAAATGATTGATGGAAGTCTTTAATTTGCTCATACCAACAAAATTATTATTATTCTGAAGCGTTTCATTTTACTTTGCGCCATCTATTACCCTCGACGATAATAATGTTGGTATAATGGGAAAATACCAAAAAAGTGCAGAATTTATTTCAAATATAAAGAAAAACGTTTTAAATATAGTAAAATGAAAACATTTATTTTAAATATAAAAATAATGTTTGTACGACTTTTTTTCAAACTTTTAGATTAGAATTTGGTGATTTGTTGTTTGATCTTGTATAAAAAGAAAAAATGGGTACTTTTATGCTAATAATGCGCAAATCTCGCAAATAGTGTTTTTTAAATCGAAATAGCAGTACCTGCATTTTTACGCATCATCATTTACTATGTATCTAAAACACAAATTCCTCTTTTATTCTGATTGATTATAACTGAAACTCTACGAAACAGAATTTTACAGAACTTAAAAGTTTATAAATGGTTTAATGTAAATCTCATTGTTTTACGTCATTTAGTAATAACTACGGGTGATCTAAAATTAAGGGAACCGATTATGCATGATTTGAGGTTTTGCTAAATGGTTTTTGATGACAGTTACACAGTTAATTAGATAATTGTTGAGGAATTGCTTCAATATTTACCACATGATTCTAAATTTTTTAGTTACGGAACTATGCTTGAAAATTCTCACTTTTATCGTAAATAAAATGCGAGGATATACGCCCCAGACAGAGGGTATATACTAGAGAGCATATATGCTACAGTTATGAAAGTTGTACAGAGTTTCTTTAAAAAGTCAAATGTCATGCAGCGTACACTTACCTCTACATCCCTGAAAGCTTTATAATCTTTGGTTAGCTCTATTATGAAAGTATACAAAACTATTGCAATACATATAAAATAAAAAGGGAAATTTCTATTTTTAAAACTTGAGTTGCTGTTTATAATTTGAGTTCTGTTGAATAGTTTTTAATGGGACTTATATTGTTAGTTAGATAATTTTGTAGAAACAGTGTTAGCATAAAACGTATCGTTCTACATTACTCAGTTAAATAATTAAGTTGAAAGTTATAAATTTAGATACACCTGGTAAATGTCCATATTGCATTCAAACGCCTCATTAAATTCAAGGACAATAATTTGTCTGAATCAATATTTCTTTAGAAAAACGGACCAGCTTAGAAGGCGAAGCTGCTAGATCTGAAAATGTGTTTCTTTTTTCTAAAATCTGTATTTTTTTAGAAGACTTTAATAAAGGTGACTAGGAGGGACACTGTGCTCTGCAGACATGCCTTCCTTGTCTGAGCAGTCCTTATTAAACGTTTAATCTATACATTTAAAATTAAAAAGTCCTAGTTTTTCATATTAGAGCACTTATTTAACACGTTGATTGTCAAGCGAAAATTGCTGATGTTCACCAGGATGCCAAAATTTTTTTGTGTGTAATTTGATTTTTTGCAACATAAAACTATATATAAAATCACTATTTTTTAATCTGACTCATTTTTCAACACATGGGGAGATTTTCATCCTGGCTATCAAAACTGATAGCCAAAGCACCCCACGAAAGTTAGTGTAACTTCTTCCGTGAGTGGTCATGGCTATCTTATTTGATAGCTAGGTAAATTTGTGATTTATCATTCAAATAACGCATTAAGATTTATTATTCGACTATGAAATCTCTTAAATTGGAAAAATTATAAATATATGATAGGATGAGCTTCGGAGATTATTGTTTTAGATTTTCTTTTCTTTTTTTTTATTTTATCTATTAATTTAAATTAGAATTTTTTAAATTTTTATTATTTTTTCACAAATTTTAAATATATATGTTTTGTGGAAAATATTTCATTTTCCAAAAAGCTTAGCGCACACAATCGACACATATATCAATTTGCACAAACCACATATATCTAACACATCGTAAGGAGCCAAACAATCAAACTCCAATACGATTTTCATGTAACTCATACCGTTTTTGATAAGCAAGGCCTGAAGAGTTGAAACACCGTGGCTATCACATATAATAGCCAGTCTCCCAACGGAAACATCACTGGCTATCACATATGATAGCCATGGCAGTGCTAATTTCAGAATATTTGAGCATTGTTAAAAAGCAGTAATATATAGAAACGGTTTCTCATGTCTAACATAAGATGGCCCTGATGCAATAATTGTAATCTGACAATGAATTGGTCTTTACAATTAATATTGTGCAAATTGTTCCGCTACGAGACATCCCAACTAATTTATGTTTACTCCGCGTTTTCCTTACTAAAATAAAAGTGGAATTCTAAAAGTATTGTTACGAATTTTGTAAATAGTTAGTGTTTGTACTGTAAAATAATGTAAATAATCTTATTAAGCTCCATTCCTTTACTAACCCATTTGTGCCTGGCGTCCTAATTTTGGGACGCTTTATTTAAAAAAATCCCAATACAAAAGTTACAATGATATTCTTTCAAAACTTTGTAAAGATCATTTTTAGTATTCGCTTTAAATACTTATTCATAGATGGCAGCACATCTTTAAGAATAAAAGGCTGAAAATACCGTTTGTTTTTGCAGAAAGCGGGATTTTCCTGGAATAATATGGCGCGAAATAAAAGGTAAGATATTTCTTTTATTTTCGTATCAATTATTTTATAAATGGTATTATTTTAAAGATAAAACATTACTTTAGAATACGTATTTCTGTATTTTTTCAGATTTTTACTTTTTTGTTCGAATTTTATCCTTCCAATACCGTCCTAATTTTGGGACGCTAGGCACGAAAGGGGGCATGTTTTTCTCCTTTCTGTCTGTGCATTCAATCGATGTTTAATGATATTTATTTTGTTGCAAAATGGTTAATATTATTTGGTTATTATTTGGATATAGTAATTTCTTTTATTATTACTATAAAAAGGGGGGGGGGAGGGTCTTGATTGAAAAACCTTCCTTCCGCGACACTCTTAGCCATTGGTATCACTGTTGGATTCAGGGGGTAGCGTGGGGGGAGGGACATTCCGTTGGTAGCAATGAAATGCCCACCCCTCCCAGAAAATTTGGCGGGTTTGGGTTTTCAGTGGTCAAAAAATGCAATTTCTCTCCCGGACCCCCGCCCCCCCCCCTCCTCCGGAGCTACAGAAGTCCTTCTCGGAGAAAAGGGTCTGAATTCAACACTGATTGGCATAGTGAAAATTCATAACATAACGATATGTTTTATATTATTTTAGTATTTGACATCCATAACATATGTACTAATATATATATATATACTATATTAGTGATTGTTCATTTCTAATATGTAAATAACTTTTAATTAGGAATTCAAAATTAAATAAATTCAAGTCTTATTTCTTTTGTTACTATTTATGCATCAAATATTTCTTTGTTACAAAATGATTTTAGATAATTTGGGTTATTTTTTTTACTATAAACATCTATTTTCTATTCTTATAAGGAGGAAGGAACCCCCTCCTGACCCTTAAGCCATTCATTTAGTAAAAGTTTATAAATTATAAATTTAAAAAATAATTATCAATTCAATAAAAATAGTTTTTTTATATTTTCAGTTTGTCTGTTCAAGAAGCATTGGCTCTATTAGAGGAATTGTCTGATGATGAAGAGTTCATGAATGCGGACATTATAATTACTCCTCCAACAAATGGTAACATAACGGATGAAGACAGTGGTCCTGAAGATGAAATTTCTATTGATAATTTATCTGGTTCACAATTAAGTGCTTCAGCCGAGGTGAAATTGAGATACAAGGATTCGGAATCAAAAATAGTCGGAGATTCATCTCCTGAAAATCCCGAAGAGGAAGGGTTACCTCGTAAAAAACGTAAAAAGAAAAAAAGCGAAAGAAAGTGGAAAGATGACGATTTAGTACGTCAAATACCAGATTGGAATGAAACCACTCCAAATTTTTTGAACATTCACTGGTCTCCAACATCATTATTTGAATTATTTTTTAATGATGATCTGTTTAAACTTATTCAAGAGCAAAGCATTGTGTATGCTAAGCAGAAAGGATGCATGACATTTACAGTCACTTGTGAAGAACTCCGAACTTTTACTGCCATTCTTTTAACAAGTGGTTATGCTGATTTACCCAGAAGAAGATTGTACTGGGATCCATCTATTGATGTAAATAATATTGCAATAAGTTCTTCAATGAGCAGAAATCGATTTGAGCAAATATTGCAATACCTACATTTTGCAGATAACAACAAACTCGATAAGAAAGACAAAATGTCAAAGCTGCGTCCTTATTTTTCATTGTTAAATGAGAAGTTTTTACTCTACTATCCAATGGAGCAACAATTAAGTGTAGACGAAAGCATGGTACCATATTACGGCCGACATACATGCAAACAATTCATCAGGAGTAAACCAATTAGATTTGGTTATAAAGTTTGGGCTCTGAATACAAAACTTGGATATTTAATTCAATTTGAAACATACCAGGGAGCTGGAACTGTTACAGACATTCATGGATTAGGAATGGGAGGATCTGTAGTATTAGATTTAATATCTGAATTACCTGCAAACAAGCCTTATGACCTCTACTTCGACAACTTATTTACTAGTCCTGCTCTTATTGATGAATTATCTAAAAGACATATTGGAGCAACGGGGACCATACGTACCAATCGAACTGAAGACTGTCCTCTAGAAGATGCTAAAATTTTCAAAAAACGGAATAGAGGTGCCCATGAATATTATTTAGATGAGGTGAAAAATATGATAATTGTGAGATGGAGAGACAACAATGTGGTTACTATTGGTTCTAATGTGCACGGCGTTAATCCTGTAGTAAAAGCAAAACGTTGGTCTAACGCAGAAAAAAAATAATAGAAATTGATCAACCTAATGTAGTATCTCAGTATAATAAGTACATGGGGGGAACAGATCGTATGGACCAAAATTTAAATGCATATCGTTGTTCCATACGCTCTAAGAAATGGTGGGGCCATTATTTGTATTCGGGATGGAAAGTGCACTTCAAAATGCTTGGCAAATATATAGATTACGCCCATCTTCTTCTTCGAAACCACTAGATCTTCTGGCCTTTAGACGAGAAATATGCTTAACTTATTTCCAACGGTCAACGAACAATCTCCTTGGACCAGGGAGACCTATTGCTAAAATACGCAGATGTAAAGTACTAGATTCAGTTAGATACGATGGCTTAAATCACTATGTTGAAGTCAATAAAACACAGTTACGATGTGGAAACTGTGGAAAAAAGGTCACAAGAAAGTGTAGCAAATGTAACATTGGATTGCATGAAAAATGTTTAGTTGTCTTTCATACAAAGTAACAAAAATTTATTATTTTCTAAATAACTTTAAACATATTTTCTACTTTATAAATGTATTTCGATGTCTTATCTTAGTAAAAAGTTGTTATCCCTTTATTTTTAATGATATTTTATCTTAAAAAAGAAATTTTAATCAAGATCCAAAAATGTGAAAAACCTGTACCCTTTCGTGCCTAGCGTCCCAAAATTGGGACGTTTAGATTTTTATAAATTAAATAAATATATTTTATCCTAGATTTTTTTTTCTATTTTTTACGTTCATTTTACACCATTTTCTATAATTAAGCAAAATATTAAGTTGAAAAAAAAATTCAGGCACTAATGGGCTAATATTAGTTTTTGTTACATTGTCTCTGTTATCAAGCAAACTTGTCTATTATTTTCAGTGTATGTCTACGGCAGATTGGCGAAATATTAAAGATATCGCCAAGTTGGGGTCACTTTTGACGACTAATTTTGGTCGCCAAATTTGGCGATATATCGCCAAGTTGGCGACAAACTTGGCGATTGTTGGCGATGGTAACCCTTCCCTCTCTATGGTAAACCATTATAGATATACTGATACATTGAATGTTATTCCGTGGTTTTGGTGGATTTTTCGAGAAGGTTGTAGAAATTTCCAGCACATGCTGCGAACCTATATAAGGAGAGCAATACGAGCTGTTGTTGTTATTATTTACCAGTCAGTCATTGAGTGAACAAGGCGTTTGTTAAACAAGTTTGCTTGAGTTTCATCTATGTTGTTTTGAAAGTTATTAAGTGTTGAGACGTTGTATAAAGAGTCTCTGGGATCCAAAGCTGTACTTGTACGATAGATTTGAGCAGTTATTTTTGAATATCTACTAATATTTGTGAGTTTCGAAGACTCTGTTGTTCTGAATATCTGTAAATAAATTATTTTCTACTTTTCTAAGAGACAAGAGTTTGAAGTTGTCTAACCATAAGATCAAAAGAACCTTATATACGCTACAGTATTTTACTTTTTGATTTGAAAGAAAAAATCCATTTAAAAGCGAAGAAAATAAAATTCTTTTGGTAAAGAAAATGAATAGATAGAGTAATAAAGCATCACATAGGATTAGTGAACAAATTTTCTGATTAAACTTGCCCGAAACTTTTAACTGTAGATGTTAAAAGCAGTTGAAGTAAAGAGAAAAAGTATGGCGATTGAATGAAAAGATTTATAGGATCTTGTTTGATTTCTTTTTTTATGCAGAATGTTTCTGGATAAATTGTGAAATGAAAAAGATTGAAAAGGTCGATTATTGAAGTGAATTTTTCAGAAGTAGGGAAATTTTGTAGAGGAAAATATATAATTCATTTTAACTTTATTCTCTATAGCTAAAATACTAAATTGCAAATGTGTTTATTTTTAGTAGACTTAAAAAGGGAAAATTATGCAATCCCCGTCTAATTTCCACTTAAAATATATCGTTGAATTGAAATTTGAAGTAAATACAGGGTTATGAAATATCGAAGAATGAGGAAAACAGGATAACACATATCTCGCCAACTAATAATCCGATTGACTTCGTTCTTTATGCAAAATTTTTGTTATTTGTGTTATTTTACGTCCATTCCTTAAAAAAATTCGAAAATTTTTATATAACTTTCATCAGAACGAATTTCTTGAGGGTCCGAAAAAAATAGTTCCGGATAATCGAGGTTACTGATATTAAATAGGCTTCGTCCCATTCTTACATGCTAAATATATACGAAGTTTCAAGTCTCTATATTTGTTAGGGAGATATAGTGTTTACAGACACACAGACAATCAGACAGACAGACAGGCGGACGGCAATATTTTTTTCCTAAAAATATGTTTTTTGCAATCTTCAGTATCAGAAACGAGTAAATCCGTCAAAAAAAGTTTGGATTTTCAAAAGGACTGCAAGACTTACCTTATACTATATATGATGGGTAAATAAAATGTTAAAACAGTGACATCAGTCTATATTTTGAGCATTTTATAATATTTATGGTCACTGCAAAAATATTTTTATATACAGAAATTAAAGTTCTTCTCCCTCAAAGAAAAAAAATATTTTTAAACTATTCCACTTCAAACAATATTCGCAGAAATTTTCACATTTTATTTGAAAGAGAAGGAAATGAAAATCTCGAAAAGAATATTAACTGATTAAATTTAGAAAGGAAGCTTACGAATGGAACAAATATATATATCACAATGGATTCGACAACAGAATTGCTGATTTAATCTGTTTGAGATTTATTTGTTGGTGAAACAGAGCTGAAGTATCAAATGTATACAAAAAGCTACTATTTAAAGAAAAGACTTAAGAAATATTTTCAAGATTTTAATAAGATTAAGATATTTTTACTAATATATTTTCTGATGGAAAATAATATAGAATATGGAGTGACGCAACATGGCTGATTATTATTGAACCAGTTTTTTCTAACGAAATTTAAAGCGTGTGTTAGAGAAATAAGTAATTCCTTTTACCTGCATTTCTGGTTTAAATAACATATTATTTGTTCAGGTATGTCTTTTAAAATACTTAAAAAATTCTAGTAATTCAACTTTCAACTATGCTTATTATTATATTATCTATATGTAAATACAGATTATTTGCATATGTATATATGTATATTATGTATATTATCTATATATTTATCTTATGTTATCTATACGCAATCCATTGATCAATTCACCTATTTACATTTATACATATATATATATATATATATATATATATATATATCTACATCTATATATGAATCTCTCTACCTGTAACTATATCTATATCTATCTATACCTATATTTACATCTATACATATAATGCGCATATGAGTGCGTGGGATAATGTCAACTTAAAACTTTTCAACTGATGTTCACATTATTCCGACTTTATTATAAATTTATTTTAGAGAATTGCAAAGTTTAAACCATATTCCGACGTACATTGATGTAAGTCGTCATAAAGGTAACATAAGAAATGGTAAAATAATGAAAATATTCTACATTTTTCACATTTTATAGTATTTGTGTCACTTCTAAAATACTTATATAAAAAAAGTTATAATTCTTCTCACCCAAAGAAAAAAAAGTTTATTATTTAAACTATTCCACTTCAAAGAATATTTGAAAAAATTTTCGCATTTTATTTGAAAGAGAAGGAAATAAAAATCTCGAAAATAATATTAACTGATTAAACCTAGAAAGCAGGCTTACAAATGGAGCGATGACATCACAGTGCGTTCGACAACAAAACTGCTGATCTAATCTGCTTCAGATTTATTTGTTGGCGAAACGAAACTGGAGTATCAAATAGAAAAGAAATAACTATTGAAAGAAAATATTCATCAGATATTTTTTCACGTAGAATGATGTAAAAAATAAGGGAAGCAACTTGGTTGATTATTGCTGAGTTAAAAACCTGTTACGGTAAACATTAATGTAAAATGTCATAAAAATAACATAAAAATGATAAAACAAAGATAAAATTCTATGTTTTGAACATTTTATAATATGCATGTCATTGCAAATATATATAAATATATACATACATATAACAAAAATTAATGTTCTTCTCATTCAAAAAAGTTTATTTTTTAAACTATTCCACTTCAAAGAATATTCGCAGAAATTTTCCCATATTATTTGATAGAGAAGGAAATGAAAATCTCGAAAGGTATAATATTAACTGATTGTGCTTTGAAAGGAGACTTACAAATGGAACGATGACATCACAATGGATTCAACAACAGAACTGTTTCAGATTTATTTGTTAGCAAAACGAAACTGGAGTATCAACGAGAAAAAAAGCGCGATTGAAAGAAAAGATTTATCAGATAATTTTTTGATATAGAATGATGTAGAATGTGTAGGACAGCAACATGCAGAGGCGTTGCTAGCGGGGGGCGGAGGGGGCGGTCCGCCCCGGGTGTCACCCTCTAAGGGGTGACACCCAATCTTTATCTGCAAATATATACAGGGTGTCCGAAAAGTCTGGAAACGGCCAAATAACTCGAGAAATACATATGAGATTGAAAAACGTAAATATACGTGTTAAATATTTTTAAATAAGCTACTCAGTGATACCAAATTTAACCTTCGCAACCGACCCCCTGGGGGTCAGAGGGGGTCCAACTTTGAAATCTTAAATTATAACCCCCATTTTTTATTGCAGATTCGGATTCTACGTACAAAAATACGTAACTTTTGTATTTGATGTTTATTTCAAATCCTCGTTTATCATGGTGTATTCGAGCTAGAGGTCTGCTCTGCACGGGCCGGAATTTCCAGGCCCGGCCCGGCCCGGCCCGTTTAAATTTTTATATTTTAGGCCCGGCACGGCCCGTACAAAAATCAGAGAAAACAGGCCCGGCCCGGCCCGTTTTGGCCCGTTACAATTTCTACGATTTCTAAAAAATTCAGATTTTTATCATGTAACTAAGATTCTTTTAAAGATTACTGCATACATATCTATGGAATGATTTTACAGTATATTTTACAGCAAATACACATTAACAACATTAATGATTACTGAGATTCTTAGGCTTTCAACATTCGAATAAAGATTCATTAAAAAATTAATACGGCTTAGAATAAAAGAAAAAAGAAAGAAAGCTAAAAACGTCGTTAATTTTGGAGCTGTTTAATAAAAGAAGATTTATTAATATATTTCTATATCATTTTATTGTAGATTTCAAATCCAAATTCATTCTTAAATTCAAAGAAGCTCCTTTCTGATACATTTCTAAATTCATTTTTTTTTTCTCAGAAACGCATAAGATTAGCAGATATCTTTATTCAGAAACTATATAATCGAATGGCGTTATCCATTTTTTGATACAAGCAATTTAGGAATACTGCAAACAAATAAAATACTGTCATAATTAGCGTTTTGAATAGAATTTCCGGAAGCAATAGCAAGGGAAGGGAGAAAAACCTGCAATCATTTGAGAAACTATTATATCTCAACAAGGTTATACACGTATTTTATTTACCAAAAATGAAAAACGCTATTCGATTCCAAATCCCTTCAATAGTTAGGCTTATCACTTTTATACTGTTACAATTTTAAATTGATCAGAAAATGTGTCACACTTTCGCATTATTGAGAAATTAATTTAAAAATCATCAAGAAGTATATATCCGAAGACTAAGCTAACATAAGTTCTTTATCTCTGTTAATCATTTTACAAATCATGTTTTCTGCCAATAATTAAGTCTAGTACAGGTCCGGCCAGTCTATATCTAGAAAAATAATGCAAGCGTGATCTCGGACCGGCATGAGTTAGCTAAAAAAATATTAAAAGGGTTACACATAATGCAATTCTCCGATGCCGATACACTGTGCATTTTTATATTGACGCTGTCAAACTAGTATGGCTAAATTTATACTTATTCTCGTTAAAACCATTTTCGTTGAAAATAACTCATATTTTATCGCTTCTGCTTAAATCTTGAGAACGGGCCGGCAGGCCCGAAAATTTTTTTTATCGGCCCGGCCCGTCTGGCCCGTTCAATTTTTTCGCCGGCCCGGCCCGTTAATGTTGTTTGTCGGCCCGGCCCGTTGAAAAAACTATTCTAAATCTGCCGGCCCGGCCCGTTAGAAAATTCGAAACGATTCCACCGGCCCGGGCCCGTGCAGACCTCTAATTCGAGCATCTTAAATCGATACATATTTCGGCTTTTCCAACGGGATTTTCCCTAATCGAAACTGATTGGGCAGAATTTTTGACGTCAAATTCCTCGTCATTTGCAGAAATAGCGTTTCCTGAAAATCACCCGTGGCGATTATTTCAATAGTGCTACACTGTTAAAAATTTGACCCATTTGCTGCAGCATCACTCCACAGCTATTATAGATTATCTCTTTTGTGACCAATGAGAGTGCTCCATAACACAGTAAAGTAATCGTTTTCTATAAAAGTGGTGGAGTGACGATGCAGCAAAAGTGTCAATTTTTTACAGTGTACTTTACTGTGTTACGGAACATTCTCATTGGTCATGAAGCAGATATTCTATAAAAGCTGTGGAGTGACGCTACAGCAAATGGGTCAACTTTTTAACTGTGTGCAGTACTATCGAAATAATCGACACGGGTTATTTTCAGGAAACGCTATTCCTGCAAAAGATGAGGAATTTGATGTCATAAATTCTCCCCAATTAATTTCGATTAGGGAAAATCCCGTTGGAAAAGCCGAAAAATGTATCGATTTAATATGCTCGAATACACCGTGATAAACGAGGATTCGAAATAAACATCACATACAAAAGTTGCGTATTTTTGTCCGTAGAATCCGAATCTGCAATAAAAAATGGGGGTTATAATTTAAGATTTCAAAGTTGGACCCCCTCTGACCCCCCGGGGGTCGGTTACGAAGGTCAAATTTGGTATCACTGAGTAGCTTATTTAAAAATATTTAACACGTATATTTACGTTTTTCAATCTCATATGTATTTCTCGAGTTATTCGACCGTTTCCAGACTTTTCGGACACCCTGTATATGTGTATGTATATAATCTTATATGATTTTGGAAAAGAATTCTGAAATAAAATAAAATTTCTAGCGCACGACGCATTACTGTTAATTTTCTTTTCTTTGAAAATGGGAAATTTTTATACAAAATGGTGTGTCTAAATAAGATATGCACCAAAGAACAAAAACCAACCTATCCAACGAGTGGGCAGCAAAAGCAAACTTCTACATATAGACACCACATTGACTTATGCGGACTATGGGTTAAGTGATAAATCGTTCCTGCTTTTTTTTTTCTTTCTTTTAATGCAGGAGGACAAAAGGTAAATAAAGAATGGTATGCTCATTTGTTATAATAACGTAGAAATGAGATTGAAAAAGAAAATGACGATTTGGGGTGGGGGGGGGTGACACCATGGTGGCTTGGGGGTGACATCCGCCCCGGGTGTCACCCATCCTAGCTACGCCACTGGCAACATGGCTGATTAATAACCCGTAATTGGAGGCATGAACTAACGCGAGCACTTTTCTTTTTTGTCTTTTGTAAACAGCATTGGAATTTATTTTGGAAACGCAATATATTCTGGAAATAATTTAATGATAAAAGAACTACTTGATGGTACTTATTTATTTATATGTATATTAAATATAGATACATAATGCGCTTAAGCGTGCGTGTGCTTGTTTCAACTTACAACTTAACAAATGATGTTTAGATTATTCCGACTTCACAAAAAAATTATTTTAGGGTATTGAGAAGTGAAAAACAAACTACGACGAATATTAATGTAAATCGTCATAAAGATAATATCTATATATAGAATATGCTTATAAGTGTGTGCACTTGTGTCGATTTACAGCTTTACGCCTGATGTTCAGATTATTCCGACTTCATAATAAATTTATCTTAAAAGATTGCGATATCAAAAACATATTCCGACGAACATTAATGTAAATCGTCATAAAGATAACATACAAAATGGTAAAAGAACGACAAAAGTGTAAATTTGGAACATTTTATAAAATTAACGTCACTGCATAAATGCTTTTATAACAGAAATAAAATTCTTCTCCCTCAAAGATTTTCACGTTATATTTTAAAGAGAAGTAAATGAAAATCTCGAAAAGATATTAACTGATTCAGCTTTGAAAGGAGAATTACAAATGGAACGAATATATATATATCACAATTTATTCGACAACAGAACTGCTGATTTAATCTGTTTGAGATTTATACAAGGTGTACCCTCTCAACGGTGGCCAATGGCTAATTTCTAAACCGTTAGTCATAGACATATAGTTCCAATTGCAACAATGCTTTAAAAAAGGTAAAGAATTGTTTTTCAAGCGATTTAGCTCAAAATAAAATTTTATTAAAAAATTACGAAAATTAACCTTTTATACGGTCCCCCGGTCCTATAAGTGAAATTTAGTAAATTTTTCCCACTACTCTAAAAAATTATACAAAAAAAGTCCCATTCCTCTGCGATTAAAACTGACCGAGTAATAGCTGTTTAAAGTTGAAGCATCTTTTTTGCTGCAAATTAGGGGTTCAGTCACAAATTTACTGGAAATAAAAATAAACGCAACATATAAAATTTTACATTAAACATTGAGAGTAAAATAATATTTACAATATTATTTTTAAATTTATGTTGATGATTACATATTAAAGCAAAATTTGTATTAAAATTATAAGTAAAAAATAACAGAAAGTTTGTTAATTTAATTTATGAAAAGCAACAGTCACAAATCGTTACAAAATGACATATATTTACTATTCTATTAGATAACCTAACATAATTTGATGTAATCCTATAAAATAAATAAATGGTACTCACTTAAAATTATACTGTCTAATATTATACTGTCATTGGATATAAATAAGTGTGCAAATTGAACCTCGATCTGATATTTGGAAGTGAGTTAAAATTTGAATAGAAATTTTGAGCAAGGAAAAAATAAGTACGAACGTTTTAAGCAAAATAAAGGCTTATCAAAATACCACACCTTTTAAAATAAAATTGCGATTTCCCAAAATTTGATTTTCACGGTAAAGAGAATTTTAAAACTCACGTCTTCAACTATTTTAATCAATCTAGACGTTAAATAATAAAAATTAACATTACCGTAAAACTTGGAACTATATGTCTGTGGCAAATGGTTTAGGAATTAGCTATTAGACAGCGTTGAAAATAGACGCCCTTTATAATACTTTAAGCACTTAGTGAACGTCCCCTTAAAGTTCAGTCCAATTCATCCGTATTTAGCAACAGAAAAGTGGTTTAAGTCATGAAATTTAAAGCTTTACTAGATGGAACCCGTCAAAACTTGACGGCACCACAGAAATAAAAGGTATTTTCCAGCTATTAAAGGATTTTTTAATGACTAATCTTCAGCAAAAATTTCAATAAATAAAAGAAAAACCTGCATTTTACATCTAGGCAAATGACCCGCAATTGGCAGAGTTACATTCAAACATGCTGCTATAGAATTAGAATCTCTCTCATTTGATAATTTTCCATTTACAAATACAACACTAATAAATTGTACATGACATGAATAAATCATAAATTACCGTCACTTCTCATTTCATACAAAATATACATACTTCACTTACTTCGCAGCAAAATAAGACTGAATTTATAGTTTGCCATTTAGCAACAACTGTAACAATGATCCTCTCAGTGGTTAATTTGTTTTTACATTACCCACCCCATTCAACAAATAAACATTTGCATTTTGAACTAACTTTTCTATTACATTTTCATAAATCAAAAATACATGTCAATTTCACATATTAAAAAAATTAATGATATTTATTCTGGCTAGGTGAAACCCGTCAAAACTTGACAGCAACAATATGAAAGAACCAAAGAAAAAAAAGTATTTTGGCGCTATAAAAAAATTAATATTTCTTAAAAATTTCAATATGCTTTTCCATTTACCAACGTAACACCAACATGACATGATCCCGGGCGCAGAATCGGTGCAACGCTGCGACACACATCACAAACTCTTGAAAATGTTTGAAGGTTATTTTTCTACTGTTAAAGTTTCTTTTAAAAAATGCTAGAAATCATTTACTATGTACAAAAATTTGTCTAGGTACCATAAAAAATGCAAATTTTGGCAAATAATCACAAAAAATAGTTATTTTCGTCAAAATGCCCCCCCCCCCCAAAAAAAAAGCATCACCCGGAAATTTTGTAAATGGATGTGAAAAAAAACCAGCAAATTTCGTCAACAGATTGCAAAAAACAACAAATTTTATGAAAAGATCTCTAAAAAATTTGTCAAAAAAATGCAAAAAAAAAAAATTGTCTAGGTATCCCAAATAAAACAAATTTCGTGAAAGTATTGCAAAAAATCAAAATTTTGCCAAAACATCTAAAAAAATTGGCAATTTTCAAGAAAAAATTTCGAAAAATAAAGCCAAATTCCACAAAAAAAAAAAAATCCCTAAAAAATGGCAAATTTGTAAACATATTGTGAAAATAAAATTCAAAATATTGTAAGAAAACAAAAAAATTTGACAAATCATTGTGGGTAAACAACAAATTTTGTCAGATTAAAAAAAAAAAAAAAAAAAAAAAAAAGCAAATTTCATCAAATAATCACAAAAAAAGTAAATTTCGCAAAAAAAACCCAAAAAATTTTGCAAAAAGATCTTTAATAAAACAGCAAATTACATTGAAAGATCGTGACAAAACGACAATTTCATCGAAAGAACTCGAGAAAAACGATAAACTTCTCCGAAACTGTCCAGGTATCATAAAAGACACGAATTTCGTCCAAAGATCTCAAAAGCACATAAATTTTGTCTAAGTAATCGCAAAAAAAGGTAAATTTCGCAAAAAATAGCAAAAAAAAAAACACATTTCTCAAAAAGATAACAAAAAACGACAATTTCTCAAAAAAATCATGAAAAAAGGATAAATTCGATAAAATGGCAAATTACATCAAAAGATTGTGAGAAAAAAACAACAAATTTCAAAAAACAACTTTCATTAATTGCAGGGGGAAAAGATGCAACATTTCTTTGTTCATCAGAAAAAAAAAAGTCACAAAATTTCTCGATCCATCACATGAAAAAAAGAAAAATTTGTCAATCAGTTGAAGAAAAAATACAAAAATCGACAGTTGGTCATGTGGGGTAAAAATTATAAAATTCATTAATGAATCATGGATAAAAAGTCATTTAGTATGTAAAAAAGCCCACAAAAATCTTGTGATTGATCGAGACATTTCAGAATGTTTTTTCTGGGTGTCTTACGATGGGAATACTGCAGTTCAGTGTACCATTGAACTGTGTGCTGAGTGACATATGTTTATTCCCTCATTCTGTAGGCAATTAAATATATGTATGGAATTTTTTATCGCAACGTAATAAGTATATTTTTAACATAGGATCAGAGTAAATTAGTCTTTTCAACAAATAACCTAGTAAGTGAGAACTAACTTTTTTATTGATAGGCAATGTAACATCAGGTCAATCGAGTTTATTTTGATTTTGCCCGTGTTTTTGAAGGACATAATTTAACCGTTTTTTCTATTGCATAACACTTCTTATTTTGTTTTCAATCTTTTTTTTTAGTAGTTTCTTATTGTGATCCTCATTTCTGTCATATGAAAAATTCATTTCTATTTTGCCTATAGCCTTTACATAATGTTAACAAATTTAAAAAAAAAAAAAAAAAAAAAAACGGAAAAAAAAAACAAATTTCCAAAAAAAAAAAGGATAAATTCGATAAAACGGCAAATTACATCGAAAGATGGCAAGAAAATACGACAAATTTCACTGAAAATCCCTGAGAAAACAAATAATTATTTCCTGGTATCATAAAAGACGTGAATTTCGTCCAAAGATCGTGGAAATACTTTAAATCTGTCTAGGTACTTCAAAAAAGGCAAATATTGGTAAACAGATTGTGAGAAAACAACATATTTTGTCAAAAGATGCAAAAAAGAGGTACATTTCATTAAAAGATCACAAAAAGGTAAATTTTGTAAAAAAAAGGTGAAAAAAAGACAAATTTCTGAAAATAACAAAAAAATGAAAATTTTCACAATAAAAAAAGATAATTTCTATAAAACAGCAAATTACATCGAAAGATCGTGAGAAAATGACAAATTTCACCAAAAATCCCTAAGAAAACAAATAATTTTATCCAAGTATAAAAAAAACATGAATTTTGGCAAATAATCACAAAAATAACAAATTTCGTCAAAATACCCCCCCCCCAAAAAAAAAAGAACACCTGGAAATTTTGTAAATAGATGTTAAAAAAAAACAGCAAATTTCGTAAACAGATTGCAAAAAACAACAAATTTCTTCAAAAGATCTCTAAAAAATTTGTCAAAAAACTGCAGAAAAAAAAATTGTCCAAGTATCTCAAATAAAACAAATTTCGTAGAAATATTGCAAAAAATCAAAATTTTGCCAAAACGTTTAAAAAGATTTCGAAAAAAAAGCAAATTTTGACAAAAAAAAAATCTAAAAAATGGCAAATTAAACATATTGTGAAAAAAAAATTCAAAATATTGTGAGAAAACAACAAATTTTGACAAATGATTGTGAATAAACAGCAAATTTCATCAAAGGATTGAAAAAAAAAAAAACAAATTTCATTAAATAATCACAAAAAAGGTAATTTCGCAGAAAAAAACAACAAATTTTGCAAAAAGATCTTCAATAAAACGGAAAATTACATCGAAAGATCATGACAAAACAACAATTTCATCGAAAGAACTCGAGAAAAACGATAAACTTCTTCAAAACTGTCCAGGTATCATAAAAGACGCAAATTTCGTCCAAGATCTCAAAAGCACAGAAATTTTGTCTAGGTAATCGCAAAAAAATGTAAATTTCGCAAAAAATAGCAAAAAAAGGACAAATTTCTCAAAAAGATAACAAAAAACGACATTTTCTCAAAAAAAAAAAAAAATCACGAAAGAAGGATAAATTTAATAAAACGGCAAATTACATCAAAAGATTGCAAGAAAAAAACAACTTCCATTAATTGCAGGGAGAAAAGATGCAACATTTCTTTGATCATCAGAAAAAAAAAAAATCACAAAATTTCTCGATCCATCACATGAAAAATAGAAAATTTGTCAATCAGTTCGACAGTTAGTCATGTGGGGTAAAAATTATAAAATTCATTAATCAATCATGGAAAAAAAGTCATTCAGTTATGTAACAACCCCACAAAAATTATCATTCAGTAGAAGTCCCCACAAAAATCTTGTGATTGATTGAGACATTTCAGAATGTTTTTTGCATGTCCAAATTAAAAAAATATATAAAAATGTAATAAAACGAGGACGATGTTCTATAATAGTGTATAATCACTAATAGAATACCATGTTGGTTGTAGAATACTACTATTCACTAAGATTCAATAGTGGGATGAGCAGTCGTTCTGGTAAGTGGATAAGCCATGGATTTGTTCTCGTAGGAGTTTCTCCAATAACAATGCAAGAAAATCAGTGTTTTAGTTCTTTATTATTTAGAGCACGAACTTAAGTTACTCCACAGATCACCGTTCCACACATCTATCACTACGGCCTTCGCTCACTAAGCTGCAACATTCCGGCGTTCTACAATCTCGGAAAAAATGACATTTCTAATTCAGCGGAGAAATAAAACGCGCGTCTTGATAGTTTAAAGAAAAGGTGCATTCTAATCTCCTGAAAAGCCAAATGAAAAAATCATTTTCACGACAAAACTAGCGCCCTCCTACTCCGCGTCAATCATTTTAAAAATCCAATCAGGATGGACTCGAGCCTCTAACGGACAAAATGATCAATTCTAATTGGCCGTAATAGGCGGTCTACTGGCAAGAACTATATTTTTTCCTCGGAACACTAAGCCCTTTAGCAACGCGTAGTAACACTTGTCACGCGATGTTAAAAAATAAAAAATAAAATTAAAATCGCAGGAATATGCCAGAAAGTAAAAAGCTTACGAAATACTTCCCGCCTTTTTGAGAAGCAAGAAATAATTTATTAATAACTAAAGTAAGAAAAAGAATTTTAGCTGTTACAAGACGAAACTAAGATTGAAATATGTTCCACAAATTTAGAATTGAAGCTAAGAGAGAATAAAAAAAAAATGGCGCAAATTTTTTTTTTTTTTATTATTTTATTACAAATCCCCCCTCCCAGAAAGACGGGTGAAAAAGTAGGTCTGAGACCTGCAATTTCACAGAAAGGGAGATGATGCAGACTTAGCTCACGAAGTTGTTGATATAAGTAATAATAATTAGATACTGAATAAAAAAAAAATTTAAATTAATTTCTCTTTTTTATATAAATTTAGAACTCAAATTTAAAAACACCAAGGTGATGCGTGGAATAACTTCAAATTTAAATACAATAAAATAGGCTTCAATACAAATACAAGATATAATCTTGTTTAAAGTACACATCAAAAAGTAATTTGAAAATATAAGCAATTACCCATAGTAATAACATAAAAATGAAACATAAAAATGAAAAACAATAACGTTAAATTCTTTTTTAACAATGTCAAATCTAGAAATCAATTTTTAAAAGTTTATTTCAAAAATCTTCTTAAAGTCATATTTGGAATGGCATAGTTCATTACCTCATTTTAAGGATGTCTAATTCATTTAACTGTCCAAATTCATCAGCTAACATTATAATATTAGTTCAGTTTTTGTGTGAGTAAGTCCTTGAACATTCATAACAGTTCCATTTTGGAATCTTTGTGAAAATACTTTTATAATTGTATTTTTAATTAATAACACATTTTATAATATAGTAATAATAAAATTTAACAATGTAAATAATAAACAATATAATTAAGAAACATAATAAGGAAAAATATCAATAATAATAAATATCATAAGTGTAAGTAAATCTCATAATGGGTATAAGTAAATCTCATAATGGGTATAAGTAAATCTCTTAATAAGTAATAATAAATATCACAAAAGACATTCTTTAAATACTTAATCTCGTTTATCTCATCTCATATTTTTGGGATGAAATATAGAGAGAAGTGGAATAAAATAAAAAAATGCAATCAACTATGAAATCATTTACTTAATCTGGTAATCCGAGTACAGGATTAAGTAGGAATATGTACAAAAAAAAATTTAAAATATAATATGATAAATTAAAATAAAATAAAGATAAATAAAAATTTTGTTCATGTTTGAGAATGCACGTGACCTTCAAACTACTAAGACTCTTTAAAAGAAATATTAATAAAATAAAAAAAAAATAAAAGACAAGATTATTAATGTCAATTCATGTCAAATAATTACGCAATAAATATTCTCTCGGTGTGATAAAACATTGCAAGATGCAAGTAGGAAAGAGAAAAAGAAACAAAATTATATTATAATTGACATGTACTTTGACTGGAATGCAGCAGCAAAGAAAGAGAAAAAGAAGAAAAAAAAATTAAAATAAAGTGATAAAAATTTTGTTACTTGACAAATAATTAATTTATTAATTGATAGCTTAAATTTAATATTCAGTTGAAAAAAAAGTATTCTAAGTAGAGTAATTCAGTACAGAATAAGAAATTTCCACTTTGTTCGTCTACGCCGGCATAAATAAACAAATATAAAAATTTCCAGACAAGTGACACTCTCGCTGCAGTCAAGAGATATCATTGCCATTCTGTGAGAATTACAGGATATTATCTGAATTAAAATATGAAAAGAAATTTACTGTTTAAGAGAAAAAATTATAAAATGATAAACTAGAGATATAGTTTAAGCTACAGTTTTTACCTGAGTTTGTTGTTGTTGATTAGGGGGTTGTTGCTCATGACTTAATTTAAATTTATCAGGGGAATAATAAGGCCTTAATTTAGATACATGTACTATTTCTGAACTTTTGAACTGGTTTTGCCTATCAATTTCAAAATTTACTTCGGATAATTTGTTAAGAATTTTATAAGGGCCACTAAATACTTGTGACAACTTTCTAGTATTAGGGTACTGAAATTCTTCATAGATAACTAGATCTCCTATTTTAAATTTTGGTTCGATATAATCTTTATCATAATATCTTTTATTTTTTAAATGAAATTCATCAGTTCTTATTTTAGCAATTTTAAGTGCTTCATGAACAGGGGGATAATAATTTTGTTGTAAGGGGGAGTCATAGGGTAATTGGCCAAAAAGCAAGTACGCAGGTGGAAATTTGGTAATAGAATGGGGTGTATTATTATATTCATTAATTACCTCAGTTAAAAGCTTAGTCCAGGGAATTTTAGAGGTAGTGGAGTTTACTTTACATTTTAATCTAGTTACTATTGTCTGATTTACTCTTTCACATTTCCCATTCGTTTGTGGATGATGGGCAGTGGTCAAACGTTGTTTAATATTATGATTTCGCAGGAATTTTTTGAATCTTGAAGAAGTAAAAGCAGCATTCCTGTCACTAAGTATTTTTTGAGGGGACTGTACACTTGAAATCTTACTAAAACAGAATAATTGTTGAGGGATTTTGATATTGAAAATTTGTTTCAGACAATTTGTATAAGTTTCTGTAGTGACACTTTTGGAAGGAAATGCCCAAACATATCTTGTGGCATGGTCTATTATAATATGGAGATATTTTTTTGTAGAATTATAATAATTGAACCCTCCTACAGTATCAACAGACAGACAGTCAAAAGGTTGATCTGTAGTGGGCATAGCTTGTAATAAGCCAAATTTTTTCTGTCTAGGTTTTTTATTTTTCTGGCAAATATCACAGTATTTAACAAAGTTAGTAATGTCTTGGGTCATATCTGGCCAATAATAGTTAGGAGAAATTAAATTTTGCATTTTTTGAACACCAGGGTGACCAAACTGTTCATGAGCAACATTAAGCAATTTTTTTCTTAGGGACATGGGAACTACCACTTTACGAAAACCTTTTCTTTTAACTATAATCAGTCCATTGTCATTAATATAATTTGATCCACACACATTTTCTTTTTCTTGCATCTCAATAATCTCTTTAACGTCAAGAAGAAAAGTAAGGGGCTTACAAAAATGAGAAATAGGGTTTCGGGACAACATGTCGGCTTCGACATTTGTAGATCCCTTTAAGTACTCTATTTTGTAATCGAACATACTTAACTTCAATGACCACCTAAATAATCGACCTCTTAAATGTTTGACATTTTTTAACCAAACAAGAGATGCATGATCAGTATGGATGGTAAATTGTACACCGTGAAAGTAATGATAAAATTTATCTAAAGTATCAATGATAGCAAGACACTCTAGTTCGGTAATGAAATAATTTTTCTCATAACTTCTCAATCCTCTAGAAAAATAAGCAATTGGATGTAAAAAGTTATTATGGTCGGGTTGTTTAAGAACTGCACCTACCGCTACCTGAGAAGCGTCAACAAACATGTGTAGGGGTAATTTTGGGTCATAAATCTTTAAAATTGGTTTAGAAATGAGGGCATCTTTTAATTTTTTAAAAGAGTTTTGACATTCAGTATTCCATTCCCAAATAGTATCTTTCTTAAGTAATTTATTTAGGGGGTGTCTAATTTCAGCATATTTGTCAATAAATTTATGATACACATTTATAGAACCAAGAAATCTTTGTAATTCTTTAGTGTTAGTAGGAGGTTTTAATTTTTTAATCGTTTCTATATTAGTATTAGCTGGAGTTAAAGTTCCATTTTGGATTTCATACCCTAGAAAATTGATTTGTTTTTGAGCAAAAGTACATTTAGATAATTTTAATTTAATATTTTCTATTCGGCATAAATCAAAAATTTGGATGAGATGCTGTATATGTTCATCTATTGATTTAGAAAAAATAATTATATCATCAAAATAATAACAAGCAAAGTCTATTTTATATTTTGTAAGAATTCTTCTAATTGTCCTGTTGAAAATTGGGGGGCCTACCTTTACACCAAAGGGGAGAACATTCCATTCCCAGAGCCCACAATTAGTAGTAAAGGCTAACTTTTCGGAATCGGCTGGGTGAATAGGTATGTGCCAATAGCCTGAGGCTAAATCTAGTGTAGAGAAATATTGGGCACCACTTAATTTGTCTAAAATTTCATCTATTCGGGGTAAAGGCTCAGCGTCATTTTTCATGATAGAATTTAATTTTCGGTAGTCAACACACATTCGGGTTTTTTTACCTTCATCTCGTTTATTTACTAACGTAACTGGAGAAGAGTACGGGCTATAACTTTCTTTAATTAACCCAGCAGCTAATAATGATTGGATTTGCTGAGATATTTCTTTTTCATCAGCAGTGGATGTACGATAAGGCCTCAAAGATATTGGTAGGTCAGATTTAAGATAAATACGCTGAGGTTCAATATTAATTCTCCCTACATCATATTTATTTTTTGCAAAAATATCTAAATAATCCCTTAAAAGTTCCCTTACATTTTTATTTTGAATAGCATTCAGATCCCCCAATAGATTATAATCATCATTATTAGTTCGCGACAAGGATTGAGGAGTTATGGTATTTCCATAATCGGGTTGCACAGTAGTATCATTTTTTATAATATCAAAATGAAGCAATTCTAAGTTATCACTGGATATGTTGACATATGGGTTTAACGAAATATTGTCTTGTAACACCTGGCTTTTTGCACAATCAATTTTTAATTTAAATTTGGCACAATCAGGTAAACCTAAAATAGCATAGTCCAAATCAAGTTGACTTACTAAAAAATTAACATATCTCTTTATATTACCAAATTTAATACATAATCGACAAGATTTATTAATTGTAAGAGTTCCTTGTGCCTGTCTGATAGTAATAGGGGTAACATTATGTAAATTACCATTTAAATATCGAACAAATTTGAGGGGTAAAATTGAGACAGTTGATCCACTATCCACCACACAATACACTTTGTTATTGCCCACATATCCAGGGATAAATAATTGTCAGACATTATTAGTAGGGGGTGGTTGAATATGAGCAGGAGTTTGAGCTTGACAGGAATTTGTGTTAAATATACAACTCCTCTCCCAATGATATGCATTTTCTATGCCTCTGTTTAAACATACTCTGCACGGACGACTAGGGTAATTGTTTTGATAATGAGTTGCAGGCATTCTAGGAGTGAAAAACCTAGGATTAAAATTTTGGGATGGATTGTTTGGAGTAGGTCGAGTCCAATGTCTGGGCTGAGGATTGGGATTGTGCATTGGTCTAGTTTGTTGAAAATTTCTATTGCCGTTATTAGAGGTATGAATTGGAATCGCTGCTAATTGTTTAGCAATGCGAAACCATTCACGAGTATTGGAAGGAGGGTTAACCCTCAAACAATTTTGATACTCCGGCTGAAGGCCATCAATTAATCCCTGTATAATTAAATTTTCCTCAAGCTGAAGTTGCCTTCCAATCTCAACTTTCTTTCTAAAATAAGAATCCAAATCACTTAGATCATTTAACTTTAAGGAAGTAAATTCAGAAAATTTTGGAACTCTAACTTGAATGAATTTTTCACTTAAAATCTCGACAATTTCTTCATAAGTAGCACAATCCAAACAATCATTGATATAAGTTTTTAGCGCTTCCCCCTTTAAATATTTTGAAATATTTTGATGTTTCCACTCATTATCTTTCTTTTCTACCGAACATTCTCGATCAAAATGTTTAAACCATTTAAATATATCCATGCCCAACCCAAATTCAAAAGGGACAATATCAAGTTTATTTTCTGACATTTTTTCTTCTTTTACTAATCCTGATCTTAATAGCATATAAGAAGGATAATTCATATGGAAAATATTTAAATGCTATACTTCAATTATTAAAATTCAATTACTATACTTCAAATACCTCAATAAATAATAATAAAAATAAATAAATAATAAATAAATAAGTAATAAAATAATAAATATCGGGTTTCCATACATGGGAAATAACAAATAATTTTAAAAACAAAAATACTTTTCTTTACGTATGGAAAATAAATTTTGCAACAGAGTATTTTTTTAACAACAAATTAATCCATCTTTCGATTTAAAAAAAAAAAAATAACACCTTTAAAACTAAATAAAATTTCTATGAGCAGAAAATTTTAACTAATTATAAATTAAGAACAAATTTATTTTTTAATATTTGTAATAAAAGAGAGAGAAAAAAAATCAAGAATTTAAACAAAGAAATTATCATTAAATTTCTTAATCAATAAAACAATAAAATAATAAATAATAACTTACAGACATGTTCGATGTGGCCTTGTTCAAATACCTAATTTTTTATTAAACTAAACAAAAATAAAGAACTTCGTAGATACGACTCACAGGTGTAAATTTCAATTATCTTGTATTACTGATGGAATCTACCGTAGTTTCGCAACCATACAGCAGGTGTTCATTTATTATGAAATGAAAATTTATCAAAATATTTATGCACTTTTACCTAGAAAATACAGTAAATAAATAAATAAAAGAAAATGATGTTGAATTGATTTCATGCAGGTGATCTTTTGTAATTTTTATTTTGCATATCTCACAGTTTGGTTGCATATCTCTCAGTTGAAAAGTTTCTCACTAGAATGCGAGGTATATTTCACATTTAAAATATTTGTAGATGTAGATACCACACATAATTACAAACAAAACTTTATAAGACGATCTTTTTTCAGCTGAAAGGTTTATCATTTATGCACATGAAGATGTTTTTCCATGCAGGCCATCTCGTCGTAACATGGGTGGAAGTAGACGCAGATGAGGTTAAAGATGCGTGCAGCTAACATCTCAAAAACTCTGACTGTTAGTAACACACATTGAGTCTTATTGCAGGAAACAAAATTACAATATTAGTATTAACACACAGCAGCTGATCCCATCCATCTTCAGTCTTGGACATACCATTTAGATGGAAGATATCATAGTTATTTTTTTTTTCTGTATTAAATGTTAAGATGAAAACAATACCAGGAAAAATGTAGGAACAACTGTAAGTGTATGAAGAGCATGCAGCTTATTCTCAAAAGTTTTACGCCGGTTCATTTTTCATCCTGCCGGCTAAAATGTAATAAAACGAGGACGATGTTCTATAATAGTGTATAATCACTAATAGAATACCATGTTGGTTGTAGAATACTACTATTCACTAAGATTCAATAGTGGGATGAGCAGTCGTTCTGGTAAGTGGATAAGCCATGGATTTGTTCTCGTAGGAGTTTCTCCAATAACAATGCAAGAAAATCAGTGTTTTAGTTCTTTATTATTTAGAGCACGAACTTAAGTTACTCCACAGATCACCGTTCCACACATCTATCACTACGGCCTTCGCTCACTAAGCTGCAACATTCCGGCGTTCTACAATCTCGGAAAAAATGACATTTCTAATTCAGCGGAGAAATAAAACGCGCGTCTTGATAGTTTAAAGAAAAGGTGCATTCTAATCTCCTGAAAAGCCAAATGAAAAAATCATTTTCACGACAAAACTAGCGCCCTCCTACTCCGCGTCAATCATTTTAAAAATCCAATCAGGATGGACTCGAGCCTCTAACGGACAAAATGATCAATTCTAATTGGCCGTAATAGGCGGTCTACTGGCAAGAACTATATTTTTTCCTCGGAACACTAAGCCCTTTAGCAACGCGTAGTAACACTTGTCACGCGATGTTAAAAAATAAAAAATAAAATTAAAATCGCAGGAATATGCCAGAAAGTAAAAAGCTTACGAAATACTTCCCGCCTTTTTGAGAAGCAAGAAATAATTTATTAATAACTAAAGTAAGAAAAAGAATTTTAGCTGTTACAAGACGAAACTAAGATTGAAATATGTTCCACAAATTTAGAATTGAAGCTAAGAGAGAATAAAAAAAAAATGGCGCAATTTTTTTTTTTTTTTTTTTTTTTTTTTTTATTACATATATATTTTGTAGCTGCAGATTTAAAAAAGTAAGTTATTTATAAGGCATCTATTTTGACCTCTTATTATTTTGTTTATTTTTGCAAGACCTATGTTTATTTAGTTGAGTAATACGAATTTAGAATTTACAATGTTTTGTCTTTTGTTATTTTTTATCAATTTTTAAAATGATAATGCAGCAAATGTAAATGCTATAGGCAAAATAGAAATGAAATTTTCATATGACAGAAATGAAGATCACAATAAGGAATTACTTTAGAAAAAAGAAAAAGATTGAAAACAAAATAAGAAGTGTTAAGCAATAGAAAAAACGGTTAAATTGTGTCCTTCAATAAAAACGGGCAAAATCAAAATAAATAATATTATGAAATATAAAATTATAATATTATGAAATATAAAATTAAGCATCGATCGAAAAAATACTATCCGAGAAAAGTTTTCGCGAACATCGTAAGGGGGATATTTTACTTCAGTGTACCCATGGCAGAATAGAAATGTATTTTTCATATGACAGAAATGAAGATCAAAATAAGGAATTACTTTAAAAAAAAGAAAAAGATTGAAAACAAAATAAGAAGTGTTATGCAATAGAAAAAACGGTTAAATTATGTCCTTCAATAAAAACGGGCAAAATCAAAATAAATAAACTCGATCGACCCGATGTTACATTGCATTAAAAAAAAAGTTCTCACTTACCAGGTTATATTGTTGAAAAGAATAATTTAAGCTGTAATAGATTACTCTGATCCTATGTTAAAAATATACTAAAATATAAAAAATCCATACATATATTTAATTGCACATTTTAAACATATGTCACTCAGCAAACAGTATCCATTGGCTCTGCTACGAACGAACGCGGGCATACCACGCTAACATTTAGAGACAGTAACTATCTCTTCTCTCATTGGTTCTGTTGTCGGATCTCCGCAAGCACGCATGCGCAGAGAGCACTTTGAGTGTGCTGAATAAATAGGGCTTTCGTTTTAATATATAGATAACTCTGTCAATTTTAATGTTATGTGAATGGGACCTTTTTTCTCTTACTTGTTAGAGTAGTGGGAAAAATTTACTAAATATCACTTATAGGACCGGGGGACCGTATAAAAAGTTAATTTTCGTAATTTTTTAATGAAAGAAATTTTTGAGCTAAATCGCTTGAAAAACAATTCTTTACCTTTTTTAAAGCATTTTTGCAATTGGAACTATATGTCTATGACTAACGGTTTAGAAATTAGCCATTGGCCACCGTTGAAAGGGGACACCCTGTATATTGGTGAAACAAAGCTGAAGAGTATCAAATGCATAAAAAATTGCAATTTTAAGAAAAGACTTAAGATATATTTTTCAATATTTTAATAATATTAAGATATTTTTACTAATATATTTTTTTTTTTGGTGGAAAAAGATATAGAATGTCAAGCGACGCAACATAGTTGATTGCTATTAAACAGTGGTTTTTTATTTACTTAATTATTTATTTTTAGAAATTTAAAACGTATATTAAAGAAGTAACTAATTACTTTTTACTGTATTATTTCTGGTTTCAATAATATATTGTTCATGTATTTCTTTTTAATATACTTAAAAAAATCTGCTAATTAAGCTTTAAAATATACCTACAATCATATCATATACATACCAATCCATTGATCATTGATCAATCCTCCTATTTAGTCCAGGCAGTGCTCAAAAAAGACAAATAAATGCAAGTTTTGGTGTATTTTTGATTTTTGGTTCTTTTTATGTTTTGTGGGTCGCTGAACACGAATCTGGTATTATCCAACAAAATCTCACCCCGGAAACACGTTTTTTTGGCAAAAAACATGCAAAAACGTGGCTTTTTTCGTTTTTTCTAAATAACTTCAAAATTATGAATTTTACATAAAAGTCATCAGTGCATAAATTAAAGAGCACAAAATTTCCCTACATTTTATGTATTTAATTTTTTTTTCTCTGATCAATGGTTTAGCCTTGAGAGAGCCGCAAAAATGGGTGTGAAAAGCAAAAATTCTGGAAAACGTGAATTACAGCACCGTATGCCGATGGAACATGAAAAACAACCAATTTACGCAAATTTTCCCCACTTAATGATATTAAATATATTATTATTGACTATATTTTATTGATATGATGTTCATTGTTTCTTTCATTACAAAAAAATAAATAAAAATGAGCATATTTGTGATCAAAATCTTCATTTGCTATTACAAAATAATAATAGAAATAATTTCTTAATTTGACTTTTAAATAACGCAAATAAAATAACAGGCTTTAACATATAAAAGCTGACACGGATTCCAGTTCTTAAAGTTCTCTAAGTTCAAAATGTGGGTGTGAAAATAAAAAAAATCCGGAAAATAGGAATGATGGTACTGTACATAGATTTAACATGAAAACTGTTTTTCGCAAAGATTGACTTTAAATGATACTGAAGATATTGTGATCGAGTATATTTTACAATGAAGTTGCTAACAATAAAAACGATGACTCATTATGAATTATTATTTAATTATAAATAATTATCTACATTAAGTACATTTACTTAAAAAACAAAGTACTATTTCCGCTTTCTTTAATTTGAGGATCCCTGCTTTTCATCGACATCTACAAAATAGAAAATAGACAAATGGAATTAGTGGGTGTTCTTATAAATATCAATATTATAATTAAAAATATTTTTAATAGTAAATATTTGATACCTTGCGGCATGACTATTTCCCCTTCCATTAGGTCCTCTGATTCATTGTGTGGGCAATCCATTTTCAGATCGGCTTCAATGTCTAGCTCATCCTCTTCGTCTTGACACACAACTGCGATGTTGTTGCAGTTTCCCGAAGCAAATCTTCTATCTGATATCTTTGCAAATAGTTTTGCTGCTGCTTCAACCACTCGCAGCCTCTCATCTCGATCAGATTTATAGGTTTGCTGATACCATGCATTAGTAAGTATTTTCCCTCCTATATTCTCGAAACACACAATGGACTTTTTTTCTGATTCTTTGTGATCAGTATGCCGTCTCCATATCTCTCAAGGAGTTTAAACTTTACATTTCTCATATCTGGTTGATAACTCCCTGTAACCTGTTTCAATAGCTCTTCCATGGAGAATTGTCACTCGTCATCATGATTTTCAAGGTAATCGTATATACTTTGCATTGCTCTGTTGATTGCCTCGGCATATAAACCATGTTTCTTCTGTTCTTGGACCTTCTATCTCCCATAAATATATTTAAAATATTTGATGTGGTATTGAGCATCTGCTGCGATCAAATCATTCACTGGTTCGATGCGCTGAATTATAGCCTGCTCATAATCATCATTTCGAGCTCTTGCTGCTTTCAGAATTGTACTTTTGCATCCCATGTGTAGCACACTGTATACAGTATTGCGTTTGCTTGGTGGATTTTTCGCTTGTGTTGCAATGAACTCTTCCGAAATGACCAGTCCACATATAAAACAATTAGTTCGAAAATTAAACTGAGGAGTTGATGATCTTAAAATTTGAGAAATGTTCCTCATTTTGTTCCTCAGTCTTCCTCACATAAGCAGTAATCATCCGTTCATTTACGTATGCTTTTCTACACTTAACATGCACATCTAATGAGGTTTTCCCCTTTAGGAAAACTGCCTTTCCATCCTTTATTTCTGTACTTGCCTTGATTAACGCTGCAATACCTCGACTAACTTTCACTGACGGCCCCTCTTCTAAAGGAGAGTCAGAAATAAAACACAGGGACATCGCGCAAAATCACTTTAGATGTTCTCTTTATTCACGAAGATACAAACAGTAAATTACTAAATTATAAGTAAGCAGTTGCATATGGAAACTGAGAGGAATGTGTCCTCCTGATAAGCTAGTGATCTGTGCGACGCATATTTCTAACAGAGGCAAAACTGGTAGGGAAGGGGGGTTAGTATTCCTCTAAACGTGGACATGGGATGAGGGGGTGGGCCCTTGACTAACATTATTTCACACTTGCATCCCTTCAATCAAGGGGGAATGTGCATATAGGATCAGTTAAATCCTGTTTTAGTTATCTTATTTACATCATTTAAAAGTCAAACTAAGAAATTATTACTATTCTTATTTTGTAATAGCAAATGAAGATTTTGATCACAGATATGCTCATTTTTATTTATTTTTTAGTTATGAAAGAAACAATGAACATCAGATTAATAAAATGTAGTCAATAATAATATATTTAGCATTATTAAGTGGGAAAATTTTGCGTAAAATGGTTGTTTTTCATGTTTCATCGACGTACGGTGCTAATTCATGTTTTTCAGATTTTTTTGCTTTTCACACCCATTTTTGCGACTCTCTCACAGCTAAACAATTGATCAGAGAAAAAAACTTTAAGTATATAAAATGTAGGAAATTTTATGCTCTTTAGTTTATGCATTGATGACTTTCATGTAAAATACATAATTTTACATAATTTTACATAATGCATAAGTTATTTAGAAAAAACGAAAAAAAGCCACGTTTTTTGCCAAATAAAAACGTGTTTCCGGGGAGAAATTTTGTTGGATAATGCCAGATTCGTATTCAGCGACCCAAAAAACATAAAGGGAACCAAAAATCAAAACTACACCAAAATTTGCATTTATTTTTTACCAAATGCCTGGACTAATTTACCTTTATACATAAAGGTATTTATATCTATATCTACATCTATATATGAATATCTCTCTGTCTGTAAATATATCATTATCTATACGTGTATCTATGTATTTTTATGTATATTTAAATCTATAGCTATAATGTGCTCATGAGTGCCTGTGCTTGTGTCGACTTACAATTTTACAACTAACGTTCAGATTACTCCGATTTCGTAATAAATTTATTTTAGAGTATTGCAAAGTTAAAAACATATTCCAAAGAACATTAATGTAAATACTCATAAAAATAACATAAAAAATGATAAAACAATGACAAAAGTCTGCATTTTGAACATTTTATAATGTTTACGTCACTGTAAAAATACTTTTATAATATAAATTAAAGGTCTTCTTAGTAAAAAATATTTTTTAAACAATTCCACTTCAAAAAATATTTTCAGAATTTTTCGCATTTTATTTGTAAGAAAAGGAAATGAAAATCTCGAAAATAATGTGTAACTCATTGAGGTTTTAAAGGAGACTTTTGAATGGAACGATGACATCACAATAGATTCTACAACAGAACTGCTGATTTAATCTGTTTTTGATTTCTTTGTTGGCGAAACAAAACTATAGTATCAAATACATAAAAAATGGACTATTTAAAGAAAAGACTTGAGATATATATTTCAAGATAAGAGTAAGATAAATTTACCAATACATTTTGCGATGGAAAATAATATTAATGTGAAGTGGAACAATATGGTTGATAATTATTTAAACAGTTTTTCTTCTCTTTTTATGAAATTTAAAGCGTACGTTAAATAAATAAATAATTTCTTTTTACTGTATTTTTTCTGGTTTAAGTAATATCTTCTTCACGTATTTTTTTTTAATATACTTAAAAAATTCTACTAATTCAACTTTAAAATATGCCTACAATCATGTTATCTACTTACCAACCCAATGATCAATCCACATCCACCTGTTTATCTTCATTCATATAAGTATATATAACTGTATCGCCATCTATTTATGAATCTCTCTATCTGTAACTATATCTGTATTTATCTACCTATATCTATATTTACATCTGTATCTATAATGCGCTAATGTGTGCATGTGCTTGCGTCGATTTAAAATTTTTTAACTGATGATCAGATTATTCCGGCATAATAATAAATTTATTTAGAGTATCGCGAAGTTAAAAACATATATCAAGGAACATTAATGGAAATCGTCTTAAAGACAATGTGAAAAATGGTAAAATAGTGAGAAATGTCTACATTTGGAACATTTTATAATATTTATATCACTGCGAAAATCCTTTTATAAAACAAATTAATGTTCTTACCACTCAAAAATAAAATTTTATTTTTTAAACTATTTTACTTAAAAAATTATTCGCAGAAATTTTCACAATTTATTTGAAAGAGAACGAAATGAAAATCTCGAAAAGTTAACTGATTGTGCTTTGAAAGGAGACTTACAAATGGAACGATGACATCACAATGGATTCAACAACAAAACTGTTTCAGATTTGTTTGTTGGTGAACGAAACTGGAGTATCAACGAGAAAAAAAGCGCGATTGAAAGAAAAGATTTATGAGATATTTTTCTGATATAGAATGATGTAGATAGTGTAGGCCAGTAACATGGTTGATTAATAACCCATAACTGGAGACACGAATTTACGCGAAGACTTTTCTTTTTTGTCTTTCGTAAACTGCATTGGAACTTATTTTGGAAACGCAACATATTCTGGAAATAATTTAATGATAAAAGAACTACTTGATGGTACTTATTTATCTATATATGTATATTAAATCTAGATACATAATGTGCTTATAAGTGTATGCACTTGTGTCGATTTACAGCTTTACAACTGATGTTCAGATTATTCCAACTTCATAATAAATTTATCTTAAAAGATTGCGATATCAAAAAATATTCCGACTAACATTAATGTAAATCGTCATAAAAATAACATACAAAATAGTAAAAGAACGACAAAAGTGTAAATTTGGAACATTTTATAAAAGTAACGTCACTTGCATAAATGCTTTTAGAACAGAAATAAATAAAGTTCTTCTCCCTCAAAGATTTTCACATTATATTTTAAAGAGAAGCAAATGAAAATCTCGAAAAGATAATATTAACTGATTCAGCTTTGAAAGGAGACTTACAAATTGAATGAATATATATATCACAATAGATTCGACAACAGAACTGCTGATTTAATCTGTTTGGGATTTATTTGTTGGCGAAACGAAACTGGAGTAGCAAATATATAAAAAAAGGACTATTTAAAGAGAAAACTTAAGATATAGTTTTCAAAATTTTAATAAGAATAAGATATTTTTGCTAAAATATATTGTGATAAAAAAATGATACAGAATGTGAAGTAACGCAACATGGTAGATAATTATTATACCAGTTTTTTTCTCTTTTTTTTTAGGAAATTTAAAGTGTGCGTTGGAGAAATAAATATTTCCTTTATACTGTTTTTTTTTTTTCGAAATTTATTTGTAAGAGAAGGAAATGAAAATCTCGAAAAGATAATATTAACTGATTGAGCTTTGAAACGAGACTTACAAATATAGCGATGACATCACAATGGATTCAACAATAGAACTGCTGACTTAATCTCCTTCGGGATTTATTTGTTGGCGAAATGAAACTGGAGTACCAAAGAGAAAAAAATTACTATTGAAAAAAAAGGTTTATGAGATAATTTTTTGATGTTGAATGTGTAGGGAAGCAACATTGTTGGTTATTAACCCTCAACTGGAGAGAGACGTGAATCGCC
This sequence comes from Maratus speculifer, assembly GCA_964019185.1. Lineage (NCBI taxonomy): Eukaryota > Metazoa > Arthropoda > Arachnida > Araneae > Salticidae > Maratus > Maratus speculifer. The sequence continues at coordinate 98,889,065 of OZ025302.1, forward strand.
TTATGCGATTTTTCTTTTAAGCACATTTTAACAAAGTTGAAAAATGGTTATGCATTCGGTTTGTCTGTACATCTGTCCACCCTCTAATTCCGGTAAATGTACTCGGATTTTTATGCAATTGATAAAGCTTATTTAGGGTCGCCAAAACATGTTTAGTGTTGAGTATAAAGTATGTACGATTAATAGTTCCTTTACAGGAACACTCAAAATAATACGATTACACTATGGTATAGGGGGAAAATCGTTTGGAGAGTATTTTAATGATATTAGGCTATTTCAAATGTATTGAAACTGATATAAATCACTCGATTTTATTATAATCATGTTAAAACAGAGTATTCATATCATTTTTTTTATTAATTTACAATAACACACAAAAGAAATTGATTACAGTACTGTCTTTACGTAATAATTGCTGAAAAGTACGTTTTAAAATTCGGTATGCGCTTATGAATTTAATTAGTTTTTTACCTATTATTCTTTACATCTAAATTCCATATCTCATATACAAGGATGCATAAAAGTATTCGCATACCATTCTCATTGTTAGAGGAAAATGGTGAAGGGGAATTTTTAACTGAAATATATGTATCTCTTAAAGGAACTAAATTTTGGAAAGTATGGTGTTAATAAATACAAATCTCTATGCCATGTACATCGCTGCTAAAAAAAAAAATAGTATATTTTTCCAATTGTACATAAAAACAGCTGAAATTCGGTTTTGAAATTTTCTACATTTTCATATGGTGAAATGAGACGTAATATTTCAGTGTTTTTGAAACGCTGCAGCTTTATTACATTATTCTAAATATGTTTGAAAGTGCTTCATAATTTATGCTTGAGCCATGATTTTTTTTCTTTCTTGTTTGTCTTTTATAAACGGCATTGGAATTTATTTTGGAAACGCAATATATTCGGGAAATCATTTAATTATAAAAGAACTATTCATGGTACTGAAAAGATGCTTTTAATCAAGAACCAAAAACCACATGATAATCAGATTCAAAGAACAATGCGGACGCATTTTGACTCCCATCTCCAGTTTACGGATTTTGACAAAATGAAAAGATTGTGCAGAAGAAAAATAATAAATATTTCTTTTTGACTTTATATTCTGCAGTTAAAAATTATATTTATTTTTTTAATCCTTCGGGTTCAGTTTTTTTTTTTTTCAATTTTTTCAAGAAAAATACAACAGTTTTTCTCCACTTTTAGCTAGCAACGGTATTTATTCACCATTAAAAAATCAATTTTTGGTGAATTTTAATTTTATTTTCAATTTTGAAAATCTAATTTTAACAGCTCAAAACAGGCTTCGAAGTGCATAACTGCAATCATAGAAGTTTCTTTATAAATCTTATAGTTCTAAGCACAGCGGTTTTTTTCACAACACAAAATACTTACATAAACAAAGAGACGCACACACACGCACAAAATTCAATCTTTATTAAAAGAGACTTTTTTCAATTGCTTAGTTATCAAATATTTAATTTAAACATGAATATTGTAAACAAGTTTGATTTTGCACTTTTGAATTTCATATTTTTAAATAAAAAAAAATATTTCTTCTATAGAGCATGTCCGCCTTTAAATTGTGTTCATAAAACAACTTTCAAATTATCACTTAGCAGAAATAAACAACAAAGCAATAAAAAGAATATTGCTCAGTTAAACTGATGGCACTGAGTTCGCAGGATAATCACACTAATTGTATATTAAAGCCTTTACTTCAAGTAATAATGCTCCTCGAAAAACAGATTAAGAGGGGGGGAGGTAGCTCCGCCGTTTCCGTCCTTTATACTTAATGATTGAACACCCAAACCTAATCAGAGATATGCCTTATCATAATGAATTTATATCCAAAATTTGAAGCAAACTAGATAATTCTGCATATAACGGCATTTATTAAATTAAAGAGGGCTATCCTCCATTCTCCCCTTCATAATTAACCATTACACCCCCAAAATTATTCCGCTATTCGTCTTATCAGAAAGAACCTACATCCAACATTTAAAGCAAAATGGATAACACTGCATAAAAATCTCTTTATATAGTTTAGGGGGGGGGGGAGAATAACCGCCTATTCTCCCGTTTGTACCTCCCTTCCCCCCCAAAAATAACTTATCACAGAAGCGTCATATCAGTATGAGTCTACATCCGAAAATTGAAGCAAATGTGTCAATTCTGCATGAAAACTCCATTTACCAAAATCAAGAGGGATAGCTCCCAGATTTCACCCATTATACTTAACCAATGAATCCCCAAAACAAATCATCGAATCACCTTATCAGAGTGAACCTATATCCAAAATTTGAAGCTTATCCGTAAATTCTTCATGAAAAGTCTATTTACCTACATTAAGTGGGAGGTTACACCCTATTCCCCTCCCCTGTGTATACTTAACCTATGAACATTCAAAAATAATTATGGAGGTGCCTCAACAGAATGATCTTATATCTAAAATTTGAAGCTAATCGGTAAATTTTCCTTACAAAATCCATTTACCTAAATTAAGGGGAAGGGGTTTCCTCCCCCCTTTCCTTTATACTTAACCAATAAACATTTAAAACTGATAATGTAAGTGCCTCATCAGAATGATCCTATATCTAAAATTTGAATAAAATATGATAATTCAGCATAAAAATCCCATTTATCTAAATTGAGAGGGGGGGATTTGGCCCCATCTCCCTTCTTTATGCTTATCCAATGAACTCCCAAAACTGATTAGCTTTCGGGAATTGCCTTATCACAATAAACCTTTATCCAAAATTTGTAGCAAATTTGAATTTTTTATCATGGGTTTTGGGTTACATACATATATGCCTAGTACATGGATACATACATACAGCATGGGCGGGCACATAAGCTCTGAGGCTTTGATTGCCTGTGAGCTAAACACGCTCGGAAAAACTATTCTTTTAAATATTCTATTGCCTCGATTATACTATTGCCAAAACCTTTCGAAGGATAAAATGAAACATTTCGAACATACATAAATTCTGATGTTAATTCAGTTAAAAATTTATTCCTTTATCATAAATTTTCACACGTCACTTTAAAGAGAGGAAAATAAAAATCTTTTGGAAAAGAAAATGAAGTGATGTGAAGTGATTGAACATTGAAAAAGGGTTTACGAATGGTGCGATGTCGTCACAATTGATTCGACAACAGGATTGCTGATTAAATCTCTCTGAAACTTTTCACAGGAGATGTATTTATTGGTCAAACGGAATTGAAGTATCAGAGAAAAACAGGGCGTTTGAATGAGAGTTTATCAGAAAATTTTTCGATGACGCAGAATGTTTTCGAAAAAAAGTATGTGAAAAGAGATAAAAGGAACTGTTATTGAATTAGAATTTTGAACAAAATGGAATATTTGTTCTAGGACAAAAGAACAGAAAATCTATTCTGACTTATTTGTTTATGTTTTCATTACTTTAAAATACATTTCAATTGAGTAAAAATAAAATAAATAAAACGTAGACTTTTACTTCACACTTAAATGCTCTATTATGGCATAATGAAATATAAAAACACGTAATTCTATTTATATAATTGTTTTATCAATTCATTTGACTAGCTGCAAATCATAGTGTTTTATCTTTCTTTAAAACGATAACAAGTGCTTGAATATTTCTTCATGGTAGTTTTAAAAGTAACTATAAAAACTGCAGAATTAGAAAACACTAGATAATTAAGATAATTTCTTTCTCAGGAACTGCGGTCTTATTTCACTTACAAATAATTTAATATCATTTAAAATGTGGTATACTCATAAAAATGTATGGTCACGAATGTGAACATCTTTAGTATAGTCAAGTCATTTTAAAGTATACGACTGTTTCATTGATATTTATGCTCTCAAGGACATTGAAATAAGCACACCAAGAAGGGATCATCGGATTGAAATAAAATTTATTACACATAATGATACAGATGGGATCACAAAATCGAGACCTCTAAATTATGAACATACTTATATGGCAATGTTAAAACTGTTGTTAGCTTTCGTTTTTTCAAAACTAAAAACTAAAACAAAATCACTTCACCTTTTTCATTTACGTATAAAAACATTTCATATTTATTTACTTAGAACAGGTAACAATAGGTAACAACAGGTAACATAAATAAAAATTAAAAAGTTGACATGTTTCGGTTCATTCATAAGAACCGTATTCATAAAACATAAAATCAGTAGAAAAACTAAATGACACTGGATATAAATATAATTTAAAAACCCAAAACACAAAACATTGCGCCGCCTATGATCGTGAATAGTCATTGCCACCGCGGCATATAAATATAATAAATTTTGATCATATATTAAATTTAATACGTATAAAATTAATATTAATAAAAGTAGAAAACTAAATGACACAGGATATAAAGGTAATTTAAAAACCCAAAACACAGAATATTGCGCCCCCTATGATCGTGAATAGCCAATGCCACCGCGGCTCTCCCTATTAGACTCACCCTTTAAATATTTATTAAGTAATTCTAACCACAAACTCGGAATGTCATAAGAATAAGAATCATTACAAACCCTATCCCTCCTAGAATATATCTCTATGGATTCACGGATGATTAATTTTCGGAATAAACTAGAAATGAACACTAATCTACTATCTTTAAAACAAATTTTAACCCCCCTCTTTAAAAACAATCTTGATAACGCAGTCTTATCCCTACCAAATTTTATGTCACATTCATGCTCTTTTTTTCTAACCCCAAACTTTCTACCTGTCATACCGATATAAAAATTAATTTCCCCCCCCCCTTCATTCTCATATGGAATTTCATACACCCCCGCTAGATCATCCTGTGGAACCGGATCAAAAGCTCTGTATAGAAGATGTTTTAACTTAGGAGGTGGCTAAGCAACTAATTCTATTTTAAACTTTTTTAATTTAGCTTTAAGCCTCTCAAAATTACCCTTTATGTAAGGAAACTATAGTCTTTTAACCCCAATCTCTTCCCCCTTCTCACATGCATTATCAACCAAATTACAATTAACCTGAGAATTATTTTTACCCCTATAATTTTTAACCAATTTATTAATTTTATCCTTTTTGTAACCATTCAACTTAGCAATATTAAAAATATAATTTAACTCCTCATACAAAAATTCATCAGAACAAATAATAAACGCACGATTAACCATGAACCGGAATGTAGAAAACTTATACCCAAAGGGTGAATACGCAGAAAATGGAATAATTTGCTGACTAGCTATATCCTTCCTGTAAACTTTCCTTTTTAACATAGAACTAGATGGAACCCGTCAAAACTTGACGGCACCGAAGAAAGAAAAATGTATTTTCCAGCTATTAAAGGATTTTTTAACGACTAATCTTCAGCAAAAATTTCAATAAATAAAAGAACAACCTGCATTTTACATCCAGGCAAATGACCGAGTTACATTCAAACATGCTGTCATAGAATTAGAATCTCTCTCATTTGATAATTTTTCATTTACAAATACAACACCAATAAATTGTACATAACATGAATAAATCATAAATTACTGTCATCACTCATTTCATACAAAATATACATACTTCACTTACTTCGCAGCAAAATAAGACTGAATTTATAGTTTGCCATTTAGCAACAACTATAACAATGATCCTCTCCGTGGTTAATTTGTTGTTACATTACCCACCCCATTCAACAAATAAACACTTGCATTTTCAACTACTTTTCTATTACCTTTTCATAAATCAAAAATACATGTAAATTTCACATATTAAAAAAATTAATGCTAATATTTATTCTGGCTAGGTGAAACCCATCAAAACTTGACAGCAACAATATGAAAGAATCAAAGAAAAAAATATATTTTGCCACTATAAAAAAATTTTCAAAGAAAATTTTTTTTAAAGATTAATATTTATTAAAAATTTCAATATGCTTTTCCATTTACCAACGTAACACCAACATGACATGATCCCGGGAGCAGAATTGGTGCAACGCTGCGACACACGTCACAGACTCTTGAAAATGTTTGAAGATTATTTTTTAACTGTTTAAGTTTTAAAAAAAAAAATGCTAGAAATCATTTGCTATGTACCAAAGTTTGTCTAGGTACCATAAAAAACACAAATTCTGGCAAATAATCACAAAAATTAGAAAATTTCATCAAAATACTCCCCCCCCCCCCAAAAAAAAAAAAAAAAAAAAAAAAAACATTGCTCGGAAATTTTATAAATAGATGTGGGAAAATAAAACAGCAAATTTCGTCAACAGATTGCAAAAAACAACAAATTTCTTCAAAAGATCTCTAAAAAATTTGTCAAAAAACTGCAAAAAAAAAAATTGTCTAGATATCCCAAATAAAACAAATTTCGCAAAAGTATTGCACAAAAATAAAAATTTTGCCAAAACGTCTAAAAAAATGGCAATTTTCATGAAATTTTTTTTTAAAAAAAGGCAAATTTTGACAAAAAAAATCTCTAAAAAATGGCAAATTTGTAAACATATTATGAAAAAAAATTCAAAATATTGTGAGAAAGCAACAAATTTCGACAAATGATTGTGAGTAAACAACAATTTTCGTCAAAGGATTGAAAAAAAAGCAATTTTATCAAATAATCACAAAAAAGATAAATTTTGCAAAAAGATCTTCAATAAACGGCAATTTACATTGAAAAATCATGACAACATGACAACTTTCATCGAAAGAACTCGAGAAAAACGATAAACTTTACCGAAAGACCTCAAGATGACGAATTTCGTCCAGTTATCATAAAAGACGTGAATTTCGCCCAAAGATCTCAATAAGCACTTACAATTTATCCAGGTAATCGCAAAAAAGGTAAATTTAGCTAAAAATAGCGGAAAAAATGACAAATTTCTAAAAAAAACAAAGAACAACAATTTCGCAAACAAAAATCACGAAAAAAGGATAAATTCGATAAAACAGCAAATTACATCGAAAGATTGTGAGAAAAAAATGACAAATTTCACCGAAAATCCCCGAGAAAACAAATAATTTTGTCCTGGTACAATAAAAGATGTGAATTTCGTCAAAAGATCTTGAAAATACTTTAAATTTGTCTAGGTACTTCAAAAAATGCAAATATTGGTAAACAGATTGTGAGAAAACAACACATTTTGTCAAAAGATGAAAAAAAGAGGCACATTTCATCAAAAGATCGCAAAACAGGTAATTCTTGCAAAGAAAAAAAAGCGAAATAATATGACAAATTTCTGAAAATAACGAAAAAAATGAGAAAAAAAAATCATGAAAAAAGCATAAATTTGATAAAACGGCAAATTACATCGAAAGATAGCGAGAAAAAATGACAATTTTCACCGAAAATCCCTAAGAAAACAAATAATTTTTTCCTGGTACCAGAAAAGATGTGAATTTCGTCAAAAGATCTTGAAAAAATACTTTAAATTTGTCTAGGTACTTCAAAAAACGCAAATATTGGTAAACAGATTGTGAGAAAACAACACAGAGAGACTGCATTTTTGCTATCACTGTTTAATGCAATGCTATGATAATTATATTTTTTTCCTTTACTTATCTTATAATGATTGAAATACATTGGTTTTTTCACTTTACATAAGTTATTTTATTTCCAAGTGTTTATTTACGTTCTTGGCCGTTAAAGTATTTTCTATATTGTAATTTTCAAATCGTCTAGGTACCACAAAAAATGCAAATTTTGCCAAATAATCATAAAAAAACCAGCAAGCAATGAATATGGTATATAAAGACTGCTTTATCATGATTGAAAGCTATGCAAAAAGAGGGATCTCTTCTGATAATTTTATTTTTCTTTGTTGATTATAATGATCTTCATATTTCTGAAAAAACATTGTTGAGAGATCAAGATCAAGCGATTAAAAAAAAAAAAAAAAAAAAAAAAAAAAAAAAAAAAAAAAAAAAAAAAGCAAATTTCATCAAAATATTCCCTCTTCCTTCTCCCTAAAAAAACTCAGCAAATTTTGTCACGGGAACACTTTTTAAAAAAAGTGTACTCAAAAAAAAAGTGAAAGATTAAATAAATATTAATGATTTACAAAGCTGTTTATAACTGGGATTATTTTCATTTCATATGCAATTCTCTATTATTCGGAGAGACTATGAGATGTAATGTAAATACTTCCTAAACGTTATGAATTTGCTCAAAAATGAAATTATAAGTGGGAAAAAAATCACCGTTTTTTGACATGAGTACAGTAAGAAACTGAAGCAAAAAATAAATAGTGATTTGCGAATCTGTTTACATCCATGAAGTCAAACTATCCGTCGAAAATCGCACCATCAAAACACAAAACAAAAAACAATATGATTTCCAGCCTTTTTTTTTTATACATACTAATAAATAAATTTGAAAATTACAATATAGAAAATGATTTATCGGCCAAGAACGTAAATAAACACTTTAATCATTAACTTATTGAATGTTTCAATTTCATATGAAACATCTCTACAATTAAGCCTAAGATTGCCGGCAATAACATTGCAAAAAAAGAATACAGATGGAAATAAATTAATTAACTTACGTAAAGTGAAAAAAACAATGTATTCCAATCATTATAAGATGAGTAAAGTTAAAAAATTAATTATTATAGCATTGCATTAAACAGTGTCAGCGTTCTTATCCCATATTTACAAACGCGCTTTGCAAATGCTCTTACAGACAGTAACTACACTCTCCTCCGATTAACCAATAGGAGGAGACTCTCAGATACCGGCGCAAGTATCGATGCGTAGAGACGTATTTAACCGTGCTTACTTTTTCCGGCTTTCGTTTTAATATATAGATCCTCTCTAATAAGCCACACTTCTAAAAATGAAATAGCACGATCATTTTCCAATTCAAACGTAAATTGAATATTCCTATCCAGCTTATTAACTTCATCTACTAAAACAATGAAAGACTCAACTCCCCCCTCTCAAATTAAAAACACATCGTCAACATACCTCTTCCAAACTTTAGGAACTTTCTCGAACTTTGCGAAAATATTCTCTTCAAAAGGCCTCATTTTAAACTCAGCTAAAAAACCCGAAATAGGAGAACCCATAGGGGCACCCATGTTTTGCTTATAAATTTTACCATCAAAAACAAAATAATTACTTTGTACAATCAACTGTAATCCATAATTCAATGTACATTTTATACTGTCATTATATATTTCCGCCTTGTCAATCCTCTTTTTGATTTCATCACAAACTTCAAAAATGTCAATCGACGGAAAAAGTGATTTGACATCCAAACTAGCTAATAAACAGTTATGAGGAATCTCAAGTGTCCTTAGGCTTTCAACAAAACTTGCAGTGGAATCCACAACATACTCTGATGGCGGCAGTAACTCTTTCAAAATAAGCACAAACGTCTTTTCCAAACAGTAAGTCGGTGCTTGGCATCTCGTAACGATGGGGCGTAGAGGATACCCCTCTTTATGATCTTTTAATCTACCTATCAAACGTGGAATCACACCTTGTTTATTAATAAACAATCTAATTTTAACCTTATCTGGCCAACAACCTTTTTCAATAATATCTTTCACCTTTTTGTGGATTTTATTCAAAGGAGATTAATAAAAATACTGATAATGATGTTTGGATTGAGAAGTTTGATTTTTTGACTAGAAAGTTAGAAAGATGGAGGGAGATTCAAAACTGTTATAAAGTGGCTAAACTTAAGAAAAAAGTGGAGAAGTTGATTTTAAGGTCAAGAATATCTGTTCGTGGTCCTGGATTAATGGAGAAATTGGAGAAAGTGGAAATTGTTAATTTATCTAAGAAGGAGTTTAATGATAGAGAATTAGATCTATTGAATAAAGGCCCGAAGTTTATGTTTGAACAGAAGCAAAATGTTAAGAATTTAATTATGGAGGCAGAATGTATAACTAGTAAAGTAAATAGTGAAAACAAGGAGGAAGTTAGAAATATGATGTTTACTGAATTAGATAAATATATGAAAAGGCCTTTAAATCTTAATACACCTGAGTTAAACATTGTTAAAAATCTGAAAAAGGATAGTGAGGTGTTGTTCATACAGACTGACAAGTCCAACAGGATAGCTGTTTTGGATCGTAATGAGTATAAAGTTAAAATGTAAAAAGCTATTGCCGATATGGATTGTTCCTTAATTGAAAAATCTCCTTTGAATAAAATCCACAAAAAGGTGAAAGATATTATTGAAAAAGGTTGTTGGCCAGATAAGGTTAAAATTAGATTGTTTATTAATAAACAAGGTGTGATTCCACGTTTGATAGGTAGATTAAAAGATCATAAAGAGGGGTATCCTCTACGCCCCATCGTTACGAGATGCCAAGCACCGACTTACTGTTTGGAAAAGGCGTTTGTGCTTATTTTGAAAGAGTTACTGCCGCCATCAGAGTATGTTGTGGATTCCACTGCAAGTTTTGCTGAAAGCCTAAGGACACTTGAGATTCCTCATAACTGTTTATTAGCTAGTTTGGATGTCAAATCACTTTTTCCGTCGATTGACATTTTTGAAGTTTGTGATGAAATTAAAAAAAGGATTGACAAGGCGGAAATATATAATGACAGTATAAAATGTACTTTGAAAGATGGATTACAGTTGATTGTACAAAGTAATTATTTTGTTTTTGATGGTAAAATTTATAAGCAAAACATGGGTGTCCCCATGGGTTCTCCTATTTCGGGTTTTTTAGCTGAGTTTAAAATGAGGCCTTTTGAAGAGAATATTTTCGCAAAGTTCGAGAAAGTTCCTAAATTTTGGAAGAGGTATGTTGACGATGTGTTTTTAATTTGGGAGGGGGGAGTTGAGTCTTTCATTGTTTTTGTAGATGAAGTTAATAAGCTGGATAGGAATATTCAATTTACGTTTGAATTGGAAAATGATCGTGCTATTTCATATTTAGAAGTGTGGCTTATTAGAGAGGATTCTATGTTAAAAAGGAAAGTTTACAGGAAGGATATAGCTAGTCAGCATTTTATTCCATTTTCTGCGTATTCACCTTTTGGGTATAAGTTTTCTACATTCCGGTTCATGGTTAATCGTGCGTTTATTATTTGTTCTGATGAATTTTTGTATGAGGAGTTAAATTATATTTTTAATATTGCTAAGTTGAATGGTTACAAAAAGGATAAAATTAATAAATTGGTTAAAAATTATAGGGGTAAAAATAATTCTCAGGTTAATTGTAATTTGGTTGATAATGCATGTGAGAAGGGGGAAGGGATTGGGGTTAAAAGACTATCGTTTCCTTATATAAAGGGTAATTTTGAGAGGCTTAAAGCTAAATTTAAAAAGTTTAAAATAGAATTAGTTGCTAAGCCACCTCCTAAGTTAAAACATCTTCTATACAGAGCTTTTGATCCGGTTCCACAGGATGATCTAGCGGGGGTGTATGAAATTCCATATGAGAATGAAGGTGGGGATATTAATTTTTATATCGATATGACAGGTAGAAAGTTTGGGGTTAGAAAAAAAGAGCATGAATGTGACATAAAATTTGGTAGGGATAAGACTGCGTTATAAAGATTGTTTTTAAAGAGGGGGGTTAAAATTTGTTTTAAAGATAGTAGATTAGTGTTCATTTCTAGTTTATTCCGAAAATTAATCATCCGTGAATCCATAGAGATATATTCTAGGAGGGATAGGGTTTGAAATGATTCTTATTCTTATGACATTCCGAGTTTGTGGTTAGAATTACTTAATAAATATTTAAAGGGTGAGTCTAATAGGGGGAGCCGCGGTGGCATTGGCTATTCACGATCATAGGGGGCGCAATATTCTGTGTTTTGGGTTTTTAAATTACCTTTATATCCTGTGTCATTTAATTTTCTACTTTTATTAATATTAATTTTATACGTATTAAATTTAATATATGATCAAAATTTATTATATTTATATGCCGCGGTGGCAATGACTATTCACGATCATAGGGGGAGCAATGTTTTGTGTTTTGGGTTTTTAAATTATATTTATATCCAGTGTCATTTAGTTTTTCTACTGATTTTATGTTATGAATACGGTTCTTATGAATGAACCGAAACATGTCAACTTTTTAATTTTTATTTATGACACCTGTTCTAAGTAAATAAATATGAAATGTTTTTATACTTATATGGCGTTTCAGCAGAATCACAAATGCTCTAAAGACGATAAGTGTGGAGAATGAGCCAGCCATGCAAGAGTCTGATCATGACGTAGGAAGCTTTGTTCGGCTGAAACTGTATGTATTAGCATTATATAACTGTCAAATTGGCAATGGAATACCATTTTCAGAAAGGTCCCAGTGAGGTCAAAGAATGTCATCAACATGGCCTTTAAGAGTCAACTCTTTAAGTTTCCATTTACCGGAATTAAAGAGAACCGGCTGTCGTAGTTTATTGCCTCTTCCCAGATCCTCCCGTCTGCTATGAGGGTAATGCCCATATGTCGCGTGTCATCATTTTTGTACAGTTCACTAGGGCTCCTCGATACTCGTACATGGTTAGCACCTGTAAACAAAATGAACCGGGATTCATCACTAAGGCTGCAAACACACACAAAGGTTTCAGTTCAACTAAGACGGCGCGTTTTATGTTAACGAGTTTTCCAGTTCAACTTCAATCCAAGTGTAGGACAGGAATCTTTCCCTTCAGTAGGGTGTAAGATAGTTATATCCCTGGCCATTGTATCTTCCCTGTATCCTATTGTCAATAAACCGCAAATGGGGAGTAAAGAAAAGGGAGTTACAGGAATTCAGTTCAACTTCAGAGTAGTTATGGCTGTTTTAAGCTTAAACGCCACCCCTTTATCAATATGTGGTGTGAGACGCAATCAATCTGACTTGGCACCACACAGTAGACAGAATCGCCGTATTCAGTGCTAAAGGCAACATACAAAAAAGCGTTTGGATTGCACATTCGCTTCCGTAAGGCTCCGTACACATGCAAGTTTTGGTTAAGTTACATGAATTCTACGAATTCTTTTGTATTTCACCCATTTACGGTTTAATCAGAATAGAAAATGGGGAGGTGGACAATGGATAAAGAGATAAGGACTCAATCCTCCTTGAGGGAAAGATTCTTGTTTTGTAGGTGACTAGTCCTTGAACTTCAAGAGTCATTAAAGATCAAAAACACCACGTCGCCACAAGAAACAAGCCGATGGTCACCGACAGTTTGTAAGTGAGTGTGTTTTCATCTTAGCCATCTGGAAGGGATTTGTGAAACGTTTGATACCCCTATATTTGATTGTGTCGTAAAAAGAGTGAGCGTGGATCCACGAATGCGTGCCGCACTATTCTTCGAATCTCTTGCTTTGCCGTCGTCCTAGTCGGTTTATGCCCGGTACGCCACATGTGTGTAGCTTCTCGTATCTACTGCTCCCAACCTGTTCTGACAGCACACTCCGAACGATAGATCAGGCGAGCAATTTGGCGCATCAACCAATCTGTATTTTTTTCTGATCAGGCCCTCTCAAACTTCCTTAACTGTGAGAAATGTCTTTTCACACGTCTACCTTCTATTATTTGATCAGTGAAATACCCCTAGAGTTGGAATGTGACGTCACATTTATGAATCTTACACTTTGTGTGGGATTTTATGGGATCCATTTCCTGATTGCAACGCCACCCCCGGGTGTTTGGTCAAGTGTAGTGCCAGCAAACATTTCAATATTGAATTTGAATATTAATAATTTTCATATCGGATAACAATATCCCTGCATTTGTGTTGTTTCAGATTGTATCTTTCTTGATGTGCTATTTCCAATGGTTCTGAGTGTATGTTTTCCTTTTTTTTTTTTTTTTTTTTTTTTTTAACAAATTTTGGTAATTAGTTGCATGCTACTTTAGAAGTATCTTCGTTTTCGGAAATTTCATCCTAAATTTTTATATTTTTATGATTTTACAGAAATTTTCCGAAACATTGATGTAAAAAATAAAGCAAATGTTAAATCATTTTCGAAAAAAGGTTGTATTTCAAGAAAAAAAAGTATTCTCAAATCTATATTATAAAACAAACCAAGTTTGTGTGTAACGTTAATTTCATATCGATGGTGGCAAAGGCTATTATCGATTCCTTATGATTTAAAAAATATTTGTAAAACATTATTTTTTATATCTATCACATAAATAAGTGTGCGTCGCGACTGCAGAAATTTAATTCGTTTACACTACAATACCAATGAAAGTAATTTAACATTTATTGTTTTCCATACAATAGTTGTTGAATTGTCAAATGAAAATAAAATTTCACAAGTCAATGAATGAATTAATTAAACAAGAAATTGATAAACATGTATTCAAATTACGCACTTAAACACTAAAACATTCAAAACCGAAACGGTTGTTCTAAATAAACAAATCTTTTTAAAACAACAATCGCCACACTCTAACACGAAATATCAGAAATGCTTTTTGTTATAAATGATCAGCAGTATAAAAAGGTATACTAAACGTAAAAAACATCTGTTACAGGTTTCAATTAATAATGATTCTCACCTAAGTTTGGTACATAAGCAAAATATCGGGCATCTTTATCTCAAATAGCCTAGGTTGCGGATAGCCTATTTAAGTTATTTTGATATGGAGTTATTCAGATTAAACGAAGTGCTTAAAAATAAGCTTTTGTGTCTTGAAAATCAAACTGCACCGGAGTAATGTTTTAGTCCACCTCACACATACACCTACCTTCTCTTTGTGAACTGCAAATGCAGGATTTTCCCCCCTTTGGAATACACATTTCGCATTTATTTTTGGAACCTAAAAAGTTTAATTTAAATTCATAAATTCCAGACAACTAAATAACATAAAAGAAAAATGCAGTTTAATTTTTAGGAGTTGCATTATGTAAGGAAAATTTTATTGTTTATACAACAACTTTTAACCGGTAATCTTCATGAGAATTTTATTTAAGATATGGTATAGAAAGGTAATGTGAAGATGTAATTTTCAAAATAGTGGTAGAAAGAATAGCATTTTCCCTACAGAATGTTATTCCAGTATTTTGGTAAAGGTGATTTGGGAAGCAGACGTGGAAAAAATGTATCTACGAGAACAGAGTAAAAGTGTAACTCTTTGGGTCTCTAAGAATGATACCACATGCTTTTTTGAAAGCGTATGTTTTTGTCACAAGCATAGATAAAAACTTCAAAATCAGAAAAAAAAGGTTAATAAAAAATATTAAAGACACAGTCCAAAAATAAATTAAAACTAGTCGGATGTGGCAATCCAAAAACTTTCTTCTATTTCATACATGTTAATATTTCCAGAAAAATGAAACATACCAGTTTCAATGGTTAGGTAATTTACACTAAAATCTAATCTGCAATAACTTATTTCAACTGAATCTGAAATTTGATGAAAATCCGAGCTAAAATCATCGCTAAAATCGTAAAACCTGAATAGAATTGCCACCTGTTGAGAGAATTACTCCAAAAACTAAATAATACTAATTTATATCAGGGACTAACTGTATCTGAAGTTCAATAAAAATTCGTGCATTAGTTCTTGAGACAGAGCTATTGCGATAATCATGAATTATGCCGCTTAACAACGCAACCTGTTATGCGATGTATACCAAAACGTAATGAGAACCATATTATATCAGGGACTAAAGAAATCTGAAGTTTTATGAGAATTCGTCAATTATTTCTTGGGAGATAGGTATTGTAAAAATCGTGAAAAAGGTAGCTTAGCAGCACCATCTGTTGGGCGATACATACCAAAAACTAATCAGAAACATTTATATCAAGGTTTAACTGAAGAAATAGAGCGTTCAAGAAACAGAGCGCCCAGAAAATGTATGTTACACACAGACAGACTCATAGTGAGACAGACAGACAGACTCACAGACAGACATGTTTTTTGTCTCTGACTCCTAAAATGTTTAAATCTGTCAAAAATCGGAATTTCAAAATTTTCAGGAATCTAACACTTTCTTATAAAGATAGAAGAAAGTAAAAATGAAGAAGTACTTAGACAAGAAAAGAACATGCAACAAGTGTGAAACGAAAAACGTACGAATTTTATTTCCGTTATGTATATACTTAAAAAAAAAAAAAAAAAAAAAAAAAAAAAAAAAAAAAAAAAAAACTTTGGGAGTGTACATTTGGAAACTTTTGAATTTCTATGGATGATCACCCTTTTCGCACGGGCCTGTATGTTTTATTTATAAGAACCCAGCTTGTACAGGAAAGACTATTACTTTGGTAATATTATTTTTTGTAGTCGTGTTAGAAATTAAAGTAACTAATATTATACAAACTATCCCTATTTTTAAACTATTTACCATAATATAGATTTTACCGAATGAGAAATAAAAATCAATTAAATCTTACGCAAAAGTGCGAACGTAATATAATTCCACATCATGATTTCAAATGTACAATATATAAACGAATGTAATCCAATTGAAATTCAAAACATATGTACTGAATTATGAAACAGAATTGACGATACCTGAAGAGAAATGTGTTTTGCGATACATTTTTTTTTTCAAATTATATTTCTTCTATATCTTATTGTCGTATGTCTTTATAAGTGCTCCCAATGGCTATATGTATTCCAACTATACGCTTAACCAGTATACGTACTATATACGTATAATGCATCAGTATTATATACGTATACACTGAAAGAAACTTTTAACATATCAGTATTTGTCTAAACATATAAGACTTTTTAAAAGATAATAAAAATAAATTGCACAAAAGTTCTTAAGTATATTTCCGCTTATTCACGAAAATTGATGAATAGAAATTTTTAACACTGCTGTTCGTTTAATTGCATTGACTTTCAGCATAGTATGTAGTATAAATACAAATCAATAGATCATCTCTAAGACTCCATAAAAGAATAAATGGATATTTTTCTGATTATTGATGTTATACACAGAATTTGGGTTTCCAAATGCCTTGTGCGTTTAAAAAAAATCTTGTTTATTTCGCCATCAGCTTTCCCTTGTGAAATTTTGTTACAATATACTAAATATGTTGAAAATTGATACACAATTTAAATTGTAGACATGATTTTTCGTTTTTGTTTTACTGTGTACTTATTTTATATCCTACACCTTAAAATACGAAATAATATTACCTGAGAGTAGCAACAGATAACAGAAATGGATATGCTTACCTAAAAAAAAGAAACATAATAAATTCAGTATCATGCAGTTTGAATTAAAACTAGTCAAAATAAATTATAATATATTAAAATTAAATGTAAGAAAAATATTTTCTTATAAATATAAATTAATTTTCATTTCAACAAAATGTTTATAAATCGAATTATACCATTTAAGTTGTTATTCAATTAGCTAAACCAACATAGTATTTTTTTTATTTATTTTGCTTTCTCTTACTAAATCTGCCAACTTTAAACTTTTTTTAATATAGAATTTATTTATATGTCTTAAATTTTAGTCTTCGCAAAAAATCAATTTCAAAATGGATGTTGTAATTTGTTAAATTACATTTCTTTTTCTCGCAGAAACATCTTTTATACGATAAAATCCATTATGATTTTTAAGGGAGGCGTCAGAGTATAGTATAATACGTTCATTCTTAACGTAATATTGAGAAAAAGGTATGCTGTTTTGTAACTTAAAAATTATTGCGTCCTTAAAATTTTAATATAAGATATAATTTAAGTATAAGGTATTTGTAAGAATAAAATTTTACTGCGACACATAAACACAAAAACTATTTTCTTGACAAAATATTCCTATAATCTTTTTAGTGGAACCAAGTTAAAAATGTCCTGCAGAACCAATGGTGGAGATTTTTCTCAATGAAGTGCAGTTGTAACAATAGATACGATAAAAGATCATTTTGGTTGGATAAGTAAAGCACTTTTAGTCTAGGAGTGTTTGTCGATTCTTGAAGGAAAACCTGGATAAAATAGAATGTTTCAAGAAATTATTTCGAAGATTCAATGGGTTGGAAAACAAAGAACGTACAAAAGAAAATTTTCTTTTGCAGTGAATTTGTTTCTCTATTACATTAAAAAAGTTAAAAAACTAGTATGATTTAATAATGCAAAAAAATGTCATCGATAACATTATAAAATAAAGAAATACACTAGGCTTGTCGAATTTTTTTCGTAAAAGTTTCAATAACTTATTAAATTTAGATTAATATGATATAAAGTATAATTGTAAGAATAAAATTTCGCTGCGACAAATAAAAGCAAAAACTATTTAACCTGACAAAATATATCTATAATCTTTTGAATAGAATTAAGTTAAAATGTCTTGCAGAAACAATGGGGGAGATTGTCCTCAATGAAGTGCAGTTATAACAATAGATACGATAAAAGATAATTTTGATTCGATAAGTCAAGCACTTTTAGTCTAGGAATGTTTTTCGATTGTTTAAAGAAAAACCGGGCAAAAGAGAATGTTTCAAGAAGTTAGTTCGAAGCTTCAATGGGTTGGAAAACAAAGAGCGTACAAAAGAAAATTTACTGCTGCAGTGAATTTGTTTCTCTATTACATTAAAATATTTAACAAAATAGTGTGATTTATTGTATATAATTATATACCGGGTGTCCCAAAAATGACTGATGGATTTTAAAATTCAATAATTTGCAAACGGTGACAGCTATTTAAAAAATTTTTGCAGGAGGGTTATGTATAATGTCAGGGTTTTTTTACCGTAATTTTTTATTTTAGTTCGAATTTCAAAAAATAGGTGGCGCTGACGGCGATTAAAGGCCAGGTCGACACCTTACGTGGCCATTGATCACGTGGCCTTCAATCGCCGTCAGCGCCACCTATTGTTTGAAATTCGAACTAAAGTAAAAAATTACGGTAATACTCTGACATTATACATAACTCTCCTTCAAAAATTTTTTAAATAGCTGTCACCGTTTGCAAGTTGTTGAATTTTAAAATCCATCAGTCATTTCTGGGACACCTGGTAAGATACTAAAAGAATTGAGAAAAGAAGAAACACTATCACCTTTTAAAGTTTTTTTTAACCCTCTCATGCATACAGGCCTCATATGAGGACAGATAAATATTACCCTATAAAATGTTAGAGTTACGAAAATTTTTCAGCATTTATTCATAAGGACCTTATTTATGGACAGATAATACCTTGCATGCAACACAATAGATAGCAGCAACATACCGATGGTCGTAATTCACACGGATGTTTCAATAAAATCAAAGTATTAAAGCAATAGTGATATTGCGCAGAGTTTGCTACGAATAGACTAGAAAATATTCACAATATAGTAAAGATAATTTTTTTATGTACAGTTTCTTATCATATCATATGTAATGATAGAAAATTTTTTACAATATTTCAATTAGGTTTTTAGTTAAAGTATAAAACATATCTGTTCTTATATGAGGACAGTTTGCATTAAGGTAAACAAAACTCATTTTTGTTTACTACCTTTATTTATTTATTTTTGCAGATTGTTAAAAAATCAAACATAAATAGGAAAAAAATGATACAAAACTTAAGCAGAGATAGCTGAAAAAATGAACGGAATCTGAGGATGATCTGGAAAATAGTGATTCTGAAATAGATGATCCGAGTTGTATTCCGCATGTAACTGCTCATGCAATATCATCTTCTGATGAAGATGAATTTACAAATAAAGCTCCAATCTCAATTACACAGAGCGATTCAGATTCAAATGATGAAGGACTTGTAAATCGAGCTCCATCATCCTTTACTAATACAAAATCTTCAAGAAAAGTAAGCAAACCCTATTACTTGATTTAGTGAAAGAGATCACTTATTGTCCAATAATTTGCCTCAATTCAGTGGTAGATTTCAAGTGAATATACAAGCCGACTAACCTTTTAATTTGTAGATATGTTTATGAATCTACTTCCTCAAGACTTATCAGATATTGTCTATCAGGCAAATCTTTATGCATGTCAAATAGGCAAAGATAATTTTAGACTTTCTGTAGAAGAATTAAAAGTTTTCTTGCGAATTGTGATTGTTATGACATTATGTCAGATACCCTAAATTACGTCATTATTGATCCTCAAAACATGGATTTCGAATGTCACTAATTGCAGATGCCATGTCTTTAAATCACTTTGAAAAAATAAGGAAATTGTTACAATTCATAAATAATACAACGATTCCTGATGACAATACAGATAAAGCTATAAAAATTCGACCGATTTTGACAAAATTGCATGAGACATTTCACAAAGCTGCCGATAATGAGGAATATCAAATTGTGGATGAGATTATGATTCCATTCAAAGGAAAACCAACTATAAAACAGTACTTACCCTAGAAGCTGCACAAATTGGGATACAAAATGTGATGTAGTGCTGATGTATCTGGGTATATTTATTGTTTTGAATTTTTTCAAGATGTAACTGGTAACCGTGGAATCACATCTGATTGTGGTGCATCTGGTGATGTCATACTTTGTTTGACTCATGATTTGCGTCAGTCAAACTGCAAAATATATGCAGATAATTGCTTTTCCAGCATATCGTTGATTTTAAAACTAAAAGCCTTAGGAATTCGGTATGTTAGGGCTACAAGAACTAACAAGATGATGGGTGCAAAAAAGCAGCTAAAATCAATAAAACAACTGAAGAATGAAGAAAGGGGTAGTAGTTTGATTGTTTTATCTTCGGATAATCTACGTATCACCCGATGGATCGATAATACACCGATTTATACAATCTCTTCATACTGTGGAAAGGGACCCGGAGGCCAAGTAACACGTTTCAGTTGAAAGGAAAATAAAATTATTTCTATCAAGCATCCACATTGTATCTCTGAGTATTATAAGCATAAGGGTGGGGTTGACCTTATATGGACTCTCTCGTCGCCCTCTATCGTAATGATTTCATAAATAAGAGGTGGTTTTTTATCACCGTATAAATGTCACCATTGTAAATGCTTGGATTCTATGGAAATCAGAAAACACCAGAACCATAGATCTGCTGGAATTCAAAAGTTCAGTTGCAACGGGTTTGATATATAAGGGTACTGCTGTGCTAAATAAAAATAAAAGACCCTCTGCAAGAGAACAAGCAGTAAAACGTAGGAATACACACGACGTACCCCAAACTTTGCGTTTAGATGGAGGGAAAGCATTATCCTAAGAAAACGGAAGCAAAGTTTGCCGATCGCTCTAGAGATAAAAATTGCAAAAGCAAAAGACGATATATTTGTGGAACATGCCTTGTACTAGTATGTCCAGAATGCATGGAATCATTCTATGCCGAATAAATCATATAAAACGATGTGAATATTGAATCATATTGTCCCCATTTTTGAGGATAGTACGAATGTACCCCTTGATGCACAATGTCCTCAAATGAGGAGGCATCAATATGCTAATAAAAATGTATAAAAATTTCTGATAAAATCATTTTCATGATAAACTGTTCTCATTTATCATAAAAAATAATTTTTTGATTTTTTTCACTGCGTAGAAAATAATTCATGCATGAGAGGGTTAAATAATTAATCCCTTTGAGAAGAAATTGACTGCGTAAATGATAATCTTTTCGAGATGTTTCACTTTTATTTAACTTTAACTGCAAAATAAACATATATTGTTTACGAGAAGTGAGGAAAATATCTGTTTTTTTTTTTTTTAATATACAATTTATATATAAGTCTTAAATTTTAGACTTTGCAAAAAATCAATTTCCAAATTGATGTTATAATTTGTTAAATTACATTTTTTTTCTTACAGAAGCTCATATATATGAGGAGATCTATACGTTTTTTAAAGGAGTCGTCAGAGAAAAGTGCAATACGTTCATTCTTAAAATATTATTGAGATTGAGGACAAATTATATGCTGTGTTATAACTTAAAAATTATTGCGTTCCTAAAATTCCATATAAGATATAACTTAAGGTATTCAATTTAAGGTATAAGGTATTTGTAAGAATAAAATTTCGCTGCGACAAATAAACACAAAAACTATTTCACCTGACAAAATATTTCTATAATCTTTTGAATGGAATCAAGTTAAAATGTCCTGCAGAACAAATGGTGGAGATTGTTTTCAATGAAGTGCAGTTGTAACAATAGATACGATAAAAGACCATTTTGATTGGATAAGTCAAGCACTTTTACTCTAGAAATGTTTTTCGATTGTTTAAAGAAAAACCGGGTAAAATGGAAACTTTCAAGAAGTTAGTTCGAAGCTTTTGCAAGAATAAAATTTCGCTGCGACAAATAAACACAAAAACTATTTAACCTGACAAAATATTTCTATAATCTTTTGAATGGAATCAAGTTAAAATGTCTTGCAGAACAAATGGTGGAGATTGTTTTCAATGAAGTGCAGTTGTAACAATAGATACGATAAAAGACCATTTTGATTGGATAAGTCAAGCACTTTTACTCTAGAAATGTTTTTCGATTGTTTAAAGAAAAACCGGGTAAAATGGAAACTTTCAAGAAGTTAGTTCGAAGCTTTTGTAAGAATAAAATTTCGCTGCGACAAATAAACACAAAAACTATTTAACCTGACAAAATATTTCTATAATCTTTTGAATGGAATCAAGTTAAAATGTCTTGCAGAACAAATGGTGGAGATTGTTTTCAATGAAGTGCAGTTGTAACAATAGATACGATAAAAGACCATTTTGATTAGATAAGTCAAGCACTTTTACTCTAGAAATGTTTGTTAATTGTTGAAAGAAAACCTGGGTAAAATAGAATGTTTCAAGAAGTTAGTTCGAAGATTCAATGGGTTGGAAAACAAAGAACGTACAAAAGAAAATTTTCTTTTGCAGTGAATTTGTTCCTCTATTACATTAAAAAAGTTAAAAAACTAGTATGATTTAATAATGCGAAAAATAATCATCGATAACATTATAAAATAAAGAAATGCACTAGGCTTGTCGAATTTTTTTCGTAAAAGTTTCAATAACTTATCGTATTTAGATTAATATGATATTGAAGTATAATTGTAAGAATAAAATTTCGCTGCGACAAATAAACGCAAAAACTACTTAACCTGACAAAATATTTCTATAATATTTTGAATGGAATCAAGTTAAAATGCCCTGCAGAACAAATGGTGGAGATTGTTTTCAATGAAGTGCAGTTGTAACAATAAATACGATAAAAGACCGTTTTGATTGGATAAGTGAAGCACTTTTACTCTAGAAATGTTTATCAATTGTTGAAAAAAAAACTGGGTAAAATAGAAAGTTTGAAGAAGTTAGTTCGAAGCTTTAATGACTTTGAAAACAAAGAATGTACGAAAGAAAATTTCTTCTGGTATGAATTTGTTTCTCTATTTCATCAAAATAGTTAACAAACTAGTGTGATTTACTAGATAGAACTATATAAGATATCGAATGAATTCATAAAAGGAGAAATATTATTGTGGAATCTTCTTCTAAAAGTTCTTTCGAAAACATAAGTAAATTAGAGATAAATTCAGACCTGACACCGGTTAACTTTTAAAACTTATATTAAAACATTTACTATTTACAAAAAGAAGATTATTTACATAATTCCATATACAATAACTTATTAACACATCAACTGTCGGATTTAAAAATATTCCATCATATCTCAGATCGTCATTCTTCCTTCAACACCAAAAACATTCCATCTCCATCCTCCATCAACTTCAGTTCAGTTCTTTTTTGCGGCATTCATCTGGCTGCGTAGGAATTATCTGCTGCTTAAATCGTCTGCTTTGCTGGAGAGCCTTTTTCATCAGAGTAGTGCCATGGAGAATCTACAAACACTGCTAGTTGGCTGTGGGAAAAAAATCGATCCTACTTTATCACCTTTTTATATATTGTTTTTAAAAACAATAATAAATCCTTTGAGAAGAAAATGACTGTATAAATGATAATCTCTTCAAGATGTTTCAACTTTATTTAACTTTAACTGCAAAATAAACATATATTGTTTACAAGACGTTGGGAAAATATCTTTTTTATGTAGAATTTATTTTTAAGTATTGAATTTTAGCCTTTGGAAAAAATCAATTTCGAAATAAATTTGTAATTTGTAAAATTACATTTATTTTACTTATAGAAGCTTTTATGTACGGGGATATCCATTATGTTTTTAAAGAAACCGTCAGACAACAGTAAAATACGTTCATTCAGTATTATTTGTGAAAAATTATTCTGTTTTATAATTTAAAAATTATTGCACCCCTAAAATTTCAATATAAAGTATAACTTAAGGTATAAGGTACATGAAAGAATAAAATTTCGCTGCGAAAAGTAAACACAAAGACTATTTCATCTAAAAAAATATTTCTATATTCTTTTAAATGGAATAAAGTTAAAGTCCTGCTAAACAATTGATGGCGATTGTTCTCTATGAAGTGCAGTTATAACAATAGATATGATAAAAGATTGATTTGATCGGATAAGTCAAGCCTTTTTAGTCTAGAAATGTTTGTCGATTGTTCAAAGAAAAACTGGAAAAAAACAGACTGTTTCAAGAAATGAGTTCGAAGCTTCAATGGGTTGGAAAACAAAAAAGCGTACAAAAAAATTTTTCTTCTGCAGTGAATTTGGTTCTCTATTACATTAAAATAGTTAAAAAACTAGCGTGATTAAATAATGTGAAAAAATATCATCGTTAACATTATAAAATACAGAAATGCACTAGGTCTGTCGATTTTTTTTTTTTTTTTTTTTTTTTTTTTTTTTGGTAAAAGTTTAAAAATTTTATCGAATTTAGATTAATGTGATATTAAAGTATAGTTGTAAGAATAAAATTTCGCTGAGACAAATAAACACAAAAACTATTTAACGTGACAAAATATTTTTATAATCTTTTGAATGGAATAAAGTTGAAATGTCCTGCTGAACAAATGATAGAGTCTGTTCTGAATGAAGTGCAGTTGTAACAATAGATACGATAAAAGATCATTTTGATTGGAGAACTCAAGCACTTTTAGTATCGAAATGTTTGTCGATTCTTGAAAGAAAAACTAGGTAAAAAAAGAATGTTTCAAGAAATTAGCTCGAAGCTTCAATGGGTTGGAAAAAAATCTTCTGCGGTGAATTTTTTGTCTATTACATAAAAAAGTAGTTAATTGACTAGTATGATTTAAAAATGTGAAAAAATATCATTGCTAACACTAAAGAATAAAGGAGCGCACTAGGACTTTCGAGTTTTTTTTCTGAGGCTTGCAAAAACTGGCTCATGTTAAACATATAGTTTGTTAATGATACTTTGTTAACACCGATACCACATTAATAGTACGTTGGTATTATATTTTTTTATTTGCATATCATAAATTATTCGTATATTATTAACTTTTAACCGTTATTTGTTTGCGTATATAATTATCATTATTATAACATCTAATCTGTTTTTTAATTCTTTAATTAATTAATTAATTAATTTTGTATACATTTTTTAGTATTTGTTGTAATTTCACCTTGCACACTTGTCTATCAGAAAAAGTGTATGTAAAAATCTATGATTCTACAAAATATTGTGAAGGGGAATAAATCAAGTGTAAAATTATAATAAATGAAACCTCTGTATCAGATAGAAGCAAAGACATTTTAGAAAATACATTTTCTGATTCTAAAAGTAGTTATTTGACATAAAAGAAATAGTTAATTATAAATAAAATATTACGAAATTGTTAAATGTAATAAAATTGTCTTAAAATTTTATTGGTGAAGTCTAGCATCTTTACAGTACGATAGTAAATATCACATTTTATCTCGCTGAGTGCCAAGTCCATTTTGTAAGTCTTTCATTTTAGGCCGCGAAATAAGATTCCCGTTACACAATCTACAAAAATAAAATAACAAACTGTAAAAGTCTCTAAAGTGCGGGCCCCACCAGTGGCCGAGAGGTTTGGACCTCTCAACTGGTAGACGGCAGGTGCTGGGTTCGAACCCAATCGCGGCTGTCGGCCTAACCGTTCGGAGTTTTCGTGGTTTTCTTCGAACCTTGCGTAAATACGGGTTAGGTTCCCTTAGAAAGACCCCCACGAAGGGCGTTTCCCCCTGGTCCTATATCCCTAGCGCAGATAATCGGACGTCAAAAATCAATCAATCAATCAATCTCTAAAGTGCGACACTATTGTAAAATATGTTAAGAAAAAAATTCGGCACAATTTGGTAGAGTAATGGCCAGGAAGCGTAATTTTTTTCCAACCACTTTCCTCGTTCCAAGGCCAAGCTCGCACTCTGATTAGTTGTTGTTCTCGCCACTGTTTTCACGTAACTTGGCGATAATCATACTTGGCGTAGCGATAGACGCTTTCGTCGAGTTTGATTTCCTTTCGAACTGAGTACGAAGTAAACCGCGTACAAAGTAAAAAGTTGTGTGTAAAAACTTTCTCAGTAAGACACGTTCCATCCAATTCAATGCTGCAAGAGAAAAGTTACTTTGTACTCGGTTCGGAAGGAAATCAAACTCCTCGACGGAAGCACCTATCGCTACGCCAAGTATGATTATCTCCAAGTTACATGAAAACAGTGCCGAGAGCAACAACCAATCAGAGTGCGAGCTTGGGCTTGGAACGACGAAGGTGGTTGGAAAAAAAAATTACGCTGCCAGGAAATTAACTAAACGTATTGCCACATTTTTTTACACCTGCGAAACACAGCCGTTTTCATGTTTACCGAGTTTTAATAAAAATCTTTAAAATTTTTTGGTCAAAAATACTTAGTTCATTCATGATACAACCTTAGAATTACTGAAAACGTATTTAGAATGTAACTGTGAAAGACAACCGTTTTTTAAATGCGTTTGTAATTATGTGGGAAGTCCCCTCTACTATTAGACCTGCATATTATCTTCTACGCATCGCAACTCCGATGACAAAGGCTCTCAGCAAAGCAGACGATTCAAGCAGCGGCGATAATTCCTACCAGCCAGACGAAAGCCGGGACACTTCAGAATGTGGAATTGGGAGATGATGGAATGTTTTTGTTTGTTGCTGTAAGAAGAATGTAAGATTAAGACGACTTCCGATTGGATCATTCGAGACAACAGCTCAGCCGCTATAAGTCTCAAAAATCCCCCCTCCAAACAAACAAACAAAGAAGCACAAGACAACAAAGACAAACAGTTTCCCGCATAAGATGTAATTAATTAACTAGTTTATGATTGTTTAAATTGTAAATAGATTTTTGTAAATATTTCCTTTGTAAATAATTTAATATTTGAATATAAGTTTTTTAAAAGTTTAAACGGTGTCAGACTCCAATACATGTCTTTGAGTTAATGATGATTTTGAAAGAACTTTAAGAAGAATTCCCTTAGCACCTATAATCGTCGTTCAGTCCGTCTGTCTATTCGGTCCGGCCAGTTATGTCCGGCACATGTTATTCTGAAATCGATTTTTTGAAAATTGTCATACGTATCTTCTTATATGTAATGGAATTTTTCTATGCAGGGAATTATGGAATTCTGTTAAAATAGAAATTAATTGTATATGTTTCTGCAAAATCTCCCTATAAAATTTCGCCCGATCTTAGATCGACGGATTCGACATATTCTGCATCCTCTGTATCTCTACAATCTGTGGTGAAAATAATATTTGTTATCATATTACAGGGCTACACAAAAGTATTCCATTACATAATGGTATAGGGGGAAACATTGTTTGAAGCCCATTTTAATGATATTAAACTATTTCACATTTTATCAAATTGATATACGTTGCTGAGGTTTCCTACAAGTTACTTCCTGCGTAATAGAAAGCAGATAATATTTACAGGGATTCATAAAAGATTACGGATATTCAACTCGAAAGTACTGTGTACTATTACACCAACATCTGTAGATTTATAAAAACTTCCTTATAGTACGGACGCACCATACTTGCTACACTTGATGTACAGTTTCAAACTTGTTATGCTTACTTTGTTTTCATAAAATCCGTTAGAATGTTTTGGTAAGAAATATTTATTTAATATTTAGTTCATTCATGATACAACCTTGAAATTACATA
Organism: Maratus speculifer; assembly: GCA_964019185.1. NCBI lineage: Eukaryota > Metazoa > Arthropoda > Arachnida > Araneae > Salticidae > Maratus > Maratus speculifer. The sequence goes on from OZ025302.1 coordinate 98,916,925, forward strand.
AGATATATTTAGAATGTAAAATTTTTAATTTTATATCGTATTTTATACTGCCGGTCACCGGTGACTGACGCGGCCTAAGCGGAAATTTCATTATCTATCACCGGTGACTGACGTAGCTCTCAACATGTTAAATAAATTATCTAATTTATGTGTGTAGTTAAAATATACACACAAAACATAGCAAAAACAATTAAACAGAAAAATAATTTACTTAGAATGTATTTTTTTTAATTTTATGTCATATTTTATGTTGTCAGCCACCGGCGACTGGTGCGGTCTTAAAGGAAACTTCAGTGTCAGTCACCGGTGATTGACGGAGCACTCAACGTGTGAGATAAATTAGCTAACGTAAGCGTGTAATTAAAATACATTCACAAACATAGCAAAAGGAAATAAACATAAAAATACTTTATTCAGAATGTAACTTTTTTAATTTTAAGTCATATTTTATACTGTCAGTCACCCGTTACAGAAGCTTGTCTAAACGGAAACTTCAGTGTCAGTCACCGGTGACACTGAAGTTTCCATTTAGCCTGACGTTTAGGTTGACAGTATAAAATACGAAAAAATTTACATTCTAAATAAATTATTTTAGAATGTAACTAATCGGTGACTAACGTGGCAGTCAACGTATTAAATAAATTATCTAATTTATACGAGTAATTAAAATATATACACAAACATAACAAAAAGAAATAAACAGAAAATTGTTGTTTTCTTTAACCAAATCTGACATAAAATAATTCTAGGACATTCTCAATAGAATGAGGTTCAAATGCCCTAGAGAACCAATGAGATATGAGGCGAAGATTGTCCAGAATAAAACGTTGACGTAACAATAATTGCGTACGTAGATTATTTGATTAGATCTAGACGTTTGTATTCAGAAAATGTTTGTCCATTGTTGAAGAACAAATGTAGCAACATACTAGCATCTTTCAGAAATACAAGTTCGAAATTTCGATGAAGGTGAAGATAAAAAGAAAAGTTTTCAGGATATTATAAAAATGATTTTATTTTTTTTTAGACTTTAATTGATCTCTTACTTGAGATGTCATTCGAGTCACTAAAAAAAGACACGGATGATAATGTTAAGTCATTGGGGAAGTTATTTTCAAATATTCGCTCAAACGTTAATATTTTTACTTTTTTTTTTTTTACTTGCATAGGATAGCTAAGGGCAATCTACAATCGGTCTACACTCTTAAAACGAAAGAGCTGATTTTGCTTCTCATGAAAGAGCTGTAATTTTTTCGATCATAAAAGAGTTGTTTTTCAAACGGTTAAATCTTCTTGATCTAAATTGCTTATTTAAAAAGCTCAACTTCATTTAAATTGGTTAAAACTCGAGTTATTTCAACTCTTTTTTGAGAAGCTGCCTTTCAACATTGAGATGAATGGATTTCAGCTCAACTCGAGCTATTTTCTGGCTGACTTTTTAATAGAGTTGTTTTTACCTTTTCAATTTTGGTTATATTTTTTTATGTTATGATAGCTTTAATTTCAGTACCGGTTCCGAAATTTAAAGTATTTTTTAAGGAAAATCTAAATCTAAAACCAAGAACGAAAAAGTAAAAAACAGCTCAGTTCTAGATCATCCTGAACTATCCTATGCAAAAAAAAGTAAAAATATTAAACTTTGAGCGAGATATTTGAAAATAACTTCCCCAATGACTTAACATTATCATCAGAGTCTTTTTGAGTTAATACGGCATGCTTTTAAGGCACAACACTAGTCACAGAAAAAGACCCGGATGATAATGTAGTCTATGGGGACCTTATTTTGAAATATCTCCCTCAAATTTTAATATTTTCACATTTTTTTTTTGCATAAGATAGCTGAGGACGATCCAAAACCGGCCTAGTTTTTACTTTTTCAGTTTTGGAATCAGATTTTTTTTTTTTTTTTTTTTTTTTTTTTTTTTTATTTATTTATTACTTTAACTTTCAAAACCGGTTTAAACCGGTTCTGTAATTAAAACTAGCATAATATAAAAATTCTGAAACCAGAATCGAAAAGTAAAAACTAAGGTCATTTTCAGTGACTATTGTGGAGCCTTAAGAGCCCACAATAGTCACAGAAAAAGTACGCAAAAAGACCCGGATGATTATGTAAAGTCTATGATCTAGCGTTCTTTTCTAATATCTCGCTCAAATTTTAATGTTTTTACATGATTTTTTTTGCATAGGCTAGCTTAGGACGATCTACAACCGGGCTAGTTTTTACATTTTCGATTTTGGTTTCAGATTTTAAAAAAAAAATATTTTAACTTTCAAAACCGGTTTAAACCGGTTCTGAAATTGAAACTATCATAATATAAAAAATATATGAGCAAAATCGAAAAAGTAAAAACTAGCCCGGTTGTAGATCGTCCTAAGCTAGCCTATGCAAAAAAAAATCATGTAAAAACATTAAAATTGGAGCGAGATATTCGAAAAGAACGCTCCCATAGACTTTACATGGTCATCCGGGTCTTTTGAGTAATTTTTCTGTGACTATTGTGGGCTCTTAACAGAAATTTAAGTATCAGTCACCGGTGACTGACCTCGCACTCAACGTTTTAAATAAATTATCTAATTTATGTGCATATTTAAAATATATACACAAACATAGCATAAAAAGATAAAAAGTAAAATATTTTCTTTAACCAAATCTAACGTAAAATAATTCAAGGACTTTCTCAATGGAATCAGGTTCAAATGCCCTAGAGAACCAACGAGATGTGAGGCGAAGATTGTCCAGAATAAAACGTTGACGTAACAATAGTTACGATCGAAGATTATTTGATTAGAGCCAGCCATTTGTATTCAGAAAATGTTTGTTCGTTGTTGAAGAAGAAATGTAGCAACATACTAGCAAGTTCCAAATTTCGATGAAGGAGAAAATAAAAAAAAGTTTCAGGATAATATAAAAATTATTTAATTTTCTTTTGAGAGGGATTAACTCATCTCATATTTAAATGGATTTTTACTTTTTTCTATCTTTGCAAAAAGAAAGTATTGGATTCGTGAAAATTCTCGACTCTTGTTTTCAATGGATTTGTACGTATTAGAAGTTCCTGAACACGATTTGTTCGTTGAAAATCAAATTTCAACTTATTCGGCGTTTTAACATTTTATAAAATAGTTGAAACTGTTTAAGAATTCAGGTTTGTCTGTCCGTACTCTAACTTGCATTAATAGAGTTGGATTTCTCTGCAATTGATATACAGTCGACTCTCGTTAATTCGAAATCGGATAATTCGAATCTTCTCTTAATTCGAAGTAAACATGAAGTCCCGAAATTTTCAATGGCAGAATAACGTTTAAAAATTTCATTAATTCGAACTCATTTTCTCTTGACTTCGTTTAATTCGAACTAACGAGAATTCCGATTTTTCATTTTTCTTTTCTTTCTCACGGATTTCAGATCATTTGAATAACTTTCTTTCTTTGATTTTTGTGAAAATTGTTCCGAACGAGAATACATATAATCAATGCATTTGATATCCACTTTCTTACAGCCCCGTCTGTCCATCAGTGACGCTTTAATTTTTTCTTCCATCGTGCTTGTTTCTAATCTTTTAATTAGTTTATGTATTTATACATTCTAATTTAATATTAAGTCATATTCTAATGATAAGAGATGAAACAAGTTTAAAGAACACTATAACATTAATTCCTTTGTAATAGTACCATATTAAGCATGTTTTTCTAAATTTGAATTTCGGATAATTCGAACATTTCTTGTGGTCCCGACGAGTTCGAATTAAGGAGAGTCGACTGTATGTCTGTAATTGATATAGAATCGTATCATATTTTGCATTCATGCATTTTTCCATAAGAATTTAACAGCTATTGCATCAAAATCAGAATACTTATAAATATATTTGTAGTACGAACGCACATCATTTGCCACATTTGACGTACAAATTTTCAACTTCTTATGTTTACTGTGTTTTAATAAAATCCATTGCAATGTTTTGGTTCAAAATATTTATTTCATTCATCATACAACCTTGAAATTACTTAAAATTATTTAGAATGCATTTTATTTTAATTTTATAAATTACTTTATACTGTTAGTTACCGGTGACTGTTGTGGCAGAAACGGAAACTTCATTATCAGTCACCGGAAATTGACGTAGCACTCAGCATGTTAAATAATTTATCTAATTTATGTGTGTAGTTAAAACATACACACAAACATAGCATAAAGAAATAAACAGAAAAATGTTTTCTTTAATCAAACATAACACAAAATAACTCTAGGACATTCTCAATGGAATCAGATTCAAATGCCCTAGAGAACCAATGAGATATGAGGCGAAGATTGTCCAGAATAAAACGCTGCCGTAACAATAGTCACGATTGAATTATCATTTGATTAGAGCCAGACATTTATATTTAGAAAATATTTGTTCATTGTTGAAGAACAAATGTAGCAACATCTTAGGCAAATGCGAGTTCGAACTTCGGATGCAGGAGGAAATACAGAAAGATTTCGAAAGAATAGAAAGTAGGATTCTTTGTAAGACTTTAAATTTATTAATTTTTAGTTCACAATTTGTCAAAACCCGAAACGTAATGTGAACGCAGATTATGTGTGTATGTGCGTATGCATGTACAATTGTGAAAAAGAAAAAAAGTAAACACCCTTACTTATACGGCAAAATAATACCGCAGAAGAAAGTTACGCATACCAAGCGATTGAAAATAAAGTCTACTTTTAAATGCTGTATATAAAATTTGCTTAAGGGGCCATCTACATATTAAAGCGAACCTTAACTTTGTGGGTTTTTTTCAATAGTTAAAAACATATAGTTGTTTTTATTTCTACCCAATTCTAACAGCATACATGAACTCCTCACCCACGAATAAACTAAAAACATAGTTTCGTGTAATTCGTACGATAGATTTCCAAGAAATTAATTATTTTAAAAGGAGCATACTTTAGGAGCTGTATCCAAATTTAAATTCGGTACACAATTGTGGAACGAGGAAGCTCCTTTCTTGATCAGGACATCGTAGGCACCACTCAAGCAATGATTAAACACTGATAGATTATTGAATTTTATAAGAACTTTCAAAATATCTATTCACTTTTATGATAGACCGCCCCTTATACCGTCAATTTGCCGTTTTTTAAGCATAATTTGAAAATTACTTGGAAGAAATTTTTAAACTTTTGGATTTCCATAAAGTAGGACATAATAATAAATTTAAACCCATCAAAAAAATGTAGGTTGCAATTCATAATTTTTTCGAATATTAATTTCATAATTCATATAATAAAATTATATAAATTGCAAAATTAACGCATTTATGTTTGGGTATTTTAGTATCATTTACACTTAAAAATTAGCGCATTAAAATTATAATTTCAAGAGATATTAATAAAAATATAAAAATGTGATTTAACATTAGAAACACTAAATTTTGAATGTTTATGATTCAAAAACTTATCATTCAAATGGCTTGAAATTTACTGTCTAGACAAAGTCTGAACCGAAGATTTTAAATATCTTGTTAAAATTGGATATTGCTAGTTAAAAAGAAGTTTCGGCTCGTTTTAATATAATAGATGGCCCTATAAGCAAATTTTATATACATCATTTAAAAATAGATTTTATTTTCAATCGTTCAGTACCAGTAATTTTTTTACGATAATTCCTTAAGGAGTTAGTATTTACATTCATTTCAAGTTCATTAAATCCGGCACTATCTTCAAAACTTTTTAACGAAAAGATTAAATAAAAATATTTAATCTCTCTCTAAGGCGGAGTCTGTGTAATACAGAAATATATCTACCCAGAAAGATTTTCAAGTTTCGTCAATCCATAGTGTAAAATTTACTTTAGGTGGAATATTGTCTATTACGGAAAATTTTCTCAGTGTACATAGATTCCGTTTTAGAAAGAGTTGATTTTTGACAATTGCATAAATTGTAGATAAACAAAAGGATAGATTAATACATTATCTATTTTTTTTTATTTGCGCAAGGTTAGACATCGAAATACACCTACCCCCTTACAATGCTGTTCTGAAATCCAAAATGGGCCGTTTTGGACACATATTTCAATTAATTTTTGTTTACAAAGATATCTTATTATCAGGGTTTTAATTAAGAAATTAAAGGAAATTAAAGAATGGAACTCCTTTTTTCCATTTTTCCGTAACACACAAACCGGAAACACAAGATGTTTCGAAACAGGCTGTTAAAATCGATGCTTTCAACCAAATTTTCGGACAAAAAAAAAAAAAAAAAAAAAAAAAAAAAAAAAAAAAAAAAACCCCGAAGAAAATAATTGTTATTATTAGATAAACAGCACTTATAATTCAAGAATTTGAAAAATGAAAAACTTATTCAATGGCAAATAACTTCAATAATCATATTTTCAAGTATCACCGTTTTATGTATAATGAGAATATGTTAGAAAATTCATGTATTGTTGAATAAGGAAAACTATTTTTTGGATAATCGCCTTACCAAATCAAATAAAACTTTCTGAATAGAATTTAGCTCAAATGTTGCACAGAACAAATGAAATGTGGGTTTTAGATTGGCCTGAATGGAACGATGACATAATAAAATTAAGAATAGTTGCAACATAAGTTTATTTGGGTTTTCTCAAACAATTTTATTCGAAAAATATCTTGTTCATTGTTCAAGAATAAATGTAAGAACATTACAGAATCTTTAGAAAATACATGTTCGAAACTTAAATAAGCAAAGAAATAAAGAAAGATTTATCTATAATATGAAGGAACGATTTCTGAAATTGCGATACTTTCACTCTACTCATTTTGTAATATACAGGGTGATTTAAAAGAAACATGGACAAAATGATACGACAAATCAAGCATACAACAAGGATAAAAAATCACATAGGAACATAGGGTCGCAAACTACTTATTGAATCACAAATACATGGTGTTTCATTCCAGCTACACCCGGTTTGAAAGTAATAATTTCGACGAAAATAAAAATGTTGCAATGAAAATGCAACGATATGTACTTTACTTTCTGTGAAATGTGATAACGTTACAAAAAGATCTGGAAAAACATATTGCTCAAGCTCCCCAATCGATGATACCGTGCAAACTTAATATCACAGTCCAAAATGTGAGGTGCCAAGTCCATATTGCTGGTGCGCATAAAGCAAACTTCTACCACTTTTGTTTGGCGTTATCACATTTAAAACAAAAATGAGAATGTCTGTTAAATGTTTTATGATAATATAGTTCAGTTTTCTGAAATTTATTACCGTCAACTCAAATTGAGTTAGGATGAAGCACCCTGTATTTATGACTCAATAAGTGGTTTGCGGCCCTATGTTCCAGTGTGATTTTTTATCCTTGTCGTATGCCTGATTTGTCAACGTTTTTTTTTAATCACCCTGTATATATACCGTGTTCCCCCGCATTAGCCGGCATGCTGCAAAATTCGAAGAAGACCAGACTTTTGATTATTCGTCTCCGGTCTTTCCCGACATGCCAGAAAAAGTGAGGATATTCGAAAATGGAAAGGAATGAGGTTCATAAGCTGTATTCAGTAGCAGTGATTTCTGCTGGTGATGGAAGGAGGGGTATAATGTAGATTTGTCCCAAATTTTCTAATTATTTATTCAACTTTTTTTATATATTCAAAAGAACACAAAGGTTTTTACCGGACTTCAAAAAAGGAGGATGAGGTTATCAATTCTACGCATATGTATTTCTTTTTATTATTTTTTAATGTTACTCCGAAACTATCCAACCGATTAATTTGGTTTTTATGTTGTTTAGTGTACACATTAAATTTTAGTAAGCATACAAATTTCAATAACTTTCAACTACTAAAGTTACAAAGATTTTTTTTTTTTTTTTTTTTTTTTTTTTTTTTTTTTTTTTTTTTTTTTTTTTACAAAGTAGTCCGACCCCTTCGACCAAATCAAATACAAAGTATTTCGACCACCTTCTGAATAGGTTTCAGTTCAAACGCTCTAGAGAACAAATGAGATTTCAGATGGAGATTGTCCAGCATAGAATGGTGATTTAACAATAGTTGCGACAAAAGATTATTTGGGTTTTCTCAAACAATTTTATTCGAAAAATGTTTTGTTCATTGTTCAAGAATAAATGTAGGAACATTACATAATATTTAGAAAACCAATGTTCGAAACTTCAATAGGAAATGAAGTAGAGAAAGATTTTTCTCTGATATAAAGGAGGGATTTTTGTTCCACTGATACTTTAACTCTGCTCATTTTCATATATATATATATATATATATATATACATATATATTAAATTCAAAAGAAAAACGAATTTTTGCTAGATTAAATATTTTCTTTTACTCCAACGTTCCATTTAACATTATCATCGTCTATATATAGTAAATCTCGAATTTATCAAACTTCACAAGTAATACAGTATTTTTTACTTTCTTGTACAAGAAAAAAGTATTGGATTCGTGAAATTTTTCAAATTCCGGTTTTTGACGGATTCAAACGTTTTATGAGTCAGAGATTCCAAAAATCACGTTTTTACAGAATGTCTGTCTGTCAGTCTGTCTGGCTCTATCTGTGTGTGACATAAATTTTGTGGGCCTATATCTCAAGAACTAATGCACGGAATTTCACAAAACTTTAGATTTAGTCATATTCCTTCATATAAACTGCTATTGATTAGTTTTTGGTGTATATCGCTCAACAGGTGGTGCTGCTATACTGCCTTTTTCCCAATAGCTATATCTCAAGAACTAATGAACGGATTTTCGTAAAATTTCATATTCCATTAGTCCTTGATATAACAGGGTCCGATTGCATTTTGGTGTAAATTCCGCAAAAGGTAGCACTGCTACGCGGCATTATTTATGATTAACGAATAACTGCATCTCAGAAACGAATGCACGAATTTTTATCAAACTGCATACTCAGTTAATCCCCGATATAAATTAGTATTCTGCAGTTTTTGGAGTAATGTTCTTAACCGATGGCGCTCGTATTCTTTAAGATTATCGCAATAGCTCAATCTGAGAATCTAATGCACGAAATTTCATCAAACTTCAGATTCAGTTAGCCCCTGATATAAATGAGTATTCTTTAATTCTTGGTGTAAATCGCTCAACATGTGACGCTGCTATGCGGCATTATTCATTATTATCGCAATAGCGCTATATCAAGAACTAATGCACGGATTTTCATCAAACTTCTAATTCAGTTAATCCCTGATATAAATAAGTATTTTTTAGTTTTTAGAGCAAATGGCCCAACAGATGACGCTTTTATCCAATTTTTTTACGATTTCTGCGTAATTATATCTCAGATATCATACGCGGTTTTTCATCAAATTTCAGTTACAGTTAGACCGTGAAAAAAGTTGTCTCAGATTAGATTTTAGTGTAAATTACCTAACAGGTGACGCTGATGTGTTTCATTTCTATGGAAGTATTAATATGTACGAGACAGAAATAAGTTTTGAGAATGCCACATCCGACAAGTTTAAAATTATGTTCTGATATAAAAGGAAGTTTAAATGCTATTTGAAAAGTTTTGGATAACTTAATTTTTTTAGATTTCTGAAGTTAATTTTCATTTAAGTTTGTTATTTGGTGTGAATTCCCCTTTTTACACTATTTTATGTAACCTAGGAATGTAATTTGTGTGCTTTGTATGTAACTTTATTCGTTTTTTGTAATTAAAGATGGAATTTTGTAGTCGATATTCAATTGTCTCATTCGATAATCGATTTTAAATTTTTCGGAACTTTTTTTTCAATTGGAGCAGTAAAATTAGGCTTTTTTAATATAAACTTTGAATTTATTTAAAAAAAATATTTTAGAAAAACTGTTTTTACTTTTATTATAATATAGACCTACATGAATATTAAAAAGGCAAAAATTTAAAAAAATTACTTTTTTGTCTTTTTAGATATAGTTTTCGGCTATTAATTTAAGATTTTTGAAATTAGTTTTTATCTTTAGCACTATAATACATAAGAAGATAAACATGCGGGTATTTGGGATCAAAATTGGGAACTAAATAAAATGAATATATATATATATATATATATATATATATATATATATATATATTACACATTTACGCAAAAGAGACAACTTAAATGTAGACAGCCCACAAGTTTGACCAAATCAAATATAAAATATTGAGAGTATTTTATGAATTCAATTCACTTTACACGTGAACAAATGAGATGTAGGTTAAAGCTGTCCTGACAATAATTGCAATAGAAGGTTATTTGGATTTTTACAAAGCACGTTTATTCAAAAATGCCTTTTTATCTTTTTTTAAGAATAAACATAGGAACATTACTGAATCTGTAGGAAATCCATGATTAAAATTCCCAAATAATAAGATAAAAAAAAAAAAAAAAAAAAAAAAAAAAAAAGTTGGAAATTGCACGTGAAGCGTAGCAAATCAGGTGCGTTCGTACGATAATGAAGTTTTAAAAATATCACTCTCATATATCAATCTCATAAAATTGTAAACAGTTAATTACAATTAAAATGCGCACCAAACAATGTTCTCTCTATGCTCATTATGTAATGGAATACTTTTCTGTGGCCTTGTAAATCAATAACAAAAGTTCTTTGCGCAACAGATTATGCAAAATCTATATTATAATATGTACTTTATGATGCATATCAATATTATTATGTTCGAATGAGTGTAATATTATTAAAATGCATTTGAACTTTTTTTCCATTGACTTTAATGTAACGGAGTACTTTTGATTGTCCCTGTATTTGATCTATGCATCCTATTTTCAAAAAAATTGAAATGACTTGAAAAAATTATGCAACAAGTATGTAATTTAAATTTCAAACGGTTAAAATGCAATTGCAACTTTTTTCCCCATTGGCCGTAATGTAACGGAATACTTTTGATCGTCCCTGTAATTGATCTATCCATCCGATTCTCATAAAATTTGAAATGGCGCGACAAAATTATGTAATAATTATACATTTCAAATTTTAAAAGATTCGGTTGGATAGCTTTTGCGTTGTTATATGCGGACAGACAGACAGACGGACAGACAGACGGACGGACGGAAGGACTGAACGAAAACTATAGGTGCTACGTATTTACATAATTACGAACGCACCTAAAAAGAATTCGCTTCGGTGTAAAGGAAGGTTTTCTTCTTCTGTGATTACTCTGTTCAGAATTATTTCTTTTTTTTATTTTCAAAATTGTCTAGTGAAAAACAGATTTCTGTTTGATTAAACATCTTTTATCACTCTATGTTCAAGTCAGCTTTTCATTCGTCCTATATTCATTCATAGAAAAGGGAAAATTGTATATTCTTGACTAAAAAAATTAAATTAATTGAGTCTAACATGAATGTTTTAATATTATTTTAAGAAATACCATAGTGATGATTGTTAGTTCGCTACGAACATGGGAATATTTGTAACATTTGTATACCGTATATTTCCGTGTATAAACCGATCCGTGTACAAGCCGAGTATACGATTTTTCGGCGAAAAATCGTCAAAAATCCGAAACCCGTATATAAGCTGATGTTGAGAAGAAAAGTTGATGAAAAATTCAGCGAAAGAAAAATTAATAGAAATGCTAAATAGTTAAAAAAAAAAAAAAAAAAAAAAAAAAAAAAAAAAAAAAAAAAAATATGTGCTCTTTTAAATTATTGATCTTTTCTTTTCTGTTGTATCGCCAAATCTGTTTGTCGAATTCCTCAGTAAATTTGTTTAAGTAAGCTGTTTAAGGACATTCTCCGTTCAAAATGGGCTGAATGTACGTCATTAGTGGAAGTAATTGTGAAAACCGGAAGTTGAATCTACAGTTAAATTACCACAAGAAATGATCTTTCGGTCTCTCAAAAAATGTTTATTTCAGCAATGAATTAGATTGAACAGAAGTTGATGCCATATTTAAAGACGACTTCTTTTCACTATACAAAAAATGATTTCAAGGAGTTGCTTGAAAATTTTGTTAATGGCTTAGTTATAGTTAATGATGACAGGTGACCTTTTTTGTTACAAGGGAAGGTAGTGTCAAAGTATTTTTAGAATATTATAAATAGTTTTTGTGATTTTTATATTTTACTGTCTTTTTTTCCCCGAATATCAATTTTGAAAATTTTTTTAGACTTTCGTATAAACCGACTCCTCTACTTTAAAGCCCCCCCCCCCAAAAAAAAAATGATATATTAAAAATGTAAAATAAAAAACAAACGGATTTTTTTAAATAAACATTTTATATTTCTTGAGAAATGTGTTACAAAGATATTGAAAGCAAATAATATTGTTTCGTTTCCAATATGATAAGAACCATAATCATTATACAATTACAATTACAAATCGTCTGACGGTCAATACAAATGACACGTGACAATGATATATAACCAACAAAAACCACGCGCATTACTGTAAATAAATAAATTAAAAATAGAACATGATCCAAAATTATTTCCCAACTTCGTGCATTCCATTTAAGCTTTCACGAGAAATTTATTTATTAACTCTAACCATAAATTAGGAATAATAAAAGAAACAGTGCAAACAAAATTTTACACGTATAAATTTCAATGGACTCACTTACAATGGACTTACGACCACAATTCGATACGAAACATAATTTGCTCTCATTAAACTGAATTTTTATTCCCCATCTAAATGTAATCTAGAAAACGCAATGTTAGTACGACCAAATTTAATATCGAATTCATATTCACCTTTTCTAATTTCAAGCTTTCTCCCAATTATGCCTATCTAATAATTTAAGTCAACTTTTTCTATAATATGAGATATTTCATAAACCCCTGAATCCTCATTTCCTGTAGAATCAACTTATTTATTAAGTAAACTCTTTAATTTTGATGGTGCATTATAATCAATTCAATTTATTCAATGCAATGTCAGATGTGAGCAAAATATCCTTCGAATGATACCTAATTCATTTTAATATGCTACATAAGATTTGAGAAAAAAGAATGTTGGCGACAAAATTAATACATTTAATTAAAAAATTTTAAAATGTAACTAGAAAAAATGTTCAGGTGATAAAACTAGTAAGTTACGCAATTACTATTTTGAGAAACTGTGCTGTAATTTTTCAAATTCACATTTTTAAGTATTGTCAGATGACAAATTTCTCAATTAAAATCTTTGTAAGTATTATTTTTGTAAGTTTATTTATTTATTTTAATTTTATTTAACAATTGGTAGAAGAACTCAACGGTTTTTTATAACTGGTAATAAATAAAAGAAATCCCTGATTTTCCCAGGATTTCCCAGGGATTTCTCAATAAAATTCGGCTTGTATAGTATTGTAAAAAACACCACAACGGACAACTTTAATCTAGATAAATGCTAAAAAAAGTATGCAGTGTAAGCATTTCTGAATTTTAATAATTTTTCATTCTATGCTGTTGTTGTATAGTTTGCGTAAACTTGCATAAAAATATTATATTGGATGAATAATTATTTTTTTTTTCATTTACAGTGATAATCAATATTCTTATGGAAAGTAACACATCAAAAACTCTCCTACTTTTTCCTGACCTTTGCAAAAATTATCAAATGTTCCCTGAAGTATCCCTGATTTTTTACTTAAATTTCCAAATTTCCTGCCTTTTCCCTGTTTTCCTGGATTTCCCTAACACATAGGAACCCATTGAACTCGTTTTATTAAATTTTGACACATAACACTTGTATCGTATGAGTTCTTCATATATTCAACAAATACTCAAAGTTCAATACGCTCAATATGTTAAATTATAATAATTTGATTTTATTATTAATTTATTTTAATAGTTTCTTCTTAGTTTATCATTAACTTACCTTAATTTACTACTGAAAACTGCACATAAAGACAAAACTTTCCAGAGAGAAATAAAATATTTTCACTTAACCCATTAATGCCCAGATAATTTTCTTCATTAAAAATGAAATTCTGGGGTTCCCACCACTTTTAAAAGACGAATAACTTTCATCTTAATTTATTGAGGACTTTGTCTCGTGAAAAATAGATCTTATTTATCTTTCTATTTACTGGTGCGAAAAGTGTTTTATTGCCTGTTTTATAATCGTCCCTATAAAGGGACGCTAGGCACTAATGGGTTAATCAAATCTCACATGAAATATTTCTACCTCCTCTCTAAATTGAAACAGGTTCAAATGTTTTAAAAAGAAAATGGAATGTGAGGTAGAGATTGTATGAATACAATGCTGACGTTACAATAGTTTCGACAGAATATCATTTGATTAGACGGGCTAAATACTTTGAGTCGAGAAATATTTGTTCACTGTTGAAAGAAAAACACAGGAAAATAGTATCTGGGGAGATGCAATTTCGTAACTCTGATAGATCAAAGGAAAAAACTATTCCAGAGAATAAAAGGGAATATTTCTTCTACAGAAAGATTTTTACAAAAATCATACACATGTACAATGATTTTTTTTTTTTTTTTTTTTTTTTTTTTTTTTTTTTTTTTGTATTTTATTTTATTTTATTTTATAGTGTTTAGGAAACATAACAAAGGGAGTGCAAAAGCTTTTGAAGAAAATATATTTTTTTTTATTCTAATACTTGTTTTATTTTTAGTTATAGAAGTGTTAGAGATATTATTTCCAAAGCTTCAACTGACCGTTTATCAACAGAATTGATCAAAACTTTTCTTAATATTAAATAAAAGTTTGTTTAATTGTGAATATTTTTGCACCTTATTTTTTACCTATACGGCATTTATGTCACAAGGTAGTGTAAATTTTGTAAAGGGAACACATTACATTTGAAACCATCTCACCAATTCTGAATAATACTGTAATGTATGTAGGCACGATACTTAATAATAAAATTTAAATAAAAATTTTAAAAAAAATCTTGCAGAACAGCCTATTTTACTAAAGTTTTTTTTTTTTATTTAACTTTTCTTTAATATTCCTACTACTTTTTAAAATAGCTATGTTTTTGCTTCAGTTTTTTATACATTCATTAGAACATATAAAATTAAACAGTGAATGGCTTGTTACATGTGTGGGATTATTGATTTAATATTATTTTTTTTTCTCTTGTGTGTATTAAGAAAAAGAAAATTCGAAAATTCAACAAACTCTGTAACAAAATATATGTTATTCAAATATTTTCAGAAATTCTCAAAATTTAATACCTGATACATTTAACTTATAATAATTTGATTTTAATATTAACTTATCTTAATAGTTTCTTATTAGTTTAATATTAACTTACCTTAATTTATTACTGAAAACTGCACATAAAGATAAAACTTCCCAGAGAGAAATAAAATATTTTCACTTAACTAAATCTCACATGGCGTATTTCTACCTCCTCTCTGAATTGAAACAGGTTCAAATGTTTTGGAAAAGAAATGGAATATTATAAGGTAGTGATTGTAGTGAATACAATGCTGACTTTACAATAGTTTCGACAGAAGATCATTTGATTAGATCGGCTAAATACTTTTAGTCCAGAAACATTTGTTCATTGCTGAAAGAAAAACGCTGTAAAATATTATTTGGGGAGATGCAATTTTGTTACTTTGATAAATCAAGGAAAAAAAGATTTTCAGAGTATAAAAGGGAGTATTTCTTCTTCAGAGAGATTTTTACAAAAATTATATACATTTAGCGTGGTTTTTTTTTTTTTTTTTTTTTTTTTTTTTTGTAATGTTTTGGAAACAGAACAAAAAAAGTTCAAAATCTTTTGAGGAAAATATATTTTTTAAAATTCTAATGCTTGTTTTGTTTTTAGTAATAGAAGTGTTAGGATACTCTTTCAAAAGTTTACGGTGACCGTTTACTAACAGAATTGATCAAAAAATCGATTAATATTAAATAAATATTTGTTACATTGTGAATATTGTGGTACATACGGCATTTATGTCGCAAGACATTGTAAATTTTATAAAAGGGACACAGTGCATTTGAAGCCATATCTTCAATATTGAATAATATTTTAATATACGTGGTGCAACAATACTTAATACTAAAAATTAAATACAAATTTTAAAGAATTTTGAAGAACAGCGCTTTTTACTAAAAAATAATTAAAAAAAATATTTAACTTTTTTTTAAAAATTCCTACTATTTTTTTAAATATCTATGTTTTTGCTTCAATTTTTTATACATTCACTAGAATATATAACATAAAAATGTGCATGGATTTTTAGAAGTGTGGGATTATTGATTATTTTTTTTTCGCTCGTGTGTATTATAAAATGAAGAAAATTCAACAAACTCTGTAACAAAATATGTATGTTCTTCAAACATTTCCACAAATCTACAAAATTCCATACTTAATATGTTTAACTTATAATAATTTAATTTTAATATTAACTTATCTTAATAGTTTCTTCTTGGTTTAACATTAACTTATCTTAATTTATTACTGAAAACTGGACATAAAGATAATACTTCACAGAGAGAAATAAAATATTTTCACTTAACTAAATCTCACATGAAATATTTCTACATCCTCCCTGATCTGAAACAGATTCAAATATTTTGGAAAACAAATGGAATGTGAGGTAGTGATTGTAGTGAATACAATACTGACGTTACAATAGTTTCGGGAGAAGATCATTTGATTAGATGGGCTAAACATTTGTTCATTGTTGAAAGAAAAACGCAGTAAAATAGTATCTAGGGAAATGCGATTTCGTAACTCTAATAGATCAAGTAAAAACAAGATTTTCAAAGAATAAAAAGGAATATTTCTTTTTCAGATAAATTTTTACAAAGATTATACTCATGTAGAATGATTAGAATGACTTTTTTTATTTAAATTTGCATTTTATAGTGTTTAGGAAACAGAATAAAGGGTGTTCAAAATATTTTGAAGTAAATATTATTTTTAAATTCTAATGCTTGTTTTATTTTTAGTAATAGAAGTGTTAGAGATATTATTTCAAAAGTTTAAGGTGACTGTTTATCAACAGAATTGATCAAATACTCAATTTTCATTTTTTAATATTAAATAAAAGTTTGTTTAATTGTGAATATTTTTGTACCTTATTTTTACTCATACGGCATTCATGCCGCAAGATATTATAAATTTTGTTAAGTGGGCACATTATCTTTTAAACATTCTCGTCAATCTTGAATAATACTGTAATATGTGTTTTAGCACAATACTTGGTACTGAAAATTAAACAAAAATTAAAAAAAAATATTGCAGAACAGCCTGTTTCACGAAAAATTATTATTTTTTAAAAAATATGTAACTTTTTTAAAAATTCCCTAATATATATTTTTTAAATATGAATGTTTTTGCTGCTATTTTTCCCACATTCATTAGAATGTACTACATAAAACTGTACATGGATTTTTAGATATCGGAAATTTTACATTTAATCTGTTTTTTTTTTTCTTTTGTGTGTGTGTGTATATATAAAAAATGAAGAAAATTCAACAAATTCTGTAACAAAATTTATGTTCTTCAAATATTTCTACAAATTCTGAAAATTGAATGCGTACTATATTTAACTTATAATAATTTGATTTTAATATTAACTTATCTTAATAGTTTCTTCTTAGTTTAACATTACTTATCTTAATTTACCACTGAAAACTACACATAAAGATAAAACTTATCGGAGAGAAATAAAATATTATCACTTAACTAAATCTCACATAGAATATTACTTCTCTCTGAATTGAAACAGGTTCAAATGTTTTGGAAAGCGAATGGATTGTGAGGTAGTGATTGTAGTGAATAGAATGCTGGCGTTACAATAGTTTCGACAGAAGATCATTTGATTAGATGAGCTAAATACTTTTAGTCGAGAAACATTTGTTCACTGTTGAAAGAATAACGCAATAAAATAGTATCTTGGGAGATGCAATCGTAACTCTGATAGATCAAGTAAAAAAAGATTTCAAGAGAATAAAAGGGAATATTTCTTCTCCGGAGACATTTTTACAATGATCATATACATGTACAGTGTTCCTATTTTTGTAATTTTGATTTTATATTTGTAGTGTTTAGTTTGCAGAACAGAGGGTGTTCAAAATGTTTTGAAGTAATTTTTTTTAATTCTAATGATTGTTTTGTTTTTAGTAAAAGAAACGTTATTGTTATTATTTCAAGCGATCAAGGACGTGTTTAACCTCAGAATCGGTCAAGCAATCGATTTTCTTTTGAAACATTAAATGAGGGCTTATTTAATCGTGAGTATTTTGACTCCAATTTTACCCACACGGCATTCATATTGTAAGATATTGTAAATTTTGTCAGGGCAGTTGGAAGATCAAAACCTAAAATATATCGATTTTTCGATTTTTTAAAATTTTGGAACTACGATTTCTCCTTTTTTCAATGATGTATTGCTTTTATATCTACGGCATCCAAAAATTAGAAAAATTTTAGTAATTCTGGAGGGTCTACTTTAATTTTCAAACGATCTCTTTAAAGCTATGGTGTTTGATATGTAAAATATTTGAGTGATGGTCGTTCGAAAGGTTGCAATCTCTTCACAAACCTGAAAATTTATCGTAGTGAATATGCTATATCCAAATTGGAATGTATTGGCAATGACATGAAGAGAATGGGAACTCGTCTGGAATAATCTAATATATCTTGGTCGTGGACTGAATGCTGCTATAAAGAACATAACATTAGCTAGTGGAAAAAAGTTATCGGGTAAAGGACGGCTTACAGATAATTACTGTTCGATCAAATTTAAATTTATTATGGACTATCCGTAAGGCGAAATGTCACTGCTGTAAACAGTATGCGCCAAGCTGTGTGGGCCATCTTTCTTCACAAATTTTCAGGAGATGAAAATCTACAGCATGAATTTTGACCGTCAAGAAAAAAACTCTTGGTGTAAATATGAACAAGCTGAGACTAAAGTTGAAGCAAAAGCATTGAAACATAGTAACACCCCTCCTGCGCCAGTTGTTGAAGCCATGAGGCTAATTTTTCGATCTCATTAAAATTTGGTTAAAAAATTTTCCATGGTAAACACAAAATCCAAATGAAAGGGAAATTATTTGGTCTCATGTACTGAAAAAGACTTTTGTGCAATTAGAATGCCTTCAGATAGGCGTATATGATGCGGTAGCCTGCCTCAATAATGGTCATTCTAAGAAAATTAATGTGCTTCATTAATTAGGCATAGAACCAGGGTTATATTGCCAAAGCACCTTAAAAAAATCTTAAATTGCGAGCGGATGCTAAGAGCACCATTTGCGGCAAACTGAAGAAAAAAAGTGTTTAAAAGCTTAAAAGGAAACACCGAAAGGAATGTGAACAAAAAAAAATGCAAAAAATAAGTACTTGAAGGAGGAATGTTTTAAGTAAGTGTATTTATTTACTTTAAACTTCAATATCTCAAAATGTTGTTTTTTTTTAAACTTCGATGTTTTGAAAAAACTATTGTACATTATGCTTTGAAATTTTACTTGAACATCTTATACATATCACTGTTTAACCTAAGGTGAATTGTTTAAACTCATAAATAGATCTTTTTTATTATTACCATTATCTTATAATTTGAATGTCGTTTCCACTTCATATTTCTTTTTTAAATCTAAGCTTTATTTAACTATAAATTTAACATAGGATTATTAAGAATTGTTTATATTATGCTTAAAAAAATTCAAATCCCTATCTTAAGTAGTTTACGAGAAATGGTACATTAATTTAACGTGGCAGGTGTAGGGATTCCGACTGCCTTTAACACACCCAATTCATTAAACAAAACACAATCACACAATGCAAAACATTACCTATACAAATTTAAATGTTTTTTTTTTATTTCTACCTTCCTATTTTTGCCACTTTTATGTTTTTAAAATACTAAGGCATTTTTTGTTTTTAAGATAGAGATTTTTGTTTGTGTTTTTTATTATATATATATTAATCTTTGCATAAAATTATCTTTCTGGTTTTTATCTATGTAAACATATGAAGATACATTAGATTTCATCAGTTTTGACTATATATATATCAGTAAAAAAATTATATTAAATGTAATATGAGATGTGTCTGCGGTCTTGTGTAATATACATTTAAAAATACTTAAATAAATATCAAGCAAATATATCAATATTTTTTAAAAAAAAATTAAGATATAAAAAAATGCCTTTAAAAAAATAAAAAAAAAATTTAATTAAATATGCAGTTAAACATTTTTTAAAAAAATCAAAATTAAATTTTACTTTAATATTGACATATAACGAGCTTAGCATTTGAATCATATTTTTCAAACTAAGGTGAATTGTTGAAAAGATAAACTGTTAAACAACAATAAAAAGAAGCTTGGACATTCCATTGTAACTTACGATAGATTTAGAATAATTTACATAAGTAATATATATATTACGCTAACGTATGCGGCACAAAAATCACGGTTTTTTGTTAATTTTTTATTGGCAACGGTCAAATGAAATGCACCTAGACCGTGGTAAATTGGGTTTACTTACGTGTTGTTCTTTCGCTGCAATTATAAATTTCAAAATATCTTTTTTTTTTTTTTTTTTTTAATTTTATTGGCTTAAAAAATAAATAAAAATCATGAATTTTAAACGTTTCAGTTTCAAATTAAAGTTGTGTTATTATAAATGAAATGAATGAAAGAATTATATTATTAAATATATTTTAAATGAAATTAATAAAATACAAAAAAAAAAAAAAATACCACGGGTGCAATTTTTTGGCGATGCACCAAATTAGCATAAAAGTACCGAGTGCTTGATTTATCGGCACAGATGTCACACATTGGTGCGATTTTTTTTTTCTGATGCCAATTTAGCGAAAACTTATAATACCACTTCAATACGAATTACGTATATATATATATATATATCTTTTTCTAATATTTAAAATAATAATAATAATAAATAAATAAAGTTTAATTAATAATTATAGAACAAAACAGTTTATATCATTTTAAAAAAGAAAATAAAAGTAAATAAACAGCTTATTAAAAAATAAAGAACAATTGCCGGGTTATCATATGAGGCATATATTTGCCTTTTTTGTTACAATAGCACCAATGTAGTGCGTATATGACATCTGAGCCTAATTCTTTAACAGAATCCTCTAATTTTTTTTAAAAAATGAGCAATTAAAAGAATTATGAATAAAAGCAATATGATTTAATGCTTAGTATGCATTTAAGGGAGAACAAACTGGTTGCCAAAGGCGGCTAGAAATACAAAAAAAAATTAAAAATATGAAGTTGATGCGACTTGTTAATTAGACTATCCAAATCAACTTGGTTAAAAATTATCTAAATGTAGTACTTTTTTGGACTCTATTTAGAAATATTTACTATAATAAATATATTTATCAGAATTAAAGAAATCGACTGAATTTTGGTTATTTTCATCCAAATTAAACTTTATACAACATTTATAACCCTATTTCTATACAACTCTTTGAGCAATAATTGCTGGAAGTGCGTTTTCAATTTTGGAATGTGCTATTACATTTAACCAATTATTGCATGTACTCATTGAGCATCAATTTTATACCTCTTATACCGCGTTGCACAAAAGAATCCATCTACTATTCACCTTATTATTGGAAACTGCAGAAAAGAATTATTCAACTGAGGTATATCAGGTAACCAAGAAAGTTCGTGCGGTTTTCATCAGACATAAAAAACGACCCACAAAAATCTCAAACACTTATTTTACTCTTTGAAATAATCGCCATTGGCTTCAATTACGTGCTCCCAACGAGACACAACCTTATAAATACCCTTTTTGAAAAAATCTTTTGGTTTAGAGTCCAAAAACTGGGTTATAGTTTTTGTGACATCATCTTGGGTTTGGAACTGCTGTTCCCGCAGGTGATTATCCATGGCCAAAAACAAGTAATAGTCCGATGAGGCGATGTCCGTGGAGTAAGGTGGGTGAGGCAAAACGTCCCAGCCCAATGTTTTTATCACGTCCCTAGTCGCTTTGGCCGTATGAGGTCTGGCGTTATCGTAAGGGAGAACTCCTCTCCTGTTGACCAGCGCTGGCTGTTTTTCGAGCAAAGCAGCTGAAACCCTTTTCAACTGCGACGAGTAGACTTCGGCTGTGATTGTTTTCCCGCTTTCTAAGAATTCATAGTGAACTATACCAGCGCTAGTCCACCAAATACATAGCATTATACATAACATTTTTCTTTATGGATGTCTGGTTTAGCAACCAATGAGACGAAACCAGAAGTCAACCAATGATGTTTTCTCTTTCGGTTATCATACATTACTCATTTCTCGTCACATGTCAATATCTGATCCAGGAAAGAGGCTTTGTTGCGGGGCGACAGCAATGACAAGCAGATGTTCAACCGTTGGAGCTTGTTTTCCTCTGACAGGACGTGAGGAGCCCACTTATCAAGTTTCCACGACATCCCAAGGCATTCATTTTGATAATGGTTCTATATACATCTCTCTCTCTATATATATTTCATATACACGGCTGCTTAAAGAAATATTTTAATGTCCCCACTGTAAATAACAAATACTGAAATTGGGATTTCAAATACGTCAGCGTTTTAAATGATTCAATTAAAGATCCTATTTCAACTTATTAAACGTTGAAGTTTTCTCACATTATTATTAAATGTGTTGAAACGTGTTTCATGATCTATGCTTCACTTATGATTTTTCGTTTTTTTTTTACGCATGTAAAAATGAAGTAAATCAAGGTTGTAATATAAATTTGAGATCAGTTATTAGAAGTACAGTCTTAAAAATGAAATGCGAGAAAAATATTTTTGGAACCATATCACGACTTTTTCAATGGACTATCTATTAAAAAGTTTTCGACTGAGCGTTGAAAATTTGAGACGAAATCATCTAGAGAAGGCAGTTTCTGAAAAATAAATAAGAAAGTACAAATCTTTTTGCATACGATATCTGAAGAAATGTTAGAATAATTTTAGAAGTTATGTTTGGAGTAACAGCAAGTTGTATTTGAAATGCTCGCATGTCTCTAGATGTTCTTCATTCCACTGAATATCATAAAAATTAATGGTCTTAAAATATATATATTAAAATGCATGGAAGATTATGTTATTAAAAAATAAACATTTTTTTCAATCATATTCATGAGATAAATATTGTATAGATTTTCAATAACATGAAAATGCTTTTAACAATTTTAACGTGTAAAATTAGAAATATTAAAATTAACATAATATTTTAAAGTAATGATAAAATAAAGTCATTTGATTTGAAAACATAGAGATTTTTTTTCATACATGTATGGATTAAAGAACACGATTGTAGATAAGACAGCAATTTATATTTATTATTATCTTCAGATGGTAGCAATCAAGATTAGTGTTCCCTAAGAAAAGATGTAGAGAGGACCAGGTATACTTGCCGAAGTTAGTTACTCCAAAAAGGATATACCAGACCGACAAACTTACAGGAGGTGTAGCGGGCACAGAGAGGACTTGGAATCACATAGCAATGCGAAGTTTAAAATGCCGTAGTTGCGACTTATGGTACAAAGCAATGCTGCCAGTGAATTACTTTTTTAAATATAAATTTTTTGATTGGAACTATATTTTTTAAAATGGTAAAATTATGATTATTCAATATCATATTAATAAAGGCGAAAATAAGGGGAATTTTAAAATTTCAAAAAACTAATGTCAATCAAGAAATCTGAATAAAAAAGGGATAGCCCACTGGCAACACTGGTACAAAGAAACAGTGAAAAATAACTGAAGCAGCAACACATTAATTGGACAGAAAACTTTTTATTGAAATTTGGTCGAAATTACGGTCAGAAGTTGTCAAACAGCTGTGTTCCTTCAGTTGAATACCTGGTCGCTTGAATATATGTAAATTCTGGGATGATACCCGACACGACAGGAATCTTCCAGAACGTAAGGAATTCTACGTGGCACTACTCTCAAGCCTGCTTGACGATATCTCATGTAATTTCGACCACATTCTGTACTACAACCTTTCAAAAAAAACATTTTTGACCATCAATGTGTTATTGTTTTTGTTCTTTTTATCTGTTTCTTTGTACCAGTGTTGTCAGTAGGCTATCTTTTTAATAAATTTAGATTTCTTGATTGGCGCCAGTTTTTTAAAATTGTAAAATTTCCCTCATTTTCGCCTTAATTAATATGTTATTTAGTAAGGAGAATTTCACTATTTGCAAAAATTGCTGCTAATCAAGAAATCCCAATTTAAAAAAAGTCGCCCACTGACAACATTATTTGTACTATAACTCGCAACTACGGCATTTTGGACGCTATATTGCTATGGAGTTCCGAGTCGTCTCTTGTCCCCCTACACCTACTGCCAGTTTGTCGGTCTGGTAATGAAACAACCTGTAGAGAATTTGCAAAATATAGCATAAAACAGTTTTGAAAACTGTGTTTTTACACTGGACTTGTGAAAGTCTTTCGCAATCTTTTGCACTGTAATTTTTGAGATTACTTTTTAATAAGTTGTTATTTATAATCATAGTTGTTATGAGAGTACTATGTCGACAGCCTATCCGAAAAACTTTTGCGGTATGTCGTATTCATAGTTCTGCATTTTGTATGGATATAGGAAAAGCGATAAGGACACCAAAAAAGATGTATGATCCTTGCTTGGGTAACTTCTCTTTGCTGGTTTTATTTGTGTGCATGATAATTTTATTTATCAGTGTATATTTTCAATCTACCGTACTTTTTCGTTAATAAACACTTCTTTTTTTAACATGTTGGGTGCCATGTCAGTCACCGGTGACTGACAAAGGATTATCCGTTTGGTCCGCCTCAAGTCAAGTACTTGGAAATCTAACAAATGATTAAAATTCAAACTGTTGCTAAAACTAACAATGTTTTTACTCAAGTAAGACTCAACATCCATTTTAATGAATGTTTATAATGTGAGCTTTAAAGCAATAAATATATGAAAATTATAGTTAAAAGCCAGCTGGCGTACTACAAGAACATTAAAATTAACTTACCCAATCTAAAAAGCGATTTAATAAAACAAAATAAGTAACGAAAAATTGGAATATTCAAGCGACCTTCTAATACTAGGTTAACTCAAAAACTTTGCCCACATTACAAATAAATGAGAAGGCGTAGCCAGATTCTGAAAACTTAAAAGTAATCTTTGAAGCGCATATTATATTGGTGTATCACGACTTGCTTCCAAAGAAACTATTAATGTGATTATTAGGTTAAACCTAAACATCCATTTTAATGGTTGCTTGGTCTCCGGAAACTATAGGACCGATACCAGAGATTTATCAATCCGCTATGACCGGAATGACAGAGGGAAAAACTTTTCGAATCGGCGGCGTTGAGAAGTTAAGTCAAAATCATCCAGTTAAAAAAAATAAAAATAAAAAATATATTCCCCTCCCTATCTTCTGAAATACGATTTCTGAATAAATATCAACATGATTTTAGAGTTTGTTTGGCATATCAGTGACCTGCATTTCCAAATTTTTGCATATCTCTCGACAAAAAGATATGCAGTATTCTACGGAATATTTTACTTACTGATAAAATTTAACCGTTTCTGAAGTAAAATTATTTACATTTTCAATGCTTGTAATTTTACGTTTAAACAAGAATGAAACGTTATACTCCTAGCATAGATGTTGAAACACTTTCCAATACATTTAGGATATTATAAAAAAAAAAACATGGTTAGTTAATGCGAAAGTTGGTATCTAAAATAAAGAATTTTGAAAACGCTGAAGGCACCAATTTCAGCTGTTACCATCAATATTCGGAAAAATATCAGCCTTTTTAATGCAGTCCTGTATATGATATATTAGTTTGGGTGTATACTATATAATGTGCTAAAAGTTAATTCAGTTAAACGAGTAGCACAGTTAAAAATTTCATTCAACCTTACAGCTTTCTTCGATGGCATGAGGAGACATATAACTGTTATATATCTCCTTATTTTAAGTTTCTCCTCACCAAAAAATTATACAACTTTAATAATAATAGTTAGTTTAATTATAGTATTTAAAATAATATCATTAAAATTTTGCATCCCCAATCTCCCTCTCAATTAAAGAAACTAATTCATTAATTTTATATTTATCAATTATAGACAGACGATCAGTATTTCATTATTTGTAATTTTATCTAATTCTCTTTCCCCATAGGTTTAACTTCACTGCAATAATATTAAAAAAAATAATAATAAATGATGCAAATGAATCATTCCCTTGAATCTTCATACATTTCAACGTATTTTCTCGGATTGTGACTTACTAATCGTCACATAAAATTCTCATGTAACAGCTAATGGTGTCAGTAGCCTTTTGTCCGTATTTATTTTTGCACTATATTGTCTTACACACATCGATCATTAAAATTTCACAGATGACTTTTTATAGTCCAAGAGCCTACCGCACAAAACACTAAGTCATCGAGCACAAGAAAAATTCCTTCATTTTATGGAAGAGTAATAATAGAGGAATCTAATTGTCCATGTCTGCTGGAAGAGAAGTGGTGCATAAGCCAAAAATTGATACCACTAGTGGTTGACTCTTAGGATTAGCATTATGTTTTCCTGCATCCAGTTTTCCATGTTTTCATATTTTTGATTGTACAGCAAACATAATGGTAAGCCTACGAGTCAACCACTAGTGGTATCAATTTTTGGCTCATGCACCAGTTCGCTTCCGGCAGCCATGGATCATTAGATTCCTCTATTATTACTCTTGCATAAAATAAAGGATTTTTTCTTGTGCTCGATGACTTAGGGTTTTGTGCGGTCGGCTCTTGGACTGTTAGTAATGTAATAAATTCCTTCCGTACCATTTCTAGATGAAACAATTTTCTATGAAGCAATCCTAAAATCACTGTGTATGCTAAACAGGGCTGCAGAGTCAGTGGGAAAAATAGCCGACTCCGCCTCTAGAAATTGTAATGCCTTAGACTTCGACTTCCGGCTGGCTAATATTCAGTGCAGCTGTTGTTTAAAATTACGAGGCAACACGAGAAAAAAAGGAGAAATTCTCACTATTTTAGTATTAATTCAGTTCTTACAGATTTGAAAGAAAAAATGAAAACAAAACATATTCCATCTTACTCATTTTTCAATTTCGCGTCCCACAAATCCAAAAAATCCAACTAATGAAATCTAAAAAGGAATACAAAATCGAACTTATACTATTTCGGATATCCGTGGGCTTGAAAAAAAGGAAATCTTTACAATTTTTATGTTGATTCGTATCCTCCAGCACAGAAAAAAATCGATGGAAATGAAAAAATATATAGAGACGAAAATTTTACTTATTATTATTTCGGAAATAATTCAGGATCTATTAAAGTTTTTAATTAAAATCGGTTTTCATTACTGTGTGCGCCGGGTACTATATTGGAAATCTTTAACCTTATAAACCCGGTATAATCCAAAACTAACAATAATTCCTTTTCTGGATTTAATGTTGCATATAAGTGGTTTAATCCCTATTCAAACCGTCTCAAAAAATGCCGGAGTCGGAGTCAGAATCTGCTTGACTTTTAGCGACTCCGACTCGGACTCTTTTTCTTAAAAATGGGACCGACTCCGATTCCAACTTCCCAGCCCTGGTGCTAATTTAACCGCTCTTAAGAAACCTTGTAATTCAAAGTTCCAAATGCTTTGTTTATAATTGCATCATTATGTAAAGTGATTTCTTTCCCCGCCAATTCTGGGCGTCTATAATTGAGTTTTACGTCTCTTCGCTCCTGTACTGCTTCTGTTCATCATGTAAATATTTACTTTCCATTCATGTAAAGATTTCGTGCTCTTTTGCAAAATTTAGGGTATTTTTCTGTCGTACCCTTCATGGCTGCTTTGTTTTACTTTAATATATCTCAGTCTATCCTAGGCTATCCCAGTAAAATCTTTGAAGTTTTTCTGCTTCAATTCCTTGAAAGACCTGGTACAATGTAGAAACAGCTTAAACCTTTATCTACCGACGGTACTTATAAATACCATTAAAATTACTTATTATGAATTTTTTTAATGTGTCAATTTGTCGTGATACTGTTTATAATGAGTTACAAATACATTGATTCATTTTATTCTAAAAGCATTATTGGTTACACAAAACAAAAATATTTTTAAAAGGATGATTTCTTTTGCCTTTGTATCTTTTCAGCTTTCTTGGCGCTGAAGGAGGGGGATGGAGATTTTTCAATTCGGAAATATTTCTATATTTATATTGTAAGAACATCCTATTTGTACATTTTATAATTCTACAAAATACTAAGAAAACAATTTAAAATAAAAGATTTGAGTAGGGTTATAAATATTGCACAAATTCCCTGTAAATTCAAATTTAATTAATCCTTCTAAATCCTTAAATCCTTCAAAAATTTATTAAATGATTATGTAAGTCTTTTAACTTAGTTTAAACATTTTACGTAAAATGCTTTAGAATGTAAAATTTTCATGAATTCAAAATTCGGTAGATAAAGGGTTAAGGGACAAACAAATACGTCACATATGGTATGTAACCAATAATAGTTTGGACAACGCTTTAAATTGTTTTACTGCTTTAAACATAAATGAACTAGCATTCGTAACTGAGGTGCACGATAATAGCTGCCTATAAAAAATAAATCAAGTAATGTTTATTTATTTATTTACTTTACTTTACAATGTCTATCAAATGAATTTAGACTATTGTAATCTATAAGCGATAATTAGAGAAAGTGTGTTTTCAAATTTGTAAGATGTTTTCAAGTGTAACTAAATGTTTTTTTTATCATGTGATGTCTATACGTGATACAGATCATGCTTGAAAAAATTCGGATTTATCAGATACTGCAAAAAAAATAAAAAATAAATAAAAAAATCTTTCTATTTTGAAAAATATTTTTCAAATCCAAGAATCGTTCCATTCTTTACTTAAAGTACATTCTTTATACTATCAATTGAACCTTGAAAGTATACATTTTAAAATACATACGTACAAGATATAAATTTGTTTTTTGTTTTCAATTAAAGCTCTATAACGTCATAGTCTTTTCTATTCTTACAGTTTAAATTAAATCTTTTTACCACACCTGTGACAGTTTTTATTTTATTTGTTTTACAAAACCATTTAGAAGGAAAACAACTTTCTATTCTTTTCTTTCTTTTTATCAGAACTTCAAAAGCAAAGTCTCTTTTTAAGAGTTTTTTAAGAAGTAAATGGAAAAGGATTAAACACAGAAATTCTTATACATAGAAAAAAAAGAATTTTGTCCTCTTTAAGTGTGGTAGAAAAACATTTTTGGCAGCATTCTACATGCTTTTTCTTTTTGTATTTAAAATAACAGCTGAAACTACAAAATTATATTTATTCATTAGTACGAAACTACATCTTGCAAAAAACCTACAGTGGCAGTTAAAAAAAAAAAAAAAAAAAAAAAAATCTTAACACTCATTGAAAAATAAGAAGTTTGTGACAGATATCCCTTACTGATACATTCATTACTAATATATATAAGATTAATTTATAACACGGTAAATTAATCCAATCGGTAAATAAATTATAACAGATGTAAATTTGATTACTTTGACCTTCGATTTATTCTGTTGAGCTGACCCATAGTATCAGACCAGATTATGTGATCGTTAAGGTTATCTGGGTGAAATAGTCCTCCAGTGCTCGTGTCCGGGATGGCTCAGTTGGAAGAGCATTGGCTGCTTCAGCCAATACATCCCTGGTTCGAATCCTGGCCCGGAACTTTTTCACCCACATGGAAAATTTACATCTGCTGTTCATTAGTAAAGTTTGCCTTTTTATTTCTGCAGTTGCTATATTTGGTGTTAGCAGTACTCCACGTTAAAAAAATTATCAGACCTAGCTGAAGTTGTTCTCAACATTTTAAACTGATTTTTCGTTTTGGTGTATTGACATTTGGAAAATCGACCAAGCCTCTTTTTTTAGGACATAGATAGTATATCTGATGCTAGTAAATCTAAGGATTTACGACTTACGGGAACATTTTGTTCTAATTAAGTCAAAACTGGAGATTATTCAACAACTGTAAGTTTTTTACGTCGATTACGTACACCAGAAAAGTTTCTTTTTGTAGAGAAAAGATTTTCAAAAGTCCTTCTTTTTAAATCACTAACAGAACTAAAGAATAAAGAAATAACCCTAAATCATGTTAAGCTGCAAAGATCACTACTCCATATAACCAAAGAGTGGTAGAAACTCTCTCCCGCCTCTCTCTATTTACAACTGCAAAAAAATAAATAAAGAAATAAAGAAAATAAAATAAAATAAATAAAAGATTTGAACATTAAAATTGTGGCTTATTTTTTTTTTTTTTTTTTTTTTTTTTTTTTTTTTTTTTTTTGATTTGGTAGTTGTATTTGGCGAAGATACAGGATGATCTCATGAAAGTTATGATTTGTAAACCATGAACATTTCAAATAATAATTTGAAAAATAAATCAAGGGTAAAATCCCAAATGCAATAAAATTGCAAATAATACAACGCATAAAACTTCATTTCAAATTATATTGTTCCAATATATATATATATATATATATATATATATATGTCATATAATCTTAATAAAACTTGACTGAGAAGCTTTTCTAGAATACCTGATACACTAAATATCACAATGGTTGAAAATCACTGACATGAGACAAATTTGTTTAAATGTCTGCCTCTGCAGACCAGGTGATGAAAAACAGAAAGGTGGATTAAGGGCTATAATTTCTCTAAAAGCACTTAAAAACTGAATAGATACATAAACACATTGTGTTAATATTAAAATATTGTGTAAAATCAAATGAAAGGAAAAGCATAAATACTTAATAATATTTTAGTATATAATTGTTTCAAGGCTTAAAATTATCGTCCCTTCTCCCGTGAAATCTACGCAATATAAAAAAATAACAACAGAACAACATGCGCGTACTGCAGCTTATTGTTTAGTACTTGCTTTGCGGATTGCAACGTGACGATGATTTTATTGCGATGTGACATTTTAAGAAGGGTTCTTTTTGTGATAAAACATCCAAAGATGAAATTTAGTTTTACTATTCATGCTTGTCATTGCATCGGTTTTTATATGTAACTTTTTTGCAAAAAAGAACTCTATAAACAATGAAAAAAAATCTATTACAGTAATTGCGAGTTACATTACTTAACATTCGCGAGTTTTGATTATTCGTGGAATAGAAAATGCAGAACTTCTCAATATTCGTGAATACTTTGCACCACTTTTTTAAAAGAAAAGACTTTTAAAAGCGTGTTGACAACATTTAAAAGGAAAAAAAAGATCCCTTTTTTATACGGGTGCGAACAGCATATAAAAATAGTTGAATGTGACAGGTTTGCACTCGCAATATTGATATTTGCGGTAATTTCTGGGAACCTAATAGACCTTGGGGCAGAACACAGACAATCCCCTCATCGTGTTAAAGGATGAAAATCTAGGATTAGTTAAATCTCGATTCACGTATTAAAACGCAATCTGTCTGCCAAGTCATATCTTGGTGAAAAACAATTAAAAATCTTATTTTAGCGGTTGACTCATAGGTTTACCATTATGTTTTCCTGCTACGAATCCTTCATGTTTTCATACTTTTGGGTGCAGGAAAGCGTAATGCTAAACTTACGAATCTACCACTAAAATTGGGTTTTTAGGTGTTTTCCACCAAGATATGACTTGACATACCAACTACAAATTTATAATGCGAATCGAGATTTAACTGCCCTAATAGCATGCATGGTCACAGTGACGTCACAATGACGTCACTGTGAGTCACTTTGGTCACATCACATCTGTGAACAAAATGCCACCACTCAGTGACGTCACATTGTGACTGAGATGTGAATTTATTAAAAAATTTTGAAAATTTATAAATATCCTTGAAAACATGTTATTTACTTTAAAAAACATGTTTCTGGCAATTTATATGTCGTCGCTTTTGTCACAGTTTCGTCACAATGTTAATGTCAAATTAGTCACAAATGACACATTTTTCACAAATTTGTCACATTGTGACCACTTTGTGAAACGTCACAAAAGAGCACTAAAACGGCCATAACGACTTCACATTTTAGTCACTGTGACTTCACATCGACGTCACGTGACGTCACATCGACAATCGATGTCACAAAGTCACAATGTGACTTCACAACGACGTTACAGTGACGTCACCATGCTTTACGGGGGATACTAGATTTTCTCTCGTGAACTCGATGAGGGGATTGTCTGTGCTACCGCCTCCCGGTGATAACCCACGCGAATGTTAAGGGATTGCTGCATTAATAATTGCACAAAAAGTCATGCATTTAGAGGTATCGAGGATATTATTTACATTTATAGGCTTATTACAATACAAGTAAGTATTGCAAAGACTAACCATATATTTTCTCAATAAACAATATGCTTTGCTACTACTTTATTTTTTTACACATCCTCAAGCTTTAATTGTTTTGAACGGAAGTTACTTCAAAATCTAATCAGGTTAAAAATTTCTTAACAGCACAGTTTTACCATAATTTCTGAATGAACAAGTTGCAGCAAACTTCATTCTAAACTAATTTTCACTCCTCGGAGTAAATTATCAGCTTGTCAAGATTTAAATAAATGACAATCTTGAGTAATTTAGAAAGAATGGAAGAGAAAGGAAAAGACGTACTCCTAAAGGAGGACGTTCGGGAAGAAAGAGTAAAATTCGTTGGAAAACGGAAAAAAATGTGTCTAAATAATTTCTTCTAATTTGTTCGGTTTTCTGTAATATACCGTCTTCAAAGAATGTTATTTTTTCAAGTAACAAAAACTTTTGAATGAAATTAGAAGAAAAACTTAATTAAAGAATTAAATTGCAAAATAAATAAATAAATAGTAAATAAAAGAAAATAAAATTATTGAAGAAAATTTATTAAATTTATTCTTTCTTTAGTTTATGTCATTCGTGTGCAATAAATTTAGTGTTCGATTTATATAGGCTTTTAAAAAATGATAAGGTGTTGCAATCCACGATAAAGATGCAAATAACAGAATTGAAAAATTCTTTAATATAAAACAATTTCATAAACAATAAAAATGAGAAATTTTTCATATTATTAATAATTGTACAAAAAATAACCCAGTTAGAGATGTTGAGAGTATTGGTTACATCTATAGGCTTATTACAATAAAAATAAGTATTACAAACACCAAGTATTTTCTCAATATACAATATGCTTTACTATTACTTCATTTTTACATATCCTCAAGCTTGGGGGTATTACTTACATTTATAGGCTTATTACAATACAAGTAAGTATTACAAAGAATAACCACGTATTTTCTCAATAATCAATGTGCTCTGCTGCTACTTAATTTTTACACATCCTCGAGCTCCAATTGTTTTGAACGAAAGTTACTTAAAAATCTAATCAACGTAAAAATTAGAAACAAATTCCTTAACAGTACAGTTTTACCGCGACTTCAACGTGAACATGTTGAAGCCAACTTCATTCTAAACTAATTTTCACTCCTCAAACTAAATTATCAGCTTGTCAAGATTTAAATAATTGACAATCTTAAGTAATTTAAGAGGAATGGAGAAGAACGGAAAAGCTAAAAGAAAACTACGTACTCCTAAATGAGGAAGTTCTGAAAGAAAGGGAAATTTCATTGGAATAGAGGGAAAAAAGTGTTATAAATAATTTCTTTTAATTTCACCAGTTTTTCTCCAATATACCGTCTTAAAAGAATGTTTTTTTTTTTTTTTTTCAAATAAAAAAAACTGTTGAATTAACAAAATATTAAATTAATGAATTAAATTACAAAATAAATAAATAAATAAAATAAAATTATTAAAGGAAATTTATTGAATTTATTCTCTCTTTAGTTTACATCATTGATGCGTAATAGATTTATTTTTTAATCTATATACTTTTAAAAAATAATAAAGCGTTGCAGTCCACAATACCAAGTTTAAAGGTGCAAATAACGGAGTTGAAAATTTCCCATTCAGTATTTTTTTCCCCCAACTATTTACTCAGTAAGTTGAAAATACATAAGTTGAAATTGTTAATTAGGGTCGTTACCACATACAAAATAACGTCAGCCTTATCCTCAGTCTTCTACAGAAGGATTAAACCTGGACTTTTCTCATTACAGAAATGCTATTCGTTATGCAGAACATAGTTTTTAATTAAAGATCCTAAAGGATTATTTGTATTTAATATAGATAGATATGTATATTATATATTATTTTATTATATATTACTTATTACATTTTTTAATTATGTATTACGTATTATATATTATTTATATTTTAAATGTATGTATATATATATATATATATTTAGATTAACCATTAGCAATACCAAATAGCCTTTTCATATGAAAAATATCAGTTATGTACCCAAATAAAATTTGGGTCGTTGTGACCGTTTATATGACATCAGCGTTATTCAGGGTCTCGTTTTTGCTGCATAATATATATATATACCGGGTGTCCCAAAAATGACTGATGGATTTTAAAATTAAATAACTTGAAAACGGTGACAG
The DNA here is from genome assembly GCA_964019185.1 of Maratus speculifer. Classification (NCBI taxonomy): domain Eukaryota; kingdom Metazoa; phylum Arthropoda; class Arachnida; order Araneae; family Salticidae; genus Maratus; species Maratus speculifer. The sequence continues at coordinate 98,951,331 of OZ025302.1, forward strand.
CTATTTAAAAAAATTTTGCAGGAGGGTTATGTATAATGTCAGGAGTTTTTTACCGTAATTTTTTATTTTAGTTCCCATCTCAAACAATAGGTGGTGCTGACGGCGATTGAATGCCAGGTCGACGTTTTACTCAGCATTGATCACCTGGCCTTTAATCGCCGTCAGCACCACCTATGGTTTGTGATGCGAACTAAAATAAAAAATTACGGTAAAAAAACTCCTGAAATTAAACATAACCCTCCTGCAAAAAATTTAAATAGCTGTCACCGTTTGCAAGTTATTGAATTTTAAAATCCATCAGTCATTTTTGGGACACCCGGTATATATATACATATATGTATATATATATATATACATATTTATATTTTTTAGTCTTTACCCTGATTGATTAACCAACGTACAGAATAAATTATTGAAGCTGCAAACCTGAACTTTTCTGAACATATTTTTTATGCATAATAGAGGAAAATGAAGAAAAGAATTTTTTAAAAAGTCCATAATTTTTTCCAGAAATACAGTTATTGATATTTATTGGTAAAATCTCCTGCAATTTTTTCCCTATAAGGCAAACTGTCTTTTATTTCCATTTTAAAATTGCGTAATTTTGAAGGCACCATGTAGAGAATTTTTTGAAAGTGTTTTACTTGAATTGTTTTATAGGATTCTAAATTTTCTGGTTTTTACAATGTGTTGTTAATTTGGTGACAAAGTGTCGTGGAGCACAACACTATAACAGAAGTAATTTATTCAAATTTTAGGTGCGTTCGTAATTAGGTAAATACGTAGCACCTATTGTTGTCGCTCAGTCCGTCCGTCTGTCCGTCTGTCCGCATATAACAACGCAAAAACTACCCAACCGAATCGTTTGAAATTTAAAATACATAATTATAACATAATTTTGTCGAGTCATTTCAAATTTTATGAAAATCGGATGGATCGATCAATTACAGGGATAATCAAAAGGATTCCGTTACATTACGATATAGGGAAAAAAGTTTTAAATGCATTTTTATCGTTTGAAATTTAAAACATATAATTATTGCGTAATTTTGTCGAGTCATTTCAAATTTTATGAAAATCGGATGCATATATCAATTACAGGGACAATCAAAAGGATTGCGTTACATTACGGTCAATGGGGAAAAAGTTTCAAATGCATTTTAATGATGTTACACTGATTCGAACATAATAGAATTGGCATGAATCTATGAAATATATACTAAAATATGCATTCTGTACAATCTGTGATGCAAAGAATTTTTATTATTAAATTACAGGGCCACACAAAAGTATTCCACTATATAATGCTATACGGGGATCCATGGTTTGGTACGTGTTTTAATTATATTCAACTATTTCACATTTTATGAATAAGATATACGTTGCTGAGGTGTAATAAAAATTACTTCCTGCATATTTACAGAAACGTAAAGATTTCGACTACTATACTGTATGCGGAGTATGCTCTACTATATCAGCAAGATCTGAATATATTTAAAACTTCGTTATCGTACGAACGCACCTCATTTGCTACGTTCACGTGCAATTTCCAACTTGTTCATTATTGGGTGAAAGAAGTCCGGGCCAGGATTCGAATGTAATAGTGTTAGTATAGAATTACAATAGTGTTGTGTATTCTCACAACACTATTGTAAGAAAATATTTTTATCAACACTGTTTTTAGAACACATTTCTAGATAGCAACACTTTTGGAAGATGTTAAGAACACATTTGCAGATGGCAACATTTTTGCAATATATTAAGGGTGTATTTCGATTCAAACTGCTTATTTTCCGATTTATTTTTGAATTCATTTTTGCTCTCAAATACACCAAACTTTCAAAATCTTTTATTTGGAAAGTACACAAGGTGCCGTGATAGTCGATTCTTTGATAAATGCTGAAAATATTGCAAAAAAGCAATCAAAAACGGCATTTCGAACCGATTTTTCTCAAGCTGGAGATCTGGGAACGAAAATAAGGGTCATACTAATAAGGTAATTGTTTATAACTCAAATTCTATTGAATTGAGCGTAAAAAGACATCACACGGCACCTCATACGTCCCTTCAAGAATCTCTTCAGCAAGTGTCATGTTTCTACTTTTAAAAATGTGTCTGAAATTGTATCGGAAAATTTCGAGCTGTTGAAGGTGGAAAAGCGTTTTTTCGAAATACACCCTTAATTACATAATAGTAACACAAAAAACGTTTAGTTTACGAAGTTTTCCTGGAAAGCTTATTGCAGCTTATCCAGCGGTATGACAAATGCCTCAATCGGCTTGGTACTTATGATGACAAATAAAGTTGTGCCGTATGTATCATGTCTCATTGTATTGTTTGACTTTAATACGTACGTCTGTCTACAGACGTCAAAGAAACTTATTTTCAGACTCCCCTTCATATATAATAATAATTTTTTCTATCATTATATGTATTGTTTTCATGAATCAGAGATTTGTAATTTAAAGGCAGATTTATGATCTAATTATAATCAGGGAAATTTCCCCCGATAAAACTTTAACAGAAAAATGTGTGTCTTTTATAAAGGACATATGTATGCGAAATTTCTATTATAAAGAAGAAAAAAAATTAATTTCTTCACACAAGTAGTTTTTGTCGCAGTATTATATTCTTCTTCATTTGATTTTGACAAGATAATTCGTTATCTTGTGGCAGTGTAGTAAAACGACAGAACCTGGCTCCTGCAGATGCAAGCTCAACCAGTAGAAACGAAATGATACTTTTTCTTAATTATTATAGAAATTATGTATTAATAAAAGTTTGACTAAGGAGAAAAGTAGTTCAGTACTATTCAATACTATTCAGTACTATTCAGTAGTGAAAGTTTCTCCCAGGTGGTAATCAGCCCTTGCTGAACGGTTACAGTTTAAACTTCTTCACCATTTTGAGGATAAGTAAGTCAAATATTCTATTCATTTTTCTATGTGCAAAATAGAATCAAAATCTGTTTTCTTATATGCACTAAACATTTAATATATTTCTAAAGTTTATAACCATGTTATCTAATTTTTATCACATTTTCCCATAAATAGTGGCTTAATTTTATCTGTTAAAGCATATATTTTAAACTAGAAATTTTAAAAATTGAAATATTTTTTTATAAAGTAAAATAAATAAATAAATAAATAAATAAATAAATAAATAAATAAAATTGTTTACAATTTCCAGTTAGAAGACAAATTAAACATTGTTAAGTAAATTTATTTGCTGAATAAATAAATTTATTTATTTATTTATTTATTTAAGTTAAGTACTATCCTGAATTATCATAGCAATTATGCATGGATAATGTGTTTAACTAAAGAAAAATTTTCTTTTCAGATTTACTAATATTTATTAGTACTTTAATAAACTTTATTACCTCGTTAATAATTTTTTATCACATATTTTCGCAAGTGATGTCTTAAAAAATAATTTTAAGCAAATAATGTCAGTTCTTGAAGTATTCTTCAATAATCTAAAATAAAGGCCTTATTTAAATACTCTGTTTTTCAAAATTCCCATTTAGAAGAAAAATTCAAGACAATTAGTTTCAAAAACAAATTTCTGAATATATTTTTAAAAATGTTATATGTACCTAACTTCCTTCTAACTCAATTTTTACTCTTTGAACTTAATTATCAATTCATCGACATCTAAATAAATGAAATGGATAAGTCATTTAAGCTTAATATTAATGAAAGGAAAAAGCAAAACAGAGTTATACGCTCTTAAATGGAATTTTATGTTTCTTTTAAGACGTAATGAAAGAAAGTGTAAAGTTTATTGCAAACGGAAGAAATCACTTCGGAAAGGATTTTCTCCGTTTTTTTAATTTCAGCGTCACAAACTGTACAGATTTTTTTATATGTCTTGCATAAAATTAATCTAAATTGTTCTGTAACAAAAAAAAATCGTCAAATATACGCTCAATAAAAACGAATAGGTATTTTTTCTTAATTATTCTAGAAATTACGTACGAATATAAACTGTTTAACTAAGAAGAGAATTTCTATTCGCATATACTATTATTTATTTGTACTTTACTAAACTTTATTACCTCGTCAAAAATTTTTCATTACATATTTTCATAACTGATGGTTGTAGTTTGTCTTTTAAAATAAATAATTTTAATCAAGAAGTGTCAATTCTTGAAATATTCTTCAATAAACTAAAAGTAAAGGCTTATTTAATTTTTTTTTTCAAATTTGCACTTAGAAAGAGAAATAAAAACTGCTTCAAACATACATTCATTTGTTGAATATATTTTTCAAAATAGTATATCTAACTTCATTCTAACTCAGTTTTTACTCTTTGAACTAAATTATCAATTTAAATGGAATGGATAGATCATTTAAGCCGAATGTTAATGAAGGGAAAAAGCAAAAGGGAGTTATTAGCTCTTAAATAGAATTTTATGTTTCTTTTAAGACGTAATGAAAGAAAGAGTAATGTTTATTGAAAACGGAAAAAATTGGAAAGGATTTTCTCCGTTTTTTGATTCTAGTGTCGTAAACTGTACAGATTTGTTTCGATGTCTTGCGTAGGGTAATCCAAATTGCTCAGTATAAAAAAAAAAAAACCCATCAAATATTCACTCAATAAAAACGAATAGGTAGTTTTTCTTAATTATCCTAGAAATTATGTACGAATACAAAATGTTTAACTAAAGAAATAATTTCTAATCAGATTTATTAACATTTATTGGTACTTTAATGAATTTCCTTACCTCATTAACAAATTTTTATCATTTATTTTTATAAAAGATGGCTGTACTTTTTCTTTTAAAATAAAGAATTTTAAGCATGAAATGCCAATTCTTGAAGTATTCTTTAATAAACTAAAACTAAATATTATTTAACATAAGTGTTTTCCAAAATTTCCCTTTAGTAGAAAAATTAAAGACTGTTTCAAAGACAAATTTATTTGTTGATATACGTTAAAATATTTATATGTTTTAAATATACTATATCTAACTTCATTTTAATCGGATTTTTAATCTTTGAACTAAATTATCAATTTATAAACATCTAAATAAATGGAATGGTAGTTTAAGGAATTTTTTGTGTAATTCATGAACCTCTAGCGTGATTTGATTATTTATTTTTATTATTGTAATCAGAAAAGGCTTTGTGTCAGTTTGCTTTCAAAATTTATGAAAGCAATACTTACAATTTTATAATAAATTCAAAAGTTTAAAAACTATCTTTTTGAGTCCAATTTTTGAAGAATTTATTATCATTTCATATTTTAAATATATCACAGGCAATTAAAAATACTCAACTCAGATTATTAAAAACATAATATAAAAACTTTGTACAAAATGTCATAATACATATATCTTGAAGGAAAGTTCAAAAGAATTTTTTCAACCACAACAAATGAACATACTTGATTAATTCTCAAGTAAATGGACTTAAAAGTTACAGTTACGAACAAAAACTCTTAATAGAACGCAAAAAAATAATATATCTGTTGATGTAATTATTATAAAAATATGTAGTTTGCTTCAGTTAATTTATTTAACTTATATTTTATTAGTAAGAAAAGTAAAAAAAAAATGTATTTTATAAGAATTTGGACTCTCTGAAAAACTATAAGAGCAACAAAATGGTATTTTATGTTTATTTTGATCAGTAATGAAAGAAAGAATACAAATTAATAAAAATCTAATGAAGCACTTAAAAGAAAAACTCTGTACAGTTTTGATTAAAATTTCTCTTTAAGAAAAACTGTTTGTCTTTATCAGACGGAATACAGAATCGCAAAAAAGATGTCGTCCTTTAACTGTTTTACGAAACTCTTTCATAAAAAGGTATATGTACCTTTTTCTTTCTCTCTTTTATCGAGTAAAAAACAAATTTCGAAAATTGCAGAACAGGGAACAAAATTAAAAGCAGTTACTTTCAAAGTGTATTTTACTAGTTATATAACTTCTTTAACCTTTGAAGTTGATTTCATTCAATCCAATTATTGTATACACGAACTTTAATATTGTAGTCAGATTGGACTACAATATGAAATTTCGTGACATTGTATTGAATTCTTATTCGTGACAAAATGATATTTTACGTTTCGTTTAATAAGGAACGAAAGAAAGAACACTTTTAAAAAGTCCGTTAAATTTGCAGTAAAAACTGCTAGCAGCAATATTGTCAGTGGTTGTGCCGTAAAAATTGCAGTAAAATTAAATGTAATAAAAAATGTTACATCTAATTTTATTGCAATTTTTAAGGCAAAAACTGCTGGCAACATTGCTGTTTTTCCCATACATTTAATGGATTTTTTTACAGTGAATTCAGTTACATATGATTTACTTAAGTACTTAGAATGAAACTTTTCTATTCTTTCATTTCGCAATTTGTACAGTTTTGTTTAAAAGTTCGATTCGAGTAAAAACAGTTTTTTCCCTGCAGATCAGTTTTCAAATATAAGACAGAAAGTAAGATTCTTTTTTCTCTTTTACTCACACTGTAAAAAGAATCCATATAAAAAAAAATCCATTAAACTGCTGACAACATTGATGCCAGCAGTTTTTTCCGTAAAAATTGCGGTAAATTTTATGTTTTTTTTTTATTACATCTATTTTTTCTGCAATTTTTACCACAAAAACTGCTGGTAAACTGCCAACAATTTTGCCGTAAATTTAACGGATTTTTTTTCTTTTTTTTATACAGTGTATTATAAAAAGAATTTCACCCCTTCTCTTTCTCTCTTTTTTTCCTTTTTCCCTTTCTTTTTTTTTTTAGTAAAAAACATTTGAAAATTCAAGAACATGAAACAAAATTAAAAGTAGACTCTTTCTGCTTAAGTAACTCACTAGTTGCATAACTTCTTGAAACGTTGAAGTTGAGTACATTAAGTTTTATTTTTATTCTCCGAAATGGACTACCAATAGTTCACTGGAAATGAATTAAAGTAATTTAGAAGGCAGAGTCTCTTTTTCTAACTTATGCAGTTTCGTTTAAACCTCACTGTTATCAAAAATAGTTATACCTCAGTAAATTGCATATTGAAATATTAGAATCGCAAATAAGATGTTACACTTTAAACTCTTTACGAAACCATTGCTACAAAAGCACTTTACTCTTTCTCTTTCTCTGTTTTTTTTTCTTTTTATGTTGAGTAAAAAAAAAATTCTAAATTTCCAAAACATGAAACAAAATTAAATGTAAATTGCATTCTGAATGTAATTTGTTACTTACATAACTTCTTGATACTTTGAAGTTAACTTCATTAAGTTTTGTATTTATTTTCCAAAATGAGCTACCAATTGGTTGAGACACCATTAATTCAAATGCTTAACTAATTTAGTCGGAAAAAACTAAGATGTGAATTCAGATGCCTTTAGATGCGATAAAATGTTTTTGTTATGTTTTTTTGAATAAGTTATGAAATAAAGAACACAATTAAACTTGAATCAAATAAATATTTAGAAGGAAATTTTTCATATATATATATATTTTGCTTAATTTGTATGCTTTTTTCTTAAAACTATGTCGTCAGTAAAACTTTAATTAATGGATATGGCGTATATTCTACAAAAAATGGCAACAATTAAAAAGCTATGTTTTTATGTTATGTTATGTTTTTTTACAGTATACGCTATGTAAAATCTCTGATATGTTTTTTAACGTATGGAAATATAATATAACCACAATATAAAATACTTAATAACCTTTTTGGAATTACTAATCATTCCGAAAATCCCTCTTTATGCTTAAAAATCTTAGTAAACAATATATTTTCAAATCTTAAAGAAGAAAAATATCTCTTTTGCTGCCATTGAGTTTCGGAAACGTTTTTATATAATTGGTTTTTAATGCATTATCCACCTTTCATAGCCTTAAATATAGGTTTATCGGTAACTTTCAGTTCCCAAGTTATTATCCCCATGTCCAAAAACATCTTTTCCAGTCAAGCAGCAACACCGTTTACATTAAACTCGATATTAATATATTACTCAATCTTGTACAAATTTTCTTACAGTCTTTAAAATGTTTTATTAAAAGTTGACAGCATCCTGAAAAACGATTTTTGACTTTGAGAAAACGGATTAATGTACTATAAAAAGAATGCTTCCCGGTTAAACTGATTGAATTGAGCTCACATTCTTTTTTTTACTAATTGAGTAATTGTGCTAATTGACGCTTTATGCTTAACAAAAGAACTTTTTGTTAAGTATAAAGCGTCTTTGCGCCTTTTCAGAAAGAACCCATATCCAAAAATTGAAGCAAATCGGCAAATTATGCTTGAAAAATTCTTTTACCTAAATTAAGGGGGGTTACCCCCATTCTAACCCTCTTTATACTTAACCAAAGAACAAACAAAACTAACTTTGGACGCGCTTTATCAGAATGATCCTATATTGAAAAATTTAATAAAATCTGATAATTCTGCATGAAAAACTCATTTATCTAAATTAAAGGGGAGATTAGCCCCCATTCTCTCCTTATACTTATCTAATGAACTCTCAAGACTAATCACCGTCATATCAGAACAAACATGCATCCAAATTTTGAAGAAAATCGGATATTTTTATAATGAGTTATCATGTTGCATTACAACATGCATGCAGAATATGCAAGCGTATTAGCTCTCAGGCTTTGATAGTCTATGGGCTAATAAAAACTAAGGAGAAATGTTTTCGAAAATCACTCTCAGCAAATAAAAGACATTTTATAAACTATCTTTTAAATAATACATTAAAAAATTGATAAATACATTAGTTTTTGTGAAAATGTATGAAAATAATTTAGTTTTGGTATTTTGTAACTGTAAAGATTACTTTACAAAAACATGGATATCTCGATTTTATTTTCGTTTTTGGTTATAATTATATCTTCATAAATTAAGAAATATAGGCTTTTTTTAAATTTCAGTCCTTTGATTTTTAGAATAGTGAATGAAATATGAATCCTTTATTCGTTTACAATAGATTTTTAAATAAGAAATTTTACTTCATTATCAAATAATTCTCTCTTTCTTTAACTATATCTCTCTATTTATCTCTTTCTCTATTAACCAGAAATTAAATTGAAATTCCAGTCCATAAAACAGTATTAAAAGACAGTTTCTTTCAAAGTGTAGTTTTATTCGTTACATAACTTCTCCATGGAACGCTGAAGTTAATTTATTCATTTCAATTGCAGTTAATTTTTAAACTCACTACTTTTTAGATGAGATTTAAATAATCCTAAATAATCCACATTCTTAAATAGCAAAGTGTTAATGGAGAAGAATGAAAAATATAATGCTATTTCTCGTGTTAAAATGATATTTTCTATTTATTACCTTCCCATCATACGTAATCTATACTATTAAAATTCGACCGTATGTTGTATGTATGTATGTATGTATGTATGTGAAGCTATCTCTTCCGAACCCGGAAACGGAGAAACGTCGCGTTTGTTTTGAATTGAAGGAAAAAAATCCCGGGATCATGAGTTGCCCATTCACATTCCGAAATTTCAATTAGTTCGTTAATTATTAATTAAAAACTAATACGACACGTTAAAATTTTAACTGATTTGCCCCTGCATGTTTGCAATTTGGACGGAAATGTTGAACCGAAAAGCGACTAAGGGAGAAAATTTCTTCCTCTGTTTTCTCGTTTTTAAATTGCCATCGATGCAGTTATAAACACACCAGCAACAAAAGAATTAGATTTTCGGATACTTCGTTCTTTTCTTGCACTAACCGTCTATTTTTTTTAATTTGTGATTTTTTCGATTTTTTTACGAAACTTCGATTTTCAGCGTTTTTTTCGCAATTTTTTCAAAATGCATTTTTAAATTCCAATCCTGGCAGTTCTATCAAACTCTAACAAAAAACAACGCCGGATTCTGAATCCTCATTTTTTTCTGATAATGTTAGTGTAATTTTTTTTAATTTTCGATTTTTAATTTTTTTTTCGAAACTTCGTTTTTCTAAAAAAATTTACAGTAAATATTTTATATTTCCCAAAGTTTTTGCACTATCGACTTGCTTTTTTTAAAAAAAAAATGTATGTCTGAACCTTATCTAACGATCTGGAAAAGATAGAAAAAATCGGTTGAGTGGTTGATTGGATAATGATATATAAGCGATTGTGAACATTAATATTTTATATATCGCCGATTTTGGGGTATTTTCACTCAAAAAAATTTTTAATTCTTTATCTAAACATGATTTCAAAGTATTCGAAATTTTGAAAGAATTGATTGAATAGTTTTTTAAAAACAAATTCCATTGAACAATTTCTATTGAAGGAGACTTCAAAATGAAAGCATTGATTTGGCCAGCTTTGATTTTCGTAAAACGTACATTCGACCCATAAATTCCACGGGAGATATGTTTGGCATTATGCCAAAATCCATACTTAAACGCGAAATCCTTTTGTTTGTAATAAAAGATAAGGGTTTTTAATAAAAATTGAAATAAAAAAAGTTGTACGACTGGTGCTAATTTCTATAAATTAGACGTGTTTTTGAGATACCCGGGCACCTGAGGAATTTCATGTTTTTAGAGATTAATGCGTTTTTGAAGTACCCGGGCATCGCCGGGTTACCCAGCTAGTATAGGTTAAATCTTGTAATCGTTAAAAAAAATGACGGATTGAAAAGGTAACTTTTCAGACATTGGAAATTCCGAAAAACATATTTTTGGAGAAAAAAAAAGTTGCCGAGTGTCTGTGTGTCTGTAAAAGATCTAACACCACGATCAAATTGCGATAGAGACTTGATATTTAGTGTGTAGTTAGTATGTAATAATCAGAAGAAACCTTATGAATATCTGTAATCTCAATTATCCTGAACTATTTTTTCACACTCTCAAAATATTCGTTCTGATAAAAGTTAGGTACAAATTTTCGAAATCTTTTATTTCAAAGAGTAGATATGAAGCACAATAAAAAAACATAAATTGTGCATAAATAAGGGAGACAATCAGACGGTTAGTTGCCTAGATATTTGCAATCATATTTCCTACACTCTTCCTTTTATCAAGACCCTGTATTTCATTAAAATTTTAATTTAAAGATATATTTCAATTGGAAATGTGTCACCTAATGCGACGCAGTAAACTGTTAGTTAATATGATTATCATTTCTAGAGTTATAAGGATGTTTCTTTAGTTAAATCGGAACTACTTGATTATCCCGTCGGCCAATTTTGTCCCACACTTGGCGATGCATCGTCAAATCTGGCGCCAAAATATACTAGCCAGAAGTGACGCCAACTTGAAGCTATTTCCGGTATTTCGCCAAATCCCCATAGATTCCCATTACAATCCAACATAATCCCATTTTGTTAAAAAGATTTAATTTAATTTTATTTAATTATGAAATTGCAATGCAATTTATAGATAGTTTACACATGTTTTGTTTTCATATGTTATATTATGCATATCCATGATGGGTAAGTATTACGGTGGCCCACAACGACAAGTTTTAATACTTAATAAAAGAAAGAATGCAATTAATTGAAAATCGAATGAAACATTTAGAATGATAATTTTGTTTTCTTTTGTGAATAATACTCTTTTATTTTTAACTATGTTGTTAACAAAGTAATAGTTAATGTTTTCGTGTTTCATAACGCAATCAAATGTTAGAAATTAGATAAAATATGATTACTTATTTAATATGTTTCCATAAAAAGAACTTTATTTATTTTTTATTTTTTTTAATTTTTTTTTTACGTAATTATTCTAAATACCGGTACATGAATATGTTTAAAAATAAATTCTTTCAAAATTTACTGTTATTCATTGCGTAACTTCTTCATTAACCGTTGAAATTGACTTCATTGAACTCAACTTTTTGCTTTTTAAACTAAAGTGTCAATTATTTGAGACTTAAACAAGTAACATGTTTAAATAATTAAGACATAATGAAGAAGAATGTAAAATATACCCCATCATTATTTTTCGTACCAATTTTTAATCATTATTATTTTTTATTATGTTATAAAAGAAAGCGTACAGTTTATTGGGAAAACAATACTGTTCTAAGGATAAAAACTAAAGTGTCAATTATTTGAGACTTAAACAAGTAACATGTTTAAGTAATTAAGACATAATGAAGAAGAATGTAAAATATACCCCATCATTATTTTTCGTACCAATTTTTAATCATTATTATTTTTTATTATGTTATAAAAGAAAGCGTGCAGTTTATTGGGAAAACAATACTGTTCTAAGGATAAAAACTAAAGTGTCAATTATTTGAGACTTAAACAAGTAACATGTTTAAGTAATTAAGACATAATGAAGAAGAATGTAAAATATACCCCATCATTATTTTTCGTACCAATTTTTAATCATTATTATTTTTTATTATGTTATAAAAGAAAGCGTGCAGTTTATTGGGAAAACAATACTGTTCTAAGGATAAAAACTAAAGTGTCAATTATTTGAGACTTAAACAAGTAACATGTTTAAGTAATTAAGACATAATGAAGAAGAATGTAAAATATACCCCATCATTATTTTTCGTACCAATTTTTAATCATTATTATTTTTTATTATGTTATAAAAGAAAGCGTGTAGTTTATTGGGAAAACAATACTGTTCTAAGGATAAAAATTCTCTACTCCCCCTGCCGCATCCCTTTTTTTACATTTTTGCTTAAAATCATGTTGCTAGCAACAGTATAGTTAACATTTTCGCACTAGAAATAATGCTAAAATGATTAGTGAATAAAATGTGATTCTTTCCTTCATTTCCAATATTTTTTCTTTTTTTTTAGCTATATAAATAAAAACACCTTCTTTTTTCTCTTTCTCTTTTCTTTAACAGTCAATGCAATATTTCCGCGCATGCAGTGATATTAGAATATAGTTTTCTTCAAAACATAATTTCTCTTTTTTTTTACATAAAATATCTTTAAAATACCGACAATGAAATCATTTGACGTTTTGAATATTCTTTGGATTAAATCATGACTTAACTGATATTGAAATAATCGCATGCTTAAATAAAATAGGAATAACTAAATGAAATCTAAAAGATAATGCTTTTTTGCACATAAAATTGTAATGTTTGTCATAAAATTGTAATGGATTGTAATGTTAGTGTAGTGAAATAAAAAGGGTGTTTTTAGGGTTTTGTTCATCTGACGAAATCCAATTTGTCTCTGTCCTGTGTCTGTCCGTCCGTCACGAAGTCCATACACAAAAACTGTATAAGTCAAAGACTTCAAATTTTGTGTACTTACAGCTGAAAACCTCCTATCACACGAATTTGGAAAAGTATATATTTTTATATTTTCATACATACAATTTTGAAAAAAATCTATTATTTTAATTAAATCAATTTGATCAATGTTATCTGTTAATTTTTGCAATTTAATTTTAAATCAGATCCTTAATTTAAACTATTTTCATGTAGACATCATAGTTTGGAGGTAAAACATCATGCTAGTAAACAGAAGTTTCTTAGTTCGATCCCCGATGCAGAAAATTGAAATTTTCACTTAAGAATGATTTAATTAAAAGAAATTTCGTATATTTTGCCAATTTAACGATTTATATTAATTCGGTTTCGTTCATCTGACATTCATAATATTTTTTTGGAATTCAATTTTCTTTCTCTTTTTAAAAATATCGCTATTAACTAATGATTCAACACTTTAAGTATCGTTTAAACAATTTTTTGCATTTTTAAAAATAATTTTATTTTGCATCTCTGTAATTTTTTTTTTGGGGTGGGGGGGGGGGATATTTAAAAGATTTGGAATTTTGGGTTTTATTTAAATAATTTGTTTTGAACATTTTAAATTTGATTAAAATAAATATATTCCTTTTATAATTATTTAAAATGTAAATTTATTGGTGTTATCAATCTATCTAAGAATTTAATAATCATAAACTAACAGTTTGGAATTATTAATATAAGGATAAGTTGTTTTGAAGGAAATATTAAATGAAACCCTCTGTGTGATCTGCGATCACGGTTACCCACCTTTAAGGTGTTGGTGTTGAAAATGTCAACATTGTTTCTAGTCACAGTCAATATAATATTTGACGGATGATTTCTGTTCGATAGACTTCGTTATTTCACCATAAATAGGTTACGCCATAATAACGTCTGGAAATTGTGCAAAACATCATTAGTTTATTGCGGAGACATACGGTGAGCACATTATTTTGCTTAATGGACTTGCGAACTGACCTAAACGGACATGTAATTTCTCACTAACTGGGCTTGTCTGTTGGGACATCTGAAGCCGCTGATCTACGCCGATAAACCACAAACGTTGATGAACGCGGACATTAACATTTGTAGCGTTATTGCTGATATACGCCTTTAGCTATACAATACCTAAGATTCCCAATAAAAATGGATCAAAAATGGGACTCCCAAATTGCGCTTCATTCGAGTCCAAAGTCGGTTTTAAATACTAATGTCATAAAATTATTTATTTAATAAAGTCAATAACGTAGCAATTAATATTTTTTATGTGTTTTATTTTGCTTAAAATTGGATACTCCTAAAAAAACATACTTTAGAATATTGGTAATGGTATTGAATAATTTTTTGTTGTTTTTGTTTCATATCATGTGCAGGTTTACGTAAAACTCCGCCTTTAGCAAATTTCTAGTCTGTTATTTCACATAAGATGGCATGTTGAAATATTGCTATAGCAGGGTTAGTACGCCTATTTGAGAATTTTTTTCCAGATAATTCGATTTTTTTATTTTTTAATAACATGTAAAATTTATATTTTCATTATTACTTTGAAGAAAGAAGTTCGTAAAGTAGGGAAAATATTTTAGAATAAAAATATTAAGCAATTTCAAAGCTTTGACAAAGAAAGAAAAAAAACTAGACTTTTAGCACTATCATCTGCTTATTTAAAATCCATATTCAATAAATTCTGACATATTCATGAAACAATTTCAGCAGAGAATTTAGCTTCGTAAACATACGGAAATTGGACTGGCAATTAACTGATTTTTTTAAGTGTAAGACGCATTCAAATGATAAAAATGTGAATAAAATATGATTTTTATACTGACTTACAAAAGTTCTGTAAACAAGGTACTTTAATTGCTCGTTCTTTTTTTTAAAAATATATAAAAATTCGGGCCATGGAACTAAGTTTAACAGTGAATTCTTTTAGAATTTATTGATATTCTCTGCGTAAATTTTCCCTGAAATGCTGAAGTTGACTTTATTCAACTCAATATTTACTCTTTGAACTAAACTGCCTTTTAGTTACGATTTAAATCATTCACTTGTTTAAGTAATTAAAGCGGAGTGGAGAAGGATACAAAATCTAATGTTGTTTGGTCAGCTGAAATAGTATTTTTTTTGTTTTTGTTTTTGTTTTTGTTAAGAGGATACAGTACCTTTGAAACAATGTCTTCAATTTTGAATAAAACTTTGATAAATGTGGTGAATTCTAAAAACTGAATAAAATAATAATTAAAAAATAATCTTGCAGAATAGCCTATTTAATTAAAATTTAAAATAAAAAAATAATTTTTTAACTATCCATACAATTTTTAAAAATATGAATAGTTTTGCTTCAATTTTTTTTTCAGATTCATTAGAATATACTACATAAACTATGTAGGGGGAGCTGGGGGACAATGATACAGCTTTTTTCAAAAAAAAATTTCGGTGTCTAGAAAGCAGAAATTTCAAGTTATTTTTTATGTGATGTCAGCAAAACCTGTGCAGTGTGTTATAAAAATGTACAATCGTTGTTTTTTATATTATTTTTGCATATAATTTTAAAAAAACCAAAAAAAGTAATTTGTATCAATGTGCCCCATCCCCGGGGCAGATTGTTACACTTTGACACGTCTGGGAAAAATGGAGACAAAATAACACCAATGCATATTTTTCATAGAAAAATAGTTAGCAAACCATTTTATATACATTTATAGACATTAAAATCGCACGCAATTTATTTGTAAGCGCTATTAAAGCAATCAAAATGAAATGTATAATGACCTGGTGTTCTGGCTGTTTCTTGTCTGTTTGTTGGCTGTGGCAACTTTGTCATATCTGGCACTTCAACCCTAGAATTATCTTCTTTCTTAGGAAAGGTGAAAGAATTAACAGGTTTTCTGTTTATAAATCGGTTTACAAACAGAAAATGAAGGATAATTATATTCAAAATTATGTTTATAATATAATTATCCTGTACTGTTCTGCAGCTTGTTTCTCTTACTTAACATTCCTCATGTCGATAATACTTTTGTCTCTGGCGAATCGATATAAATTTAAGATTTGCCAGGCTGCCATCCATTTCTTTTGTTAATTCTACAAGCACTAGATATTGTGTAAGTTTGTACGTCTTCTGTTTGCAAAAATACTATAAAATGTTCTAATCTAAAGAAATTAGAACTATTTCACTTCAATAAAAACTAATAGTAGATATTTTTGACGAAAAATGGTTGAATTAAGGAGTGAATGGTAAAAAAAAAAAAAAAAAAAAAAAAAAAAAAAAAAAAAAAAAAATAAGTAAAAGATAATGAAAAAATGAACTAGAAAAGGATTTAAGTTGTATCAACGTGCCCCGACAAAGACTGTATCAATGTGCCCCATACAGCCATTTTGAATAAAATGAGTCGCAAATCCAACACTTCAGAATTTATCTAACACTAAAGAATGAGGAAGTGATAAAGAGTAGCTTTACTTGCCAGGGAGGGTATTCTTTTCGGTTGAAAATACTGGAATAGTTGTATAATACCATTTCAATTGTACAACTCAAATTTGCTTTTGACCTACAAAAACAATTAATCACCCATCCCATTTCATCGAACTATTGAATCATTCCAAAACTTTCTGTATGTAGATAATTTCACTAGTATCACCTTTTGGAGCTGTTGTGAAACTTCCTGTAATGACCCTGTGTGCTGTACAGGGGGTGTATCAATGTGCCCCAAGTATCAATGTTCCCCAGTTCCCCCTATGGATTTTCAGATGTGTGAAATTTTACATTTAATGTGATTTTTTTTTCTCTCGTGTACATTAGAAAAAGAAGGAAATTCGACAAACTCTCAAATGAAACATTAAAAAAAGAAAAAAAAAGGAAGAAAACAAAACCATAAACTCGAACTTTAAATTCCTACACAAAAAATATTAAAAACACCATGGAAAACATGTAAAAAAATTCAACTTCAGTCTAAATTATCAAAAAAGCCTTAATATTTATCGAACAAGTAAGTTACAAAAAAATGAATAGGGGTGAAAAATCAGTTTAAAGTTTCCATTTGTATGGGAAATTGCGCTGTATCTAATAACATAATTTATAATATCTTACGATACAATTGTCGTATAGGTAAAAATGAGGTGTCAAAATATTCACAATTAAAAGAAACTTTCAGTTAATATTTTAAAAAGTAAACCTATATTTTGAATAATTCGAAGGTACTATGTCCTCTTAATAAATAATAAAAGAAATAATACAAAATATTGAGAATCTTCTGAAATCTATAACCTCTTCAGACCTGAGGTACACAAATGTGTACCTCCATTCTTTTTCTCATAAAAACTAATCTTTTGGAATTTTTTGCATTTTTACTTTACTTCTATACAGCTGAATGTTTTTTGCTTTAAAACGAAACCAATAAATGTCAGCACTGACGAATATTATCTCATAAAATAAATATTATTTTCATCCGAGTTTCGAAAATACCTTCAAGACATTGTGGCCAAGAAATAAGAAATATTCATGATTATTTAACTTAAATGCTTGACAATAAAAAATCTTTGAGGTTTTGCTGATCATTTACTTGTTGAAGGACCTTAATTTTGTTATTACGTAAATTTATATTACTGATAGTTACAAGGTTATTTTAAGGGGATTAATTTTTTTATATCCATATTTGTAAACCTGAATTACCAGTTCTCTAAAGTACTGATTTCATAAAAATGACTCTTTCTGTGATCTATATTGTCATTTCGATTATGCAAAAGCAATAAATATATATTTGTAGAGTTATTTTATGCTCATGTCTGAAGAGGTTAATGTAAAAAGTCTCTTTTGCTTATCGTTGTGGGACTAGATTGTTAACAAAATTATAGTAAATTGTTTCTCAATATGTGATAAAGTAAATCTTGTTAATGAAATGTGATTCTTATATTCATTTACAATGTATTTTTAAGAAACACGTTTTACTTTACTAACTGATTACTCAAAAAATACTTGTTGACGGAATAAAATTAAATACAATTTCTTTTAGAATGTAGTTTTAAACTTTACATAACTTATCTTTAAACTGTATAAGTTGACTTTATATATCTCAATTATTACTCTGTGAACTTAACTATCAATTAGATGAAATTTAAATACTTCACATGTTTAAAGGGGTCCGGGAACTCATTTTAAAATAATTTTTATTTATTGAGTTAAAATTTTGAAAATTTTGTGTGATGATTAACTTTATCTTTAGTAAATAAAATCACATGATAAAACTTCTCAGATTTTTTTTAATTTAAAATTTAAAATTTATTTTAGAAGGTGGAGTAATTTAAGATTATTATAACTCGAAATATTATGTGTAGAAACAGAAACATATAAGTTTTCAATTTGACTCAGCATTTATTAAAATATTAATTCAAATAAAAATTAAAAGTAATAAGCAAAAATTTAAAAAAAGTGATATAACTTTTTAAAAAAATCACATTTTAAAAAGGATATATATATATATATATATATATATATATATATATATATATATATATATTTCAAATATTCTGAATCAGTATTAAAGTAAAACAATTGAAAAAGACATGTTCCAAGTTTGAACCATTTACCTTTAACCGTTCTTGACTAATAACAAATTAAATACTACAAATACTAGAATTTAAATACTAAAACGAAAATAACTATTTCCTGTTCATGTTGATATAGAAACATGATCTAAACATCCTTTTAAGCAGAAAAAAAATAGATATTTTTTAATTCAATAATTTTTTTAGCAGAAATAAAAAAACAGATAATTTTTAATGCAATAATTTTTTTTAGAAAATTTTAACATTTTTGTGCCCTAGACTCCTTAATTAGTTATTGCTGAATTTAGTAGAATACGTAATATAATGCCTCACTATTTGGCATGTCGTGTTTTTTGTTATATTTAATAATAAAAGAAATATTGCAGTTTCTTGGGAATCCAATAAAATACTTCGGATATAAATTATCTTTTTTCTTTCTTCCTTTCTCCCTTTTATTTATTTATTTAATTATTTATTTTTTTATTTTTCTTGTAACGTGTACATTTTTTTTAAAAACATTGTTATTAAAAAAAACTTTTACTTAATGATTTCTCAATATACGGCAAATTGGATGTTACAATCGTGAACAAACTTTTTTTCTTTCTTATAATCATTTACAGTGTATTTTTAAGAACAACATTTTATTCTCTGTATCTCCGTTTCTGAAAATTAATCTGAAATACCAGTCCATAGAAGAAAACTAAAAACCAATTTCTTTCAGAATATAAATTTATTCGTTACATAACTTGTCGTTGAAATATACAAATTGACTTCATTTGACTCAATTATTACTCTGTGAACTTAACTATCAATTAGTTGAGATTTAAATACTTATGCTTAAGTAATTAAGGAGGAATGGAGAAGAATGTTAAAACTAACGCTGCACTGTCTGGCGTGTCAAAACTCTTTGTTTCTATAATAAGTAATTAAAGAAAGAATTTTGTTCATCGTGAATCTTATAAAATGCTTAGAATGAAAATTCCTTTTTTCTATTTTTTGTTAGTTGCCTATTTATTTATTTATTTATTTATTTATTTATTTTATCTTAATTCATTTATTTATTTATTTACTAATTTATTTATTTATTTATTTATTAGCAAAGTTACAGTTTATGTTTTTGTAATGTGACGATTGAAATGTTCGAATTGTTAATAAAATATGTTTTTTTTCTATTGATTTATCATAGATTTTACATATAAGAAGCTTTAAACTCATTTTTTCTTCAACAAAAATAATCCGAAATTCTGGATCATGGAGTTAACTTCAAAAAATAGTTTTTTCAAAGTTTAACGTTATCGATATGCAACTTTTCCTTTAAATGTCAAAGTTGACATCATTCAACTCAAATTTTACTCTTTTAACGAAGCTATATTTTAGTTCAGATTTAAATTATTCCGATGCTTAAATAATTGAGCCAGAGAACTATGTATAAGCAAAAGCTGTTTGGCATACCACATTTTTTTTTACTTTTAATAAATAATTAAAGAAGAAAGTATTTTATTGGAAATCTAATGAAATTAGAGATTTTACATACAAGGAGCTTTAATCCCGCTTTCTTCTGTAATAAAAATTATTCAAAATTCTGGTTCATGAAGCTAAATCAAGGTTCGCACACTCCTTGGAATTTCCAAGAACTCTGGCACCACTATTAAAAATAAGAAAATTTACATTTAATTTTTAAACCATAACATTCGCAATCCCTACCTTTTACCATAGGAGATAGGAATTTTCCACAGATTTTACCATATTTTTCTGCAGTGAAACACTTTGAAAATATTTCTAAAATTTCGTGGTAGGACTGTGCGAACCCTGCAAATTCAAAAAATAGTTTTTTCAGAGCTTAATGTTATCCGATATAGAACTTCGCCTTAAAACATTAAAGTTGACTTCATTCAACTCGTATTTTACTCTTTCAACAAAGCTATCTTTTAGTTGAGATTTCAAAAAATTAAGGCAAAACTCCTAGGTGCACGTTATACAAGGAATAATTTTTTACTGTTGGATGCAGTCGAACGATATACATACGAAACAAGAAATTCTTCAAAGATATTAAAACTCGGAAAATGTTACGTAATTGAAGTATTACTGCATATTTATTTCCACTCCTTGCAGTTTTTTATACAAAAGAGCTAGTGACATTATCTAAACGCTAATTAGCAATTCTCTTTACCGTCACTCATTCCTATTTCCCGTCATTCTCTTACAACCCTAAGTCTAAAATTGCATTTTCGTCTTGTTTTCTGGTCTGGTGTAATGTTTATTTCGACTTTTCTTTTTTACTGAAATTCATTTGGTCATTCTTCATTAGCGTATCAAATTTATGGTGCGCGTTATATACGAGATATTAAGAAATCGCCATTTTTACTTGTAAAGTAGGGGAGCGCCTTATACACGCATGCGCCCTATACACCAGTAAATACGGTATTGTGGATAGTATGAAGAATATGAAATCTAAAGCTGCAGTGTTTGACGTGTCGATGTTTATTGTTACTTTGAATAACCAATGAAAAAAAAATGCTGTTCCTTGAAAATCCAATAACGTACTAAAAACCATACTTTTTTTTTTGTTGTTGTTATTGTATAGTTTTGCTTAAAATTATGGAGCTAACAGTTTAACGGTTTCTCAATAATTGAATGTCAGAATCATGAATAAAATGTGATCCTTAAAATGACTTGTAACATTTTTAAGAAAGACATTTTATTCTCAATACCTCCTATAGTAGAACTTATTATAAAATACCTGTCTTGAATAAAATTAACAAGAGTGTAATTTTGATTGAAGATCGCACACACTGTAAAAAAAAAATTCAAGAGGTTACTAAAAATTTCTTAGTAAATTTGTATTCCACAGAATATTTTAGTAACCATTACAAACTTTTTTTTGCAAGTGAAACAAGCATTTCTTTTGTAAACTGAACAAAAGAATTTTTTGTGTAACTAACTTAAAAAATTTTTAGTATGAGCAACCAAGCAAATTTTAGTAATAGCTCCAAAATTATTTTTAATATCCATTACGTGCGCCCGAAGGGCAGGAGCTTCCTTCGAACTGCATCCAGTCTTCTGAAGCGGAAGATTTTCGGCAAAACCGCAATAGATGGCAGCACCAAGCATTCCTACCTTTTCTGACAGGATTTTCATAATCCCTTTAATAACGAGACACTACATTAATTCGGGGCGTATTTGTCGGTGGCAAGTTTCGAACCCGGGACCTTTTAGCCTGGAGTCCGTTACTATAACCACTATGCTATCAAGGCCACACCAACTGTGTTTTAGTAAGAGATATTAAAAATATAAAACTTTTAACTCTATTCTTTGCTAACTTTTTTCTGGTAATTCTTACAGATTTTTTTGTAACCGACTAAGATTACTAAAAATTTTTTAGTAATTACAAGGATCACTAAAGTTTTTTTAGTAATTCGACCCCTTTTTTTACAGTGCAGAGGGTTTCGTTTAATATTTCTTTTAACAGAAATTATCCTTTAATTAAAATATTCAAATTGTTTTTTATAATTATTAAATTCTTACTTAGGTGGTAGCACCAATAAATTTAATTTTAAAATAATTGTAAAAAGAAGTTATTTATTTTAATCAAATTAAAAATGTACAAATCAAGTCATTTAAATAAAATCCAAAGTTGCAAATTTTTTGAAAATCCAAAATTTAAAATAAATTTGTGGAGATATAAATAAATTTTTTAATTTCTAAAAGCGTAAAAAAATATTTAAACTATATGTAAAATGCTGAATCATTAACAAATCGTAATAGTTTTTAAAATAGAAAGAAAATTGCTTTACAAAAAATATTATGAATGTCAGTGAAAAAAAGAATAACATAAATTTGTAAATTGGCAAAATATAAGAAATTTCTTTTAATAAAATCCATGTTAGCATCAAAATTTCAAGTTCCAGCACCGGAATTCAAACTAAGAACCTTCTGTTTATTAGTGAAAAGCTTTAACTCCAAACTATGATGTTTGCAGGAAAAACGTGGACATTAAGTTTTTGTTTTAAATTTCAAATCGCAAAAATTAGCAGATAACATTGATCAAATTGGTTTAATTAAAATAATTGGCTTTTAATTTTTTTTATAATGTGTCGTGTGACGAGGTATTCAGCTGTAAGTACAAAAAATTTGAAGTCTCTGAACTATTATACAGTCTTGATGTTCTAACTCTGTAACAGACTGACAGACAAAGGACGGATACGAATAGGGTTTCGTCAGATGAACGAAAATTTTGTTTGGAAATTGTTAAAATGTGAATAAAATGTTATTATTTAAAAGATTTACGATAAGTCTATAAATAAGAAACTTCAATCTCTTTCTTTTTTTTCAACAGAAATTATTCGAAATTCCCGTCTATAAAACTATCAAGGAAGGTCTCCATACTGGGCATACTCAGATTTTTTTGAAAAAATTACTAATTAAACTACTCATAAATGTAATAAAGGATCAGTGAAAATTATCGGCGGAATTACGGTAGAAAACATGTAAAAAAATAAAATACTTTCGAATATTTTGCGTGAAAAGACGAAAGTGTCACACGATTTGGCGAGTAGCACTTTTCCCCGCAAAAAGCAAACGATTTTAATGCAACTGAAAACTTGGATTTTTAGAATCCGTGTAAAGGTATTTAATGAGTATAAACATAAACAATAAGAGAGTTTAATATATTATATACATGTATGTATATATATATCAATTGTTGCGGTATTTACTTGATTTACCCGTGGAAAAAATATTTTCATACATAAAAAATTCTTATTCAGTAAAATTATTTTCATATATTTAAACGTATTTAAAAATAAAAGACATATGTATCCATAGCAACAAAATGGAATTGACAATGCTCAACTGGACTTTGAACTTGAAACAATTTTAATTAATTTAAATCGGAATTTCATTTTAAATCTGAAATTTTGATTGTTAAATTTGAATATAAATACACATAAATATCAATATAATGAAATTATACTGAAAACAAACTAAAACTGACGAAATCAAAGATATTTAAATTATCTAAACACGTTGAACATGAAACTTATAAAAAAAGTATTTCTTGAAATTTCTTTTCATCGCCAACTGATGATAAATCGCCAAATAACGAAATTTTCATTATTTTTTTATGGACAGGGAACGGAGATTCCGCCGAAATTTTTTTTATAAACATACATATCCTCATGAAAATCCTCATATATATATCCTCAAAAAATTACAGAACATTCTGTAATTTTTTCAGATTTTTCGGAGTATGCCCGTATGGAGACCTTCCTTGTAAGTTTGAAAGTAAATTCTTTCAAAATTTACTGTCCTTGGTAACATAACTTGTCCACGAAACGTTGAGGTTGACATCATTCAACTCAATTTTTACTCGTTAAACTAAACAGCCAACTATTTGATATTTAATAAAAAAGAATATTGCCCAGTTATACTGATGGCATTGAGCTCACAGATCACGCATACTAATTGTACATTACAGCCTTATATTTTCAAGGGTTAATTCCGTTGAAAAAAAAATTAAGAAAGGGAAACAGCTCTCTCCTTTCTTCTTTTTTATACTTAATCATTAAACCTCCTAAACTATCAAGAACATGCTTTATCACATAAAAAATCTATATCCAAAATTCAGAGCAAATCGGATAATTCTTAATAAAAACCCATTTAACATTTATATAATTTAAGAGGAGCTATCCCTCTCTTTTATACTTAACCATTAAACTTCCAAAGCTATTCAGAGATTTGAACGAAATCTGACAATTTTGCTTGAAAAACCCTTTTATATCAATTAAGAGGAGGGGCATTAGAACCCCCGTTCCCCCTGTTTAAACTTATACAATGAACACCTAATAATAGTCACGAAATTGCCTCATCAAAATGATCCTATATCTAAATTTTTGAACGAAAACTGTTAATTCTGCATGAAAAACCCATTAAATCAATTAAGGGGCGGGGCATGAGCCCCTCGTTCCCCCTCTTATACATTTCGAATGAACATCAAAAACTAATCAGGGAAGCGCCTTATCAGGATATGCCTATATACAAAATTTCAAGTGGATCCGATATTTTTATCATGAGTTATCGCGTTACGCACGAACGTACGAACGTACATACACAACGGGCGGGCACATAAGCTCTCAGGCTATGATAGCCTGTGAGCTAAAAATTTCACATGTTAAATAGTTTAAGCGGAATAGAAAGCAACGTGAAATCTAATATTGTTTGGGTATTAAAATAGAAATTTTTGTTTCTTTTAATAAATAATGAAAGAAATAATGCAGTTTATGACGAATCCTAAGAATTATTTAAGATGAAAATTCTCTTTTTACTTATTTTTGTAATTTGTTCACAGCTTTTATAAAGCATTTTGATAACAAAACTACACGGATAGACGTCATACTATAAGTCGAAATGAATGTTAGTATAGTAAATAAAATTGGATGTTACATTCGTTGCTATATACAGGGTGTTTTGCTACCAGACCGACAAACTTTGAGGGATGATAGTAGACACGAAGACAAACATTATTAAATAGGAAACCATGGGGTGCAAATGTCTTCTATAGGAATTAGGGGCCATTAAAATTTAAGGTCCAAAATTTCAAACAATTATAAAAAACGGAAAAAAGGGTCGATTCGTTTGCGGTTTTCACTAAAATCATTCTTTTTATTTCACGATTTTTTAGAAAAAAATTTTAAAGGTTACGTTCAAAAATTGTCGATAGAAGGCGCTTTAGACTTTAGAGCAATGAACAACTACTTTTACCCTTATTTTGTGCATGGGGTTGAAATTATTCTAAAGTTTAGACTTTAACTTAAATTTTAAGCCCGAAATCGGAAACATTGGGATCGGGTAACTAGCGAAAATTGAACTGTGAACAGAGAGGGAGATTTTAAATGCTCATAAATACTGGAAAAACAAATCGTTTTGTTGCGGTTTGCGTGGAAGTCATTCCCTTGGTAATTATTTTATTCAAAATGACGTGCAGCTTTGCTGTCTTCATTTTTTGATAGAGGGCGCTTTCGACACATCTCTGATATTTCAATGGCATTACTCATGGGTGTTTTACTACCAGACCAACATTCTTCCAGGAAGTGTTAGGGATACAAAGACGACTCGGAATCACATAGGAATGTAACGTTGGAAATGCCTTTTTTGCAAGTTACGGTTAAAGGAAGCAGAGGAAAAAGTAACAGAAACAGTAGAGTAAGAATGATACGTTAATGTGACAGATACCATTTATTTAAAGGTTTTACTAGAAAAGGTTGTTCGAAATTACGACCAGAAGTAGTCAGGCAAGTTTAACAGCAACGGTAGATGGCGCTGCGGTTTCCTTGCGGTAGATGGCGCTGCGGTTTCCTTGCGGTAGATGGCGCTAAACGGTAATGCGCCCGAGCAGCGATCACTGTGAAGTGATCATTCGCGAACCGGTTCTAAAGGTAGCAGAATGACGTATTTTATCGATGAACAGCACGATAGGGCTCCTCCAGATTTTACCAATGACGTTTCCCGACACTTCAAGTAACATATGGACAACGGTAGATAGGTCGTGGTGGCCCGGTTCATTGGCCTGCCAGATCGCCGGACCTATCATGTATGGACTTCTTCTGCTGGGGTCAAATGAAAAATTGGGTGTATGAGTTGAAGATCATCAGTTGAAGACCCCGCAGCTCGTATTTCTATAGTTGCCAGAAAAATATTAGAGATGCCAGAAATCTTTCGAAGCGTGAGGAATTCCACGCGATGCCTCTACCAAGCATGCCGGACTACTTCTGGTCGTAATTTCGAACACCTTTTGTAGTAAAACATTTAAATAAATTGTCTAGTCTAATAAATTGTCTTGTTTATGTCACATTAACGTGTTGCTCTTTCTCTGCAGTTTCTGTTTTCTTTTATCTGCTTCCTTTAACCGTAACTCGCAAAAAAAGCATTTCCCACGTTACATTCCTATGTGATTCCTAGTCGTCTTTGCATCGCTAACACTTCCTGGAAGTATGTTGGTCTTGTAGTAAAACACCCAGGAGTAATGCCATTGAAGTGTCAGAGATGTATCGAAAGCGTCCTCTATGAAAAAATGAGGACACCAAAACTGCACGTTATTTTGAATAAAATAATTACCAAGGGAATGACTTTTACGCAAACAGCAACAAAATCGATTTGTTTGACCAATATTTATGAGCGTTTAAAATCTCCCCCTCTGTTCACAGTTCAATTTTCGCTAGTTACCCGACCCCAATGTTTCCGATTTTGGGCTTAAAATTTAAGTAAAAGTCTAAACTTTAGAATAATTTCAACCCCATGCACAAAATAACGGTAAAAAGTAATTGTTCGTTACTCTAAAGTCTAAAGCGCCCTCTAACGAAACTTTTTAAACATAACCTTTAAAATTTTTTTTCTGAAAAAATGGCGATATAAAGAATGATTTTAGTGAAAACCGCAAACGCATCGACACTTTATTCCGTTTTTTATCATCGTTTGAAATTTTGGACCTTAAACTTTAATGGTCCCTAACTCCTATAGAAGACGTTTGTGGCCCATGGTTTTCTATTTAATAATGTTTGTTTTCATGTCTACTATCATCCCTCAACGTTTGTCCGTCTGGTAGCGAAACACCCTGTATATTTTACTTTTTAGAGGCTATACAAATTTAACATTATCAACTTTTTGGTAACTTTGGTAACTCCTCCTCGCCACCTCTTACGATATCATACGTTATCATTCCTTGACTCCCTCCCCCCAACCTTAATAATATCGTTATCAGTGTCTAACTTTTTTTTGGGGGGGGGGATTTTCTGTTGCTTTTAGTGTTATACAGATGTGGTTATACATTTGTTATTTGTATACTTTATTGATTCAAGTAAATACAAGTTAATAAAATATCCCTATTATATATGACATAATTTTATATCGAAGAAAACTTAAAGAAGTAGTCACGACTTAAAAGCTTTTTATAATAGATTTTTGTCACATGATGAATTCAACATTAATAATGCCTTTTTGCACTTGCCCCAAAATAGGAAAAGGGAGGGGGGAGAGAAACAGAAGTTTTTTTACCAACAAACAGATGGACAACATTCCCTTTTCTTTATTGGTAAACACAAGTATCGTTTCAAACATATTTTGCTCCTGATTTTTCGAACATATTCGGCAGATGAATAGTAATGACAAACGCTGAGGTATTCCTAACTTTTGAATTAAATAATTTTATGACCATTTAATGATTACAAAAATAACTTTGTATTTACATTAAAATAGATAGGAGTTTAAAAAAGATTGTAGACTATTTTGATGTAAAGAACAAGTTATAAATAGATTGAAAAAAATATAAAGGAACAGTTACAAAAAAAAAGGGTTTTTATCAAAAATGATAACGATATCAAAAAACAACCACCTTACCGTTTAGAGATATCTTTCGATATCATATGTCAGACTACCCCTCCTTCCAAAAGTGATAACGTTATTTATGCACAACCATCTATACTTTCTTTAGTAGAAATTGTTCAAAAATACTGGTCAATGGAACACGTTTAAAATTAAATTTATACAAAATGAAATTTTAATCGTTACATAACATCTTCTTGAACTGTTTAAATTTGCTTCATTAAATTCAATTTTTACTCTTACAAATTAAACTATCAATTTGTAAATATTTAAATAGTTCACATATTTAAGAAATTAAGAAGGAATGAATTCGAATGTGAAATATATTGCAGTTTGACGTGACAAAATGTTGTTTTTTTGTTTCTTTTAATAAGTAATGAAAAAACAATGAAGATTATGGGAATTTTTTTATGAAAGTTTATGGGAAAAGTACTACTGCAAATGACAAAAAGTGTATAACTTTATTCATTATTATTACGTTTCAAAAAGTCATCTACTGAAAGTTTTGTTAACAATATAGTTTTAAAGAAAAATTTACAAATTACAAAAAAAAAGAAAAGAAAAGAAAAAGAAGAAAAAAAGAAAAAAAAAGACAAAAAGAAAAAAAAAGAAAAAAAAGAAAGAAAGAAAAAAGAAAGAAAAAAGAAGAAAAAAGAAGAAAGAAAGAGAGAGAGAATTTTTATTGGATTAGAAGTATTTTATTCGTCAGGCTCAAAGAAGACATGTTTTTACTATGAAATCAACAGCAAAGATCTTGCTGCTGCTTTCTTACTAGAAGTATATATTTTTTGCGCCTGATGAAAAATAACTCAGATCTTTCGAAAGGCTTAGCACATTTTTTTTCTTTATAATGATATTTTAAAATCTTTTAGCTATCATTGCTTTATACCAGTTCCAACTTGTTTTCTTAGAATAACTGATCATTAGTTATTTTCGCTGTTTACAGAAATTGCTAAATAAACTAGAAGTGTAGGAAATTGTGTCATAATCTGTGCTTGACGCTTTACTTTTTGTTCTTGTTGACTTTGAACTTTTTTCTCTCGAGACTATTTTATTTCATCTCATTAATTCCAGCGAAATTCTTTAAAAAAAATTAGCAAACATTTTTATAGTGGATTACCTTGTTAAATGAATTAAGACATGGTTAAATAAAATTTTACTCTTTCAATAAAAGAAATAAAGCTCTTTTCATTTATTTACTTTTCGCATTTTAAATTAAAATCTTTAAAAAAATTTCTGCTGAAAAAAAAATCTTGAAATTCCAGACCATGGAACACCAAATACTTTGCCTCGGAACACGATTTTATTTGTTCAAATTTAGAAGTTTATAGAAGCTTATTTATTCCATTTTATTGTAACTTCGTTTTTTTTTTAATGTAAAAGCTCACTTCACTCTAACTACATTTTTACTCCTCGAACTAAACTATCAATTAGTTAAAATGTAAATAATTGATACGCTTAGGTAATTTAAACGGAATGGAATGGAGTCAGAAAGCGGAACGTCGTTACGCACTTCTACAGTGAATTTTATGCTTCTTTTCATTTATTTGGAAGAAAAAGTAAGCTTCACTGTGTGTTGCAATAAATACGTTAACATAATTTAAACATTATCGGATTTTTGTTTTTGTTGCACGACTTACTCAGTTTTGTTTAATTTGTTCAAAAGCTAAAAAGAGTAATTATATCAATATTTATTTTTAGTTTCTTACTTTGTTGGAGATATTATTTTATTTTATAGATTTAATAAAAGACTGAAAAAGCTTAATGACTTTAAAGTGCTATACATATATTTAAAAGGTCTATACTTTCAGATAGGTGGCTATTAAAAGGTTCAGGACACAAAAATTTTAAAATATTTTTTTTAAATGTTTATTGCATTAAAGATTTCTCTCTTTTTCTTTAATCTCAAAATGACGTTTAGATTATGTTTTTATCTTAATTTGAACAAGAAATATTTCAAAATCTAGCCATCAAGAAATGGTTGCTATGGGAACGACTTCTTATGAAAGTGCTTTTTCTTCATGATGATCTTTTTCATTATGATTTTTTTCATCATTTCTCGTATTTAAATTGTTCTAAGTCCAGTACCTTTAAAGATAAATGGTTTAAACTGAGAAGATGTCTTTTTCAATTGTTTTACTTTATTTTTGTGCAGCGAATTAAAAAAATTCTTTTGAAAATATAATTTTTTAAGTTATAATTTTTTATTTATTTACTATTCACATTTTAAGTTAAAATCTTTACAGAAATTTCTGATGATAAAAAAAATGAAATTCCAGACTATGGAACAGCAAGTAATTTGTCTCGGAACACAATTTTATTTGTTCAAATTTAGAAGTATATAGAAGCATTTTTGTTCAGTTTTATTGTAATGTAGCGGCTCAGCTCGAGCTTGGCTGTAATTCTCTCCGCGTGGGAGAACTTTTTACTTTCAACGAATGGCAACTCAATTAATGGAATTACCTTTTAACGAAGCGCTTTTCTCTTTCTCGCAGTGATATTTTCACGAATATTTATTGTTGTGTTTGCGAAGTTATTAAAGTTTATTTTTTATACAAAATCCTTCTGATGAATGAGTCAATATTATTCAGCCAGCACAACATATCACCATCACAAAATTGGTGAATGCGGACACTTGAACTGATATTTTTTTTCATCGAACTTTCGACGAACGGCTAATACTAAAATTTCTTCTCGCTAGAAAAATGGCAATTGAAGCATCTGCAGTGGTCATTCCACCGTATATTTCTGTAGATCCTAGCTTATGGTTTCACATGCTGGAATCTACTTTTGAATTAGCTACTCCTAAACCAATAACTGAATCGAAAACTAAGTACAATTACGTTGTATCTCATTTACCGACTGCTACAGCTACTCTCGTTCGTGATATTATTATGACTCCGGATTCATCTGATCCATATGAAACTTTAAAATCTAAAGTTATTGAACGTTGTGGTGAAAGCCGTACTTTAGAAATCCGGAAACTTCTAGCTGGAGAAAGCCTAGATGATAGAAAGCCGACTGAATTACTTCGATTAATGAAACGGCGAGCTGAAAGCCATAATATCAGTGATGAGCTTCTGCTAGAGCTTTTCACTCAGCAAATGCCAACAAGTGTTCAAACTATTCTAGCTTCCACTGACAATATTACTCCTGATAAAGCAGCTGAGATTTTAGATAGAATTCTGGACTTAACACCAGCTAACATCAGCTTAGTTTCAAGCCGTACAACTTCGCCTGATACGCCAACACCGCCAACGATAGAGATGCTTCTGAAAGAAATCCAAGCTTTACGCCAAGAAGTAACTCAACTTCGACGTTCAAGAAGTGTGTCAAGAGATGATCATAAGCAACGTCATCGGTCTCATTCCCGACACAGAGATTCTAAAATATGTTCGTATCACCAAAAATTTAGTGAAAAAGCAAAAAAGTGCCTCCCACCTTGTTCTTACTCGGAAAACAGGGAGCGGGAAGAATAGCTGCGACGGAATTCTCCCCAGCACCTTCACGTCGCCTATTTGTTAGAGACAAAAATACAGGTATGTGTTTTCTCGTTGATAGTGGTTCAGATGCTTCCATCGTGGCCGCGAATAAAAATGATAAAACAAAACCTCTTCTCCAAATTTTTCGTGCTGCTAATGGCACCAAAATTAATGTATATGGTCGAAAGACTATTAATATTAACTTAGGTTTGCGTAGGAATTTTACTTATTCATTTTATGTTTGTGATGTTTCATGTGCTATTTTAGGAGCTGATTTTTTGCATAATTTTAATTTAAAGCTTGATTTAAGGAATCGTCGTCTTATTGATTCCACTACCAATTTAAAAGCTCCTGCTATATTTAATATTTGTAATATATTTTCTGTGAAATCAAATTCTTTGAATAATATATATGATAAATTATTACTAAAATTTCCTGAAATTACAAAATTACCTAACCAACCTGTTAAGCATAATACTGTGCATTATATAAACACTAAGGGGCCTCCGGTAACTGCTAAGCCTAGACGGCTAGCTCCAGATCGACTAAAAATTGCCAAAGCTGAATTTCAGCACATGCTGCAGCTCGGTCATATTAGACCTTCTAAAAGTAATTACTCTTCACCTTTGCACCTGGTGCCGAAGAAAGGATCTGTCGACTGGAGACCTGTTGGTGATTATCGTGCTCTAAATGCACAAACTGTTAAAGAGAAATATCCTATACCCTGTATCGCAGACTTCACTGCGGAATTACATGGTAAACAAATCTTCAGTCACATTGATCTAATAAAAGCCTACCATCAGATTCCCATCAATCCTGACGATGTTCACAAAACTGCAATTTGCACTCCCTTCGGACTTTTTGAAAGCACGCGAATGCAATTTGGCCTTTGCAATGCTTCCTCAACATTTCAAAGATTTATTGATGGCATAATTCGTGACTTAGGATTTGTTTACGCATTTCTTGATGATTTGCTTATTGCTTCTGAAAATGAAACTGAGCATTTAGAACATCTTGAATTGTTGTTTTCTAGACTTAAAGAGTATGGTCTTTGTATCAATGTTGATAAATGTAAATTTGGTCAATCCACTCTAGAATTTTTAGGATTCAAACTTTCACCAGCAGGAATTGAACCATTACCTGATCGTGTTCAATGCATCTTAAATTTCCCACAGCTCTCTACCTTAACTCAACTAAGACGTTATTTAGGCCTTTTAAATTTTTATAGACGTTGCATTCCCAAAGCTGCCTGTATTTTAGCTCCACTTGTTAAATTTTTAGAAGGACACAAAAATAAAAAAAACCATCCCCGTTCCAAGGCTAACAAAACTGAGCAATTAAAATGGAACGAAGAAGCCATTCTTTCCTTCACTGCTTCAAAAGAAGCTATAGCTCGAGCTACTTTATTGAGACATCCAATTCCTGGCGCCCAGTTAAGTTTATGGGTCGATGCTAGCAATGTCGCAATTGGTGGTTCTTTAATGCAACTCTTCGAAAAACAGTGGGAACCAATCGCATTTTATTCCTGTAAATTAAATAAATCTCAGAGAAATTGGTCTACTTATGATCGTGAATTATTTGCTATTTATAGTTCTATAAAAAAATTCAGACATATGCTCGAAGGTCGTAATTTCATTATTTATACTGACCAAAAACCCCTTATATACGCATTTCAACAAAATCCTAATAAATGTAGTCCTCGACAATTGAGACATTTAGACTATATTTCACAGTTTTCTACTGATATTCGATATACCAAAGGCTCTGATAATACCGTGGCCGACGCATTATCCCGAATTGAAATTGATTCCATTTCTCCTAATGTGCTAGATTTTAAAGAGTTTGCCACTGCTCAGACAAATGATGAAGAGCTAAAACAAATTCTCGAACTCGGTACCACTTCTTTAAAATTAGAAAAACACTATTTTCCACTCGAAGATGTCCATTTATATTGCGATATGTCACAAAAACATCCCAGACCATTCGTTCCTAAAAGCATGCGACAATCTGTTTTTTCTACATTACATTATTTCTCACATCCAGGTTTCTCAGCTTCATTAGATTTAATTTCCAAACGATTTGTATGGCCTAATATGCGTAAGGATATAAAATCTATGGTTCGCAGCTGTACGAAATGTCAAAAAGCTAAAGTCTTCCAACACACCAAATCGCCAATTGGGACATTCTCTGAACGTGATGCTCGTTTTGCCCATATTCATGTTGATTTTATCGGACCTTTACCATCTTCCGATGGCAATCAGTATTGCATGACCATTATTGATAGGTTTACGAGATGGCCCGAAGTTATACCCACACCAGATATGACTGCAGAAACAACTGCTCGTGCACTAATACACGGTTGGATATCCAGATTCGGTACCCCAGTTACTATTACAACTGATCAAGGTAGGAATTTTGAGTCTTCTCTTTTTAAAGAACTTACTAATAGATTAGGCTGTAGACGCATAAGAACAACGTCATATCATACACAGTCTAACGGTCTTATTGAGAGATTTCATCGTCATCTTAAGAATTCGCTTACAGCGTACAATCAAAATCAATGGACTGAAACTCTCCCCATTGTTTTACTTGGTTTGCGCACAGCTCTTAAGAACATCCAAGCTACCTGTGCTCAGCTTGTTTATGGGACAAATATCAGACTACCTTGTGATCTCATTAATAGCGAGACTGTAAATCAACCACTTACTCTCACCTATGTGACTGAGTTGATTGAAACAATGAGGGCATTAAATCCTGTTGCCACTACAAGGCACGGCAACCCCAAAATCTATGTAAATCCTTCATTGCAAACATGTTCTCATGTATTTTTAAGATCAGACAAAGTGAATCCTCCCTTATCACCCTCTTATACAGGACCCCATAAAGTGGTGGCCAGATCTAATAAAACGTTTGACTTGGAATTAAACGGGAAACGCTGTACTGTATCAATTGATCGCATCAAACCAGCTTATCAATTATCAGATTCTTTTCCATCTTCCCAACTTCAAAAACAAAATGATCCCATAAATGCTCCTCCTGTCAAACAGCCTACCACGAAATCTGGTCGCAAAGTTCGTTTTCCTCAACATCTCGTAACTGATTATATTGTATAGATATTTTGAATATACATTGTATTTTGTATTGCATAAATATTTTGTATATATTTTGTAATGCGTGTACCAATATTTACTTGTCAATTTATGTTTCTTCTTAATGTACTGCATATATAAAATATATTATTGCATCATATGTATATTTACTCAAGACCTATCTTATGTACCTGTATCAAGTACTATTCTTTTTTGTAATCGTGACTACGTCACTGGAGGCATACTCTGTAGCGGCTCAGCTCGAGCTTGGCTGTAATTCTCTCCGCGTGGGAGAACTTTTTACTTTCAACGAATGGCAACTCAATTAATGGAATTACCTTTTAACGAAGCGCTTTTCACTTTCACGCAGTGATATTTTCACGAATATTTATTGTTGTGTTTGCGAAGTTATTAAAGTTTATTTTTTATACAAAATCCTTCTGATGAATGAGTCAATATTATTCAGCCAGCACAACATATCACCATCACAAAAGTAACTTCTTTTTTTTTAATATAAAAACTGACTTCACTCTAACTACATTTTTGCTCCTCGAACTATGAATTAGTCAAAATGTAAATAATTGATACGCTTAGGTAATTTAAACGGAATGGTATGGAGTCAGAAAGCGGAATGGCTGTTACGCAATTCTACGTGGAATTTTATGCTTCTTTTCATTTATTTGGAAGAAAAAATAAGTTTCACTGTGTTTTACAGAACATACGATAAAATAATTTCCTCTTTCTCGGATTTTTGCTTTTGCTGTACGACTTGAGCATTTTTGTTTAATTTGCTCAAAAACTAAAAAGAATAATTATATCAATATTTATTTTTACTTTCTTACTTTGTTGGATACATTATTTTTTATAGTTTAAAACAAGTTGGAAATTGAACGTAAAGCGTAGCAAATGAGGTGCGTTCGTACTATAAGTTTTAAAATATTCAGATCTTGCTGATATAGTAGAGCGTACTTTGGATACAGTATAGAGGTCGAAATCTTTGTGTTCCTGTAAATATGGAGTAATTATGGAGTAATAAGTGGAGTAATTTTTATTATACTTCATTAACGTATATCTTATTCATAAAATGTGAAGTAGGTTAATATAATTAAAACACGCCCCAAAAAATGTTTCCTCATATAACATTATTTAGTGGATTACATTTGTGTGGCCCAGTAATTTAATAATAAATATTCTCTGCGTCCCAGATTGTACAGAATGTAGATTTTAATACATATATCATAGATTCATGTCAATTATATTATGCTCAAATGAGTGTAACACCCTTAAAATGCATTTGAAACATTTTTTCCCATTGATCGTAATGTAACGGAATACTTTTGATTGTCCCTGTAATTGATCTATGCATTCGATTTTCATAACATTTGAAAGGACTCGACAAAATTACGCAATAATTATATGTTTTAAATTTCAAACGATTAAAATGCATTTGAAACTTTTTTCCCCATTGACCGTAATGTAACGGAATCCTTTTGATTGTCCCTGTAACTGATCTATCCACCCGATTTTCATAAAATTTGAAATGACTCGACAAAATTATGTTATAATTATGTATTTTAAATTTCAAACGATTCGATTGGATAGTTTTTGCGTTGTTATATGCGGACGGACAGACGGACAGACAGACGGACGGACTGAGCGACAACAATAGGTGCTACGTATTTACATAATTACGAACGCACCTAAAAAAGACTGAAAAAATTTAGTAATTTTAAAATGTTATGCATATTTTTTATAAGTTCTATACTTTCAAAAAGGCGACTGTTAAGACGTCCGGAACAGAAAAATCGTTAAATTTTCTTTAAAAAAATTTCTTGCATTAAAGATTTCTCCCTTTTTGGTTAATATCAAAATGACGTTTACATTATGTTTCTATCTTAATTTGAAAAAGAATTTTTTTGAAATCCTGCTTTCAAGCAATGGTTGTGCTGGGAACAAACAACATATTATAAAATTGCGATTTTCTTTGTGATTAGTTTTTTCATTATGAGGACTTTTTCCATACTTTCTCGTATTTAAATTGTTTTAAGTCCAGTACCTTTAAAGATAAATGGTTTAAACCGATAAGATGTCTTTTTCAACTGTTTTGTTTTATTTTTATTCAGCAAATTAAAAAAAATTACTTTGGAAATATGAATTTTTTTATTATAATGAGTGTTTTTATCATTTCTCGTATTTAAATTGTTTTAAGTTCAGTACCTTTAAAGATAAATAGTTTAAACTGAGATGCCTTTTTCAGTTTTTTTATTTTATTTTATTCATCAAATTAAAAAAATTACTTTGAAAATATGAGTTTTCCATCATTTCTCGTATTTAAATTATTTTAAATCCCGTACTTTTAAACATAAATGGTTTAAACTGAGAAGATGTCTTTTTCAATTGTCTTATTTTATTTTTATTCAGAAAATTAAAAGAATAATTCTGAAAATATTTTTTTTAGTTACATATTTTTTGTTCATTTGTTTACAGCTCGCATTTTAATTTAAAATCATTGCAGAAATTTCTGATGAAAAAAAATTCTTGAAATTCCAGACCATGGAACAGCAAATAGTTTGTCTCTGAAGTCAATTTTATTTGTCCAAATTTAGAAGCTTATTTGTTCAATTTTATTGTAACTTCTTTTTTTAAATGTAAAAGCTGACTTCATTCTAACTACATTTTTACTCCTCGAGCTAAACTATCAATTAGTTAAAATGTAAATAATTCATACGCTTAGGTAATTTAAACGGAATGGCTTGGAGTCGGAAAACGGAACGGTCGTTACGCACTTCCACTTGGAATTTTATGCTTCTTTTCACTTTATTTGGAAGAAAAAGTAAGTTTCAAAATGTGTTACAGATAATACATTAAAATAACTTCCTCTTTCCCGGAGTGTTGCTTTTAGCTGCGCGACTTGCTCAGTTTTCTTTAATTTGCTCAAAAACTAAAAAAGTAATTACATCAATATTATTTTTAGTTTCTTACTTTGTTGCATACATTATTTTATTTTGAAGTTTTTAAAAAAAGGCTGAAAAAGCTTAAAATTTTTTAAATGCTATACATCTTCTTAAAAGTACTATACTTTCAGAAAGGCGGCTGTGAAAAGGTCCGGGACACTAAAATCTTCAAATATTCTAAAGAAAAAAAAAATTTTATTGCATTAAAGATTTCTCTCTTTTTCTTTAATCTCAAAATGACGTTTACATCATGTTTCTGTCTTAATTTGAACAAGAAATACTTCAAAATCTAGCTTTCAAGCAATTATTGCGATGGGAACTACTTCTTATGAAAGTGCTATTTTCTTCATGATGAGTTTTTCATTATGATGAGTTTTTTCATCATTTCTCGTATTTAATTTTTTTAAGTCCAATATCTTTAAAAATAAATGGTTTAAACTGAAAAGATGTCTTTTTCAATTGTTTATTTATTTATTCAGCAAATTAAAAAATATATATATATTTAAAAATATAATTTTTTTAATTATTTTTTTTTACTTTAAATATTTTTCTTTTATTTACTGTTCACATTTTAAATTAAAATTTTAACAGAAATGTCTGATGAGAAAAACATTCTTGAAATTCCAGACCACGGAACACCAAATAATTTGTCTCGGGATACGATTTTATTTATTCAAGTTTAGAAATTTTATAGAATTTACTTGTTCAATTACATTGTAACTTCTTACAATGTAAAAGCTGACTTCATTTTTTACTCAACGAACTAAACTATCAATTAGTTAAAATGTAAATAATTGATACGCTTAGGTAATTTAAATGGAATGGAATGGAGTCGGAACGCGGAACGGTCGTTATGCACGTCTATGTGGAATTTTATGCTTCTTTTTATTTAATTTGGAAGAAAAAGTAAGTTTCAGTCTGTGTTACAGAAAATATGTTAAAATGATTTCCCCTTTTTCGGATTTTTGCTTTTGTTACGCGACTTGAGCATTTTTGTTTAATTTGCTCAAAAGCTAAAAAAGTAATTATATCAATATTTATTTTTAGTTTCTTACTTTGTTGGATACATTATTTTATTTTATAGTTTTAAAAAAAGCTTAATAATTTTAAAATGCTATACATATTTTTAAAAGCTCTATACTCTCAGAAAGGTGGCTGATAAGACGTCCAGGATACAAAAATCTTTAAATATTCTAAAAAAAGGTTTATTGCATTAAAGGTTTCTCTCTTTTTCTTTAATCTCAAAATGACGTTTACATTATGTTGAACAAGAAATGCTTCAAAATCTAGTTTTTAAGCAATGGTTGGGATGGGAACGATTTCTTATGAAAGTGCGTTTTTCTTCATGATGAGTTTTTTCATTGTGATGAGTTTTTCAATCATTTCTCGTATTTAAATTGTTTTAAGTCCAGTACCTTTATAGATAAATGGTTTAAATTGACAAGATGTCTTTCTCAACTGTTTTAATTTATTTTTATTTAGCTAATTAAAAACATTACGGTGAAAATATGAGTTTTTTCATTATGATGAGTTTTTCCATTTTTTCTCGTATTAAAATTGTTTTAAGTCCAGTACCTTTAAATTTAAATGGTTTAAACTAAGAATATGTATCTTTCAATTGTTTTATTTTATTTTTATTCAACAAATTAAAAAAATACTTTTAAAAATATGATTTTTTTTAAGTTACATATTTTTTTTTTCATTTATTTACAGCTCACATTTTAAATTAAAATCTTTACAGAAATTTCAGGCGAAAAAAAAAAAAATCTTGAAATTCCACACCATGGAACACCAAATAGTTTGACTCGGAACACACTTTTATTTGTTCAAGTTTAGAAGTTTATAGAAGCTTATTTATTCAATTTTATTGTAACTTCTTTTTTTAAATGTAAAAGCTGACTTCATTCTAACAACGTTTTTACTCCTCGAGCTAAACTATCAATTAGTTAAAATGTAAATAATTGATACGCTTAGGTAATTTAAACGGAATGGAATGGAGCCGGAAAGCGGAACGTTGTTACGCACTTCTACATGGAATTTTATGCTTCTTTTCACTTTATTTGGAAGAAAAAGTAAGTTTCACTGTGTGTTGCAGTAAATACGTTAAAATAATTTCCTCTTTCTCGGATTTTTGCTTTTGTTGTACGACTTGCTCAGTTTTGTTTAATTCGCTCAAAAACTAAAAAGACTAATTATATCAATATTTATTTTTATTTCCTTACTTAGTTCGATACATTATTTTATTTTATAATTTTATAAAATGATTAAAAAGCTTAAAAAGTTTTTAAGTTTATACATATTTGTAAAAAGCTACAGTTTCAGAAAAGCAGCTACGCTGTAAAGAAAAAAAAACTGTGTTTCTTTTTATGTAAAGATACAGAAATCTATGTTTACTAAAATTTTGTATGTATTAGATACTTCATAGTTGTGGAATTGACACGTCTGACAAATTTTCGTAAATTTTTAAACTTAAAGAATTTCGTTGAAAGGGTTCAACAGAAAAATTCTTTAAATTATGGCCGTAGAAATCGTAAATGTTGAGCCGTGAAGACCGGCAATTTCTGCGAAAACAAAACTTTAAATTCAGCTATCTTAAAACTCAGTTTTTCTCCAGATTTGCCTCGATAAGTCTTCTTTTGAATAATTTAATAGATTTACTTGTTTCTTTAAAAAAATAATAAAAATAAAAGCAATTAATACCTCTACAAAATGAATCTGAAAAACAAAATAACATGTATATACGTTATACTATTAGTTTTTGATTCGCAATTTCTTTTTCTTACGCTAAATTACCTGCACATTTAGTAATTTCCAATTCTTTAATGATACCTATCATTAATTCCATTGAACTCTCCTTAAATTAATTATTATCTTACTTAATATAATTAAATATAAAGATTTTAATTTATTCCTAAACTTCCAACTTTTTAACCAATTTATTTATTTATTGTGAATCCTAATGGTTTTAAAGAGCCATTTCTTTTTTATTCTTTTTACTTATTTTTATTAAAAGAGTTTGCTTACTCCACATATTTTTAGCTCATTATGCGTTTCTCTCGTGAATTCTTTGCACAATTAATTTAATCGGGCCATTTCGCGTGACTTTTTTGTTCTTTATCAATCGAAAGCACACGACGTCATAGTTTGTATTCTTGCGAGTTTGGTAAAAAAGCCGAACATCGACAAAAAAGACATTTTATTTACGATTTTCAACGGCTAAAGCTCTTTTCGCTAACTAGATGTTCTTTTTGACAAAAGCGTTCTAAAATCATTCTAACAGCTACATTGATTGTCGTATCAAGACATAGTTTTGATTAAAAGTGGGAAATATTTATCCGATATGTGCTAATAAAATATACATCTCAGAAGATGCATTAGTTACCTTTTAATGGAAAAACTCCATATTTAATTATTTTCATTGCTTATTTATCACTTCACGACTTGTAACAATGACTGCTTTAACGACCGACAAAGGTGTTGGTATTCATCGAATTGAAATCATGCATTCCTATTCGGAATTATAATGAATTCGAATGAGTGCTTACTGCCAGATTTGCCACAACATCACATGTATATATAAACCTAACATGATCTTAATTTCGTATAATATTCAACAACAAAACTAAAACTCAATCAATAAATTACAAACCAAATAGATGAATATAGATAGAACACAAATATATCAATCATATAACCAAACTACGCATTTAAATTACTGAATTTATCAGAATAAAAAATGGTTATGTGAGTAGCGTTATATTTCGTGATTCCTTCGGATGTTAACGCTTGGCAAGCGGCGTATACTTGATTAACGCTTTTAGTAAATTTCAAATTTTATTTGAGTACTTTATTTATATATTTCACATCAAGACTTTATTTGGAGTTGATAGCTAGCAATTTATAAAATTATATCAAACGTAAAAATACTATTAGTGGTTTTCAATAGATAAAAATAGTTTTCATCTATGTGTAGCAATTCATGATATTAATTTTATTTTTTAGTACATAATTGTGCTCAAAATAATATAAGGTCTCGTAAAATTTGAATTGTAAAATGACTTTTTTTCTTCTTTTTTTATATAAATATGTTTAATACATAAAAATATTATAAATACATTCCCAGTAATATCTGTTTTGTTTCAGACAAAAGAAGTTTAAATTAAATCCATATCTCAATTTGTACAGAATTACATAAATGGCATCAAACAGAAACAAACACACTTAGTTTGAGCTCAGAGTTTAAGAGTCTATATTTATCCTTGGTTACATCTGCTCATGTGATCGTATGTTAACCTTTAAAAGCTAAATAAATCCCAACAAAAAAGTGTACTGATTTCTGTGTTTGGGTAGCTTATTTTAAATCATAGACAACGGAAAAATATCGGTTATAGGTTATTTTTTGATATTGTAAAAATAGAAGAATGTGAATGATAATGTAAAGTAAAAAGATGATAATAAAATTTCGCGCCATTATTCGAGCATTAGAAGAATCATGAAAAAATCTATCTTTTGATCAGGTAATAATTTCCAATAATTTTAAACTAAATCTGTAAGGCGAATTTTTATTATTATATTTTTACCTATAAACTATTTGATAAAAATAATACGGTATTTTTTTTTTTGTTGTTTTTTTAGCGGTGGGGGGAGGTCACACATACATATTATCACCATCAGGAGGATCATGAAAAGTTCTACTTTTTGATAAGGTAATAATTCTCAGCAATTTAACACTAAATCTGTGTAAAAAAATTCGCTTATAATGTATAATATAATAAAATTAATAAATAATAAATAATCGTTTATAATTATAAATAATAAAATCCGGTTTATAGATTTAATTTTAAATTATTGGGAATTATTACCTGATCAAAAGATAGAACTTTTCATGATTCTTCTGATACTGATAATATATTTGCCTGACTAAACGAAATGCGCCCGGATTGCTTTCATCAAATAGTCGATTTATAAGACATTAACAGCTTTGCTCATGTAATAGTTGAAATATGTCAAGCGGTATTCTTGTGCCTATTTCATAAGAAAAAATATATAGCCACGGGTAATTCAAAAATTACTAATTAAGCCACAATTTGGCAACACATTATTACTTTACATTAGACGAAAATGAGAATTTAATGAATGAGAAAAACTAAAACTAAATCTACATATAAGACAATATAGAATGTAATTCGAAACTTTTACACTCATTTAAATTTTCATTTGAATTTTTGATTTTTTGGAAACTATTCTTAGAACGTGTTTACATCTTAAAAATAACCATCTTGCCATATTCCAAGATTCTAGTCTAACAGTCAATCAATTTGCTGATAGTAGTGGCACTAATATAAAATATAGCCTTTTTTAGAACAAGAACTGTGACCAGCAATTTAGCAAAATTAATTTTAAACTCGGGCATTATTTCTTAATATTCCATAAAAATTGTAATTTGGACTATTTTTTTAATGAATTTTCGCTCATTTTATCGTTTGGATTTCAAATATTTGTCACGATTTCTTAGTCGGACCTTATCTGTATTCATCATCTCATCTCACACAGCACTGGTACATGTTTCACCTCTCCACACTCCCTAAGAGCTGGCTAAATAATATCCTCACATGTCCAACGGTAGTATCAAAGCTTAAAAACTTTCACTTTTTCCGTGACTTTTCAAACTTAATTGATTTGTTGCATGATCTATAACCTGTTTCTTTTTCGTGTGGTGCTGGCCATTGTCGCGATTTGAGCTTGCTCAGGCGGCACAGTTGTGAAGTGATTGCTCAGTTTCGCGGTGAAAATCTGTTTTTCCAGTGAGGAAACAATTTGTGCATTTTTTCCATTTATATTCCCTTGCCCCTGTCGTGTTTGGGCTTCCTATGGCAGGCTAAATTTTTATCCCACCCCTTTTCGCGTTTTTGGCGGGATATCATTGAAAAATGACTTGATAATCAATGTATTTTTTTTATTATTATTCTTTTATGAAGGAAACTGGGAGGGGCATTATGTTCTGCGGACTTGGTTTCTCACCTGAGCAGTCCTCTTTTGATATCAAATTA
This sequence comes from Maratus speculifer, assembly GCA_964019185.1. Taxonomy (NCBI): domain Eukaryota; kingdom Metazoa; phylum Arthropoda; class Arachnida; order Araneae; family Salticidae; genus Maratus; species Maratus speculifer. Next base: position 98,994,992 of record OZ025302.1, read on the forward strand.
AACTATCTCATCTTTTAGGAACATATAATACAAGGATCCTCCTATGCTAGAAATGTGAATATCAACATGTGTTTTCAACATGATGGGGCATTTTCCCGCAATGTTATCCCACTCCTTTATTTCTTGTACCTCTGCAAACTCTTGCCCTTGACGTTTTCAGTCATGGATTGCCATTAGAGATGAGACGGGCTCAGCTTGAGCCCGAAAGCCCGAGACCGAGCCCGGGCCCGATACGGACTCGGACTCTATTTTTATTTTAGTCTCCGGGTCCGGGTGGGCTCAGGCTCATTCTTTCTGAAGCCGGGAAATTATTTATTCGAAGGTAGAAAATATTGAAAGAACTTTCCAGCTTGAGAGTACTTATTTTTTTCACATCATTTCAATGCTATTTTGTCAAAATGAAAGGGGGACAGAAATCGCGTTTTTTATTTTAATAGTTGATTGCTGTTTCTAAAGAAAATTTGTGATGAATGCAGATTTATGTCTACAGCATTTATTGCGATGATCTGTTATTGATATGACGCCAATCAAAACAAGCACAAACAATAAATGAGCTTCTGGTTGGATTTTCGTTTCTAACACAGGATATTTTTTTAATCAGTCGTTTATTTATTTAATTAGTTAATTATATAAAACTTGGAGAATGGTTTCTTCGTTTTTTGATGTAGACCAATAGCTTGAGATTCGTAAATTATTTAATTATGCGAGTCATAATCGTTCTTCATATGAAAATAATACAGTGATTAATCTTTCTGTTTTTCACCATGAACTCTACTCTATATATGCTGAGGATGTCCCTTCGTAAGTAAACATATCTTCCATGTTACACCTAGAGAAAACAATCGATCAGTGCTTCTTATTCTCCTATAAAAGTATCAGGCCTTTAAGATAACTGTATGAACGTTTTAATTTGCATTGATTTTCAGGTTCATATCATTTACGGGGAATTGTTATGAGAAATGAATTGATTATATTTAAAGATGTACATATTTTATAGGAAATTGAAAACGTTGTTCGACTCTTCAGCATAAAAATAGTAACTTCTGCAAACTTCATAATATTTATTCATTACACATTTGAAGCAATTTTTAAATGCCGAAGATTTTTTTCGTATATTTTTGGTATTGGTCTTGGATGGGCTCGGGCTCTGAATGATAAAAAATCTTTCGGGCCCGGGCTCCAAAAAACGAGCCCGAACTCATCTCTAGTTGCTACACAATTCTCACTTCTTATAATGTGTCTTACCTACTCTAAAAGTTTGTTGCTATATCTTGGAGGCAATCTGCAAAATAATAACGTAATAAAATAATAGCAAACTTTGTCATTCATTTAGAAGCATTTTTTGTTTGAAGATTTAAAACAAGACCGTTTTTGTTTTGTTTTTTTTATCATTTGCGCACCAGAACTTCCATTCGCCTACATATTTTAGAAAATATTATTCTAAATAAAGAATTAAAATGATGAAAAATATTCTTTACATACCAGTTATTTTAGGTCAATAAAGATTAAAAGCATCTTACCTAAAAAGGAAAAGAAAAAATAAATTAGTCTATTAAAAAACTTATAAAATGCTACATCGGTAATATTATTATTTAAATACTATACAAGGGGTGATCAAATGAAAAGGTAGGAAACGACACGGTAGTTACAAATATAGACTTTATTCGAAATATTCACCATAGGCCTGAGCACAAAGATCCCACTGATGAACAAGCCGCAGGATTCCTTGTTCCCAGAATTCCTGTGGCCGTGACGAGACCCAGTCCTTCATAAAGTCCTTGAGTACGTCGTCCGAGTTGAAGCGCTTTCCTTTCAGCTGCTTCTTCAGTGGGTCATCCACCTTATCGATGAAATCGCTCGTGATGACAGTGTTTGCCTGGCCTAGTCTCGGGTCATCAACCAAATTCTCACGGCTTTCACGAAAACGGGCAATCCATTTTCTTACAGACTTGTCAGAGACACATTTCCTCTCACTAAATTGTCACCATCCGGCGATGAATAGCTGCGGTTTCTCATTTTCTGCTGTCAGAAATCGTATAACATTCGCTGCTCCTCAATCGTCAAATTTTGCAAGGCGAATGCCATCCTGCCTTCATACCGACTGCCGCATCATTTGGACGTCGCTTTTGATAAGAGCCTCTTCTCTCTATTGGGCACGTGGGCGCCCGCACATGCTCCGATCCTAGTCAGAGACTCCAATTGAATCCCGAAATGTCTGGCTAATTTATCCCATGGCGGAATATGCAAATTTTTAACTGTTACGTTTTTATCACCTTTCGAACCTTTTCATTTGATCACCCCTTGTAATTGAAGGAAAGGAAAGGAATAAAGTTATCATTGTAATCAAATATAGTTTCTTTTAGAGTTAAAATATCATTTTTAATAAAAAAAAATTCTTTCATGGCGTATATACCGTTTCAGATCTCCATCTTTATGTTATTTACCGTCAGCCAAATTTACTTTGGAAATCTAAAAAACAAAAATTCCACTTTTATGGTTGTTTTGTAAAAAATATACACGAAAAGAAAAGTACATCTGGTAAGATGAAATATACTTTGGCATTGTCTTATATGTTTCAGAAAGTTAAAACAATATATTATGATTTCAGATATATCAGTTTCATAAGGCAAATATTTCGTAAAACTTGCGAAATTGAAAGTTTTTGTGGTGAACATAACAATGACGATTTCCGATGCTTTTTGCCAGCATGAACAGAAACGCCAAAGTAACAAATTTACATGTCAATAAATTCTCCAAATTTACGCTAGAACAAATACCAAGACATAACCTATTCAAGATATACAATGCAAAATATTTTGAATGGCTTACAAAAATAACTTCTTGTTACTTTGTGTTTCATTATTTTAAAATTTAAAGCGGATTATCCAACTGTAAAAATAGCATTCTTATCCATCTATATTCTACAAATGCGGAATTTACGTGTAACCGACAGGAACGCATTTCGCTGTCTATAATGTTTCAGAGGATTGGAAATTTGGATTTTGGATTACATTCCCGGTATAAAACAATTTTTATGATCGCAATAAGTACTTGTGTTTATACTTGCAGCATATTTTCAACAAATCATTTGTATCACAAATATTTTGTTTTGAGAATTATTAAGGCCCACAATTGTCACTGAAAAAGACCTGGATGGAAATGTAAAGTCTATGGGAGCGTTCTTTTCAAATATCTCGCTCAAATTTTAATATTTTTACCTGATTTTTTTGCATAGGATAGCTGAAGACGATCTTTAAACGGCCTAGTTTTTACTTTTTCGATTTTGCTTATATATTTTTCATACTATGATAGTTTTAATTTCAGAACCGGTTTAAACCGGAATTGAAATTAAAGTAATTTTTTTTTAAAATCTGAAGCCAAAATTGAAAAAGTAAAACCTAGGCTGGTTGTGGATCATCCTCAACTATTCTATGCAAAAAAAAAAAAAAAAAAAAAAAAAAAACCTCATGTAAAAATATTAAAATTTGAAAGAGTTATTTGAAAAGAACGCTCTCATAGACTTTACATTATAATCCGGGTCTTTTTCAGAGACTAGTGTAAATCCTTAAACAAAACTTAGAAAGACTGAATATCATATACAATGTTCTCACTAAAGTCCATTTGCCTCCCAATAATTTCTCAATGGCAAGAGCTATAATAAAAAAAATGAGGTTTAACCCTTTGAGGTGAAAACAATAAAGTCTCTGTAATATTCAATTAACTTCGTAAAAATCGAAAAATTTTGTTTTAAAATAAGAAAAGGCGAATTTTCAACATTTTACCCCTAAAGTTAAAAAAATAAAATTTTATTAAAAATTTCTGGTAAGAATCTCGTTGAAATTAAGTGGGGTAATATATATCTCGCCGCCCTTCAAGGGATTAAATAGAGTAGTCATGTGCTATTGAATGAAACTGCCTACGTTGTCAACTAGTTGGGGACTGTGGAGTTTGCATTTCTATCTCGAAAACGGAAAAATATAGGGAAACAAGTTATTTACAAAGTTGTAGTGTGTCATCGACTTATTTCGATTGGTTGGTTGTATAAGGTTTAGTGGCACAAAATCCCTTCAGGGACATGCTGCGCCAATGACTTATTTCGAAAAGATGCCTTCTGGACATTAATGCGAAGAATTGAGTCGTTAAAAAGCGCATTTCTCTTTTGCGTTTTCCTACATTGTGATGTCACGAAGTCTGAACAGAAGAACAAATGATTATCTTTCGAACAAAACACCATACTGCAAAGTGGCACAGAGATGTCGCTTGCGACTGCCATTCAAAATTGTTACATTAGATGCTTTTTTCTTTCTAAGATCATTTTGTTACGTCAGAGTGTAAGAAATGAGGCCAACGAAAAAGACAGGCTACCGCGGTGCATATTTCAGATGTGTATATTGCTGGGACGATTACTGTTTCTAAACCAATAGGAGAGCGTCATTATCACGGTCAAGTACACGCCCACACAGTTTGATTGACAGGAACTCGTGGACAATTGACGGTGCTAATTATAACGATAATCTGTTGCGGATGAAAGTGAGCTGACTGGCTGAATGGTTAGAGCGTCGAGCTTGAAACCGGAGGATATGGGTTCGAGTCCATCGCGGGCCGAGAGTCCGTTGGTGATTTTTTTTTTTTTTTAATTATTGGAGGCTGTCTTTTATTAATAAATAAGACATTTAAAAAAAATATTTCAAACCCTTTTAATATTCTAAATATCGTTCCAAAATGATTTATATATATATTAAACAAATGGGAAAAAAAGTATTCTGCGAAAATATCCGTATAAGCAAAATTCTTACTTTAATTTTTATTTATTTATTTATTTCAGGATCAGAGGAAGTATAATTTCTAATTGAAGTAAATAAAATTCAGTCATTTTGAAAAAAAAAAAAAAAAAAATTCTTTCGTACCTTTAATTTTTAATTACCGAGTACAAGTTCAAACAATCCGAGTACAAATAAATAATAAACACACACGATCAATTGTCCACGAGTTCCTGTCAATCAAACTGTGTGGGCGAGTACTTGACCGTGATAATGACGGTCTCCTATTGGTTTAAAAACAGTAATCGTCCCAGCAATATACACATCTGAAATATGCTACCGCGGTACATCCCAAGTATCTTTTTTTACAGACCGCTAGAATGACGTAGTGCTCTATTTGTGCACCCGCATTGGTGTATTCGAGGATCACGTGAGTTCAGCGGTCTGTAAAAAAAGAAAAGTGGAATAGACAGCGGTTGCTTGTCTTTCTCGTTAGCCTAGGTAAGAACTCGCGAAAAAACAGAAGTTTTGTGCTTAAAATTTTTTCAAGCACATTTTTACCAGCGTTTTGCATTGTAATATTAACCTTATTTCATGAAAAAATAATTCTATCTTCATGTGTAGCGATTAGTAATTTACGAATCTTTTGGTAAGAAAGCACCGAAAATCTGCTCAAAATTTTCTCAATCTCTTTCAGTTTCTTAGATAGAAATGCTAACTCCGCAGTCCTCAGTAGCTTATGGATTTCATTCAGTATCGTATAGTTACTTTACTATATGAAGACACAACTTTTATGAATATGGGGTAGAAACCGTCGAATTTCGATGAAAGAAAATGTTTAAAAAGAAACTGTTTCATTGATTTATAATAAATTTACAAAATTAGTTACAATAAAAGATGCTCCATATATTGGTACAGATAATATAAGCCACAGTATATAAGCCTGATGTTTCCATAGCAACAAAATCGAATTGACAATACTCAACTGCACTTTGAACTTGAAAGAATTTTTATTAATTTAAATTTGAATTTAGTTTTAAATCTCAAACTTTGATGGTTAGATTTGAATGTAAATACATATAAATATCAATACAACGAAGTTATACTTAAAACAAACTAAAGCAGACAAAGCCAAAGATATTTAATTTATCTAAACAAGTTGAATATGAAACTTTTTTACTTTAAAATGCATTTGACATAAAAAAAATCATTTTTTTTAATTGCTTTTCATCGCCAACCGATGATAAATCGCCAAATAACGAAATTTTCATTATTTTTTTAAGGACAAGGTACGGAGGTTCCGCCAAAATTTTTTTATAAACGTATATATCCATGTGAGAAGAACATTCTGTAGTATTTTTTTTTTCAGATTTTTCGGAGTATGGTCGTATGGAGACCTTGCTTGTTAATTAATTTTTTTTTCAATTTTGTCACTTACACCGCTTGGCTTCTGGGATCCTCATATATAATGAAGCAGAAGCAGGTATGTTTTTTATAATACTTTCACTGATTGGAAAAATCAGGGCTTAAATACATTTCAAATAATACACGTACACAATACGTACTCTGTATAAAACTACTCCTCTCAAGAATAGCATGTACATTGTTTTTTAGCTTACAGTATCTTTTTAAAGGATAATTTTCAGAAGAGAGTTTTTGTTCTGTGAAGTACTAGAACGTGCTGAAAAGGAAAAGTATTTTAGGTATATAAAGGTGACTATGCGAAATTATGATGAGAAATTTTGGTACACATTTAAAAAATATTTGATTACTGCGAAAATATACACAGAAAAGTTTTAAAAAAATTAAAAAATGTTCCGTTTAGACATTTTTTCAACATTTCCAGCAAAGTTGTAAAGTGCTTATGATTTCGGTTTGTCTGGCCATCTGTCCGTGCTCTAATTTCTGTAAATATACCCAGATTGCCCTGAAATTTTTGGACGTTATTAACGCTTATCCTAGCACAAACCCTATTTCAAATGAAGTTTCTACCGTGATTAGTTTATTTACAGTGGAAGTCAAAATTTTACTGTTACAATACGGCCTATGGAAAAAAAATTGTTTCAAATGAGTTTTAAAGATGTTACATCTTGTCAATCATATTAAAAGTGAAATGCATTAACAAAGGGCATTAAAATGTGTATTCTGTAAAATATATGGGGAAAAATTGCTATCATTCATTTACAGGGCAACACAAAAGAATTCCATAACATAATAGTAAAGGGGGACGTTGCGTGCGGCGTATTTTAATTCCATTAAACTATTTTATGAATAATAAAATTGATATATGTCATTGAGGCTTAATACAAGTTAAGTGTCACAGTCATGGATAATACGAAGTGCATAACATTTACACAAAAGATTTCAAGTAGCATATTCTTTTCAAAGTACTGTAAATGTATCCAATGATGGCTGATGGATGGATGAAATGCATTTTAATTATGATACGTGCTTTTAAGTCTCACTAAATCTATATATATTATACGCACACCATCTATATTCTGTGCAGAGTAAGAGTACAGCACCTATAAATATTATATTTACACAATCCCCTGTCGCTGAGCGGCAATAATTTTGTACTAGGCGACACTAGTGTCGCCTACTTTATACGTTGTTTTATGTCCTGTTTGCGTTACCGATCTCTGTACATTTTTGTAGACAAAGAAACATCAATCATTTTCTTCAGTGTATTGTAGAAAAATACCCCTTAAAAATGATAAATGACTTCTAAAACTACAACTTATGAGTATAGGTTTTTAAAAATAAGTACCCAATTTCTGAAATTGTTCATCGATTAACAAAGGGTCAGATTTTAATCTTCAAAATTAAGAAATGAAAAATCAAAGAACATTACGTCTTGTTGACATAATCATACCATTTTTACCTTAGTTCTATTAATGTAAAGTACATTTCAAACTAAGCATAATGTCACCGGCGTAAACTTTTAAAAAAATACTTAATGCACATACTTTTATGCTTAACCATAATATATTCGAATAAAAATATATTTTCTATTCAATGTCGATGAAAAAACTAAACTTATAAAGACATTGTGCATAAAGACAAAATAAAACGAGTGAACCATATTCTCGTTATTTAGCAATACATGTTATTCCTTATTAGCTTATAAAAAATAAAAATCATATATATTTTTTTCTTTATGGAGAAAATATCGTCCAAAAAATCACGTATTTCACTATTTTATTTATTTTATCCTCAACAATGGAAATAATTCGATTGCCATAATTTTGAAGAAACTTCACAAAATTCATTTACAATTAAAATTAAAATATAAAAATGGGAATATTTAAAAAATACAGCTAGTTAAGGCACATCTACAAATGAATAACTTTAATTTAAAAAAATAATGATTAGCAAAATCAATTCGTAGAAATCTCAGAGCAGGTGACTAAAAAAAGAGCCTTTTTGTTTTTTAAATATACGAGGTCGAACCCGTCGAAATTCGACGAAAGAAAATCTTTAAGAAAGAACTGTTTTATTAATTCATAATAAATCTACAAAATTAGTTACAGTAAAAAATGCAACTAATATTGGTCAATCTAACTCTCAAACAAATGTTATTTTAAGCTAAAATTATCAAAATACTATAAAACTCAATTATTCAAATTATTAAACGAAATATAACCGAAATTCGCGGGATTTTATAATAAACGATATATTTGAAAGAGTATACGCATTTTAATTTGTATTCTCCCCCCCACCCTCAATTTTAAGAGGAAATGAGTGATTTTGTTGCCACATTTACAAAATTGTTACTAAAAACTAAAAAAATTAATGTATCAAAAATAAATGTAGATAAAGCTTTCTAACAAATTGCATTTGAAAGTGCATTTTTTTTTTCTATATGACGGTGTAAAAATTAAAATGTGCGGTGTTTAGAAGTGTAAAATTTACTGTAGCCAAAAATTGCAAAACCGAAATTCCAGGGGGAAAGTGTTGCCATTCTCAAAATAACACATGCGTTACGCACAGATACGTTTGGCCTTTATAATATAGATAACTGGTGATAAATAAATTATTGGTCCCCGTGCTTAAACTATATATTTTCATAAATTTACACAGAACAGATAACTATACTACGCTATTAAAGCTGGCAGAATGCGTCCAAAAACTTTCTTCTATTTCATAGATATTAAGATTTCAAACAGTAATTATAGATGTTAATACATTTATTAATTCAATGCTATATTACCTTTTACTGTCATCTTAAATTTCTACGTCAGCCAACTAAACGGAGTAAAAACGAGTTAAATTTTGTTGTGATATTTATTGAATTCAACAATTTTCGTTATCTTGTTGTATATGAACTGTTGGTAAATAGCTAGTTTAGCAAGATGCAAAGATCCTGTCACTGCTCGAACCGCCAATGTACAATTTAACAATGTAAAATCGAGGATATTATACAAAAATTACTATTACAATGCCGCTTTTCGGCGAAATACTTTGAAATTCAAAAAAAAAAATTGCTTGACATATCCAAAAGTTTTTTTAAGTCTTTGTTCAATCCTGATGCATATTTTCATACACCTTTCGATGGTACGATAATGAAAAGGGCGGAGAAATTGGTATTAAAGCTCCACTTCTGGCGGAATATTTCGGAATTCAAGGCCCACTTACAAAAATACACACAAAAAATTGGTTTCATTCTGTGCGTAACTTCATACACTTTTGGAAGGTAAAATAATGATATTCGCACAAAAATTGCTAATTTAACACCCCTACCGGCAGAATACACTATATATAACCAGTTACGAATTGAAGAAGAACCTGCTGGCCATATCAAAAAACATACACAAAAATTAGGTTTAATTCTATGCAGAATTTCATACACTTTTCTCTGGTACTATAATGAAAATAACGCAAAAATCGCTATTACAGCTTCTTCTCCCCTCTGTAATATTTGCAAATTGAGGGAGAAGCTGAGGATCACAACTAAAATTATGTGCAAAAAGATTTGGTTCAGTTCTTTAAATAACTTTATACTCTGTTAGATGGTACAACAGCCATACACGGACACATAGACAGACATACAGATATTTTATAAAGCAAATTTTTGCGGATATCTGATTCCTAGAACTTGTAAATCCACAAATCTTGTAAATCCACTCGGAAATCGAAAAAAAAAATTCGATTACAATACTTCTATTGAGCATATAAAAAAGTAATAATACGTTTGACTTTTTTTTTTAAGTTATGCATCATATTGCATATTTATTTCAGACGCAAAGGGTGTCCCAGAACGAAATCCCGAACTTAAAAATTCAACAACGCATAAAATTTAATAAAGATGAAATGTAATTTAGATGAAAAACAATATTTATTCTTACTCTATGATATGTTTGGCAAAATGAGTCAAAAAATAATATTTTTATAGCTCAATCTAATGAAAGACACAATTTATAAATATAAAATAACGAAAACTTTCTTAAATGGATAAAAAAAGCGATCTTTTGTATTATTGTTCTATTTTTTCTTTAACAGTATACACAGTAGTAACAAAATTTACATTTTCATGAAGTTGAAACATTTATTCTGAAACAAGTACAAGCATATTTTTCATTCGAAATCCTTAATATAAAAGAAAACATTTCAGAAGCTTACAAAAATATTCTCCTGTTGCCAATTCACGTTTCATTATTTTCAAATTTAAAAGAGGATTTGTCAAAAGTAAAGGGCGCATATATATCCATCCACGTTTTGTTAACGTAGAAAATATATACGTAAACATCACCATGAGCAGATCGGTTTTGTAATGCTTTCACGCGCTTTTGAAAGTTTGGATTTTAAAATGCATTCTGCTGTATAAAACAATTCTTGTCAAAAGCAGAAGGTTCTTTGTTTTCCTTCTTGCGGAAAATTTTTTTAAAGGATATTTTTATTTCAGACTTTTGTTTCGTGAAGTACTATAAACGTGCTCAAAATGAAAAGTCGTGTAAGTGTATTTAAATGCATTTATGCGAATTTATGCTGACTAGTTTTGGAAAGACGTTTAACAATATTCACTTGAGGCCAGGCAGAATAAAGTATAATGTGGAAAACTTTGTTGTTTAAAATATACACTTTAAAAAATGTCTTTCTTATACGAATGTCGCATGTCTGCGCATGCTGTTTGCAGATTTTAAATGATTTTTACACGCTTTTGAGTATAGTTCTTAACTTTATTTCTGGATATTTTTCCTCTACAAGGGCCTTTGAGAGATAAGAAAATTTTCAAACGTATTTCATAAAAATTTATTTGTTGATTTATATATACAAGCAATTTTCTCAATATCTATCTATCTCTCTCTATATATATGTTACGTGGAGAAACATGGCTAATTTACGGTCGTAAGACACGATTGAATTAGAAAATCAAAATTCAAAGAGGATCTCTTTTTAAAAACAGAGCGTTTGATCGATGTATGATTAGCAATGACTTTGGTTCATTTTACAATGACATGTGCATTCAGCGAATCAGCTTTCTGATCAAGATAATTTTTTTTATTCACATGCCGTTATTGTCATATATATAATCTGCGTAGTGTTTTTCAAAGAATTTTACATGAATTTAATCAATACTGTAATTGAACGTTAGGGATCAGAGGGGAAGAGGGATTGAGCCACCTAGTTTATACAATCCATTTAATGTATAGAAGCCATTTGTATATTTTTTATGCAAAAAACTTAATTCTATAAGCAACAACAACAATAGCAATATATGTGTAAATATATATTCCTAAGAGCAGGCAATAGAATGTCGAGTCGAATGTGTCATGTCGCGTCAACATATTGGCCGATCCCACCGAAGATAGTATAAGGAAGAAAATATGGGCTTCTCATCGGTTGAATAATATAAAAAGCATCTAAAAAATTCTAGACATTTTTATTCTTATCTATCAATAAACATATGAAATCGAAATATATATACATATATAAACCTATCTTTCAAAAGGTTTTTAAACAGAAACGTATGATTAAGTTACATAAACTCAAAAATGAATCTAAACAAATAGCTCTTTAAAGTATTCAACCAATCAGAAGTCCGTATTTTCTCCCCTATGCTATCGCCGCCAGGTACCTGTCGAGTAGGGTTGCCCAATTCTATGTTTTATAGTCATTTTTGGGCTTATCATACTGCATACGTTAAAACAGCGGCGTGCGAAAAAAAAAACTGCGCCCGGGGAAAAATTTCAATTTGTCCCCCCGGGGCCCCCAAGTTTATAGTTACGCATCTGGGGTCTTAAGATTTTTTCTCCATGTATATATAAAAAAAAATTTCAAAAAGTTAACAAAAGAGGGCACCCCCACATTATACTGAGACTTTTTATGCATATCAGACAAACACAATCAGACAATGAAACAAATCGCAATAACATGACACTGTGTTAAATTTTAAAGTAAAAGAGGCTCGACATGACCATCAACATATCCACTACTAGGTATTAGGTAAGTGAAGAGCTTTTGTGTTATTATGATGCGCCTGCATTGCAAAAAAAGACATATGTTACCTTCATGTAAAATTAGCTTACTCCTTACTTTACACATGAACTCAAGACGTTCATGTTAGACCTGTGACAGAAGACCAAGTGACAAATTGAGGTCCTCCCGACAGAAGAATAAGGGAAAAAAATCATTAAAAATGCTAAAATTGAAGAGACATTATCACACCGTTACGATAAATAAAAGTGCTATTACACGTAAAAATAGCAAGCGACAAAAATCGCCTGCGTTTTTTCGTTTTCTTAGCATTTCATTGGCTATTCGAAAAGAGTCTTTACCATCATTTGGATTTCCAAGTATTTGACTGGCTCTTACTGGCGACTCGCTTCGTTCCAAGCGTCAAAGACGCTTCGACACAAGAGAATCGCGCGCTCACCAAGCGACTCCCCTTGTCCCATAGCATAACATGGAGACGCCTTCAATTTGACGCCTTCAGCACGACACGTGTAATAGCACTTTAATAATCCACAACTTGAACATTTTCTCCCATTATAATAGTTTAAAATTTTCTCTGTAGCTTAAGGGAAAATACATGCGTTTTTAAAAACTATATATATTTCTAGAGAATTTTTTTTTCAAACAACTAATGTGGGAAACATATTGGATTCGGGGATACATTTTGTTAAAGTAATCGATGGAAAATTGCCCTGACTTCAGTGCGCTTAGTATTGGAGACACGTGCTTAATTTTTTTTTTTTTTTTTTTTTTTTTTTTTTTTTCCTTGAAATAAAAGTTTCGAAGAAAAATGTACAGACATTGCCTAAAATTTGTTACATTTACATCTGCTTTTAGGAAATAAAACAGAAAGAGAAATTGCCTTGACTAAGCGTGATGAAAATCATTTTGGAAATTGTTCTAATTTTGGAATGCTAATTTTGGAAAAAATCATTATAAATGCTAAAATTGAAGAGACATTATCGCACAATCGCGACGAATAATAATCCACATCTTGAACATCTTCTCCCATTGTATCGTTTTAATATTTGTTTCGGCAGCTTAAGGGAAAATATATATGTTTTAAAAAACTGTATATATTTCTAGAGAAAAGAATTCACTTTTTTAACTTACGGATAGCTCCAAGGATTTTGATATTAAGTATGGAAAAAGGTGTGTTGTTAAGAATAAAACTTCCATAAAAGTTTTTAAAAAATGGTCTACATTTTTTTTTTTTTTGTTACTTTTAATGATATTTTAAAGTAGGTCAAACAAATATGTGAGGAACATATTGGATTCGTGGATACATTTCGATAAAGTAATCGATGAAAATTGTTCAGACCTCAGTTCGTTTAGTATTGGAGACACGTACTTAATTTTTTTTTACGAAATAAAAGTTTAGAAGAACTTAGAGGCATTTCCTAAAAGGTGTTATATTTGAGCATTATATTAGTAAATAAAACAGAAAGAGAAGTTTGCTTTCACTAAGCGTGATGCAAACCAGTATGGAAATTGTTGTAATACCGTAATGCTTATAAATAGAGGTACAGCTATGAGAACAAGCAAAAGCTAGATGATGAATTGAATTTGATAGGAGGACGTGAGTTTCAAAACCTGCCTTATACAAAATTTAAAAAATCGACTTTTCTCTATCAATCTATTCTGATGGGAAATCTGCAAAGGTCACTACGATCTGCAAAAAAAACTGACCACATTTCCGTGTGTAAGCCGAGACTTTTGGGGCATTTTTTGGCTGCAAAGTAGGGGAGGGCTTATACACGAGTTTAAGAAAATTTCCATATTGATATTTTAGAATGGGAAAAAAAAAGATTGTAACAGATAAAATTTTGGTAAGATTATTATAATTTTTGTAATTTTTTTTTGTAAAGCTAACGATTTCTATAGCTTTACAAAACTTGTCTTGTCGAGTTTTTTTCTTTTCTTTTTTTTTTTCTTTTTTTTTTTTTTTTTTTAATAGTGTAAGACAGTAGCGTTATAAAAAAGATAATCAATAAAACATTCAACACCCGATTGCTTCTCTTTTACCCCACATCTTTAAAAAAATCGCTATCTTTTAAAAAAGCTATTATTTTTTTCGCTATGTCATTTCATCATCTATTCTGAAGCCATATTTACTGAATCTTATGATTACATACGGGCATTTACTTTGCTATTATTATTATTATTATTATTATTATTATTATTATTATTATTTTAGTAGACAAGTTTTTGAGTATGTAATTTTCTCTCTTATCTCATAGAATGGGCTCGAAAAACGGCCCCGTGATAAGGTATTGATTAAACTCATCTCCTTGTCAGTGTTCGCTATACGAGACTTTCACTTCAAAAGTATTTATATATTGAAATTTATACATATTAACGACAAAAGGAGAGACGAAAAAAATCATTAAAAATGGCAAAATTGGATAGACATTAACACACCGTCCTGACGAATAATAATTCGTATTTTCAAAATCCTCTCCCATTATAAAGTTTTAATATTTTTTCCGTAGCTAAAGGGAAAATACGTTATATACGTTTTTTAAAACTGTATATATTTACAGAGAAATTTTTTTTTTTTTTTTTTTTTTTTTTTTTTTTTTTTTTTTTTTTTTTTTTTTTACTTACGGATAGCGCCAGGAATTTTTATTTTAAGTATGGTAAAGATGAGTTCGTAAAGATAAAACTTTGACAAAAGTTTTTAAAAATTAGTCTAAAGAGAATTTTTTTGTTACTTTTAATGATACTTTAAAGTAGATCACACAACTATATTAGATTTGGGGATACATTTCGTAGTAATCGATGGAAAATTGTTCTGACTTCAGATCGTTTAGTATTGCAGACACGTACTTAATTTTTTCTCGCAATAAAAGTTTAGAACAATTTAGAGGCATATCCTAAAAGTTGTTACATTTGTATCTTCTATTAGGAAATGAAACAGAAAGAGAACTCTGCCTAGATTAAGCGTGATGTAAACCAATATGGAAACTGTTGTAATACTGGAATGATTATAATTATAGGCACATATATAAAAACAAGCGAAAGCTAGATGTTACATTAAATATGATATGAAACCGTAAGTTTCAAAATTTGCCTTATCCAAAATTTTAGAAATCGAGTTTTCTCTACAATTTGACCTACTGAGGAATCTGTAAAAATCATTACAATCTGTAAATAAAGTACCATATATTTGCGTGTTTAAGCCGAGACTTATTGGGCATTTCTTGGATACAAAGTAGGTGGGGGGGAGACTTATACAAGAGAATAAGAAAATTTCAAAATTGATATCCTAAAATGTGAAAAAAAAAGTCTGCAACAGATAAAATTTTGGTAAGATTATTATAATTTTAGTACATTTTTTTAAAAGCTAAAGACCTCTTTAGCTTTACAAAACTTGTTTTGTCAAGTTAAATCATTTTTTGTATAGTGTACAAATAAAATTTTAGTAAACATACAGATCTATCGTAAATTTACATCTGTAGAATTATTATTATTATTATAATTATTATTATTATTTTACAGAGTAGGACAGTAGCACTATTTAAAAGACAATCAATAAAATATGTACCCCCTTTGCTCCTCGTTTACTTTAAGCATATCGCCATGCTAAAAAAAAAAAATCGCTATGACATTTTATCATTTATTCTGAAGCCGTTTTTACTGCATATTCTAATTAAATTCAAGCATTTACTTTGCTATTTTTTTTTCTGCAGACAAGTTTACGAGTATGTAATTTCCTCTCTTATTTCTCAGAATTGGATCGAAAAACAGCCCCGTCATACAGCATTGATTAAACTCATCTCCTCAACAGTATTTGCTATACGAGACTTTCATTTCTAAAAACTGATTGAAATTTATACACATGGCGACAGAAAAAGAGGGGAAAAATCATTAAAATTGGCAAAATTGAACAGACATTATCACACCGTCATGTCGAATAATGATCTACATCTTCAACATCTTCTCCCATTTTAACATTTTGACATATTTTTTCTGTAGCTTAAGGGAAAATATACACATTTTTTAAATCTGTATATATTTCTAAAAAAAATTTTTTTTTTTTAATTTACGGATAGCTTTAGGAATTTGAATGTTAAGTAATGTAAAAAAAATGAGCTGTTAAGTGTAAAACTTTGATAAAAGTTTCTAAAACATAATTTAAATATATACAGGGTGTTTCGCTACCAGACCGACAAACTTTGAGGGGTGATAGTAGACATGAAGACAAACATTATTAAATAGGAAACCATGGGGCGCAAACGTCTTCCGTAGGAGCTAGGGGCCATTAAAGTTTAAGGTCCAAAACTTCAAACAATTATAAAAAACCGAAAAAGGGTGGATTCGTTTGCGGTTTTCGCTGAAATCATTCTCTACATCACGATTTGCTTGTAAAAAAAGTTAATGTTCAAAAATTGTCGATATAGGGCGCTTTAGACTTTAGAGTAACAAACAACTACTTTTTACCCTTATTTTGTGCACGTTGTTGAAATTATTCTAAAGTTTAGACTTTAACTTAAATTTTAAGCCCAAAATCTGAAACATTGTTATCGGGTAACTAGGGAAAATTGAACCGTGAACAGAGGAGGGGATTTTGAACGCTTATAAATATTTGACAAACTAATCGATTTTGTTGCAGTTTGCGTGTAGGTCATTCCCTTGGTAATTATTTTATTCAAAATGATGTAGAACATTGGTGCCCCCGTTTTTTGATAGAGGGTGCTTCCGAGACATCTCAGAAATTTCAATGGCATTACTCCTGTATGTTTTACTACCAGACCAACATACTTCCAGGAAGTGTTAGGGATGCAAAGACTACTCGGAATCATATTATAACGTAACGTCGAAAATGCCTTTTTTATGAGTTAAGGTTAAAAGAAGAAGAGAAAAAAGCAACTTGATTTTTCTACAACACGTTCTGTCGGAACTTCTGATAAAAGCACAGATTCATCTTTCGCTGCGCCATTCTATAGCATGATGGGGTTTCTCCACATTTTACCAACGATGTTCGCAGACACCTCAACGTAACATATGGACAGCGGTGGATAGGTATTAGTGGCCCGGTTCGTTGGCCTGCCAGATCGTTGCACCTACTTCATTATATCAATCACTTTTTGTTACACTCTAAATAAAAAGGAGTGAATAGTCACTCCAGAATAGTGAATACTCACTCTATCGCAGACTCAAAATATGCCCAACCTCTTTAGAGTGACTATTCACTTTGAGCAAAAGTGGAATCATTGACTCTTTGAAAGAGTGAATGCTCACTCCTAGGAAGTGAATATTCACTCTACACAATCACTCAATAATCACCATTTCTGAGGAGTGACTATTCACTTTTGCTAAAGGAGTGCGTTTTTTCACTCCTAGTAGGAGTGAGTAGTCACTTTTTCATAGGAGTGAATGCCCCCTTTTTTTTCAATGAATTTTCTTTTATTATTGCTATTATGGGCATTTTAAAAGAATCGTGTCTTTTAGAACATACAATGAAAATAAATACAAACGTGGTAAAGATTGGAATAAAATACTTTATTGACAATATTTATTTAATTCAAAGTATGTAACATTAATTGAACTTTTTAAGGGAAAACGTAATTAAAGTTACACATGAATTAAATTAGATTATTGACAGAAATAAACTATTTTATTCCAATCTTTCTCCTTGTGTTTGCTTTCATTGGTAGTCCCATAAATATATGATAGTTTTAAAATGCCCATAAGCGCAAGTTATTAAACAGTTTTAAAACAATAAACATGCATGTTTTTTTTTTTTTTTCAGATACCCATTAAGTTTTACATATTATTTAAATAAATCCATAATGTACGTTATCTGTTTTTTTTTATGTGTAATTAAAAGCTTATTTCTGAAAAATATATACTAATATAAGCCGTATATATAAAATGACATGGTAAGTCATATTTAATTTCAATTTTTTATTCCCGAATATAGAGTAGATGTGCATGTAGTACCTGCCGGCGAAGACACTCACGAGCTAATGGTAATCCTACGGGGAGAGATTTTTCTAATATCTCGTTTGCATTTTGACATTTTATTTATTTATTTATTTTGCATTGAATAGCTGAAGTTCGTCTCTATATCGCATCTTTTTTACTTTTTCGATTTCGGTCGCAGATATTTTTATAAAGTTTCTTTTACTTTCAAAACCGGTACCAAAAATGAAAGTGTTATTTTAAAAAAATCTGCAGACAAAATTGAAAAAGTAAAAATAAACAAATATTTAAGAGAGCAAATGTGTTTTTGACGACTTCTGTAACTTACGTGTTTTTATTTAAATGGTGAACGATTAAGCCCTATAAGCCCCTTTTTGACTGTGCCCATAAAAAAATTTTTCGGCTTCATGAGTGGTTTGATTGCCAGATTATAAAATAGGCAAAACATAGTTAGATTCATTTTGAAAAAATAATAATAATAAAATGAAGAAGATATTGAAATTTTATAAATCATATTAATATAACTTAAAAACAACTATTTGTAAAAATTTTGGTGTCATTACATTTTGGTAAGTGCAATTTAAAAATTAAGATTGATTACTTAAGTTTTTAAATAAATCAAAATATTTTATGCACTATAAACATTACCATAATTACTTTTTTTAACAGTACCTATATGAGGTGTACATTATTGGAAAATGACTACTTAAGTATTCCAGTAATGGACACTCCTCTCAAAACCTTAAAAATTAATGAAATTTTATAAACGACATTAAATACATAAAATTCAAAACTTTCTTCAGCTACAAAAACAAAAAATTGCAAATTTTGCAATAAAATAAGGAATACATAAATTTATTAAATGAAGCCAGCTCTTAGTATGATTTTCAATGAAAACACGATTTTCAATGAAAAACAGTGAAACTTAAAAACATTATTTTGTGCTTCCTGATTGGTTTAATTAACAGTGTCAACAATAGTGCTAAATTATAAAATATGCAAGGGCGAGTTACGAAAAACACATAAAAGCTAAATTTTTATTAGTTATTATTTTTTTTATAAACCAAAAACATTCAGGTGTGTACACTGCTGCTTCTACCCTATGACACTGCTAGATCTACCCTATAGTATTCTATGAATGTGAGTTAAAGTTTTATAAAAAATATACTCGTGTAGGAAAAAGAAAAATGAAGAAAATATAAAATAAAAGAAATGACTACATAAGTGTTGAATTAAGATATTTTTCACCGGAAGTGATATTTCTGGCTCCGGGGGGGGGGGACGTTATAGAGCTCCGGGGAGGGAAATTGTCCATTTTGACCATTGAAAACACAAAATCTCAAAATTTCCGGGGGACATTTCAATGCTCCGGGGGAATACCTCCCCCGAGACACTCTGAGATCATTCTGATGAGGCTATTCCGTGACTGTTATTAGATGTTCATTGAATAAGTATAAACAGGGGGAACAGGGGTTCTAATGCCCCCCCCCCGTTAGTTGATATAAATGGGATTTTCATGCAGAATTAAGTTTTCGTTCAAAATTTAGATTAGGATCATTCTGATGAGGCGATTCCTTGACTGTTATTAGGTGTTCATTGAATAAGTATAAATAGGGGGAACAGGGGTTCTAATGCCCCCCCCCCCCCGTTAGTTGATATAAATGGGATTTTCATGCAGAATTAAGTTTTCGTTCAAAATTTAGATTAGGATCATTCTGATGAGGCGATTCCGTGACTGCTATTAGGTGTTCATTAAATAAGTATAAATAGGGGGAACAGGGGTTCTAATGCCCCCCCCCCGTTAGTTGATATAAATGGGATTTTCATGCAGAATTAAGTTTTCGTTCAAAATTTAGATTAGGATCATTCTGATGAGGCGATTCCGTGGCTGTTATTAGGTGTTCATTGAATAAGTATAAATAGGGGGAACAGGGGTTCTAATGCCCCCCCCCCCGTTAGTTGATATAAATGGGATTTTCATGCAGAATTAAGTTTTCGTTCAAAATTTAGATTAGGATCATTCTGATGAGGCGATTCCGTGGCTGCTATTAGGTGTTCATTGAATAAGTTTAAATAGGGGCAACAGGGGTTCTAATGCCTCCCCCCCCCTCTTAATTTATATAAATAGGTTTTTCAAGCAGAATTTTCAGATTTCGTTCAAATCTCTGAATAGTTTTGGAAGTTTAATGGTTAAGTATAAAAGAAGGGGATAGCTCATTTTAAATTATATAAATGCTAAATGGGTTTTTATTAAGAATTATCTAATTTGCTCTGAATTTTGGATATAGATTTTTTATATGATAAAGCATGTCTTTGATAGTATAGGAGGTTCAATGATTAAGTATAAAAAAAGAGGAAAGGGGAGAGCTGTTTCCCCTTCTTAATTTTTTTTTCGAACGGAATTAACACTTGAAAATATAAGGCTTTAATGTACAATTAGTATTTGTAGCCTGTGAGCTCAATGCCATCAGTTTAACTGGGCAGTATTCTTTTTTTTATTATAAATGTTTGAAGTTTTGGACCTTAAACTTTAATGGCCCCTAGCTGCTACGGAAGACGTTTGCGCCCCATGGTTTTCTATTTAATAATGTTTGTCTTCATGTCTACTATCACCCCTCAAAATTTGTCGGTCTGGTAGCGAAACACCCTGTATATATATATATTGTTTTTAATGATACTTTAAAGTAAATCAAACAACTATGCGGGGTACATATTTGAATCGGGGATACATTTCTTTAAAGTAATCGGTGGAAAATTGTTCTGACTTCAGTTCGTTTAGTATTGGAATTTTAGTATTGGAGTACTTATCGTTTAATAAAAGCTTAGAAGGAGAATTTAGTGGCATTTCTGAAAATTTATATATTTTCTATTAGGAAATAAAACAGAATGAGAAGTTTGCCTTAACTAAGCGTAGTGAATACCAGTATTGATACTGTTGTAATATTTGAGTGTTTATAAACAGCGGTACTGGTATATGAACAAGCAAAAGGTAGATTATGCATTATATTTGATATGAGGATGCAAGTTTCAAAATTTGCCTTATCCAAATTTTTTTTTAAAGACTTTTCTGTGTCAGTCTATTCTGTTTTCTGGGAATTTGCAAAGGTCACTACAATCTGTAAAAAAACCGCCTGTATATTTCCTTATATAAGCCGAGAATTTTTGGGATTAATTGGATCCAAAGTTAGAAGGTCGTCTTATACACGAGTATAAGAAAATTTCAAAATTAATATATTCTAGAAAGAGGAAAAAAAACTGTGACATATAAAATTTTGCTAAAATTATTATAATTTTAGTAGAATTTTTTTTTTTTTTTTTTTTTTTTTTTTTTCTAGAGATGTCTATAGTTTTACAAAACTTGTTTTGTAAATGATATATTGCATATATATATTATAGTGTAGAATTGTTGATTTTCGTTGTAAATAAACATAAAAATATATGACGAAATGCAATTTTCGCCTTGTTTTAACACAAAATATGAAATATGAAATTTAAAATGTTCAGGATTACTTAAAAGGCGAATAAAATAGGATTTCCCATCCCATCCACTCACTTCTTCAGCAAAAAATTTATTAGTTCCTACTTTATTTTGTTACTTTGGAAATTATAAGTTTTAATGTGTTAAAATCCTTCTTTTTACTTTCTTCTATTGAAGATAGATCTTCTATCTTCAATAGAAGAAAGTATTGTAATCGAAATTTTTTCCACTTCCGGTTTTCGACGGAATTACACGTTTTAGGGGTCAGAGATTCCAAAAAAACATGTTTTTACAAAATGTCTGTCTGTCCGTGTGTCTGTGTGTCTGTCTGTGTGTCTGTGTGTATGTCGCCATTCTACCATCAAAAAGTGTATGAAGTTATGCATAGAATTGAACCAAATTTCTTGTGAATGTTTTTTGGCTGTGGCAAGCAGGTCCTCCTTCAGTTTTGAAATATTCCGCCGGAAGGGGGTGCTGCAATCGCGATTTTTGTGCCATTTTCAATATTGTACCGACCAAAAGTATATGAAGTTATGCATCGAATTGAACCAAATTTTTTGTGTAAGTGTGTGACTATGGCTAGTTGGTCCTCCCTGAATTTGAAAAAAAATCCGTCGGAAGGGGGCGCTGCAATCGCGATTTTTGTGCCATTTTTAATATTGTACCAACCAAAAGTATATGAAGTTATGCATCGAATTTAACCAAATTTTTTGTGTAAGTGTATGACTATGACTAGTTGGTCCTCCCTGAATTTGAAAATAATCCGCCGGAAGGGGGCGCTGCAATCGCGATTTTTGTGCCATTTTCAATACTGTACCGACCAAAAGTATATGAAGTTATACATCGAACTGAACCAAATTTTTTATGTATGTGTATGACTATGGCTAGTTGGTCCTCCCTGAATTCGAAAAACATTCGTCGGAAGGGGGCGCTGCAATCGCGATTTTTGTGCCATTTTCAATATTGTACAGACCAAAAGTACATGAAATTATGCATCGAATTGAATGAAATTTTTTGTGTAAGTGTATGGCTATGGCTAGTTGGATCGCCTTGAATCTGAAAAAAATCCGCCGGAAGGGGGCGCTGCAATAGCGAATTTTATGCTATTTTCAATATTGCATCACTTAAAAGTGTATGAAGTTAGTTCTAGAATTGAACTAAATTTTTTGTATATGATTATTTTTTGGTAAGACAAGTAAGTCCATCTTGAATTTAAAAAAAATCTGCCCAGCATTCTACTGTCCATCGGCTCGTGCAGAGACGGAAATTCGTTTTTACTCCGATTAATTGATTGAAGCAGAAATTTAAGATGAAAATCAAAGTTGTTATGGTATTGAATTAAAATTATTAAAGCATTAAAATGAGTAACTATTTTTTTAAAATATTAAAATGTACATATGAGATAGAAGAAAGTTTTGGGATTGTATAGGGCAAAATTGGGAAATTTCTTTAGTGGCCACTGGCCAGTAAGACTAATTTTTCAAGTGGCCACCATGTTTAAACTAGTGGCCACTTTTTTATTTAAAAGTACTAAACAGTTAAAACTTCTATAAATATTAATGTACGACTGAATAGCACAAATAAATATGTTAATATAAATATATTAAAACCTAAAAAGGTAGAATTGTTGGTGAAATGTATATAAATTGTATTCTCTCCTAGTAAAAAAGTGGCCACAAGGTGGCCGCTGTTAGACTATTTTTCACTGGCCACTTTTTCTAATTTACTGGCCCTGTGACTGGTGGCTAGTGCTAATTTTGTCCTTTATGGGATTGGTACATCTAACTAGTTTTAATTCAGGAATGGGCGTTCCTATCTATGTTTTTCCCCCTAACTTAAAATTCTTAGTTCCTCTTATATTTTAAGCTAAGAAAAAAGATTAAAATTTAATGTTTTTAAAAAATCGGGGAGAAAAATTAGTTAAATTCCAAAATCGAGAGAGGAAAAATGGCTCATCTATGCCCCAACGGAAAATTTTTCTTTCCTTTATTTTAAATTACTTTTAAACAATAAATTTTATTATGTTTGTGTAAATTGGAGGAAAAAATACTAAATAAATTTCAAATCCAGGGAGGGGCAATGAGTCTACCCCTATATCTTTTCTTTTTAAGTTACTCGAAAAATTTACATTATATTTTTGAAAAAAAAAAGTAAAAGAAATTTTATTTAATCAAATTTTAAAATCCAAGGATCCTCTGCCCCACCCCACCCTCCCTCTTCATGACTGAAAAGGACTTACAATTACTTCTTTTTGAAATAGACATGAATCTGAATCATCAAATAGTTTTTTGAATCGCTCTTAAAAATTATTATTCGTTTTAAATCTAACCATAGAAAGAAAAAAAAAATACTTCAAAAGTTAATTAAACTTATTTTCTAATTATATATTCATTTTAAAAGCACAACAAAATTTAATATTTCAAATAAATATTAAATTATTAAAAGGATTTAAAATTATTTTACAAGCAATAAAAATACGAAAAAATCTAGTCATCTTTTTATATTTAAAATTTGAAAGAAAGATTCAAAAATTTCCCTTTGTAAAAAATTACCATAAAAAAAGAAGTCAAATAATTAAGAACCTATTTTTTATTAAAATTAATTTTACTATTTTACAAATAGATATTTCTTAAATTAACACATTAAATTACATTTTAATTCCTAAAAAGAAAATTGTATTAACAGAAAATCCTCTAAAATTCACTTATTTTGTTAAATATTCTTGAATTTATAAGAAAAAATCAGAAATATCTACTATTCAAAAATAACTGATAAAAGAAAAAAAATATTTTTAATTTTTTTTTAATTAAAAAATGTTTATAAGTAAAAAATTATTATTGTAACATAAGAATAAAAAATATATACTACCTAAATCATCAAAATATATAAATTAAATTTTTATTCTAATTAAAAGTTATTAATTTACTACCTATATTATTTATTAAAGTAAAAGTGTTTCCATTTTATATGTGTTTTATAAATTAAAACAATGCATATCATTATATTATAATTCATAATAAAATTTATTAATTGAACGAATAATATTTGAACGAGAAAAAATTATTTTATTAAATATTTACTATTTCTTACATTTATAAGAAAAAACAATTTTTCCTTTAACTAATTTGGTAAGATATTTATTTCATTCCTTTAAATATTAAATTAATTTTTAAATACGTGCAAAAGGAATTTACAATAAATAATAAAATAAAAGTACGTAAAACTTCCAACGTTTTCGTCTCCCATACATCTTCAGCGATAAACAATCACGTATCGAAATGCCTCCCATAATAGACTTATTACCTGCCATACGAACAGGTCTGCATGGTCGAGTGGGTGCGATTCCTGTGCTTAAGGTTCCCGGATCGAATCCAACAGGTTCTAGCGTAAAAAGTGTGTCTTTAAAATGTTGTTTGATAAAGTCTATAAATGGCGCCGCCACTGTAGTTTTTTTTTTTTAATTTTCGTTGCTTGTCAACTGTAACTTCACTGCAGCGAATGTGTAGTTATGTCGACTTCAAAAAAACTTCAGTTATTTGTGCCAAATCACCACAGTTACCCAAGTGCAGTTTCTTTGCAGTTTCACTGCAGTTCATTTTTACCTGAGCTTCCTCAGAGAATATTTTCTTTATAAATACAAATACATTATCCCGTTTTGAAAATGACCGAGACTATAATTATTATAGTATTATTATATATTTACTTCTAATATTAACTATAACAATTAGAGTCACGTTCATTTTCAAAACGGAACCATGTATTCTTATTTATAAAGAAAATATTCTCTGTGGAAGAGCCTGATTAAAGGCTTTAAAGTACTAAGATGTTTTTAAAACAAAATTAACTATTAACATCTCTAGTTGATTATTTTAATCGCTTTTTATGTAATCCTGAACATTTTACAGTTCATGTTATATATTTTGTGTTATTGATTTTCTTTTAACAGAGTAAGACAGTAGCATATTAAAAAGATAATCAATAAATCATGTACCCCCATTACTTCTCTTTTACCCCACATCTTTAAATATATCGCTATCTTTTAAAAAAGTTATTATTTTTTTCGCTATGACATTTCATCATCTATTCTGAAGCCATTTTTGCTTAATCTTCTGATTACATTCTGGGCATTTACTTTGCTATTTTTTTTTTTTTTTCATCAGACAAGTTTTCGAGTATGTAATTTCCTCTCTTATATCTCAGAATGGGCACGGAAAACGGCCCATCATACGGTATTGATTAAAGTCATCAGTGTTCGCTATACTAGACTCTCATTCCTTAAAATTTATTGAACTTTATGTACATTAAAGGCTGAAGAAAGGGGAAAAATCATTAAAAATGGCAAAATTTAACTGACATTATCGCACCGTCACGTCGAATAATAATCCACATCTACAACATCTTCTCCCATTACAACGTTTTAATATTTTTTTTTTCTGTAGTTTAAGGGAAAATATACACGTTTTTTAAAGCGTATATATTTCTAGGGAAAAGAATAGCTCCAGGAATTTTGATTTTAAGTATAGAAAAAAAATGAGTTATCAAGGGTAAAACTTTGTTAAAAGTTTTTACAAAATTGTCTAAAAAGATTTTTTTTATTAGTTTTAATGATAGTTTAAAGTAAGGTAAAAAAAAAAAAAACTATGCGGGGAACATATTGGATTCGGTGATACATTTCGTGTAATCGATGGAAAATATTTCTGACTTCAGTTCGCTTAGCATTGGAGACACGTACTTAATTTTTTTTTCTTAATTTCTTTTTCTTTTTTTTTTCCTGAAAATTTAGAAGAAGAATTTAGAGGCATTTCCTAAAATTTCTTATTTCTGTATCTTATATTAGGAAATAAAACAGAAAGAGAATTTTTCTTTCACTAAGTGTGATGAAAACCAGTATGGGAATTGTTGTAATATAGAAATGCTTATAAATAGAGGTACAGCTATGACAGGAAGCAAAAGTTAGATGATGCATTAAATTTGATACGAGGACGTGAGTTTCAAAACTTGCCTTGTATACAAACAATAGCGGAACCAAAGGGGAGGTCACGAGGGTCATGCCCCCCCCCCCCCCTGAACAGCAGAAATATTCTAAAAATTACTTGAAATAATAAATATAACTTAAATTCTTAATCACACCCATCCCCTGCTCAATAATGCGAATTTGTTTGACCCTTTAAAGCTGTACTCAAATCATTATTATTTAATTTTTCACACATCTGTGAAAGTATTTTTAATCTCAAGAAATTTGAAAGTGAACTTATTCGGAAACTATATGATTAAATAAAAAGTTTTTTCCATTTTTAAATAAAAGTTTTCAAAAAATTCCTTGAAATTTGGTATTTTAAATTAAATTTCTGGACGGGAGTGCTAATTGCTCGCTCATGACGATTTTTTTGACAATTTTTTTCAATTCTGTGGCTTTCAATTGCTAAATCTTATCGCAAAATACTAATATAGCAACATCTCTGAATCGTTTTATGCATTTGTAAGAAAATGTGAAAGGCTTTAATTTCTTAATATCTGAATGAAATCTGTAAATTATATATTTTTAGGAATACTAATACAAATTTTTTGTTTTTAACAATGAAAATGAACTCGCGAAAGTATCTATATTATAAAGGCCAAACGTATCTGTGCGTAACGCATACGTCATTTTGGAAATGGCAACACTTTCACATGCAGTTCGTTTTTGCAATCTTCGGTACTGCAAATTTTATACTTCTAAACATGGCACATTTTCATTTTTTACACCATCGTTTAGAAAAAAATATTTACTTTTAAATGCAATTTGTTTGAAAGCTGCACCTCAATTAATTCTTGACATATGATTTTTTTTATACTTTTTTGTACGAATTTTGTAATTGTGGCAACAGAAATACGCCATTTTCTCCTAAAATTGACAAAAAATGAAATGTGCGCATATTAATTCTGAGAAGATGAGAATTATGATGGGTTTAGGTTTCACGTGAAATTCTAAGATCGTGTCAACAACTTGAAATAAATTTTATTATCTTTTTTTCATACGCATTTATACCAAACATAAGAATCTCCATTGAAACGTCATCTTAATACCTGATCTTTATTATAGTTTGCTATATATTTTTACACATGCGATTAAAGTTTAATTTTAATAATTTGGACAACTGAGTTAAATAGTAATTTTTTTCTTATTTTAGCTTTAAATAATGTTTGTTTGAAAGTTTGACTGACCATTTTAAGATGAATTTTTTACCGTAGCTAATTTTGTAGGTTTATTATAAATCAATAAAGCTGTTCCTTCTTAAACATTTACTTTTGTCAAAATTCGACGGGTCCCATCTTGTATGACTAATCGCCACTTTTAATTTAAGAATAACCTTCAATATAATAATTGATCATGAAAGATCAAAGTGTCATGACCAACCTATAAATAGAGGGCTTGATTCGCCACTGTATACGAAATTTTAAAAAATCGAGTTTTCTTTATCGACCTATTCTGTTGACAGATCTACAAAAAACACTACAATCTGTAAAAAAAAAAAAAAAAAAAAAAAAAAAAAAAAAAAAAACATATATTACCGATTTTTCTGGGACTTTTTGGGCATTATTTTGGCTCCAAAGTATGGGATAGGCTTTTACACGAGTTTTAGAAAATTTCAAAAAATACGTTCAAAAATGAGAAAAAAACTAGTCGTTCAAAGCCACCTTAATACTTAAACATCATGGATATGCATAGCATAATATATGAAAATAAATTACGTGTAAACTATTTATAAAATGCATTGCGATTCAAAAACAAAATTTAAACGTATATTTAAATATTTTTAATATACATAGTAATGCAGTATTAATGAATTGCTGATGAACCCATTTTCACACATTATATAAAGTGCCAAACTACTCAAGTAGTACCGAATTGCGTAAAAGAAACATCCATTTAACTCCAAAAATAATAATCATATTAACTAACAGTTTACTGCGTTGTATTAAACGTCTAATATTCAACTAAAATATATTTTTGAATTGAAATTTGAATAAAATACAGGGTAATAAAAAATCAAAGAATCGGGAAAATATGATTACAAATATCTCGGCAATTAATAATCCGATCGACTTGGTACTTTATGCAAAATTTGTTTTATATTATTTCTTTTTATGTCCACTCCTTAAAATATAAAATTGCGAACTTTTATGTAACTTTCACTAGAAAGAATTTTTCGAAAGTCCGAAAATGTAGTTTCGGATAATCGCGGTTACTGACATTAAATAGGCTTCATCCCATTCTTACATACTAAGTAATTACGAAATTTCGAATCTATAGCTCATTTTTTAGGGAGATTAAGCGTTTACAGACACACAGACAGACGGACGGCAATTTTTTCCCCTAAAAATCAGTTTTTTTTAATATCCAGTTTCTGAAACGTGTAAATCCGTGAAAAAAAAATTTCGATTTTCAAAACGATTGCAAGACTTACCCTATACTACATATGATAAGTAAGTAAAAAGACTGTGAAAGATAAAATTTTGGTAAGATTATTATCATTTTAGTAGATTTCTATGAAAAGCTAAAGATTTCTATAGCTTTACAAAACTAGTTTTGAAGTTAAATCTTTTTTTTTAAGGGTACAAATAAAATTTTAGTAAGCATCCAGATTACCGTACCTTTAGATCGGTAGAATGATATTTTTTTCAATATAGAGTAATACAGTAGCATTATCAAAAATATAATCAATAAAACATGCACCCCCATTCCTTCTCTTTTACCCAACATCTTTAAAATACCGCTATCTTTTTAAAAACATACTTCTTTAATTTTTTTCGCTGTGACATTCCATCATCCATTCTGACGCCCTTTTTACTGCATCTTCTGATTACAAACGAGCATTTACTTTGCTAAATTATTTTCAGCATACAAATTTTCGAGTATGTAATTTCCTCTCTTATCACTGAAAATGGGCTCGAAAAACGTCCTTATCATACGGCATTCATTAAACTCATCTCCTCGACAACGTTCGTTTTACGAACTTTGATCTCTAAAAATTGATTGAAATTTATACACATTAACGACAGAAGAAAATGAGAAAAATCATTAAAATTGAACAGACAGTATCCCACCGTCAAGTCAAATAATAATCCACATCTTATGCATCTTCTCCCATTATAGCGTTTTAATTTTTTTTCCTGTAGCTTAGTGTAAAATATATATGTTTTTGAAAACTGTATATATTTCTAAAGAATTTTTTTAACTTACGGATAGCTCCAGGAATTTTGATATTAAGTAAATGATGAGTTGTTAAGGGTAAAACTTTGTTAAAAGTTTTTGAAAAGGGTCTAAAAAGATTTTTTTGTTAGTTTTAATGATAGTTAAAGTAGGTCAAATAACTATGCGGGGAACATATTGGATTCGGAGATACATTTCGTTAAAGTAATCGATGGAAAATTGTTCCGACTTCAATTAGTTTAGTATTGGAGACGCGTACTTAATTTTTTCTTGAAAAAAAAGTTTAGAAGAAGAATTTATAGGCATTTCCTAGCAGTCTTTAGATTTATATCTGCTATTAGGAAATAAAACAGAATAAAAAGTTTACCTTGACTAAGCGTGATGAAAGCCAGTATGCAGATTGTTATAATACCTAAAGGCTTAAAAATAGATACTGGTATGTGAACAGGGACTTTCAATATATTCAATATGAGGATGTAAGTTTCAAAACTTGATCTTATCCAGAATTTAAAAAATAGAGTTTTCTCTATCAATCAATATATTCTATTGGAGAATCTGCATATAGGTATAAGCGGAGACTTTTTGGACATTTTTTGGTTCAAAAATAGGGGTTAATGGGTTTATACGTGAGTACAAGAAAATTTTAAAATTGTACAATTACTAAATTCCTTTTATTTTTTTTACGGTGTGAGACTGTAACGCTACTAAAAAAGATAATCAATAAAACATGCACTCCCATTGCTCCACGTCTACTTCACATTTATAAACATATCGCTATCTTTTAATTTTTTTTTTTCGCTATGACATTTAATCAGCTATTCTGAAGCCATTTTTACGGCATCTTCTGACTACATACGGGAATTTACTTTACTATTTTTTTCCTCAAGCAGACAAGTTTTCAAGTATGTAATTTCCTTTCTTATCTCTCTTTCTTAGGGTCGAAAAACGGCCCTATCATACGTTATTGATTAAACTCATCTCCTCGACAGTGTTCACTGTACGAGACTTTCATTTCTAAAAATTGTTTGAAGTTTATACACATTAAAGACAGAAGAAACGAAAAAATAATCATTAAAAATGGCAAAATTGAACAGACAATATTACATCGTGCCGTCGAATCCACATCTTTCTCAAATTATAATGTTTTAGTATTTTTTTCGGTATCCTAAAGTAAAATATATATATTTACAAAAACTGTATATAGTTCTAGATTTTTTTAAATTAGAGATTGTTCAAAGAATTTTGATGATAAGTATGAAAAAAGATCTGTTCTTAAAGGTAAAACTTTAATAAAAGTTTTTAAAAAATGGTCTAACAAATTTTTTTTTTTTTTTTTTTTTTTTTTTTTTTTTTTTTTTAACTTTTAACGATAATTTAAAATGGTTGAAACAACTATGTGGGGAATATATTGGATTCAGGGATACATTTCCTTAAAATGATAATTGGAAAAATTTTCTGACTTCAGTTCGTTTAGTATTGGAGACATATACTTAATTTTTTTCTCAAAATAAATGTTTTGAAGAAGAATTTAGAGACATTTCCTAAAAGTTGTTATATTTATATCTGCTATCAGGAAATAAAACAGAAAGAGAAGTTTGCCTTGACTAAGCGTGATGAAAACCAGAATAGAAATTGTTGTAATACTGGAATAATACTTATAAATATGGGAACTAGTATCTGAGCAAGCAAAAAGCTAGATGCTGCATTATATTTCGTAAGAGGACGTGATTTCAAAACTTGCCCTATCCAAAATTTAAAAAATCGAGTTTTCTCTATCAATCTATTCCGTTGGAGAATCTGCAAATGTCAATACACTCTTTAACAAAAAATACTATATATTTCCGATTATAAGCTGGAATTTTTTTTCGGCATTACTTTGGCTCCAAAGTTGGGAAGGGGGCGGGGAGTAGGTTTATGCAGTAGTATAAACAAATTTTCAAAATTGATATTATTTCAAAATTTTCATTTTTTTTTCGCTGCAAAGTAGGGGAGGGCTTATTTCCAAATTGATATTTTAAAATGAGAAAAAAAGAACTGTAACAGATAAAGTGTTAGTATGATTATAATAATTTTAGTAGATTTTTTTGTAAAGATTTCTATAGATTTACAAAATTAGTTTTGTCGAGTTAAATATTTTTTTTATATTGTGTATAGAGAAATAAGTATAAAGATTTACAGTAACTGCATATCTGTAAAATTACTGATTTTTTTTTTTTTCAGAGTAAGGCAATCGATTTATTAAAAAGATAATCAATAAAACAAACACCCCCATTTTTCCTCGTTTACTCCACATCTTTAAACAGATCGCTATCTTTTAAAAAAGTTTTTTCTTTTCCGCTATGAAATTTTATAATCTTTTTTGAAGCCATTTTTACTGCATCTTCTGGTTACATATGGGAATTTACTTTGCTATATTTTTTCAGCAGACAAGTTTTCGAGGATCTAATTTCCTCTCTTATCACTCAGAATGGGCTGGAAAAACGGCCCCATCAAACAGTATTGATTAAACTCCCTCCTCGACAGTGCTCGCTGTACGAGACTTTCATTTCTAAAAATTGATTGAAATTTATACACATTAACGACAGAAGAAAAGGGGAAAAATCATTAAAAATTGCAAAATTGAACAGACATTATCACACCGTGTCCCGTCAAATAATAATCCACATCTTTCATAAAATCTTCTCCCATTATAACGCTTTAATATTTTTTTTTTTTGTAGTTTAAGGGAAAATATATACGTTTTTAAAAACTCTATATATTTCTAAAAAAGATTTTTTTTTTACGAATAGTTTTAGGAATTTTGATGTTAAGTAAGGAAAAACACGAGTTCGTAAGAGTAAATATTTGATAAAAGTTTTTTTTTTTTTAATGATCTAAACAATTTTTTATTTATTTATTTATTTATTTTGTTAATTTTAATATATTTTAAAATAGGTCAAACAACTATGCATTGAATATATTGGGTTCGAAGTAATCGATTCTTAAATTTCTTTAAAGTAATCGATGGAAGATTGGTTTGATTTCAGTTCGTTTCGTATTGGAGACACGTACATAATTTTTTCTCGAAATAAAAGTTTAGAAAAAGAATTGAAAGGTATTTTCAAAAATTTTGTTAAACGTCTATCTTATATTAGGAAATAAAAGAGAAAGAGAAGTTTGCCTTGGCTAAGCGTGATAAAAACCAGTATGGGAACTGTTTTAATACTGGACTGCATATAAATAGAGGTACTGGTAATCTGGACAAGACAAAGCTAGGTGTTGGATGAAATTTGGAATGATGACGTGAGTTTTAAAACTTGATCTCAACCAAAATTTTAAAAAACCAAATTTTCTCTATCAATCTATTCTAATGGGGAATCTGCATCGAAAGATCACTGCAATCTGTAAAAAAAAAAAAAAAAAAAAAAAAAAAAAAAAAAAAAAAAGTATTTTTTTGTGTTTAAGCCGAGACAGGTCATATTTTTGGTTCCAATGTAGGTGGGTTCGGCTTATATGTAAGAATAAATAAATTTCAAAATTGATGTTTTAAAATAACAAAAAAAAAATATACTGTAATAGATAAAATTTTGATAAGATTATTACAATTTTAGTAATTATTTTTTTCTGTAGTTAAAGATTTTTATAGCTTTACAAAACTAGTTTTGTCGAATTAAATCTTTTTTGTATAGTGTACAGAAAAAATTTTAGCAAGCATACCGTAACTTTACATATTTACAATTACTGATTTTTTAAAACAGTAGCATTATATAAAAACAATCAATAAAGCATGCATCCCCCCAAAAAAAAAAAAAAAAAAAAAAGTATTTTTTTGTGTTTAAGCCGAGACAGGTCATATTTTTGGTTCCAATGTAGGTGGGTTCGGCTTATATGTAAGAATAAATAAATTTCAAAATTGATGTTTTAAAATAACAAAAAAAAATGTACTGTAATAGATAAAATTTTGATAAGATTATTACAATTTTAGTAATTATTTTTTTCTGTAGTTAAAGATTTTTATAGCTTTACAAAACTAGTTTTGTCGAATTAAATCTTTTTTGTATAGTGCACAGAAAAAATTTTAGCAAGCATACCGTAACTTTACATATTTACAATTACTGATTTTTTAAAACAGTAGCATTATATAAAGACAATCAATAAAGCATGCATCCCCATCGCTCCTCTCTTACTCCACATCATTAAACATATCGCTATCTTTCAAAAAAGATGTATTTATTTATTATACTGGTTTATTTTGCTATTTTTTTTCCAGCAGACAAGCTTTGCAGTATGTAATTATGTAAAAAAATTCAAAATTGATATTTTAAAAAATAAGAAAAACACTGTAACCGATAAAATTTTCGTAAGATTATTATAATTTTAGTTTATTTTTTTGTTTGAAGCTAAAGATTCCTATAGCTCTACTAAATTAGTTTTGTGGAATTAAATCTATTTTTTGTATAGTGTACAGACAAATTTTTAGTAAGCATACAGATCTATCGTAAATTTACACCTGTAGAATTACTGATTTTTTTAAGCAGAGTAATACTGAAGCATTATTAAAAAGATGAAGAATAAAACTTGCACCCCCGTTGCTTCTCTTTTACCCTACATCGTTATACATATTTATATATTTTTAAAAAGTTTTTTTTTTTCGCTATAACATTTCACCATCTATTCTGAAGCTTTTTTTACCGTATCTTCTGACATACGGGCATTTACTTTGCTATTTTTTTTTTCATCACACAAGTTTTCGAGTATGTAATTTCCTCTTATCACTCAGAATGGGCTCGAAAAATGGCACCATCATACGATATTGATTAACGCAGTTCCTTGACAGTGTTCGCTTTACCAGACTTTGATTTCTAAAAATTGATTGGAATTTATACACGATAAAGGCAAAAGAAGAGGGGGAAAAATCATTAAAAATGGCAACATTGAACAGACATTATCACACCGTCCCGTCGAATAATAACCCGTATCTTCAACATCTTCTCCCTTTATATATTTTAATATATTTTTTCTGTAGCTTAAGGGAAAATATATACGTTTTTAAAAACTGTATATATTTCTAGGGAAAAGGCATTCATTTTTTTATAACTTACGGATAGCTCCAGGAATTTTGATGTTAAGTATGGAAAAAGATGAGTTGTTAAGAGTAAAACTTTGATAAAAATTTTAAAAAATGGTCTAAAAAGTTTTCTTTTTTTTACTTTTAATGATAGTTTAAAGTAGGTCAAACAACTATACGGGGAACATATTGGATTCGTGGATACATTTCGTTAAAGTAATCGATGGAAAATTTTTCTGACTTCTGTTCGTTTAGTATTGGAGACACGTACTTCATTTTTTTACGAAATAAAAGTTTAGAAGAAGAATTTAGAGGTATTTCCGATAAGCTGTTATATTTGTATCTTTTATTAGGAAATAAAACTGAAAGATATAGCCTTAAGAAAGTGCGGTGAAAACCAGTCTGAAAATTGTTGGAATACTGGTATACTTGTAAATAGAAATACGAGTATGAGAACTTGCAAAACCTAGATGATGCATTAAGATTGATATGAGGACGTGTTTTCCAATACTTGCCTTATTTAAAATTAAAAAAAAATCGAGTTTTCTCTATCGATCTATTTTATAGGGAAATCTGAAAAGATCACTACAATATGTAAAAAAACTACCTTACTTCCGTGTGTAAATCGAGTCTTTTGGGGCGTTTTTGGTCTTTAAATTAGGGGGGGGGGGGTCGGCGTATACATCAGTCAAAAAAATTTTCAAATTTGTTCTTCTAAAATGCGAAAAAAAAAAAAGACTATAACAGATAAATTTTTGGTAAGACTATTATGATTTTAGTAGTATTTTTTAAATCTTAACATTTCTATAGCTTTACAAAACTTGTTTTTTCAAGTTATTTTTTTTTTTTTTTTTTTTTTTTTTTTTTTTGTGCAGTGTGTAGATGAAATTTTAGTGAGACTCTAGATTTCCGTAACTTTACATCTCAAGCACTATTGATTTATTGTTTGTACAGTGTATAATTGTAAGTGTGTTTTACTGTGTTATAAAAAAAATCATCAATGAAATATGCTCTCTCATTACTCCTCATTTACACCCCGTCTTAAAATATATCGCTATCTTTTAAAAAAATATCTTTTTTTCGCTATGATATGTCTTTATCTATTCTGAAGCGATTTTTACTTAAACTTCTGATTACAAACGGGCATTTGCAATGTATTTTTTTTCCACACAGACAAGTTTTCGAGTATGTAATTTCCTCACTTATCTCTCAGAATGCACATGAAAAATGGCCCCCTCCTACAGATTGATTAAACTCATCTCCTCGTCAGTGTTCACTAAACGAGACGTACATTTCTAAAAATTGATTGCAATTTACACACATTAACGACAGAAGAAGAGGGAAAAAAAATCATTAAAAATGACAAAATTGAACAGACATTATCACACCGTCCGGTGAACTAATAATCCACATCTTCAACATCTTCTTCCATTATAGCCTTTTTAATGCTCTTTTTCTGTAGCTTAAGGGAAAATATATACGTTTTTAAAACTGTATGTATTCCTAGAGAAAAGAATTCTTTAAAAAAAAAAAACTTATGGTTAGCTCCAGGAATTTTGATGTGAAGTATGGAAAACGGCGAGTTGTTAAGGGTATAACTTTGATAAAAGTTTTTTAAAAATGATCTAAAAAGATACTCTTTTTTTTTATTTTTTTGTTACTTTTAATGATACTTTAAAGTAGGCCAAACAACTATGTGGGGAACATATTGGATTCGGGGATACATTTCGTTAAAGAAATCGATGGAAAATTGTTCTAACTTCAGTTCGTTTAGTATTGGAGACACGTACTTAATTTTTTCTTGAAATAAAAGTTTAGAAGAAGAATTTAGAGGCATTTCTTAAAAGTCGCTAGATTTATATCTGCTATTTGGAAATAAAACAGAAAGAGAAGTTTGCCTTGATAACGTGATGAAAATCAGTATGGAGATAGTTGTAGTACTGGAAAGTTTATAAATAGAGGCACCGGTAAGTGAACAAGCAAAAGCTAGGTGTTATTTTAAATTTGATATGAGGACAGGAATTTTAAAACTTGGTCTTATCCAACATTTGAAACATCGAATTTTCTCTATCAATCTTTTACAGTGTGAAATCTGCATCGGAAAAAATTACAATCTGAAAAAAAAAAAAAAAAAAAAAAAAAAAAAAAAAAAAAAACTATTGTATATTTTTGTGTTTTGAGACTTTTAGGATTTTATTTATTTTATTTATTTTATTTATTTTATTTATTTTTTTTTTTTATTGCTTCAAAGTAGAGAGGGGGCGACCTATCCACGAGTATAAGAAAATTTTTAAATGAATATTCTAAAATGAGAAAAAAAATATTGCAGGTATAGAAAACTAAAATTCCGTAAAATTTCTATCAACATTTAAAAAAACTTTTTTAGAAAATGGCTATCTGTGAGCTTGTCACTCTGACACTCTGTGAGTCTGTACGTGACAGAATTTTGTAAGCACTCTATCTAAAAAACGAATGCACGGAATTTCACAAAACTTTATGTTCTGTTAGATGTTGATATAAGCTAGAACTGGTTGGTTTTTCGTGTATATCGCTCAACAAATGGCGTTGCTATCCTGTATTATTCACGACTTTTGCAATAGCTCTATCTCAAGAACCAATTCACGAATTTTCTATAAAACTTCAAATTTAGTTGGTACTTAATAAAGTATGGTGCTGAATACGTTTTGGTGCAAATCATTCAACAGATGGCACTTCTATGCTGCGTTATTCGTGACTATTCCAATATTTATCTCAAGAACTAAGGCATGATTTTTGCTAAAACTTTATAATCAGTTAGTCCTCGATATAGATTAGTGTTATTTAATTTTTGGTGTAAATCGACCTTCAGATGGCGTTGCTATGCTGCTTTTTTTCACAATTTCGCAATAGCTGTATCTCAAGACCTAATGTATGTTTTTTCATCTAATTTCTGATACAATTAATGCCTGATAAAAAATTGATCTTTATTAGTTTTCAAAATACATTACCCAACAGATGGTGCTGTTATGCAAATTTTTTTAAGGTTCTGCAATAGCCCTAACTCAGGATTTAACGCACTGATTTTCATCAAACTGCAGCTTGAGTTGTAAATTGACATAAGTTATTCCTAACTAGATTTTGGTGAAACACCTAATCGGTGGCGCTTATGTGCTGCATTTTTTAGGAAGTATTAACATGCATAAGATAGAAGAAAATTTTGGAATTGCTACATCTGACTAGTTTTATGTAGAAAAAAATGGATTTTCTTTTGAATAATCATATTGAACGAACCAGTCGCCACAGAATCAAAATTCAAGTGAAAGCCGAAGCAAACCCGAAAATTTAAAACTCAACCCGACTCGCAACACACACATATACACACCAAAAAAAAGAAAAAAAAAAGAACCCGAACGAAATCTGAATTCGGCTCGGGTTCCGCTAAATTTCACTTATCCAGCAAATACAGAATTCTAGCAAATGGCGCCAATTTGTACGGGCTGTGAGGTGCGAGTCCATCCAATGATTTCATTTCTTCGCCCACCCAATTTTAATTCCGTTATTCGTTATTTATTCAATCGCCGTAAAATATTTGGTTTTACTGACGTTCTCAATATATATATATATATATATATGTATGTATATTAAGACAGTAAAGAAATCATCAATTTAATTTTCAAGATCACTGAAATACATAATTATATTTATTGATTGTATAATTAATTTTTTCTCAAAAACAACTTTCCTGAATATTTTGCCATCTGTGTTAATGTGTTTAATCTATAAAGCACTTAGTGCCTAAAATATTTTTGTTAACTTGACATTTTGTTTTTTCACTAGTTCATAGTTAGTATTTTGTATGCTATTAATAATAAGTATTAATGTATTTGCAAAAAAAGTATTTATGAGAATTTAATAAAATTAGTTATTAATTAAAATTAAAGTTTAATAATTTTGTAGTTTACTTGAAAAATCCATAATTTGGCTTTGAATTATCTATCATCTTTGTTCATTTGCTATTCACATACGCTAGCATAAGAAGGGGGGAGGGTTGTGTATGTGTTATTTTACTTAAACACCTTGAGCCTACGCAAATTGTTGTAAAAGTTGGCGATACTGGGAAATACGGGTTAACGATGCATTAAAATAAGAAGCAGTTGAACTGCTCGAGTACGATTCAATTGAACTAGTCGTATCAGGGTTCGTACGGATCCTGGAATTTCATGACCAGGAAATTTTTTGGTACCAGTATTTTCTTATAGAAGATCTCCCATTAAATAAAGCGAAATTTCGCATGTTTCAACTTGATTTATTTTTCCGTAAAATAATTCTGGTAACTAGCATGAAAAATAACGGTACCCGTACGAACCATGCGTATGTGGAACCCCCAGAACTTTCTTTTATCTCATACACATTAACACTTCTAGAAAAAGGAAGTATAGCACCGTCACAGTCAGGTAATTTACACCAAAATCTAATCTGCAATGCCTGCAAGTTCTATTTGAATCTGAAATTTAATGAAAATCCATGTATTAGTATTTGGGATAGAATTATCGCAGAAATCCAAAAGAAAACTGGATAGAAGCATCTCTTGAGCCATTTACTCTAAAAACTAAAGAATATTAGTTTATATCGGGGAATAACTGAATTTAAAGTTTGATAAAAAAAAAAAAAAAAAAAAAAAAAAAAAAAAAAATCGTGCATTAGTTCCTAAGATAGAACTATTGTGATAATCATGCATAATGCCGCATAGCATCGCCACCTGTTGAGCAATTTACTCCAAAAACTAAAGAATGCTCATTTATATCAGGGACTAATTGTATCTGAAATTTGATGAAAATTCGAGCATTATATCCTGAGCTGCAGCTATTACGATAATCACGAATAATACCGCATAGCAGTGCCATCTGTTGTGCGATTTACATCAAAACGTAATCAGAACCATATTATATGAAGGATTAATGGAATCTGAAGGTTTATGAAAATCCGTCCAATACTTTTGAAGCTATAGCTATAGTGTAAATCGTAAAAAAAGCAGCATGGCAGCGCCATCTGTTAGGTGATATACACCAAAAAATAATCAGATCCAGTTTATCTCAAGGTTTAACGGATTCTAAAATTTTTTAAAATTCAGTGCATTAGTAAATGACATAGAGGGCCCACAAAATTTATGTCACATACAGACAGACTGACAGATTGACAGGAAGACATTTTATAAAAACGTGTTTTTCGGGCTCTCTGACCCCTAAAACGTGTCAATCCGTCGAAAGCAGTAATTCAAAAATTTTCGCGAATTATGTCTTATAAAGACAAGGTGGAACTCGTCGAATTTCGAATAAAATAAATGTTTAAGAAGGAACTGTTTCATTGATTTATAATAAATCTACAAAATTAGCTACAGTAAAAAATGCATCTTACAATGGTCAGTCTAACACTCAAACAAATATTATTTAAAGCGAAAATTAAGAAAAAAAATACTATTTCTATAAAATTCAGTTGTCCAAATTATTAAAATTAAACTTTAATCGCATACGTAAAAATAGAATAATAGGGGAGAGTGTGGATACTTGAGTATAGGGGATACTTGAGCCACCCCTATTATTTCTACAGTTGATTAATTTTTCTTTCTAAAACTGGCAATATGGTAACATATTTATAGTTCTGAACATGTAAAAAAGAAATCACACACCTTGGTATCATTTTGAAAGTATGGTGATTAATAGTTCTTTTTCCCTATCTAAAGTAAATATTTAGGTGCATGTTTTTTTTATTTTTTGTTTTAAAAGTTTTGTTTAAAGTTGCAATCATATGGATAAATTTAATAAGTATAATTTCAATTGTATTTTGAATC
Organism: Maratus speculifer; assembly: GCA_964019185.1. Classification (NCBI taxonomy): domain Eukaryota; kingdom Metazoa; phylum Arthropoda; class Arachnida; order Araneae; family Salticidae; genus Maratus; species Maratus speculifer. The sequence continues at coordinate 99,035,681 of OZ025302.1, forward strand.
TAAACTAGTTCAAATAGCTGCATGCTTTACTTAGTAAAACTCTGATAAACAAAAATGGTGGTAATGGGGATACTTGAACCAGTGAGAATGGGAATACTTGAGCCATGGCTCAATCATCCCCACTAGGAAATTAGACATGGATGAAACAAACAAAAAATAAAATTGCGTCCTTATATTCACTAATTGATATTTTTTTCTTTAAAAATAATGACTTAGAAAAAAAATGTTTAAAAATGTATATTTTTTCATGAAAATATCCATTTTATTTTTCATTTTGACTAAAAAAATAGTTTGTTTAGATAAATGTAAACATAGTTTTCAATTTAATTTTTATTACATTAAAAAAAATTTAAACTATTTTAAAAATCATTATCTCTAATACTTCAATTAGTCAGGTCCAACATATTAAAATATTTATTTTTAATATAATATATTAAGATTAATATTTTATAGTGAAATTGTAACATCTTCCGTTACTAGTTTTTTTAATCAAAGAAATGACTATTGTCACCAACAGAGGGACCTACTGAGTTACCATGTAGCTAAAAGTAAAAAGACTTTGCAATGATCCTTCGATCACCAGCTATAACGACAAAAAATTATAGTATTACTAGCTTTGTTTTCTCAATTGGTTTTGAAGGACTTTATGTATCATAATTTATCATTCTGTAAAATATTTGTGCAAAAATAAAGCGAAAAAAAATTGTTTTTGTAGGTTTGTTTTCGCACTGGCTCAAGTATCTCTTCACCGTGGCTCAAGTATCCCCTCCATGGGGATACTTGAGCCACGATGTAAAAATAAGTAAAAATTAATTAGACATAGAAAAATAGTTCAAAATTAATTGAGTGTGGTTTTCAATTGAAGAAAAAATATCAAATTTTAATTTTCAATATTTTATTTTGTTCTAAGGAATTATAAAAAATTAAAAAAAATTAAAATTTAAAAAGTAGCTCAAGTATCCCCATCTTCCCCTAAAGCAAAAAAATAATAAAGATCCGTTATTAAGGTAATGTTATCAATTAAATGTGTAGGGAAAAAATGTTATTTCAAATTGACACTACAATAGAATTTCACGTGAAGTCTAAACCCGTCATATACAGGGTGTATCTAAACTACTGGGCAAAACTTTAAGGGGTGATAGTACACATCAAGAAAAATAATATTAAATGGGAAACAAAGGGTCCCAAACGTCTTCTGAAGGAGATAGGCGCCATCAAAGTTTAGAGTCCAAAATTTGAAATGATTATAAAAAACGGAAAAATTGGTCGATTCGTTTGCGGTTTTCACGAAAACTATTCTTTATGTCAGTATTGTCTTGAAAATAAATTATAAAAATAAGTTTCAAAAAATGCCGATAGAGGGCGCTTTAGACTTTGGAGTAACGAACAACTATTTTTTACAGTTATTTTTTGCGTCCCATTAATTTTTTTTTAGAAGTTTAGACATAAACTTAAATTTTGAGCTCAAAATCTGTGGTTAAGTAGCACAAACTGAACTGTGTACGATGGTAGTGGGTAGGTCAAATTTCAAATGATTATAAAAAACATAAAAATTGGTCAATTGATTTGCGGTTTTCACTAAAATTATTCTTTATGTCTGTATTGTCTTGAAAATAAATTACACAGATAAATTTCAAAAAATGCCGATAGAGGGCGCTTTAGACTTTGGAGTAACGTAAAACTAGTTTTTATCGTTATTTTTTGCATCACATTAAATTTTTTAGAAGCTTAGGCATAAACTTAATTTTTGAGCTGAAAATCTGAATCGTTGAGAGTGGTTAAGTAGCGCAAACTGAGCTGTGTTCAATGAGGGTGGGGAGTTACACATTTCAAATGATTATAAAAAACGGACAAAATTGGTCGATTCGTTTGCGGTTTTCTCTAAAACATTCTTTATGTCAGTATTTCCTTGAAAATAAATTTTAAAGATAAATTTCAAAAAATTCCGTTAGAGGGCGCCTTAAACATTAGAGTAACCAACAATTATTTTTAACTGTTATTTTTTTTTTTAATCTAAATAAATGTTTTAAAAGCTTAGACTTAAATTTTGAGCTCAAAACCTGAATCGTTGTGAGTAATTAAGTAGCGAAAAATTGAACTGTGTTCGGAGGGTGGGCAGGGTAAAATTTCAACTCCAGAACACAGTTAAGTTTGCGCTTCTTAACCCCTGCCAACAATTCAGAATTTGAGCTCAAAATTTAACTCTAAGCTTTTTCAAGCATTTAATTAGATACAAAAAATAACAGTTAAAAATTATTGTTGGTTACCCTAAAGCTTAAGGCGCCCTCTAACGGATTTTTTTAAAAATTATTTTTAAAATTTATTTTTAAGGAAATACTGACATAAAGAATGGTTTTAGAAAAAACCGCAAACGAATCAACCAATTTTTCCGTTTTGTATAATCATTTGAAATTTGAACCTTCCCACCCCCATTGAACACAGTTCAGCTAGCGCTACTTAACCACTCTCAACGATTCAGATTTTCAGCACAAAATTTAAGTTTATGTCTAAGCTTTAAAAAATTTTAATGAGATGCAAAAAATAACGATAAAAAATAGTTGTACGTTACTCCAAAGTCTAAAGCGCCCTCTATCGACATTTTTGAAATTTATGTTTATAATTTATTTTCAAGACAATACTGACATAAAGAATATTTTTAGTGAAAACCGCAAATCAATTCATCAATTATTCTGTTTTTTATAATCATTTGAAATTTGAACCTACCCACTCCCATTGAACACAGTTCAGTTTGCGATACTTAACCACAGGTTTTGAGCTCAAAATTTAAGTTTATGTCTAAACTTCTAAAAAAATTTATTGAGATGCAAAAAATAACGGTAAAAAGTAGTTGTTCGTTATTCCAAATTCTAAAGCGCCCTCTATCAGCATTTTTTGAAATTTATCTTTATAATTTATTTTTAAGGCAATACTGACATAAAGAATAGTTTTCGTGAAAACCGCAAACGAATCGACCAATTTTTCCGTTTTTTATAATCATTTCAAATTTCGGACCCTAAACTTTGATGGCGCCTATCTCCTTCGGAAGACGTTTGGGACCCTTAGTTTCCCATTTAATATTATTTGTCTTTATGTGTACTATCACCCCTTAAAGTTTTGCCCAGTAGTTTAGATACACCCTGTATTTTCATCTTCTCAAATTTCACGCACAACACTTATTCAAACACTCACATTTCAATTTTTATCAATTTTAAGAGAAAATGGCGTATTTCTGCTGCCACAATTACAAAATTCACACTAAAAACTATAAAAAATTAATCTGTCAAAGACTACATTGAGATACAGTTTTCAAACAAGTTACATTTAAGAGTACATATTTTTCTCTATACGATGGTGTAAAAATTGAAAATCTGCGATGTTTAGAAGTATAAAATTTGCAGTACCGAAAATTGCAAAACCGAATTGCATGTGAAAGTGGTGCAATTCGCAAAGTGACGTAAGCGTTGCGCACAGATACGTTTGGCCTTTATAATACACTGCTCAAAACAATTAAAGGATATTGCAGTTTTAAGTGGATTTTGTATCTGGGAAACTTTTTAGCTGAATGATACAAGGTCGACAGACATAGTAGGTTATATGAGAATAAATTACACATGTTTGGCAGAAAAAAATGCATTTTATTGCGCATTTGTGTACAAAAGGGAAAAAACACAAATTGTGCATATGAGAAAAAAAAAGAGTAAAGGCATTTTCTTCAAAGAAAATCATTTACAGTAGTGGGTATGGTTTCCACTAGCGGCCAGCAACATTGAACACCTTTGAGGCATCGACTCAATGAGGCTATTAATGACGAGTTGGGGTATTCTGCCCCACTCTTCCAGAAGAGCTCTTTCCAGTTCTTGGAGAGTTTGTGGGGGTTGTTGGCGGCCAGAAACTCGTCTTCCTAGAGCATCCCAAACGTGCGATTGGATTCATGTCTGGAGAACACGCTGGCCATTCCATTCGAACGATTCCTTCCTCGAAAAGGAAATCCTACACCAGGTTTGCACGATGTGGCCTGCAGTTATCGTCCATTAAAATGAAGTTATCTCCGATTGCTGCAGCGTAAGGGACTACAACAGGTCTGAGGATCTCATCCCTATATCGGCGACCAGTAAGAGCTCCATCTCGAATGATGTAGAGGTCAGTGCGCCCGTCAATGGAGATGCCACCATACACCAACACTCCTCCACCGCCAAATCTGACACTTTCGTGCACGAACGCAGGATTATTCCTACTGCCACGGTCCCTCCAGATAAAAATACGCCTATTATTCGGATGCACAGAAAAACGGGACTCGTCAGAAAACAGAATATTGCTTCATTCATTTCTCCTCCAGTTGACATGCTCTATTGCCCACTCCCTGCGGTCGCGACGATGCCTTGATGTTAATCTACACATACCATCTGTCGGAGAGCATACAGACCTACAACATGGAGCCGGTTTCGGACAGTCTGAGTTGAAATCGTGGTGCCTGTAGCCGAGCGAAGGTGTTGTTGGAGAAGAGTAGCGTTCATGTTTCGGTGTCTCCGAGCTGTTAACGCTAAATACCGATCTTCATTGGGCGTTGTTGCCCGTCTACGACCTTGCCCTGGTCTTCGGCCTGCACATCCACTCTCCAAAAAACGGTTCCAGATCCTGGAAATGACACTTTGTGACACTCCAATGGCTTGCGCTACTTCGGCTTGAGTTTGGCCCCCTTCTAACCTACCAACAATTTTCCAAGCTTCTGAATCTGTCAAATGACTTCGCTGAGACATCGTACTCATCGAAACAAAGCAATCACTGAATGCCGATCATCCTTGTCTTCAATTTCTTTTATCCAGTTGAAAGTCAAATTTCATTCGCTGCCGCTGAAGCGACGTTTTTGACGTCGAACTCAAATTTTGCATACTCCACAGTTTGAAAACCAGAAAAATTTACATTTGTGATTCTCTTCTTCTATTTTCGGCAAAAAAAATTTCGTTTATACCTTTATTTTATATAAAACTTCAAATATCCTTTAATTGTTTTGAGCAGTGTATATATAGATAGACAGATAGTAAAAATACAACTCATGAAAGAAAATAAATTTGTGTATGGTCCCAAAATGTCTTCTCCGAAACTAATCTACAACCTAGACGTTGTTCGACCTACTTTTTCGTTTAATGCTTTCTATTAGGCAGAACAGAAAAACGCCGAATCAACGTTTTTTAGTTTTCTTCTCAGCGTTTCGTTGCAAAGTTCAACATTAGCATCTTCCTTTACTCTTCAACCTCTATCTATTTCGGAATTAGATGCTAATAAAAACTTAAACTCAAGGCCATTAAAAAATATGCTAAGTATACATTTTATCCATCACGTGCAAAAAAGAAAGAGATGAAAAACTCATTAAAAAGAGCAAAGTGGGGGAAAATTCGGAATATTAATGTTTTTTATAAATAATTTATTTTTACTTTTTTCTATCTTTACAAGAATAAAATAATGTGAAGAAATTATTATAGAGTTATAAAGAGTGTTTTTTATGTTTTGAAAGGGTATTTTTATCATCTATGAAATTTGGCTAACTAACTACACAGTCCTCTAATTTAGACCTACACAGATCAAATTGACTGCTTTGATTTTCAGTCAACTTAAATATTGAAAAAGAAATCAGACAAGCTGACGAAAAGTTTTCTTTTTAATATTTTGAAATAGTACTTTCTAATTATAAAATTTGGCTAGTTACACAGACTAAGAATTTATATGTACACAGACCTAGAATTTACATTAAATCAGATCTAGAATTTACACTTACACAGATCCAGAATTTAGACACACGGACCTAGAACTTGGTCTTACATTGATCTAGAATTCAGAACTAAAATTTAGTACTAGATGTTATTAATCCTTTTATTTATTTATGAAGCACAAAAGCACCGATATTCATAACATAAATAAAAAGAATATTGCCCAGTTGAACTGATAGCATTGAGCTCACAGGCTACGCATACTAATCGTACATTACACCCTTGTATTTTCAAGGGTTAATTCCGTTCGAAAAAAATAAGAAGGGGAAACAGCTCTTCCCTTTCCCCTTTTTTATACTTAATCATTGAACCTCCTAAACTATCAAGGACATGCTTTATCATATAAAAAATTTTATATTCAAAATTCAGAGCAAATCGGATAATTCTTAATAAAAACCCATTCAGCATCTATATAATTTAAGAGGAGTTATCCCTATCTTTTATACTTAACCATTAAGCTTCCAAAACTATTCAGAGATTTGAACGAAATCTGACAATTTTGCTTGAAAAACCCATTTATATAAATTAAGGGGAGGGGCATTATAACCCCCGTTCCCCCTGTTTATACTTATTCAATAAACACCTAATAACAGTCACGGAATCGCCTTATTAGAATGATCCTATATCTAAATTTTGAACGAAAACTGTTAATTCTGCATGATAATCCCATTTATATCAATTAAGGTGAGGGGAATGAACCCCACCGTTCCCCCTGTTTATATTTATTCAATGAACACCTAATAACAGTCACGGAATCGCCTCATCAGAATGATCCTATATCTAAATTTTGAACGAAAACTGTTAATTCTGCATTAAAATCCCGTTTATATCAATTAAGGGGAGGGGATGAGCCCTCGTTCCCCCTCTTATACAAATCGAATGAACTCCAAAAACTAATCAGGTAAGCGCCTTATCAGGATATACCTATGTACAAAATTTCAAGTGGATCCGATATTTTTACCATGAGTTATCGCGCTACGCACGTACGAACGTACATACATACAGAACGGGCGGGCACATAAGCTCTCAGGCTATGATAGCCTGTGAGCTAAAAATCAGATTGTTGTAATGCAGACACAAAGTATATCTAAAATAAATTTTAAAAAGTTATATCCCTTAAATATACGGTAACAACAAGTAAACCAATCTACAAGCATTCTGAAACTTACAAGAGTTCATAAATATTTCTACAAGAAATAAATTGCTTGGTTTGCGCATTTTGTCAGGCAGATATGAAAATTTGCCAGTCGATGACTCCATTAATGCTCCATTAATGCTATGTACAAGAGCCGTCCGCACAAAGCCCTAAGTCACCGAGCACAAGAAATATCCTTTATTTTATTAAAGAGTAGTAATAGAGGAATCTAATCATCCATGTCTGCCGGAAGCGAAGTCGTGCATAAGCCAAAAATTGATAGCATTTGTGGTTCACTCGTACATTTAAGGGGGCTCAGGGGTTGAAAACTTTTCAAAAAATCGATTTTTTTATGATCTAGTTTGATTATTCAATTAATTCTTAACTCAGTGCAAAAAACCGTATAAAAATATTTGCATTTTTAACGGAGTAATAAGCATTTCTGTATCGATATTTACATAGCCGCATCCATATAATTTCAACTTTAAGTCGTGTTTTCTCAAAACTCGATTTTTGACGATTAACACCACGATTAAAAAAAAAATATGTGTGGCACTCGGGGACTGCCGCGGTAAAGCTATTGCATAGCATTTTTTATCAACTTATGCAAAAATACCGCGTCAATGTCTGCTGAAGTCTATCAAAGGATACCGTGCCGAAGTCTGCCAAACTGAAACGTCGTTAGCCGGAGTGTTAGGATTTTTTCTCGTTACGGAATTCCTAGATTCGGTCGCCGCGCTCAAAGCCCGCGATAATAGCTATGCAATAGCTTAATAAATTACCAAACAAAATTTGGTCGCGCTACGAAAATTAGATCTCGAGTTATAAGCATTTTAAATTTTTCGACCCTCACAATGGGTGGTCTCCTGTCACAAATAATTAACACTGTCCCATAAAAAATTACCAAACCAAATTTGGCCGCCCTACGAAAACTAGATCGCGAGTTATAAGAATTTTAAATTTTTCGACCCTCACCGTGGGGGTCTCCTGTCACCAAAAATTAACAATATCTCATAATAAATTACCAAACAAAATTTGGCCGCGCTACGAAAATTAGATCGTGAGTTATAAGCATTTTAAATTTTTCGAGCCTCACCGTGGGGGGTCTAATGTCCCCAAAAATTAACACTGTCTCATAATAAATTACCAAACAAAATTTGGCCGCGCTACGAAAATTAGATCGCGAGTTATAGGCATTTTAAATTTTTCGACCCTCACCTTGGGGTGTCTTCTGTCACCAACAATTAACAGTGTCTCATAATAAATTACCAAACAAAATTTGGCCGCGCTACGAAAATTAGATCGCGAGTTATGAGCATTTTAAATTTTTCGACCTTCACCGTGGGGTGTCTCTTGTCACCGAAAATTAACACTGACTCATAAAAAATTACCAAACAAAATTTGGCCGCGCTACGAAAATTAGATCGCGAGTTATAAGTATTTTAAATTTTTCTACCCTCACCGTGGGGGGTCTCCTGTCACAAAAAATTAACACTGTCTCATAATAAATTACCAAACAAAATTTGGCCGCGCTACGAAAATTAGATCGGGAGTTATAAGCATTTTAAATTTTTCTTCCCTCACCGTAGGGGGGTCTCCTGTCACAAAAAATTAACACTGTCTCATAATAAATTACCAAACAAAATTTGGCCGCGCTACGAAAATTAGATCGTGAGTTATAAGCATTTTAAATTTTTCTTCCCTCACCGTAGGGGGGTCTCCTGTCACCAAAAATTAGCAGTCTCATTATAAATTACCAAACAAAATTTGGCCGCGCTACGAAAATTAGATCGCGAGTTATAAGCATTTTAAATTTTTCGATCATCACCGTGGGGGTCTCCTGTCACCAAAATTTAACACTGCTTCATAATAAATTACCAAACAAAATTTGGCCGCGCTACGAAAATTAGATCGCGAGTTATAAGCAATTTAAATTTTTCTACCCTCACCGTCGAGGGTCTCCTGTCAACAAAAATTAACACTGTCTCAAAATAAATTACCAAACAAAATTTGGCCGCGCTTCGAAAATTAGATAGCGAGTTATAATCATTTTAAATTTTTCGACCCTCACCGTGGGGGGGTCTAATGTCCCCAAAAATTAACATTGTCTGATAATATAATTAACAAACAAAATTTGGCCATGCTACGAAAATTAGATCGTGAGTTATAAGCATTTTAAATTTTTCGACCCTCACCGCTGGGGGTCTAATATCCCCAAAAATTAACACTGCCTCAGAATAAATTACCAAACAAAATTTGGCCGCGCGACGAAAAGATCGCGAGTTATAAGCATATAAAATTTTTCAACCCTCACCGTGAGGGGTCTCCTGTCACCAAAAATTAACACTGACTCATAAAAAATTACCAAACAAAATTTGGCCGCGCTACTAAAATTAGATCGCGAGTTATAAGCATTTTAAGTTTTTCTACCCTCACCGTGGGGTGTCTCCTGTCACCAAAATAAATAAGACCACCAAAATAAAGACTGTCTCATAATAAATTACCAAACAAAATTTGGCCGTGCTATGAAAATTAGATCATAAGAAACATAAGTTTGAGACTTGATATCCTAATATCTGAAAAATACCACGTCAATGTCTGCCGAAGTCTACCGAAGGATACCGTCCCGAAGTTTTCCGAGCGGAAACGCCGTCAGCCGAGTGTTCGGTTTTTTCATTACGGATGTGTTAGGATTTTTCGCGTTACGGAATTTTTGGATTCGGTCACCGCACTCAAAGCCCGCGATAAAAGCTATGCAATAGCTTAAAACTATTTGATGGAATAGCTTTTTTTTTTTTTTTTTTTTTTTTTTGCATGCATATAACATCATTATCTAGATTATGAATTAAGGATATAACTATCACTTAAAATAAACATTATTAAAAAATCTCTCAAAGTTGAAAATTTAAAAAAACCCCTAAAAAATACAACTTGTTTTCCATTTAAAATACTCAAAATATTAAACTATCTAAAATATATTAATTCATAATCTAGATAATGATGTTATATGCATGCAAAAAAAAAAAGCCATTCCATCAAATAGTTTTTTTTTTTTTTTTTTTTTTTTTTTTTTTTTTTTTTTTTTATCTTGGTGTTAGTCATCAAAAATCAAGTTTTGAGAAAACGCTACTTAAAGTTGAAACTATATGGATGCGGCTATGAAAGTGTTGATACATAAATGCTTATAACTCCGTTAAAAAATGCAAATATTTTTATGCGTTTTTTTTGCATTGAGTTAAGAATTAAATGAATAATCAAATTAGATCATAAAAAAATCGAATTTTTGAAAAGTTTTCAACCCCTGAGTGCCTTAACATTGTATTTGCCGTACAATTAAAAGTATGAAAACGTGGACAATTGGGCGCAGGAAAACATAATGCTAAGCCTACGTGTCAACCACTAGTGGTATTCATTTTGGGCTTATGCACCACTTCGCTCCCGGCAGACATGGATCATTAGATTCTCCTGTTACTACTCTTTAATAAAATAAAGGATTTTTTTTTGTGCTCGATGACTTAGGGTTTTGTGCGGTCGGCTCTTGGACGATTATCTCCTGTAACAGAAAGACCTTCCATAAACGCTGTTGCTAAATTATCCATACACTTAGCAAAAGCGTTATATCATCGATTCAGTAAAAATCGAATTCTTTTACATCCCTAATAAAGAATACTGTAGATTTTGCCATTAAAAAATATTTTTGAGCTTATTTTACTGATTATCAACATCCTTTGAGACACAGAAAAATCTCTAACTACAAAAAGACATATTTTTTTTATGGTAGACGTTTTTAATGTTTTATTTCTTGTGCGTTTTTAATAAATTGACTGCTTTGATTTCCAGTCATCTTGAATTTTGTAAAGAAATTCAGCCAACATGATAATCTTTTAATTCTTTTTAATATTTTGAAATCGTATTTTTAATTGTAAAATTTGGCTAACTGCACCAAATGCAGAACTTAGACTTAATACAAACCTAAAATCTAAACTTACAAACACCTGGAATTCAGATCTAAAATTTAAACCTAGACATGTTCAGTTATTTTATTTATTTTTAAAATGCACATGCAGTCATATTTATCATATAAAGATACTTTCCAAGTTCTCAGAAACAGATTTTTCTAATGCAAGCACAAATTATTTCTAAAAATATTTTTAAAAAATTTCTTACAATTCTCTTTAATATAAAGAAACAAGAAAAAAAAATCAATTTAAACGAAGTATTCCGAGCCTTACAACCTTGCTTAAGTAATTTTACGAGAAATAGATGCCTTGGTTTATACATTTTAATTGTGAGATACGGAAGCTCTACCAATCGATGTACTTTATATGCAAGTATGCTATCTCCTGTAAATAACTAAAATAGACTTAAAATAAATGCTTTTGTAGAACTATCAAGACACTTTATCTTTGATTCGGTTAAAATCAAAAGTTTTTATAATGCTAATAGAGAAAAGTCATGGATTTTGCCATAAAAAATCTTTTCGAGTTACACTGCTCAAAACAATTAAAGGATATTGCAGTTTTAGGTGGATTTTGTATCTGGGAAACTTTTTAGCTGATTGATACATGGTCGACAGACATAGTAGGTTATATGAGAATAAATTACACATGTTTGGCAGAAAAAATGCATTTTATTGCGCATTTGTGTACAAAAGTGAAAAAACACAATTTGTGCATATAAAAAAAAAAGAATAAGAAAAGGTGTTTTCTTCAAAGAAAATCGTTTTCAGTAGGGGTATGGTTTCCACGGGCGGCCAGCAACGTTGAACACCTTTGAGGCATGGACTCAATGAGGCTATTAATGACGAGTTGGGGTATTCTGCCCCACTCTTCCAGAAGAGCTCTTTCCAGTTCTTGGAGAGTTTGTGGGGGTTGTTGGTGGCCAGAAACTCGTCTTCCTAGAGCGTCCCAAACGTGCTCGATTGGATTCATGTCTGGAGAACACGCTGGCCATTCCATTCGAACGATTCCTTCCTCGAAAATGAAATCCTCCACCAGGTTTGCACGATGTGACCTGCAGTTATCGTCCATTAAAATGAAGTTATCTCCGATTGCTGCAGCGTAAGGGACTACAATAGGTCTGAGGATCTCATCCCTATATCGGCGACCAGTCAGAGCTCCATCTCGAATGATGTAGAGGTCAGTGCGTCCGTCAATAGAGATGCCACCATACACCAACACTCCTCCACCGCCAAATCTGCCACTTTCGTGCACGAACGTAGGATTATTCCTACTGCCACGGTCCCTCCAGATGAAAATACGCCTATTATCCGGATGCACAGAAAAACGGGATTCGTCAGAAACAGAATATTGCTCCATTCATTTTTCCTCCAGTTGACATGCTCGGTTGCCCACTCCCTGTGGTCGCGACGATGCCATGATGTTAATCTAACACATACCATCGGTCGGCGAGCACACAGACCTACAACATGGAGCCGGTTTCGGACAGTCTGAGTTGAAATCGTGGTGCCTGTAGCCGAGCGAAGGTGTTGTTGGAGAAGAGTAGCGTTCATGTTTCGATGTCCCCGAGCTGTTAACGCTAAATACAGATCTTCATTGGGCGTTGTTGACCGTCTACGACCTTGCCCTGGTCTTCGGACTGCACATCTACTCTCCAAAAAACGGTTCCAGATCCTGGAAATGACACTTTGTGACACTCCAATGGCTTGCGCTACTTTGACTTGAGTTTGGCCCCTTTCTAACCTACCAACAATTCTCCAAGCTTCTGAATCTGTCAAATGACTTCGCTGAGACATCGTACTCATCGAAACAAAGCAATCACTGAATGCCGATCATCCTTGTCTTCATTCTCTTTTATCCAGTTGAAAATCAAATTTCATTCGCTGCCGCTTAAGCAACATATTTGACGTCAAACTCAAAATTTGCATACTCCACAGTTTGAAAACCAGAAAAAATTGCATTTGTGATTCTCTTCTTCTATTTTCGGCAAAAAAAATTTCGTTTATATCTTTATTTTATATAAAACTTCAAATATCCTTTAATTGTTTTGAGCAGTGTATTTTCATTAATTACGGAGTTTTTTTAAAAAACTATTTGAGAATACAGTTGTTGTTCTCGGTAGAGAATTGGGAAATCTGATATATACCTGAATATTTTTATTCGTTGAATTCCGCAACTTATTTTATTTTATTCGTTTTGTGATTGTTCCATGGTTAATGTCTAGAAATGAAATACTTCTGTTTTTTATTTTAGTCGTTTTCTGATTGATCCACGTTTAATGACCAAAAATGAAATACTTCTCTTTTTATTTTAGTCGTTTTCTGATTGATCCACGTTTAATGACCAAAAATGAAATACTTCTGCTTTTTATTTTAGTCGTTTTCTGATTGACCCACGTTTAATGACCAAAAATGAAATACTTCTGCTTTTTATTTTAGTCGTTTTCTGATTCATCCACGTTTAATGACCAAAAATGAAATACTTCTGCTGCTACGGTGACAAAAAAAGTAATAAAAACTACAAAAAAATCAATACCTCAAAAACAAATTTAGTTACGTGTTTCAAACAAGTTGCATTTAAAAGTAATTTTTTTTCTTTATGCGACGGTGTAAAAATTGAAAATGTGCGATGTTTAGAAGTTGTAAAATTTGTAGTACCTAAAATTGTCAAATTGAAATTTCAATTAATATTTGTTTATGATTTTAAAGGAAATTTCACGTGTCACTAAAAGTCCAGGCGTATTAATATCACTCTGTTATTACGTAAGCTACGTTTTGATCATCATAAAAATGACGTAATTATTGTTTTTTTTAAATATAGAAATCATTTATAAGTCTAAAATTATAGTTTTTGAAAGAATTCTTTTCCAAATAGTCGTTTTAATTTGTTAAATTACATTTTTTTTAGATTTTTTTTTTTTTTTTTTTTTTTTTTTTTGAAACAGAAATTTGCTTAAATAAGAAGAAGACAGAAAGCTCTGGATGTAGATAATTTTATTATACATGTTTTAACAATTTTATTTTTGTGCGTTTTCGATAAATTAACTGCTTTGCTTCCTAGTTACCTTGCATTTTGTAAAGGAATTTATACAAAAGAAGAAGAATTTTTTATCTTTTTTAATGTTTTGAAATAGCATTTCTAATTATAAACTTTAGCTAACTAAACAGACATGAAAGTCAGAAACAAAATTTTTCAATTGTATTATTCATTTTTAGAGTGCACAAGCTTTCATATTAACCATAAAAAAAAAAGCCGATGTCCAGCAAGTACAATTTTGTAATGCAGACAACAAGTATTTTTAAAATAATAACAAAAAAAGTTATTTCTCTTAAACATTTGATAACAAGAAATAAAACAATCTACACGAAGCATTATGAGCCTTACAAACGTCTGTAAATATTTTTACGAGAAATAAACGGCTTGGTTTTCGCATTTTATTAGTCAGATATGAAAGCTTACCGATCGATGACTCTATATAGGAGTATACTCTCTTCTGCAAAAAAAAAGAAAAAAAAAAAAAAGACTTAAAATAAATGCTGTTACACAACTACTATAGGGATTTACGAAGAGCTTTTTATCTTCGAATCAGTCAAAATCAAACTCTTTTATAATGCTAATAGGGAAAACGGATGGATTTTTCCATAAAAAGCATTTTTAAGCTTATTTTATTGATGATCGATATCCTTTGAGAAACAGAAAATTGCTTAACTACAAAGAAGACATAAAACTTGGATCCGGAGATTTCATGGCAGACGTTTTTATTCTTTCTCTTGTTGTTGTTCTTTTTAATGACTGCTTTCGGCAAACTAAAAGTCTTGATTTCCAGTTAACTAAAGCTTATTTTTGCTAAGAAAGTTAGCCAGAATTGTAAAAGATTTAGATTTGCTTTAATTTCTTTTTAAATTGGTATTTCTAACTACTTAGATACGTTGATGATATATATTTTTTAATTTGGGAGTACATTCTTGCAGAGAGAACTGAAAATATTTATAAATCATCTAAAAATAATGAAAAATTTAAAACATATAATATGAAACATCACTTTAGAATGTCAAATTATTTATATATGGTATAAGTGATCCATTAAAAGAGCCTTCACAATCTGTACCCCGGACTAATTAGACAAAGATATGACATCGCAAAGAGTAATGGTTGCAGAAAAAGGGCAATAGATAAGTTAATTAAAAGCATGAGTGATAAAAAGAATAGTAACTTCAAACTACAAAATTCCAATATGTTCTCTTTGCAATATTTTCCTGGGTTTTTCGAACGTTTAAAATATAAACTCAATAAATCCAATATATCCATCGTTGCAAAACCGTCGGTTAAACTAAAAAACTCAATATGTAGGAAAATTGATCCAATAGAACCACATCAAATCTCTGGCGTTTCTCCTTCTTTGAAAAATTAAAATACTGTCTTAAGTATTTCAATATCTGCTTAGTATCCAAACCATCTCAAAAATTGAAGAATATCATCTGCATATACCTAAGTAGTTAGAAATACCAATTTAAAAATAAATTAAAAGAAATCTAAATCCTTTTCAATTCTGGCTAATTTTCTTAACAAAACTACAGCTACAGTTAACTGGAAATCAAGACTTTTAGATTTCCGAAAGCAGTCATTAAAATGAACGATAAATGGGAAAGGGAACATGCTGAAGGAACAGCCAATAGGAAAGTTGAAGGCAACATCCAATCACGAAAGATAATCAAAACATGCAACGAACACAGTGAAGAAGGGGAAGGAAGAAGCAAAATGATAAGGGGGAAAAAGACATGAAGGGAAAAAAATAGAAAAAGCTTATAATAAAAATGAAAGACATACATATATGAGGGCACAAAAAAATTATTCATAATTATACGGACACATACACATAAGACACATAAATATACTATATCTAAATATGCATCTACATAATTAGTACAAGAAGTAATTGATAGTGCTGAAAAGGTTTTTCCAGGCTATGGAAAGCATTTTAGAATCAGATTTATCATTAAAAATAACTTCATGATTAAGCTAAAAAGCTAAATTTTCAAGAAAATCTAATTCGGAGATACTATTTGCATTACAGATAATTTTAGCAGTTTGAAAATTAAAACTATGCCGGTATTCCAAGATGCTTGACAACAGAAGATTTAGAAAAGCGTATTTTAATATATTTTATGGTGTTTTTAAGAAGTTTTTATCAATCCGATTTATTAACACCAGTATCAACTTATTTTCTTGAACGTGCTTAACGTGAAAAACCAAATGATTATATGTATTTTTTTCATCTTATTTTTCCTACTGAATTTTCATGCTTTGAGAGCCTACATTACTGACTGAAAAAGACCCGGATTATAATGTTAAGTCTATGGGGGCGTTCTTTTCATATACCTCGCTCAAACTTTAATATTTTGACATGATTTTTTTTTTTTTTTTTTTTTTTTTTTTTTTTTGCATAGGATAGCTGAGGACGATCTACAAATGAGATAGTTTTTACTTTTTCGATTTTGGGTTCAGATTTTTTTAAAAATTCTTTAACTTTTCAGAGCCGGTTATGAAACTGAAACTTTCCTAATATAAAAAGAATATATCCAAAATTGAAAAGGTAAAAACTAGCGCAGTTGTGGATCGTCCTCAGCTATCATATGCAAAAAAAAGTCAAAATATTAAATATCGAGCGAGGTATTTGAAAAGAACGCCCCCATAGACTTAACATTATCATCCGGGTCTTTTTCAATCAGTCATGTGGTGTCTTAAAATCTAAAATCCATTCATTTTTTATTAAAATATTGCTTTTGTGAAGGTACAAAATATTTCTGTAATAAATAATGAAATGCTTACAGGCTATCCAAAAGTCAATATCGATGATTTTGCAAATATATTTAATAAATGGAAGTACGTAAGGAAACACACCTTAAACGTTTACAGTTATTCTAATCCATTTTGCGTGAAGTAATCTACGTTCATCTGCAATTACAATTATGTAACTTACTTTATCAAAAAGTGATTCATAATTTCACACGGAAAAAAGTATCACCAAACTATCAGATTAAATGCAAATAACAGTTTATCCTAAATGACCCATTCACTTGAAATTAAACACGTTACACGTGGTTGTATGTCTTCAAGTGATTTTTAATTTGACGTTTTATTTAATTTCTTAAAAATCTTTTACTAATTAATTTGTTCTTTCGTTATTTAAAATAAAAGTTATGCCAATTTGTAACATTTACGATTAGTTTGGCAATTTATATAGTACTAGCATTCTTCGCCCGCTACGCTGGTTGATTTCTCCAAAGGAATCTTGAATCAAATTCCAGTAATGTTAAAATAATAATAATAATAATAATATCTAATGAAACATCAATAATTTTTATCTTATTCCTATAGTCTTACATTACGCTGTTCAAAATCGATGTTGACATAATAGACATTATAGATCTAAAATGATAGAAGTAACTTTGTTTAACTATTTTTTAGCAGATCTGTTATCTTGAATTTCCCGCTTCTACCTAAACCTGCCGCTAAGATATGGCGAAATATCTCAGAGGCACTGTAGGCGTATATTCTGAAATGATGTTCAGACAGCTTTCTAATTCCATATCACATGAGGGGTGAAGGCCTAATTTAGAAAATTGCCCCCCCCCCTCCCCACAGAGTTCGAATTATTACGTCTCCCCGGTGTAAAATATTCTCTCTTTGAAAATCTCAAATATTATAACTAATATTTATCAGAGGTCGTAAAAAAAATCAAGCTGTAATGATAAAACGCTACTATTTCTAAAAAATTCGAGCAAATTAGGATGCGGGAAGAAAAGTTCATAATATGAATGAGCGGTCCGAAGGTTTTACGATGATATGTCACATGACGGACCCCAAAAAAGATTGGAATTTTCGACCCCCACTTTAATCCCCTCGTAGATGAAAATTTTAAAATCACTGAAACACATCTTTAATTAATTTTTTAATAGATTTATTTTCTACGGTTTCGCACTTTTACTTGAAATGACTGCTGAGATGTGCCAAATGTTCTAAATTGTTCGATCCCCCCCCCCTTTTAACTCCCTGAGGGGGGCAATTTCTAAAATCACTGAAATATGTGTTTAATTATTTTTTCGTAGATTTTTTTTCTGGATTTCCAGGTTGCTCCCTCAAATGGCTGCTGAGATAATAGGAAGATGTTCCAGAATTTTTTACCCCCCCTTCGTTCCCCCCCTTAGAGGGGGAATTTTCAAAAATCCCATCTTAGTTTACGCTCGCATCATAAGAAGTATATTTTCCCCAATTTTCATGTTTCTACGTTTAGTACTTTGGGCTGAGCGTTGATTATATGTCAATCAAGACAAACTATTTTATATACGTATAGATATCGAAATGGGTCAATGGGATTATCAAATACACCCAAATTAAATAATAGAGCATTCTATAACAGGGCATTACTATGAGTTAAAAAATATTTAAATTTAAGTTTAAATTTTATTTTGTAATTGCAATGCATTTTATTTAAATAATTTGCCCATGTTTTATTTTCATATTTCATAATATGAATATCCACGATGGGTAAGTGTTAAGGTGGCCCCCAAAGACAAGTTTTTATAATTCTAGCATATCGGTAAATAGGATAACGCGTTAAGCACCATGGTAACCGTCACTGACTTTTTTTTTTTTTTTTTTTTTTTTTTTTTAGGTCTCGTCCGTCACCAGTAACGGACTGTGTAAAATGCAACATAAAACTAAAAAATATATTGTTTTAAGTATTTATTAAGAAAGTATTACCCTAAAATAATTAAAAGTTAAGCAAATTTTTAAAAAAAAATTTCAGTAATTACGTAAAACAATATGCATTTATAGATTTATACCATATTTTTGACTGCCTGTCACCGGTGACTGACGCGGCCTAAACAACAAAGAGTTCAGTGTCAGTCATCGATGACTACCGTAAAATGGCGTGAATAGGAACAGTGGGGTGAATAGGAACGAAACTTCCCGGTCATACAAATAAACGCATTATAAATATATGTGATGATATTTTTAGTTGCCATTTTTTTCATAAGAAGGTTATAACATTAAGAGTTGGGAAATTCAGTTTTGACATGTTTATATCACTACTGGGTTACATAAAATAATTTCAAGAGGATCCTCAAAAACCTCATTTTTTCAACGTCTTCAAAACTTTGTATGTAACTACAGTAGTTTTCGTATTCTAAACCTAAGGGAGTTGATTTTTAATTAATAATAGACCTGTAAATGATATGCTGTATTAAATTCTACTTATTTCTAAACTACATAATGAAAAATGAAGAATGGCTTGTAACATCAGAGGTTTGGGATTTACGGGGTGAATCGGAACAGGTTTTCTCTCATGGTTTATTTTTCTATACAGTAATAGTTTCACGAAAAATAATACATGAAAAAATATGTATGAACATGTATTGTAACAATATATATATATATATTTTTTTGTTGTTCTAATTACTTGAAGAGTTTATAAATGCCAAGAAATTACTTGGTTAAACAAAAAAGTCAACGCTTAATCCAACAAACATAGAACACACAATAAAAAAAATTAAAATTAGCAAATTAGTTATAAAAACTGCACAGAATTATTTCCCTACATCCACAACATTAAACAAACATCTCAAAATGAAAAACCAATTAAAAAAGAGAAGGATGCAAACAGTACTAGGGACTGGGGATGAGGGCGTATTAGTAGATCGTTTTAATACATGCAGCGATTGGGGCTACCCAGTGACTACTAGTAGTGGATAACACAGAACAGAGCTCAATTTGTATTAAATTCTACTTCTGCAATTCGAATATAATTTCTTAAAATAAATTTGATTTTTTCTTGATTTTAAAGTTGTTTTCTAATTTTTAAAAAGGCATATCTTTACTTGTATATAAAATAAAGGCTTGGTTTCACAGTAACTACGTGTTCCTATTCCTCCCTTATCATTATTACCTATTTTTATTAACTCTATTTAAGTTTGAATAGAAATAAATAAAGATCATAACATTTGTTCCGATTCACCCCGCAGATAGGGGTGAATGGAACAGCATTAAAAAAATAAATAATAAATATATAAACAGTAAAAATGTTTCGTTTTTGCTTAAAATGTAAAGAACAAAACAAGACCGAAGTTTGTAGTACAAAAATTAAAAAATTAAAAAATCAGTTGTTGCTTTTTTTTAACATTAAAGTTGAAAAGTGTTCCGATTCACCCCATTTTACAGTAATGTGGCAATTAACGTATTAAAAATCGATTTTAAAATTTCATCTTTGTGTGCGAAAAAAAAAGGTTGAGTTAAAGCGTGTAATAAGAATGCATTCCACGTCTAAGTTTTAACGTTACTGAGATAAATATGAGACTACACTGACCAACAACCATAGATATAAGTACTGTTTCCGTACTTATCTTGATTTATCCTAAAACTTTTGAAAAAGCTTTTCAATCTCTGTTCTTTAAAGTCAAACTCTCATGTGATGCTAATAGAGAAAACTAATGGATTTTGTCATAAAAAATATCTTTCTATCGTTTTATTGATCATCGATATCTTTTTAGACCCAGGAAATTGCCTAACTACTAACAAAGAAGACATAAAATTTAGATCTGGAGATTTTTATGGGGGGATATTTTTGTCCTTTTTTTTTTAGACTTTTAATGTCTTCGGTCGATAAACGAGCTTCAACTCCTAACTAGCTTCAATGTGAACGCTTTGACGCAATTATTGCAAATTGCTTCGAGATTTATGTCTCCTCTGAGATTTTAATTTACATATTTATTGATAATAGAAATTAGTTACAGGCTAAGAACTGATATATAATATTTTATTTTGTGCTTGTCAGTTAAATGGGCTTTGGCGTAAAAAGAAAAAAAAAACTTTATGAAATTCAAGACTTAGAAAGTATGATTTTTTGACTAAACAATCTAAATAGTTATGAAAACAAACTCAATGAACATGGTTCGGCAGTTCACTATAATAAGGGTTTTAATGGTATTAAAAAAAGTTTTGCGAAGGAGGATTAAAGGCACTTAAAGCGATAAGTATACTCCAAATCTTAGTAATACTTCAAAAAATAAGATTTGTTGCCGAAAGATGTTAAAAATAAAAAAAAAATATATAATAAAAATTGAAAACTAATTTTTTGGGGTACTTTTCTGTTTTCGTGGCCATGGTGTTGTTTAAAAAAACGTGGTGCTTTATATCAGAAAGTGAGATTTGCTGCCAAACGGTAAAAAAATGAAAGAAATGAAAGAAAAGAAAGAAAGAAAGAAAAAAACAAATTGAAAACAAACTTTTATGAAGAGTTTTCTGTTATCATAACTTTGGTGCTGTTTAGAAAAGCTCGGCGCAATATATAAGAAAAAGAGATTTGTGGGCAAACAATAATACAAAACTAGTCAAATGCGTCAGTTCCAAAACTTTCTTCTATCTCATACATGTTAATACTTCAAAATTCGTACAATAGATCTCACACGCAGGGATGTAGTCGTAAAATAAACAGTGAGTATACTCTCTAAGCAGATGGTATACGCGCAAGACAGAGGGTATACCCTAGAGTGTATATACTATAGCTTTCATGTGAAACAGATGGTATACGGTATTTCTTGAAAAAATCCAGAAGATATACGGCGTATACCCGCGTGTACCCTCCACTTCATCCCTACTCACACGATATACAAAGGAAATACACTAGAACCCCGATAAGCCGGATCGGGTTTTTCGCTTTTTTTTTTTTCAAGTTTGAGAAGCGATTGGCTAATTTCTTTAACATTAACTTGTTGCATCGTCATATTCTGAATAATAAAACAAAAAAATTTTCGCAAATCGCTTCTCAAAGTTGAAAAAAAAATGAAAAACCGATCCGGATTATTGGGGTTCTACTGTACTTTTCTTCTTCTATTAACTTAATTAGCCCCTCTCAACCCCCCCCCCCACGCTCTTATAATATTTGTAAATGTTTAATTATCTGTAAATATATGTCGAGAGATCAATAGTCTTTATTACTTTACCCAACTTTTACTTTGAGCTTTTCACGTTTCATAGTTTAAGAGTAAAATGACGGACAGAGCACGGAGTAATCTTAGACTGGTTCCGTTTTCACTATTTAAGTGGGAAACCCTAATAATTTATTTTTAAAGCAATTTGTCTGAAAGCTGTACTTCAATTTGCTTTTGAGTTATTAATTTTTTTATAGTTTTTATTTATTTATTTTTATGTTTTTATTTATTTATTGTTATCAAAGTGTTCCATTTCTGTTGAAAATAAAAGTAAAATAGTAGATTACTGTATCTTTTTGTTGACAAAATAAATAAATAAATAAAGTGGCTTACGTAACAACCGATTTTTAAATTAAATAAATTACATACTCCATGGATTAAACATGGACCAAACAGAAAACGCATAAAATCCGGACAACACAAGGATTTAGATATGTCTCAAATATCTTTGTACCGAGAGCAACAACCATTTTCCAAATGATAAAACAATAAAATCTGTCGTGCGACATGTATATTTTTCTTCTTGCGCTTTTTTTCTCAAAACAAAAAATTCCTTACATTACATACTATTCTCTGTTTTACCCCTGTTTTTGTAGAAAAATTTGGAGTGTACAGGCGAGCAAAAAGAGAAATGAAAACTAAAAACAATTAGTAATTTCTTTTAAAGTAGCTTACTAGGAAAGCTTATTTATTATACTTAAATATTTGGTAACAAGAAATAAAACAATTTACAGGAAATTTTCTCATCCTTACAAGCGTACATAAAATTTTTTACGAGAAATAAAATACACGATTTGCTGTTTTTATTGCACAGATATGAAAGTATGCCGATCGATGACTCCCCAAATGCTGCTTCCTGCAGGCAGAAAGGCTTGAAATAAAAACTGTTGCAAAACTTCTTTTGATTAACTCAGGTGTTTAGGAAGAGCTTTTTATCTTCAAATATGTTAAAAAGAAACGATTATGCCGTGCTAATTCAGAAAACTGATGGATTTTGC
Source organism: Maratus speculifer (assembly GCA_964019185.1). Classification (NCBI taxonomy): domain Eukaryota; kingdom Metazoa; phylum Arthropoda; class Arachnida; order Araneae; family Salticidae; genus Maratus; species Maratus speculifer. Next base: position 99,058,529 of record OZ025302.1, read on the forward strand.
CACTAACAAATTTCTGTAAATTATTTTATTTGTGATTGATATCCTTTCAGGCACAAACAGTTGTGTAATTATAAGAAAATATTCGATCAAGTGCAAATTTTTTCAAGCGTATAAAAGGGTTCTGCAAAGGAAATTTATTAATAATTAACTGCATCAGAAACAAAAAGTATTTAGTAAAAGAATACGACTTTATATAAAAAAGAAATTCTTTATAAATATTAATAAGGCATCATAAATTCTATGAATTATTTATTAATAACTGTGTTCAATAATTCTATGCTATTGGAATGAGAAACTTTTAATATTTATCTCCTTGGTTTTTCCTTGCCTAAAACAAATAACTTTACAAATGTAAATGTGACATTGTGCTAAACGCGCTTCGAAAGGAGACCGCAAATTTGTGACACAATATATATTCGTGACGCGATTACTAAACAAGTTTTATTTAATATATCGGAAAATTACCGACACATTTTTTTTTCAAAAATAATTATAAGTATTCATTAGCTGATTCCGCATCGTTTGATGCGCGATGTGCCCTTCGGCTCTACGGCGAGCCGCGGAAACTTAGTAAAATTTTATTTATAAAAGAAAATCTACAATACAATAGTTAAGAGTGGACTTTACACTGTGGTTTACTATATGAATATTGAGGCAAGCTCAGAATTATTGTTTGTAAATTTGCTAAACAGTGTACTATTAGATAAAATATAACAGTTTAAAATATACATACCATTTTGTATGACGTTAATCTTTAGAAACAATAATAAAATTATACCTAATTATTAATAATAAATTTTTCATTGATATATATTTATATAAATTTAATTATTAATTTAATACATTATTTTAAAAATATAAAATATACATTTTATCTTTTATTTAAACTCCTTATTTAATTTGGATAATTTTATCATTGTTTCTGATGTTTAAACGTCATACAAAATGGTATGTAGATTTTAAACTGTTATATTTTATCCCGTTGTACACTGTTTAGCAAATTTATAAAAAAATTAGTCGTTGGGGGCCACCGTAATACTTACCCATCATGGATATGTATATGAAAATAAAACATGTGAAAACTATTTACACAATGCATTGCAATTCATAAATAAAATTTAAATATTGTTAATATACATATTAAAGAACTGCTGATGTACCAATTATATAAAACGCCAAACTACTCAAGTAGTACCGAACTGCGTAAAAGAAACATCCTTATAACTCCAAAAATAATAATTCTATTAACTAACAATTAACTGCGTCGGATTAAGTGTCTCATTTCCAATTAAAATATACCTGTGAATTGAAATTTTAATGAAATACAGGGTCATGAAAAATCGAAGAATGTGAAAAACAGGATTACAAATATCTCGGCAACTAATAATCCAATCGATTTCGTTTTATATGCAAAATGTGTAAATGTGTGTTATTTTATTGCCTTTTACGTCCATTCCTTAGAACAAAAAAAATTCAAAAATTTTCATATACCTTTCATCAGAACGAATTTTTCGAGAGTCCGAAAAAAATAGTTCCGGATAATCGAGGTTGCTGATATTAAATAGGCTTCGTCCCATTCTTACTTACTAACTACATACAAAATTTCAAGTCTCTATCTCAATTCGTTCGGGAGATAGAGCGTTTACAGACAGACAGACAGACGGACGGCAAATTTTTTTTTTTCTAAAAATATGTTTTTCGGAATCTCCACTATCTAAAACGTGTAAATCCGTCAAAAAATTTTTTTTGATTTTCAAAACAATTGCAAGACTTACCCTATACTACGTATGATGGGTAAGTAAAAAGTCTGAGCTTGTCTCAATACTCATATACTCTACAATGAAGTTTTATCTTCAATAGAAAAAGTATTGCAATCGAAAAAAATTTCGACTGCCGTTTTTCGACGGATTTACGTGTTTTAGGGATCAGAGATTCCAAAAAACATGTTTTTTTACAAAATGTCTGTCTGTCCGTGTGCGTGTCTTTTTGTCCGTATATCGTCATTGCACCATCGAAAAAAGTACAAAAATCTGCATAGAACTGAACCAAATTTTTTATGTACGTTTTTGGCTATGGCGATCAGGCCTTCCTTCAATTTTGAAATATTCCATCGAAAGGGGGCGCTAGGATAGCGATTTTGTGCCATTTTCAATATTTTACCACCGAAAAGTGTATGAAGTATGCATAGAATTGAACCAATTTTTTGTGTAAGTGTTTGGATATGAGTAATTGGTCCTCCCTGAATTTGAAAAAAATCCACCGTAAGGCGGCGATTTTTGTGCCATTTTTAAAATTGTACCACCGAAAAGTGTATGAAGTTATGCATATAATTGAACCAAACTTGTTGTGTATGTGTTTGGCTATAGTCAGCAGGCCTTCCCTGAATTTGAAAAAAATTCGCCGGAAGAGGGCGCTATAATCGCGATGTCTGTGTTATTTTCATTACTGTACCTTCAAGAAGTGTATGAAATTATGCATAGATCTGAACTAAATTTTTTGTGTATGATTGTTTTTGGGTATGGCAATGAGAACCTCCCTGAATTTGAAAAACATCTGCCTGTCTTTTTTTGTCCAGCGGCTCGTGCAGAGACAGGATTTCACGTCCTTCTTATCCGGCCATTTGTAAATAGATGATGATAACAGAATAAGAGAAAACTATTAATTTTAATAAATATCGTGATCCACATTAACTCATTTTTACTCCGATTTATTCACTGAAGCAGAAATTCAAGATGAAAATCAAAATTAGTATGTATTGAATTAATAATATTAAAGTATTAACATGTGAAACTAATTTTTGAAATACTAAATTGCACGTTTAAAATAGAAGAAAGTTTGGGATTGGCACGTCCAACTAGTTTTTCTTTGCATAGGTAGCTTTATTATTTACGCACCCAACTTGTTGTGTGTTTACATATTTTGAAAACACATTATTGCAAATGAATGTTTATAATAATTTAAAAAAATTATTTACATACCAATCATCTTCATACAATAGAGATTAAAAGATTCTTACCTAAAAAGGAGAAAGAAAAAACAAATTAGTCTATTTTAAAATTCATACAATACTACATTCAGAATATTATTAGGGCCATTCCATGGTAAATTGCGTTACATTTAGAACAGTTTACTGCAGTAATTTTAATAATATAACACTAAAAAATATTCAAATTTTAAATTTACATGATTTGTCAATGAAACCTATTCAAGTCAATAAAGAATCAATAAAGTCAGTAAAGAGTCAATTTGGATGAAAATTACCTAAAAATTATAATGAAAATTGCACTTTATATGATAACTTACATTCCTTTTCAGTAATGGCAGTTATCACAGTCAATATAACTACCAAAATTTAAGAAATATCATTAAAATTAGGTAAATTTCATCTAAATTGTGCTTTGAATAAGTTTAACAAACCATGACAAATTAACATTTTGAATAATTTTTTTGTGTGTGTTATGTTACTAAAATTACTGAAAATAGTTTAAAATGTAACTTAAGTTACTATGAAATGACCCATTATGAAAGTATTATAAAAGAGAAAAAGTAAGTGAAAAAAATTAATACTGTGTTCAAATATAATAATCAATAAAAGTTACATCGTGTACGAAATTTTGATAAGTTGAGTCAGTCATATTCAATCTTTTTTAGGTGCGTTCGTAATTATGTAAATACGTAGCACCTATAGTGGTCGTTCAGTCCGTCCGTCTGTCCGCATATAACAACGCAAAAACTACCCAACCGAATCGGTTGAAATTTAAAATACATAATTATTACATAATTTTGTCGAGTCATTTCAAATTTTATGAAAATCGGATGCATAGATCAATTACAGGGGCAATCAAAAGTATTCCATTACATTACGTTCAATGGGGAAAAAAGTTTCAAATGCATTTTAATCGTTTGAAATTTAAAATACATAATTATTACACAATTTTGTCGAGTTATTTCAATTTTTTTGATAATCGGGTGCATAGATCAATTACAGGGACAATCAAAAGGATTCCGTTACATTACGGTCAATGGGGAAAAAGTTTCAAATGTATTTTATACGTTTGAAATTTAAAATACATAATTCTTACATAATTTTGTCGAGTTAATTCAAATTTTATTAAAATCGGATGCATAGATCAATTACAGGGACAATCAAAAGTATTCCGTTACATTAAGGTCACTGGGGAAAAATGTTTCAAATGCATTTTAATGGTGTTACACTGGTCATTCGAACTTAATAAAATTTATATGCAACAATAAATAACATATTATAATATACATTTTACATAATTTGTGGTGAAAAGAAAATTTGTTATTGATTTACAAGGCCACACAAAAGTATTCCATTACATAATGGTATAGGGAGAACATTGTTTGATGAGCGTTTTAATTGTAATTCACTATTTAAAATTTTATGAGATTGATATATGAGAGTAATATTTTTAAAATTTCGTTATCGTACGAACACACCTCATTTGCTGCGCTTCACGTGCAATTTCCAACTTGTTTTTTTTTTTTTTTTTTTTTTTTTTTTTTTTTTTTTCACGCGGGCTGCAAGCATAAATTTCAAACTTGAGGCGGCATTACACTCATAAAAAGGTAGAAAAAAAGCAGGAATTAAAATAACATATGTAGTTTAACAATGCAATGCTACAAAGTTAATATTATCTCAAAGTTTGTCGTGGAAGAAATATCAACAAAAATAGAGAAAAAACATTGCAAACACTGGCCATAATTAATAAATAAAGTAAATCACTCTGTAAAATCACCATAAAATGAAAAAAAAAAGTAGAGCGCGTTTCGGTGCCCTTACGGACACGTGTTGGTTTAGCTGATGAGAACTGTTATTGTTTTAACTCGAAACACGCTCTACTTTATTTTTCATTTTATGGTGATTTTACAAAGTGATTTAATTTATTTAAGTATCACCAAAAAAAAAATTAATATTCTTCTTTCCAAATAATAAACTTCGAAGTAGATTTCTATTGCAAATGCTGTAGAAATATGCCGAAAAGTTTGTTGTTTGAAATTTATGCTGTAAAATGTTTTCGGTGCCATTTTTTCTCTGCGACAAAAATTCAACCCTAAAAAGTACTTAATAGCTATATGATAGATAAAAAACATAATATCATAACAAACTGAATTTTCTAGGAAATTTTTACAAATAAATTCCATGTTTTTCTGAAAGAAAAAAAAATAAGTGGTAAAATATACTGTGCAAGTTTAATTTAGCATAACACATTTGATTACTGTTGAAGATTAAAAAGTATGCACATCTCTGTAGGACAAACAAGATTATATGCAAAAAGAGCTTTTGATTAGGGATACGGTTCTTAACACATATTTTAGTTAAAATCTTCTCTGTTATATATAATTATCTTCCGATAAAAACATATAAATCAACGCTGAATTCCATAAATATTTGTATAATAGTTATGTGCCTCAGGCCGCAGGTATAATATAGCTGAGTTGAGTCTTTCAATCTCCTTTAATTTCAAATGATTCTTTAATTTTTTTATGTAGCATAAAATCAAAACCTTAATAGAAAATTTTATGGATGTTTTGAAAAAAATGAATCTCATGATTTTTATGGGTAATCGATATTTTTTTATGCAAAATTCCTGACTTCAAGATATGGTTAAAGTTTGAATGACGGGGTTTTATGGTATACGTATAGTATTGTTACACATTTTTATCGCTTTGATAGAATCTTTGAATTTTATTACTATTGTCTTTTTATTTTATTTTATTTATTCTTTGTTTTTTGTTTGGGATATGGATTGCTTTGAAGTATTTATTGTTTTAAACTTCCAATGTACACAATTAAACTTATATATACAACTTATGTACACTTAAATAGTATAGAATAACTTATATACTCTTTCTTACAAATGTAGGTAGTGTTGTATTATTTTTACTATTAATATATATAGATATATAATCAAACATTACATATCATCTATGGGTGATACACAAAAATTTATGATCGCCACACAGCAACAAAAATTAATCAAACATTCGAAAACTTACAAATATCAATTCAACGGGTAATTCTTTGTTATAACGGTCCCTGAGTATTAATCACCAAGTGACCAAAATTTATAGGCAACTTAAGATTTCTGACATTTTAATAGCATATGCTGCATATAACAATGGTACAGTCATAAATGGCTTACATATAAGTTCGAAGGAAGTATTATTATAGTTTTTTTGGTCAAAATTGGATTTCAATATCTATAATTTTCAATTTTACCATGCGCAAAGCAAACATGCATTTTTGTTCAAATATTACTGGTATACATAGTTAAAAAATACAATTCAAATATTAATTTTCTATGTACAATATTCATTTTTCTGTTTAATATACTTAAGAATATACAGAAAGGAAAACAATCTTAAATAAACAGTCTTAAAACACAGAAAGTAAAATATTATTTGAATTTTAGTACTTTGAAAATGGATATGTTTTTGATCGTTTTGTCCCACTTGAAGATATTTTGTCCTCTTAATGAATCGATATGAATCCACGTCGATAATGATATACATACACACTCTTTAAAAATTTTAAAACAAAAATAAAAATATTTATTAAAAATATTTAAAGCTATACAATGAGCTCCAGTATAAAAATTAAAAAGTAAATAAAATGCATGTCTTGAATAGTTTATGGCTATGATAAAAATTTCTAACGGATCGATGATATCCCAAAGGTTTATCAATACTTCGATAAAAATGACAATGCGTAAGATATTTGATAAATCCAACGTCTTTGTCAAACCTTTGAATGTTTTTGCAGCTGAAAATCAAAATCTTAGCAGACTCTTGTAAAATGTTTCATAGATTTTTCCACAAAAGAAATACTTCTCGACGTTTTTAACGAACGTCAATATTTCTTGCAGGAAGAAATTTTTTTGCCACAAAAATAGTGTTAGAATTTGAATAAATTTTATAGGAGACATTTTCAGGTTACACATTTTTATGATCTTGTTAGGATATTTGAATTTTATTATTACAAAGAGGTAAATCAGGGCTTTCCTCTTGTAGAATATAAATGAAAACCATCATATATACTGTGACTTTGTTTTGTGTCAAAAGAAAAAATATATGTATAATAAATTGCATAGTATACTGTCCAGAGCGCTACGTCATTTTGTTTTAAATGATTTTTCATGCTAACGGGGCTGTTCACTCAGCTTCCGAATTCCCCACAATAATGTTAAGTCTACAGGCGTTTGATGAATTCTTATATTCAAACTATCTCCTCAGGCAATTAATATTTTAAACCGTTTTTACTTACCCATCATACGTAGCATAGGGTAAGTCTTGCAATCGTTTTGAAAATCGAAAAAAAAAAAAAATTTGAAGGATTTACACGTTTTAGACACTGGAGATTTCGAAAAACATATTTTTAGAAAAAAATTTGCCGTCCGTCTGTCTGTAAACGCTCTATCTCACGAACAAATTGAGATAGAGACTTGAAATTTTGTATGTACTTAGTATGTAAGAATGGAACGAAGCCTGTTGAATATCAGCAACATCGATTATCCGGAACTATTTTTTCCGGATTCTAGAAAAATTCGTTCTGATGAAAGGTACATAAAAATTTTCGAATTTTTTTATTTTAAGGAATGCATGTAAAAGGCAATAAATAAACACAAATTTTGCATAAAGAACGAAATCGATCGGATTATTAGTTGTCGAGATATTTGTAATCCTGTTTTCCACATTCTTCGATTTTTCATGATCCTGTATTTTATTCAAATTTCAATTCAGAGGTATATTTTAATTGAAAATGAGACGCTTAATCCCACGCAGCAAACTGTTAGTTAATATGATTATTATTTTTGGAGTTATAAGGATGTTTCTTTTACATAGTTTGGTACTTCTTGAGTAGTTTGGCGTTTTATATAATTTGTTGAAATTGGTGCATCAGCAATTCATTAATAGAGTATTACTATGTGTATTAACAACATTTAAATTTAGTTTTGGAATTGAAATACATTGCATAAATAGTTTTCACATATTTTATTTTCATATGCATATAAATGATGGGTAAGTATTACGGTGACTTCCAACGACTAGTTTTTATGTGTACTCTTTTTTAGAGAAGTCTATTTTTTATATCCTTGTAAAATAACATATTTTATTTCAGATTCTAAAATTATTTTTTTAAATTACATTTTAAATAATAGTTTCGGTTTGTATATTTTCGTTTTAAGTTCGAAGTAAATATTGTTATAGCTTTTTTTGTTGTTTTTTGTTTTGGTGGGGAGTGGTCAAAATTTGATTTCAAAGTGCATAATTTTATATTTTATCATGCCTGCAGAAAATATGAATTTCGTTCAATTATTTGTGACAAGAATAATTAAAAATTCAAATTCAAATATTACTTTTCTATCTGCAATATTCATTTTTCTGTGTAACATACTTAAGAATACACAGAAAGGGAAAAAAATCTTAATTGTGTATTTTTAAGTTTTGGTACTTTAAAAATGATTGTGTTTCTAACTTTTTCGTTCAGTTTGAAAGTCTTTTGTCCCCTTAACAAATCGATATGAATCCATGTCAATATTGGTATCCATACATATTCTCTAAATATTTTGAAACAAAATTTAAATGTTTCTTTAGAAATACATAAAGTCTTACAGTAAGCTCCCGTATAAAAATTAAAAAATAAAATAAAATGCATGTCGTGAATATTTTATGACTATGATAAAATTTTCAAGCCGATCAATTATATCACAAAGGCTTATCAATACTTCGATAAAAATGACAATGCATAAGATATTTGATAAATCCGACATCTTTGTCAAACCTTTGAATGTTTTTGCAGCTGAAAACCAAAAACTAAGAAGAATCTGGTAAAATGTTTCATAGATTTTTCCTTAAAAGAAATATTTCTCGATGTTATTATCGAACGTCAATATTTCTTGCAGGAAGAAAATTTCTGTGCAACAAAGATAGTGATAGAATTTGAATGAATAAATTCAAGAGACATTTTCAAGTTACACATTTTTATGATCTTGTTAGGATATTTGTATTTTATTATTATAAAGACATAAATCAGGGCTTTCCTGGTTATAGGATATAAATGAAAATCATATATATATAGTGTGACTTTGTTTTCTGTCAAAAGAAAAAAATATGTATAAAAAATTGCGTAGCATACTGTCCAGACAACTTTCCCTTGTTTTAAATGATTTTTCACGTTAACGGTACTGGTCATTCATCTTCCGAATTACCCACAGTAATGTTAAGTCTAGAAGCGTTTGATGAATTCTTACATTCAAAATATCTCCTCAGTAATACAATCTCCTCAATTAATATTTTAAATTGTTTTTCTATTATGTGTACTATTCTTTAGGGAAGTCTTTTGTTTTATGTCTTTAAAAAATAGCATATTTTATTTTAAATTTAAAAATTATGATTTAAAATTATATTTTAAATAATACTTTTGGTGTATATTTTCGTTTTAAGTTCTAAGTAAATATTGTTATAGTTTCCTTTTTTCTTTTCTATTTTTTTGTTAAATTTTGAATTCAAAGTGCATAATTTTCAATTTTATCATGCACACAGAAAACATGAATTTCGTTCAAATAATAGTGACGTGAATAGTTAAAAATTAAAATTCAAGTATTAGTTTTCTATCTGCAATATTTATTTTTAGCTCACAGGCTATCATATCCTGAGAGCTTATGTGCCCGTCCGTTCTGTATGTACGTGCGTAACGCGATAACTCATGATACAAATATCCGATCCACATAAAATTTTGTATATGAGTATATCGCGATAAGGCGCTTCCCTGATTAATTTTTGGAGTTCATTCGATATGTATAACAGGGGAGACGGGGGGTCGTGCTCCCCCCCCCTTTAATTGATATAAATGGGTTTTTCATGCAGAATTAGGAGTTTTAGATATAGGATCATTCTGGTTGGGCGCCTCCGTGATTGGTATTAGGTTTTCATTGAATAAGTATATACAGGGGGGATGGGGGTTCTAATGCCCCTCTCTTTAATTTATATAAATGGGCTTTTCATGCAGAATTATCAAATTTCGTTCAAATCTCTAAATAGTTTTGGAAGTTTAATGGTTAAGTATAAAAAAGGGGGATAACTTCTCTTAAATTATATAAATGGGTTTTTATTAAGAATTTTCCGATTTGCTCTGAATTTTGGATATAGATTTTTTATATCATAAAGTATGTCCCTGATTAGTTTAGGGGGTTCAATAATTAAATATAAAAGGGGAAAGGGAAGTTGTTTCCCCTCTTTTAATTTTTTCCCGAACGGAATTAACCCTTGAAAATATAAGGCTGTAATGCACAATTAGTATGCGTAGCCAGTGAGCTCAATGCCATCAGTTTAACTGGGCAGTATTCTTCTTATTCTGTATAATGTACTTAAAAATACACAGAATGGAAAAAATTCTTAATTGTATATTATTTGAGTTGTGGTACTTTTAAAATGGTTGTGTTTCTAACTTTTTCGTCCAACTTCAAGATCTTTTGTACCCTTAACAAACCGATATGCATCCACGAGGATATTGGTATCCAAACCTATTCTCTAAATATTTTAAAACAAAATTTAAATGTTTCATTGAAAATATTTAAAGTCTCTCACTGAGCTCCGGTATAAAAATTAAAAAATAAATAAAATGCATGTCGAATAGTTTGTGACTATGATAAAAATATCTAACCGATCGATGATATCCCAAAGGCTTATCAATACTTCGATAAAAATGACAATGCGTAAGATATTTGATAAATCCGAAGTCTTTGTCAAAACTTTGAATGTTTTTGCAGCTGAAAATCAAAATCCTAGCAGAATCTTGTAAAATGTTTCATAGGTTTTCCATAAAAGAAAGATTTCTCGACGTTATTATCGAACTTCAATATTTCTTGCAGGAAGAAAATTTCTGTGCAACAAAGATAGTGATAGAATTTGAATAAATAAATTTTATAAACTGCATTTTCAAGTTACACATCTTTATGATCTTGTTAAGTTCTTTGAATTTTATCACTGCAAGAGGATAAATCCAGGCATCCTTTGTCAACAGAATATACTAGATTAAAACCAATATATATACAGTGTCTCACATAAGTGATGGGACACTTGTGCTTTACAAAAGGAAATTAATCAAATAAATTAAAAAAACATGTACACATTTTTTTGTGAGTGTGTTTCATACTTAAATTTAGTAAAGATTATTACATAACATACATTTTGTCAAAATATTAAAATATTAATTTAATAAAAATACAAATGTTTAGAACGGAGCAAAAAATAGCTCACAGAAGTGATGGGACACCATTATATATGCAACAAAAATCGTCTGAAATAAGCAATAAAAATATTTTTTGGGGTTTTATTTTTACTTAAAAGCAATTGGCAATAATTTATAAAATCGTCTGCAGTATCTCTCTCCAGTTTGTTTTGGAATTTTTGTGTTTTTTAGCTCTGTGTAGCCATGAATGCTAAACGAAAAGAAGCTTCGCCTGAAATTCGAAAATTAGTTATTAATTTGCATATTGAACATGGAAAATCTATTAGAAAAACTGCTGAAACAATTAACTTGAGTCGTTCAACAGTTTTCAATATCATTAAACGATATAAAAAGAATCATATGATTCAGGATAAAAGAAGACCTGGCCGATCATCAAAGCTATCCAATGGAATAAAGCGAATTATCGTTCGAAATATTAAAAAAAAATCCAAGAAATAGTGCTTCAAAAGTTGCTGCTGATTTACAAGCATTATGTGGAATAATTTTTAATCCTGAGACTATTAGAAGGGTAATTCGATCTGCTGGATATCACGGTAGAGTGGCCAGGAAAAAATTCTTCGTAAGTGAAAAGAATAGAAAACTCAGACTAGCTTTCGCAAAATCCAACATAAATAAGAATTCTGATTACAGGAATAAAGTTATATTTGCTGATGAGAGTAAATTTAATATATTTGGTTCTGACGTTAGAATCTTCGTGTGGAGAAAACCCAGGGAAGAATTTCGCAAACAGAACTTGGTACCAACAGTAAAACATGGTGGAGGAGGAGTTATGGTATGGGGGTGTATGTCGTCCGCTGGTTCTTGTTTTTATTGACAGTATAATGGATCAGTACAAGTATATTGATATTTTAAAGCAAAATTTGAAATCTTCAGCACGAAAATTGAACCTTCATAACGATTTTAAATTCTACCAGGACAATGACCCTAAGCACACTGCTCTGAACGTTAGACTCTGACTGCTATATAACTGTCCTGAAATAATAAAAACACCACCACACTCTCCAGACTTAAATCCCATAGAGAATATTTGGCAAGAATTGGAATCAAGAATTCGCAAACACACCATTTCTTCAAAACAACAACTAAAATCGGTGCTTCAAGAAGAATGGGGTAAAATCATTCCAGAAATTACAAAAAAATTAGTTGAATCCATCCCAAAAAGATTAAATCATGTTTTAAAAGTAAAAGGAAATCCAACAAAATATTAAAACCTTTTAAAAAGTAAAATTTTTGGATAAATATTTGATGGAAAAGTAAGTGTCCCATCACTTATGTGAGCCATTTTTTGCTCCGTTCTGAACAATTGTATTTTTACTAAATTAATATTTTAATATTTTGACAAAATGTATGTTATGTAATAATTGTTACTAACTTTAAATATGAAACACACCCAAAAAAATTTTGCGCATGTTTGTTTATTTATTTTATTGCAGTTTCTTTTTATAAAGCACAAGTGTCCCATCACTTTTGTGAGACACTGTATATATTATTTCTGATGTTAAGAGTGCTGGTTACTTAGTTTCTGAATTCCCCTCAGTAATGTTAAGTCTATAGGCGTTTGATGCATTCTTATATTCAAAATATCTCCTCAGGAAGTTAATATTTTAAACTCGTTTTCTTTTCTATGTACTTTTTTTAAGAATGTTGCTTTTTTTCCTTAGTTTCAAGGTATTTCTAAAAGTTATGCTTAATTTTATATGAAGTGTAACATTTTGATACCAGTTTATCAGTTAATATTTATTATATATAAATATTAAATTAAGCAAACATTTTAGAAATATTTAAAAAAAAAAAAAAAGAAAAGAAAAGAAAAAAGAGGCATTGTTTAAGAATGGTTTGGTTTATTTTTGTCGTCCGATTATCTACACTAGAGATATAGGACCAGGGGGGGAGTGCCCTTCGAGGGGGTCTTTCTAAAGGCACCTAACCCGTATTTACGCAAGAATTGAAGAAAACCACGAAAACTCCGAACGGTTAGACCGACGGTCGCGATTAAGTTCGAACCCTGTACCTGCCGTCTACCAGTTGAGAGGTCAGAACCTCTCGGCAACTGGTGAGGTCCGTTTAAGAATGGAACACTAAAAAAATAATTTCAAAATATTGATTTCCTGAGGATATATTTTGAATAAACATTTGCATCAATTGCCCATGAACTTCATAAACGCAATAGTCAAAATTTGATTTTAATCATCATAATTTTCTGTTTTTCATCATGCGCACTGCAAATATGTATTTTCCTTCAAATATTAGTGACATGAATAATGAAAAATTACAATTCAAATACTTTTCTTCCATATGCAATATTTATTTTTCTGTGCAATATACATAAGAATACGCAGAAAGGTAAAAAAAAAAAAAAATAATTGTATATTATTGAGTTTGATACTTTGAAAATGGTTGTGTTTCTAACTTTTTCGTTCAACTTGAAGATCGTTTGTCCCTTTAACAAATCGATATGGATCCATGTCAATATTGGTACCCATACATACTCTCTAAATATTTTACAACAAAATTCAAATGTCTTACTTTAAATGTCTTAAATACTTAAAGTCTTACAATAAGTTTCAGTATAAAAATTAAATAATAAATAAAATGCATGTCGTGAATATTTTACTATGATAAAAATTTTTAACCGATCGATGATATCCCAAAGGCTTATCAATACTTCGATAAAAAATGACAATGCGTAAGATATTTGATAAATCCGACGTCTTTGTCAAAACATTGAATATTTTTGCAGCTGAAAATCAAAATCTTAGAAGAATCTGGTAAAATCTAAGAAATATTTCTCGATGTTATTATCGAACGTCAATATTTCTTGCAGGAAGAAAATTTCTCTGCAACAAAGATATCGATCGAATTTGAATGAATAAATTTTATAACATACATTTTCAAGTTACACATTTTTATGATCTTGTTAAGTTCTTTGAATTATATCACTACAAGGGGATAAATCCAGGCTTCCTTTGTTGCAGAATATAGATTAAAACCATCATATACAGGGTGTATCTAAACTACTGGGCCAAACTTTAAGGGGTGATAGTACACATAAAGACAAATAATATTAAATGGGAAACTAAGGGTCCCAAACGTCTTCCGATGGAGATAGGCGCCATGAAAGTTTAGGGTCTGAAATTTGAAATGATTATAAAAAAAGGAAAAATTGGTCGATTCGTTTGCGGTTTTCACGAAAACTATTGTTTATGTCAATATTGTCTTGAAAATAAATTATAAAGATAAATTTCAAAAAATGCCGATAGAGGGCGCTTTAGACTTTGGAGTAAAGAACAACTATTTTTTACCGTTATTTTTTGCATCTCATTAATTTTTTTTAGTAGTTTAGACATAAACTTAAATTTTGAGCTCAAAATCTGTGGTTAAGCAGCGAAAATTGAATTGTGTTCAATTGGAGTGGGTAGGTTCAAATTTCAAATGATAATAAAAAACAGAAAAATTTGTCAATTGATTTGCGGTTTTTACTAAAATTATTATTTATGTCAGTATTGTCTTGAAAATAAATTATACAGATAGATTTCAAAAAATGTCGATAGAGGGCGTCTTAGACTTTGGAGTAACGTACAACTATATTTTACCGTTATTTTTTGGATCTCATTAAATTTTTTCCAAGCTTAGACATAAACTTAAATTTTGTGCTAAAAATCTGAATCGTTGAGAATGGTTAAGTAGCGCTAACTGAACTGTGTTCAACGGGGGTGGGGAGGTTCAAATTTCAAATGATTATAAAAAACGAAAAATTGGTCGATTAGTTTGCGGTTTTCTCTAAAACTATTCTTTATTCCAATATTTCCTTAAAATTAAATTTTAAAGATAAATTTGAAAAAATTCCGTTAGAGGGCGCCTTAAACTTTAGAGTAACCAACAACTATTTTTTATCGTTATTATTATTATTATTATTTTTATCTAAATAAATGTTTTAAAAGCTTAGACTTAAATTTTGAGCTCAAAATCTGAATCGTTGTGAGTAATTAAATAGCGAAAAATTGAACTGTATTCGTAGTGTGGGAAGGGTAACATTTCAACTCCTAAGCATAGTTCAGTTTTGCTTCTTAACCCCTTCCAACGATTCTGAATTTGAGCTCAAATTTAAGCCTAAGCTTTTGCAAGCATTTAATTAGATAGAAAAAATAACAGTTAAAAATTATTGTTAGTTACTCTAAAGTTTGAGGCGCCCTCTAACGGAATTTTTTGAAATTTATCTTTAAAATTTATTATCAAGGAAATACTGACATAAAGAATGTTTTTAGAGAAAACCGCAAACGAATCGACCAATTTTTTTGTTTTGTATAATCATTTTAAATTTGAACCTCCCCACCCCCATTGAACACAGTTCAGTTAGTGCTACTTAACTATTCTCAACGATTCAGATTTTCAGCACAAAATTTAAGTTTATGCCTAAGCTTGGAAAAAATTTAATGAGATGCAAAAAATAACAATAAAAAATTGTTATGCGTTTCTCCAAAGTCTAAAGCGCCTTCTATCGACATTTTTTGAAATTTATGTGTTTAATTTATTTTTAATACAATGCTGACATAAAGAATAATTTTAGTGAACACCGCAAATCAATTGACCAATTTTTCTGTTTTTTATAATCATTTGAAATTTGAACCTACCCACTACCATTGAACACAGTTCAGTTTTCGCAACTTAACCACAGATTTTGAGCTCAAAATTTAAGTTTATGTCTAAACGCCTAAAAAAATTAATGAGATGCAAAAAATAACGGTAAAAAATGGTTGTTCGTTACTCCAAAGTCTAAAGCGCCCTCTCTTGGCATTTTTCGAAATTTATCTTTATAATTTATTTTCTAGACAATAATGACATAAAGAATAGTTTTCGTGAAAACCGCAAACGAATCGACCAATTTTTCCATTTTTTATAATCATTTGAAATTTTGGACCCTAAACTTTGATGGCGCCTATCTCCTTCGGAAGACGTTTGGGACCCTTAGTTTCCCATTTAGTATTATTTGTCTTGATGTGTAGTATCAACCCTTAAAGTTTTGCCCAGTAGTTTAGATACACCCTGTATATTACTCCTGATTTTAAGAACACACACTATTGACAGGAAAAGACCCGGATGATAATGTAAAGTCTATGGGGGCGTTCTTTTCAAATATCTTGTCAAATTTTAATATTTTGACATGATTTTTTTGCATATGAGAGCTTAGGACGATCCACAACAGAGCTAGTTTTTACTCTTCGATTTTGGTTATATTCTTTTTATATTACAGTAGTTTCAGTTTCATAACCGGTTCGAACCGGTTCTGGAAATTAAAGGTTTTTTTTTTTAAATCTGAAACCAAAATCGAAAAGCTGTAATAGTCTGATAGTCCTATTTAAGTGAATTAGAAGATATAAATTTCATATTTTGCTTGGTTCACGGCTTTATGGAAAATGTCCTACCAATCAATAATGTCACAAAATCTGTGACTTATTCTTCAATATCTCGATAAAAATGACAGTGTGTAAGGTATTCTGAGAAATTTTGTGTCGTTGTTAAAACTTTCAAAGTTTACACAGCTTAAAGTCAAAAACCTAGAAGAAGCGTGTAGAAATCTCATGGGCTTTTCCATAAAAGAAATATTGGTACTACTTGGTTATCCCGTCGACCAATTTTGCCAAACTATACAAATCACCAAACTGTATGCCAAATTTTATAAATTGGCAGAATTTTTATTTTTAATAACGGAAAAGAAGTAAATTTTTAAAACAAAATCAAAATACAAATAAAAAGTTGAATAAAAATCACTTGATGACGTAATAACCACGTGTATCGTAGTTAATTATAAGTGAATATGACATTTACAATCGTCCATTATTGACATGTATCTTATAGTTTGGCGATAATTTTTTGGTCAACGGGATAACCAAGTAATATCAAAATATTTCTCATCTTTGTATGAGCAGTCGATATTTTTCGGAAAAAAGAAACATACCTGCGGCAAGATACAGGTAGAATTTGAATGAAGTATTTTTATTAAAGACATAATCGCGTTTTGCATGTTTATCTTTTTTTTAAGTATATTTCAATTTTACTATTGATATTTCTTTTCCCTCTGTATATATAAACATTGATGTTTCACGCGTCACTTTTCAGCATGTTATTAAGCAGTTATACCACCAAGGAGTGGGTTATTAAATCACTAATCCACGCGAAAAAAACGTTCATACTCTTCGGATGGCCTCCATGAATGCGAACATTCCCAACAAAAAATAATTTTAAAATTATCTGAAGAAAATGGAAAAAAGTGTGAAAAAATCCTGCTGATTTACCTTTAAAATATCTGCAGAATTTTATAAGATATTCTTATAAATATCTGCTATAAACAGGCCAATTGTCTACATATTTTCTAAAAATTTTTTGGCTAAATGCCTACACATTTTTGCTAGTGGGGTTTTATCTTTTAAATAGTACTGTGTGCGTAAAATAACATTACTATCCTATCAAGATGTCTAAATTTTTAAAACTGTGATTTAGCTTGGAAAAAGGTTTTTTTTTTTTTTTTTTTTTTTTTTTTTTATTATTATTTGGAAAAAATAGTTGTTGTTCTCCGTAGAGAATTGGGAAATCTAAAGTATATCTGAATCTTTTTATATTTTTATTGGTTGAATTCCGCAACTTATTTAATTTTATTCATTTCTTTAATGGTCCAAGTTTAGTGTCCAAAAATGGATCACTTCTGTTTTTTATTTTATTCGTTTTCTGATTGGTCCAATTTTAATGTCTAAAAATTGAGTACTTCTGTTGCCACAATGATAAAAAGAGTAATAAAAACTTTTTAAAAAATTAATAATTAAAAAAAATGTGATTGAGATTTTAAACAAATTTCATTAAAAAATGCATTTTTTTCTCTACGCAATGGTGAAAAACTTTAAAATGTGTGATATTTAGAAGTTGAAAAATTTTCAGTTCCAAAAAATGTAAATTTGAAATGTTAATAATTTTTTTTTTTTTGTGATGGGTCCAGGAATATAAATGTTTAATCCATGTCGTACGTAATATGGGGCGTTCAGAAGTCAGTCTGATGATCTCCATCCAATAAAAATGCACATTTTAAACAGTTAAAATTGTCTATCTTTAATCTACTGTTTTTTGTTTTTCTTTATCATTGATTTAGGAATATTGATGTTTAATGCACGGTGCAAGTAATATATGACTTGTTATGATCATCCTAAAAATGACGTTTATTATTACTATTATTTTAAATATAGAATTTATTTATACTTCTTTAAAATTTGAGTCTTTAAAAATATCATTTTCCAAAAAGTTGTTGAAATTTGTTAAACGAATTTAATATTTCCAACTGAGCGAAGAATCGCCCATGGCAATAAGGTTATCTGAGGGGAGAATCACATCCGGATATCGCCCTGTTCGCTTAACTGGTAAAGCATTGACCTTGTAAGCTAAGTATCTGGGTTCGATTCCCGGCCTGGTCAATTTTTCGCTCAGCTGGAAATATTCAATTCGTATGATAAATTTCCAATCAGTTAGGTTGTGTTAAGAAAATAATAGAAATTTGTTAAATTACTTTTTTTTTTTTTTTTTTTTTTTTTTTTTTGAAGAAAACACAAAACACACTCACACATATATAATATGTATCAATCAACTGATAAATTTTTCATTGTATTTCTCATCAGTCTGTGCTGTCTGATTGCTGGCCGATGACGTTCCCCAATAAGGTTTATTAGTGAAAAATTACCGAGGCAGGAAGTCAACCAGGATAGCTTACTGCATGATACGCTAGAGGACTCAGGTTCGAGTTCTAATAAGCTACATTTTAATTCCTCTTTCGTTATTGTATTATTTATATTCAAGTCTGATTAATATATATATATATGTACGTTAAAAAAAAAAAAAAAAAAAAAAAAAAATTTCGCCGGAAGATATTTATTGAATTTGAATGACATATTTTTATACACGACATACTTTATACGTCTTTCGGTCTTTTAAATATCTTTGATTTTTATTACGGATAATTTGTTCTGTAAAATTAGAATAGACTTTTTGTATGTGAAGGCTGTTGTTTTAAAGATTTCCATCCACTTTGAGGGAGATATGTTTTAAGTTAAAAATCTATTTAAAAAAATTTATCGCTATATTGGTTTCGTGGAAAACTTCGAATATTACATTGGTCTCATAAACAGTCTGTACCATGAAGGTAAGTTCACATTAAAAATTACAATACGTGTATTTAATATTTCTCAATTTCTTATTCTGTTTAAATGTTCTTCTGTACAAATCATCGTAAAATCATTGTAAATCATCGTAGCCACTATTTTCAGCTGACTGTTTTTTTCCCTGGATGTTCTTCTTGTATAACAGGTGTCTATATTTTGAATAGTTGTAGAAACAGACAATTAAGAAGTTAATAAAATGTTGAAATATTTTTTTATTCCTTTGAAAACCCCTTTAGAAAAAATGCTGTTCATAATTTTCTTAGTTTATGACTTTGACGAAAATTATTAAGCAACCAATTATATCACAAAATGTATGGCTTACTATTCAATATATCAATAAAAAAATGACAATGTGTAAGATATTCTGAGAAATTCTGAATCTTTTTTCAATGCTTTCAACATTTACGTAGCTTAAAATCAAAACCTTAGAAGAAGCTTGCAGAAAATCTCATAGATTTTTTTCCATAAAAAGAAATATTACTCGTCATTTTTATGGACAGTCGATATTCATTGGAAAAAGGAAACTTATCCACCGCAAGATAGGGCCAGAATTTGAATGACATGTTTTTTTTTTATGAAAGAACTGCAAGAGTTATGCATTTTTACCCATTTTTAAGTATCTTTGAATTTTATTATCGATATTTTTTTTTTCACTCTGTGCATTTAAATATTGATCTTTTGTGTGTCATAACTTGTTTTAAAGTTTACCCAAAACCTCTTTGATGAAAAATGTCTTGAGTTAAAAAGTTATTTAAAACTTTATGTCCTGAAATTTGAATAAAAAAATTGATTCCGTCGAATAACTATTGATGTTAAGGTCTAAGATATCAGACAAGGTATATATTAATAATTTGATTTTTAAATAATTTTTTGCTGAAGCCCAGGATTAGTTTTATGGTAATTACTTTTCTCGTGTTACTTATTTTGACTTTTTTTTTCAATTTTTAGGTATGTTGTTTAGTAGTTATAGTACCGAGGATGTGCATTATTAAATCACTATTCCATTTGAGACAGTTGTTAATACTCGGAGTTCCAGAGGGAATCCTACTATAAAGAATCTACGGATAGTCTTCCTGAATATGGAAATTTTATTTCCTAAATAGAACTTTGTGTGTGAATTAGCATTACTATCCTGTCGAGATTTCTAAATTGTTGAAACTTTGTTTCAGCTTAATGGAAAGCTGATTTTTTACAAAAGCAAAAAACTTTTTAAAGCAGAAACATTTATATATATATATATATATATATATATATATATATATATGTATGTATGTATATATGTATATATATATATTGTGAATCGATGAAACATTAATTTATTCATCATATTTTCCTCATAATGTGCTATCTAATTGTTGGCAGATGACATCTCCAACATGGTTTATTACAGATCAATTGCCGAGCTAGATCACTAGCTAGCATAGTAGTTGGAGCAACGGTAAACAGCCTGGTCAGCATTAAACGGGCGAATTCTCTGGCCAAGGCAGCAACAGAAAATCCAACACTATAATTTGTACTCACAGTACCTTTCTTCCATATCAAACGTGTTCTAAAACAAAAAATTCTACCTGCCTGGTAAACTAGGTGGAACGATTATGGCAGAGCCACCATACATTCAACCTCATCCCAAAACTATCCAAAAGACTTTATTTCCTTTCCCCATCCACCACCTCATTCCTTACTGCCTCATTAATGCAGGATATTCGTAATCCAAGATTAATGTAAATGATTCAATTTATGATTAAAAGAATCACAGTTGAATAAAATAATACCATAGGCAAAATTAAAGATATCACGATTTACATTAATTTTCATGACTGTCACACATTTCGAACTATTTCAAGATCGATGTAAAAAAATCGGAAATTACACTTCAAGCGTAGCAAATGAGGTGCGTTACACTTTACGAAGTTTTTAAATATTCCGATTTGGGTGTAATAGTATACAGTGCTACGGATTATAGTATAGTAGCCGAAATATTTTGTGTGCTATTGTAAATACTATTTGCATTTTATTTTACAGGAAGTAACTTGTATTAAACCTTGGCAATGTGCATCGATTTCATAAAATGTGAAATAGTTTAATATAATGAAAACGCCCACCAAGCAATGTTTCCCCTTATACACTTATGTAATGGAATATTTTTTTGTGGCCCTGTAAATTAATAACAAATACTCTTTGCTCCACAGACTGTACGGAATGTATATTTTATTACATACTTCATAGACGCATATCAACTTTACTATGTTCGAAAGAGTGTTACTTGAAAATGAACTTGAAACAATTTTTTTTTTCATTGTCCGTAATGTAACGGAATACTTTTGATTGCCCCTGTAATTAAACTATACATCTGATTTCAATAAAATTTAAAATAACTCGACAAAATTATGCCACTATTATATATTTTAAATTTCAAACTATTCGGTTGGGTAGTTTTTGCTCTGTTATATGCGGACGGACGGACTGAACTAAGAATATACGTGCTACGTATTTACATAATTACGAACGCACCTAAAATATGCTGATCAACGCAATCAATTTTTTAATAGAACACGTGACTTGGCACCTTCAGTCTGGCTGAAAAGTAGCACCGCAAAGGGAAATGCAAAATGTTCCCCATATATTAACGCTGATTTTACAGGGATCTACACTCCGAATATATCATGAAACAGTCTAGAAATTAGCTAGTATTAATAAAATGTAGAAATAATCCTATCGAATAACTATATCTTACCTATATCCAGTGTTCTCGCTGACATTTGACCAACATTAGTAATTTTTCTGATTAAAAATGAAAAAACATTCGCCAAATGATAAAAATATTAGTAAAATAAATTCACCGTGTAGCACAAAAAAAGAAAAAAAAAGTCTTTTAATGTACTTCCTTTTTTTTCAAAATGTTCTAAATATCCTAAGTTTTTATAACTGCGAAAACGATTGCTATTAATCTAATTTCAACTATCCGTTACAAATATTTTAAAAAAATATGTATATATTAAAAATATGTATATATGCATATGTGTGAAAAACGAAAAAGACAAGACATAAAAAGCAAAAATTGAGCTCTAGCAATTTGGAGAATCTAATCACTTGTTTACTCGCCAAATGAAGAATTTAGTCGCAATTTGGCGCAATGGCTAACGGCAGCGAGAACCCTGCCTATATCCTACCGAAAATCCTTTAGAAGAAATACAATTCATAATTTGTCCAGTTCATGATTTTGATGAAAATATCTAACCAACCAATGATGTCGCAAAATCTGTTTGTTACTTACGGTTCAATAATTCGATAGAAATGACAGGGTGCAAAATTTCCTGAGAAATATGAAGCCTTTGTCAAAACTTTGAATGTTTATGCAACTGAAAATCAAATCCTTAGAAGAAATTTTTAGAAAGTCTCACAGATTTCTGGATATATATGTATATATATATATATATATATATATATATATTGTCATTTTAAGTCGATATTTTTTGAAAGAAGAAAACTTATTTACCGCAAGATAAGGCTAGAATATGAATGACATATTTTTATGTAAGTCATACTCATGTTAAACATTATCATTTTGTAAGAATCTTTGAATTTTATTACTGACATCTTTTATCCGGTATATTTAAATATTGATTTTTTTTTTTTTTGTGTGCAATATTTTTTTTAATTTGCCAAAATACTCATTCGAGGAAATATTCCTTAATATTAAAAAAAATTATTGCCATTTTGATTTCAGAATTATTCAGTATTCCAGAGCCCTGATAGACAATTCGTAATATTACAATTTAGTTCTCGTTACAAAATACATTACACATTTAATATTTTAGCTTATTTTAGGCTGTTTAGATATTTCTTTCTTACAAATTATTAGGAAAAATACTTAAAAAAAAATTCGCTATTTTTCATTTGAACTTTCTTTTTCCTTATTCATAAAGTATTTTGTACTTTATATCTTATATAACATGTGTTGATGCTCTAAATTATGTCTTCCAACATGAAACATAACGCCTTACTGGGGAGGGGGGGAGGTAATCGCAAATTTAGTTTTTCAGGGCGGCAAATTCAAATCTCTTACTCAACCATTTGCTAGCAGTTTTTTTTTTTTTGGGGGGGGGGGGTAATGTTGCAGATTAAAAATAAATGGAACCAGTCAAGTGAGGCAATCCCAAAACTATTCTTCATCTCATGCATGTTAATACTTCAAGATTCGCTATCATAGTGCCAAATTTAAATAGCAACCTAATACCTATCATGGGGATTCTAATGATATGAAATTTCGTGCGTTAGTTCTTGAGATATGACTATCGCTAAAATCGGGTAAATCATGCAAAATGCAGCATAGCAGCCCCCATTTGTGTGGTAATTTATACTGAAACCTAATCTGCAGCAACATATTTCAATGTCTAAAAGAATTCAAAGTTAATGAAAATCCATGCATTAGTTCATGAGATAGATCTATTGAGGAAAGCTTGAAAAATGCAGCATAACAGTTCCATGTATTAAACGATTTAAACCAAAATGCAAAAAAACATCAGTATATTGACATGTACTGAAAAAGACTAACTGAATCTGAAGCTTGATAAAATTCCGTGCGTTAGATCTAGAGATTAAGTTATTGCGGAAATCAACAAAAGTGCTAAATACCAGCATCACCATTCGACCGATTTTCACCAAAAACTAATTGCACCATTTCATATGAGGAACTAACTGAATATAAATTTTTATTAAATTCTGTGTATTAGTTCTTGAGAACACACACAATTTGTGTTACGCATAGACAGACAGTGTCACAGAGTCATAGACAGGTGTTTCGTAAAAAACATGTTTTTTTTTTTTATCTTTAACTCCTAAAATGTATAAATCCGTCAAAAATTTTTACAAGTGTAATTTTTTTTTTGTAAAGATAGAAGAAATTAAACAGTCAGTTTTAATTATATATTTAAAATATTCCCAATCAAAGATTTTAAATAAAATTGCCAACAGAATAATTATATGAGTAATCTTTTGAAATAGTTTAATAATTTTTAATGCTATTAAAATTTTTTCTTATTTTTTCTGTTTTCTGTTGTATTTTACAATTTTTTACAGCGTTTTCAATTAATTATTGAATGAGCTGCCTCAAGGAATCTCTTGCGCGTGAATACTACATAAAATTATAATAAACCTGTCTTGAACATATTCCACCTAAAACATACGTCTAAAAGAGGTATTACCAACTTTTTGAAATTTATAAATCTTAAGTAGCTTTAGAAATTTCAGTGAGTAGATAGTAAATGTGAATGGCTCTAATGCAAGTATCCTTCGCAGTAAATAAACGTCATGAATGCATGTACATTTACTTGAGATTCTTACACTTGAAATTCTTAAGCACTTAAAGTTTTGTGGTACACCTAAGGAAGAGAGTGTAAGGTCATTCCACGGTATCTTACGTTACATTTTGAACTATTTTCAGTAATTTTAGTAATATAACACACAAATCATTCAAAATGTACATTTGATTTGTTTTACTAATTAAACTTATTCAAAGCCGAATTTAGATGAAAATTACCTAATTTTAATGTTATATCTTGAAATTTGGTAGTTATATTTATTATTGTAACTGATATTACAGAAAAAGGATTGTAAGTTATCATATAAAATGCAATTTTCATTATCTTTTTTCAGGCAATTTTCCGCTTAGATAGGTTTTATTGACAAATGTTCATTTTATATTTGAATATTTTAGTGTTATATTACTAAAATTACTGCAGTAAATTGTTCTAAATGTAAGTTACCATGGAATGACCCTGTAGTTTCTAAAGGTTTTCCAGCGACATAAAACCTTACAAAAAGAATTATAAAATCTATAAAACATTCTAACTGTCTCTTTCATTACTAGATTTTGTGAAGAAAAAAAAAAGTAGGTTATATAAAACTTTACTTAAACAATGAAGTAAGTTGAAATACAACGACAAAACTCTTTATTGGCACAAAAGCCAAGATATATAACATCTAAAAATATGTGCTAAAATAAATACAGATTACTGAATGGTTCACTTATAAAAAGAATATATTTGAAATACACTTAAAAATTTATCAACGTTTCATTCGCTTCTGCGAACGTCGTCAGGATGCAATAGAAAGATGTCTTTCAGATGAAGAGGATAGATGAAAGATGAAAGATACCGTATTTACTGGTGTATAAGGCGCACCCCTACTTTGCAAGTAAAAATGGCGATTTCTTAAAATCTCGCGTATAACGCGCACAATAAATTTGATACGCTAATAAAGAATGACCAAATGAATTTCACTAAAAAAAGTCGAAACAAACATTACACCAGACCAGAAAACAAGATGAAAATGAATTTTTATACTTCGGGTTGTAAGAGAATAACGGGAAATAGGAATGAATGACGGTAAAGAGAATTGCTAATTAGCGTTTAGATAATGTCACTAGCTCTACTGTATTAAAAAAAACTGCAAGGAGTGAAATAAATATGCAGTAATACTCAAATTAAGTAACATTTTCCGAGTTTTAATATCTTCTTTGAATAATTTCTTCTTTCATATGTATATAGTTCGACTGCATCCAACAGTAAAAAATTATTCCGTGTATAAGGCGCACCTAGAAGTTTTGCCCCAATTTTTTGAAAAAAAAATAGTGCACCTTATACACGAGTAAATACAGTAAATAGAAAGATGATATCTTTCTATTGTATCCTGACGACGTTCACAGAAGCGAATGAAACGTTGATGAATTTTTAAGTGTATTTTAAATATACTCTTTTTATAAGAGAACTATTTAGTAATCTGTATTTATTTTAGTACACATTTTTAGTATAATTTATGGTGCAAATGTCCAATTCATAATAGTGTCCAATTTAAGGCTCTATTACACTTCAAGTGTATCAATGGAGTTCACTTTTTAGGTGCGTTCGTAATTATGTAAATACGTAGCACCTATTGTTGTCGTTCAATCCGTCCGTCTGTCTGTCTGTCTATCCGTCTGTCTGTCTATCTGTCCGTCTGTCTGTCTTTCCGCATATAACAACGCACAAACTACCCAACTGAATCGTTTGAAATTTAAAATACATAATTATTATGTAGTTTTGTCGAGTCATTTCAAATTTTATGAAAATCGGATGCATAGATCAATTACAGGGACAATCAAAAGGATTCCGTTACATTACGGTCAATGGGGGTGAAAAAGTTTCAAATGCATTTTAATCGTTTGAAATTTTAAATACATAATTATTACATAATTTTGTCGAGTTATTTCAAATTTTATGAAAATGGATTGCATAGTTCAACTACAGGGACTATCAGAAGTGTTCCGTTACATTACGGTTAATGGGGAAAAAATTTTTAAATACATTTTAATGGTGTTACACTCATACGAACGTAATAAAATTGATATGCAAATATAAAGTACATATTATAATATACATTTTGCATAATCTGTGGTGCAAAGAATATTTGTTATTGATTTATAAGGCCACACAAAAGTATCCCATTGCATTATGGTATAGGGAGAACATTGTTTGGTGTGCAATTTAATGTTATTTACAATTTTATGAGATTGATATTTTTAAAACTTCGTTATCGTACGAACGCACCTCATTTGCTACGCTTCACGTGCAATTTCCAACTTGTTAAATAATGAGTCATAATTTACAAAGTAATAGAGAAGGGTAGGGCATATTACTTTTACAGATGCTTTGGTGAGGGGGTGTTCAATAACAGGTTGGAAACCACTTCTCTAGCCAAACAGACAATTAATAACTTAATGAAAATTTTGAAATACTCTCAAAGTCTTCTTTAAAATTATTTACAGGAAAATATTCATGGTTTGACTAGTTTACGAGTTTGTTGAAAAGTCTAACCAATCAATGCTATCGCAAAATCTCTGACTTACTGTTCAATCCTTTATTAAAAATAACAGCGTGTAAGATATTTTGAGAAATCCGGAGTTTTTGTAAAAGCTTTCAATATTTATGCAGCTTAACAGCTTGTCAAAAACCTCATAGGTTTTCCTATTAAAAAATATCTCTCGCCAGTTTATGGGCAGTCGATATTCTTTGAAATATGAAAACTTATCCGCCGGCGCCGCAAGATAAGGATAGAGTTTGAATGCCATATTTTTTATGCATGTCATACTCACATAATGCATTTTTTCAAACATGCACTTTCATGCATTTTTAATGCATCATTTCATTCTTACCAATTTTAAATATTTTAGGAGAAATAAAATTCAAGGGTTACTTAGTTTATGGCTAAATAACCAATGATATCGCAAAATCTGTGGTTAATTGTTCAGTACTTTGATAAAAATGACTGCATGTAAGATACTTTGAGAAATCTTGTTAAAGCTTTTAATATTTTTTCAGCTTAACAGCTAGTCGAAAATTTCATATATTTTACTATAAAAAATATTTCTCGTCAGTTTATGGGCAGTTATGGGATATTCTTTGAAATAGGAAAACTTATCCGCCACAAGATAAGGATAGAATTTGAATGTCATATTTTTATTCATGTCATACTCACGTAATTCATTTTTTTTTTCAAACTTTTAATAATTTTTGAATGTTATTACTGATATATTTTTTTTCTATAAATTTAAACATTGATTATTGGTACGTGTTAGTTGTTGTTTCGAAGTTAACCCAAATTCTTCTTTAACTAAAATGTGTTTTGATTTAAAAAGCTATTTAAAACAATTTATCTCCATTTTGACTGCAGAGAAAACTTCGTAGTATTATAATGAGTTCATAGAAAACTGGTGTAATCAAGATAGGTTTTCAATAAAAACTATATTAGTCTATTAATACTGATTTAACAGATGTCTGTACTCAGTATATGTACATAAACAGCAATATGGGTGATTCTACGATAAGAGGTAATTTGTACGGCAATCCGTTTAAAACAGTTTTTTATTCTATATGTCGCTATTTTTTGCAATGAATCGCATCATCTTAATATACTTTATTAAATAACATCATCAATGAATGCCTAATTAAAACACATTTTTCTGAAATTTCTTACAAAGTCTAAAAAAGTCTCTCGCCTGGCATGTCCCCTTGCCGGTTTCAATTTAACTTTCAAACAATACATATATTTTTTCCGCCAGATGCTTAGCTAAAGTATGTTTAATTGGAATTTAAGTAGTTATACTTACGTATTATAAAATAAAAAATAAAATAATTTTATTAATTTCAAATAATTTTTAAAATTAACTTTCGTCCTTTTTTTTTTTTTTTTTTTTTTTTTTTTTGTGTGTGTGTGTGTGTGTGTGTGTGTGTTTGCAAAAGATTTCAATCGGGGACTTCAATATGTATACACACCTTCAAACCTCGGACACACACTCAACCGGGGACGTCCTCGGTTGGAAAAATTAAAAATTTCTGTTTTATATTGTTAAGTGATGTATTTTTAGTATCAAGACATTAACATGAGCAATATTTTTATAGGTCCTCATTTGCCGGTATTTTAAAGTAATGTGTATAGCTCACGTGTGTGTCGCAGAGAGAAGTGTGTATAGCTGAAATGTTATGTCCCCATTTGTGCGGTGAAAATACATGTTTCGCGGATAATGAAGAAAAGGGGTTAAACTGGTTTGAAAGAGGCGGGGGGAAAAATACTATTTACTACGATGTAGTAATTTGTACCTTTTTTTCCACGTGTTTACTCAAGCAATTTTCTAAACACACATAGCTTGGGGTTATACTTCCTGTTTTTATATTTATTTTTTTATTCTTTGCAAAGAGTAATCTCACCATATAATAATTAGTTTAATGTAATGGAAAGTGTTCAAATAAATTTTTGAATACAATATAAATGTATTATATTTATATTATTTATATTTATTATTCATATTTATTTATTTATATTTATATTTTTTAAATTATTATTTATAATTTTAATCATATGAAATAATCTATATATTATTTTTTCTATTATAAGGTATATTTTATAAAATTATAATTATATTTATACTCACATAATATATTTATATAATGTAATATATATATTGTATAATACAGTAATTAATATATTAATATAATTTAATAATTAATTTAAAATAATAAAAATATATAATAATATATAATAAATAAATTATAATAAACCATAATAAATATGTATTTTTCTATTAAAAATTATCTTTTCTGAACCATATTATAAATCGATAAAAAGCATTTCTACATCATACTTAGTATAGGATAAGTCTTTCAATCGTTTTTAAAATCGAAACTTTTTTTGACGGATTTACATTTTTTAGACACAGGAGATTCCGAAAAACATATTTTTAGAAAAAAAAAATGCCGTTTGTCTGTCTGTCTGAGTGTCTGTAAACGCTCTATCTCCCGAATAAATTGAGATAGAGACTTGAAATTTTGTATGTATTTAGTAAGTAAGAATGGAAAGAAGCCTATTTAATATCAATAACCTCGATTATCCGGAACTATTTGTTTCGGACTCTCGGAAAATTCGTTCTGATAAAAAGTATATATATATGTAATAAAATAAAAAAAAAAAAATTTGCGCCATTTTTTTTTTTATTCTCTCTTAGCTTCAATTCTAAATTTGTGGAACATATTTCAATCTTAGTTTCGTCTTGTAACAGCTAAAATTCTTTTTCTTACTTTAGTTATTAATAAATTATTTCTTGCTTCTCAAAAAGGCGGGAAGTATTTCGTAAGCTTTTTACTTTCTGGCATATTCCTGCGATTTTAATTTTATTTTTTATTTTTTAACATCGCGTGACAAGTGTTACTACGCGTTGCTAAAGGGCTTAGTGTTCCGAGAAAAAAATATAGTTCTTGCCAGTAGACCGCCTATTACGGCCAATTAGAATTGATCATTTTGTCCGTTAGAGGCTCGAGTCCATCCTGATTGGATTTTTAAAATGATTGACGCGGAGTAGGAGGGCGCTAGTTTTGTCGTGAAAATGATTTTTTTTCATTTGGCTTTTCAGGAGAGTAGAATGCACCTTTTCTTTAAACTATCAAGACGCGCATTTTATTGCTCCACTGAATTAGAATGCATTTTTTCTTAAAAACTACTCGGAAGCCATGTCATGTTTCCCGAGAATGCGATTGACTTTCAAAAATTATTAGGATGCTGTTTCTTCTCTCTCCCCAAAATTCTAACATTGTGGAATGTAGCTTAATCACGGAGTTGGTGAAGTGGAAGTTATTTGATGAGAGTGCCAAGGTGATTGCGTGAAAGAACTTAACTTATTTATGAGTTCTAATAAAATTAATTTAAAGACTGCTTGATTGAACTTTCTTATGGGGAAATAGCCCAATAAACTCATCCACTGCTGGTCAAATTGCCGGAGCGACTGCTCAGCTCGTCCCACTGTTGATTCTTGGTAGTAGTAATCTGTTCGGCCTCATAGATGGTGTGCCACTGGAACTTGTACATTGTTATGGAACATCGATCTCGTCGAATCATTACATATTAGCCGGTAGGATGAAAAATGAACCGGCGTAAAACTTTTGAGAATAAGCTGCATGCTCTTCATACACTTACAGTTGTATTCCAGACTTTATTAAGTGGGAGTATTATATTAAAAAAAAAAAAAAACTATTGTAATAACAAAAGTTTCAATGCTGCATCACACATTTGATAGAGATGATTTAAGAATGTTCTTTCGTCTATTGTTCATATTAGGCACTATGCGAGACAGTCCCTAAAAATATATTGAAGACACTACTTTGAGTCCGCAGAGAGTTCCCGTAGATGAATGGAATTAGTCTCTATAGTAGGATTATTATTGATAATGACAAAGGTTAATTGATGAGTTTATTACTTTACCCAACTTTTACTTTGAGCTTTCCACGTTTCATAGTTTACGAGTAAAATGACAGACAGAGCACGGAGTAATCTTAGACTGGTTCCGTTTTCATTATTTAAGTGCGAAACCCAAATAATTTGTTTTTAAAGCAATTTGTCTGAAAGCTTTACCTCAATTTGCTTTTGAGTTATTAATTTTTTTATAGTTTTTATTTATTTATTTTTATTTTATTTATTTATTTATTGTTATCAAAGTGTTCTATTTCTCTTGAAAATAAAAGTAAAATAGTAGATTACTGTATCTTTTTGTTGACAAAATAAATAAATAAATAAAGTGGCTTACGTAACAACCGATTTTTAAATTAAATAAATTACATACTCCATGGATTAAACATAGATCAAACAGAAAACGCATAAAATCCAGACAACACAAGGATTTAGATATGTCTCAAATATCTTTGTACCGAGAGCAACAACCATTTTCCAAATGATAAAACAATAAAATCTGTCGTGCGATATGTATGTTTTTCTTCTTGCGCTTTTTTTCTCAAAACAAAAAATTCCTTACATTACATACTATTCTCTGTTTTACCCCTGTTTTTGTAGAAAAATTTGGAGTGTACAGGCGAGCAAAAAAAGAAATGAAAACTAAAAACAATTAGTAATTTCTTTTAAAGTAGCTTACTAGGAAAGCTTATTTATTATACTTAAATATTTGGTAACAAGAAATAAAACAATTTACGGGAAATTTTCTCATCCTTACAAGCGTACATAAAAATTTTTACGAGGAATAAAATACACGATTTGCTGTTTTTATTGCACAGATATGAAAGTATGCCGATCGATGACTCCCCAAATGCTGCTTCCTGCAGGCAGAAAGGCTTGAAATAAAAACTGTTGCAAAACTTCTTTTGATTAACTCAGATGTTTAGGAAGAGCTTTTTATCTTCAAATATGTTAAAAAGAAACGATTATGCCGTGCTAATTCAGAAAACTGATGGATTTTGCCACTAACAAATTTCTGTAAATTATTTTATTTGTGATTGATATCCTTTCAGGCACAAACAGTTGTGTAATTATAAGAAAATATTCGATCAAGTGCAAATTTTTTCAAGCGTATAAAAGGAAATTTATTAATAATTAACTGCATCAGAAACAAAAAGTATTTAGTAAAAGAATACGACTTTATATATAAAAAAAATTCTTTATAAATACTTATTAATAAGGCATCATAAAAAAATATTGAATAATTCTATGAATTACTTTTTAATAACTGTGTTCAACAATTCTATGCTATTGGAATGAGAAACTTTTAATATTTATCTCCTTGGTTTTTCCTTGCCTAAAACAAATAACTTTACAAAAGTAAATGTGACATTGTGCTAAACGCGCTTCGAAAGGAGACCGCAAATTTGTGACACAATATATATTCGTGACGCGATTACTAAACAAGTTTTATTTAATATATCGGAAAATTACCGACACATTTTTTTTTTTCAAAAATAATTATAAGTATTCATTAGCTGATTCCGCATCGTTTGATGCGCGATGTGCCCTTCGGCTCTACGGCGAGCCGCGGAAACTTAGTAAAATTTTGTTTATAAAAGAAAATCTACAATACAATAGTTAAGAGTGGACTTTACACTGTGGTTTACTATATGAGTATTGAAATAAGCTCAGAATTTTTATTTATAAATTTGCTAAACAGTGTACAACGGGAGAAAATATAACAGTTTAAAATCTACATACCATTTTGTATGACGTTAATCTTTAGAAACAATAATAAAATTATACCTAATTATTAATAATAAATTTTTCATTGATATATATTTATATAAATTTATTTATTAATTTAATATATTATTTTAAAAATATAAAATATACATTTTATCTTTTATTTAAACTCCTTATTTAATTTGGATAATTTTATCATTGTTTCTGATGTTTAAACGTCATACAAAACGGTATGTAGATTTTAAACTGTTATATTTTATCCCGTTGTACACTGTTTAGCAAATTTATTAAAAAAAAAAAAAAAAAAAAAAAAAAAGTCTGAGCTTGTCTCATATACTCATATACTCTACAATGAAGTTTTATCTTCAATAGAAAAAGTATTGCAATCGAAAAAATTTTCGACTGCCGTTTTTCGACGGATTTACGTGTTTTAGGGATCAGAGATTCCAAAAAACATGTTTTTTTACAAAATGTCTGTCTGTCCGTGTGCGTGTCTTTTTGTCCGTATATCGTCATTGCACCATCGAAAAAAATACAAAGATCTGCATAGAACTGAACCAAATTTTTTATGTAAGTTTTTGGCTATGGCGATCAGGCCTTCCTTCAATTTTGAAATATTCCATTGAAAGGGGGCGCTAGGATAGCGATTTTGTGCCATTTTCAATATTTTACCACCGAAAAGTGTATGAAGTATGCATAGAATTGAACCAATTTTTTTGTGTAAGTGTTTGGATATGGGTAATTGGTCCTCCCTGAATTTGAAAAAAATCCACCGTAAGGCGGCGATTTTTGTGCCATTTTTAAAATTGTACCACCGAAAAGTGTATGAAGTTATGCATATAATTGAACCAAACTTGTTGTGTATGTGTTTGGCTATAGTCAGCAGACCTTCCCTGAATTTTAAAAAAATCCGCCGGAAGAGGGCGCTATAATCGCGATGTCTGTGTTATTTTCATTACTGTACCTTCAAGAAGTGTATGAAATTATGGATAGATCTGAACTAAATTTTTTGTGTATGATTGTTTTTGGGTATGGCAATGAGAACCTGCCTGAATTTGAAAAACATCTGCCTATCTTTTTTTGTCCAGCGGCTCGTGCAGAGACAGAATTTCACGTCCTTCTTATCCGGCTATTTGTAAATAGATGATGATAACAGAATAAGAGAAAACTATTAATTTTAATAAATATCGTGATCTACATTAACTCATTTTTACTCCGATTTATTCACTGAAGCAGAAATTCAAGATGAAAATCAAAGTTAGTATGTATTGAATTAATAATATTAAAGTATTAACATGTGAAACTAATTTTTGAAATACTAAATTGCACGTTTAAAATAGAAGAAAGTTTGGGATTGGCACGTTCAACTAGTTTTTCTTTGCATAGGTAGCTTTATTATTTACGCACCCGACTTGTTGTGTGTTTACATATTTTGAAAACACATTATTGCAAATGAATGTTTATAATAATTAAAAAAAAATTATTTACATACCATTCATCTTCATACAATAGAGATTAAAAGATTCTTACCTAAAAAGCAGAAAGAAAAAACAAATTAGTCTATTTTAAAACTCATACAATACTACATTCAGAATATTATTAGGGTCATTCCATGGTAAATTGCGTTACATTTTGACCAGTTTACTGCAGTAATTTTAATAATATAACACTAAAAAATATTCAAATTTTAAATTAACATGATTTGTCAATGAAACTTATCTAAGAGTCAATTTGGATGAAAATTACCTAAAAAATGATAATGAAAATTAAAATTAATATGATAACTTACATTCCTTTTCAGTAATGGCAGTTATCACAGTCAATATAACTACCAAAATTTAAGAAATATCATTAAAATTAGGTAAATTTCATCTAAATTGTGCTTTGAATAAGTTTAACAAACCATGACAAATTAACATTTTGAATAATTTTTTTGTGTATGTTATATTACTAAAATTACTGAAAATAGTTTAAAATGTAACTTAAGTTACTATGAAATGACCCATTATGAAAGTATTATAAAAGAGAAAAAGTAAGTGAAAAAAATTAATACTGTGTTCAAATATAATAATCAATAAAAGTTACATCGTTTACGAAATTTTGATAAGTTGAGTCAATCATATTCAATCTTTTTTAGGTGCGTTCGTAATTATGTAAATACGTAGCACCTATAGTGGTCGTTCAGTCCGTCCGTCTGTCCGCATATAACAACGCAAAAACTACCCAACCGAATCGGTTGAAATTTAAAATACATAATTATTACATAATTTTGTCGAGTCATTTCAAATTTTATGAAAATCGGATGCATAGATCAATTACAGGGGCAATCAAAAGTATTCCATTACATTACGGTCAATGGGGAAAAAAGTTTCAAATGCATTTTAATCGTTTGAAATTTAAAATACATAATTATTACACAATTTTGTCGAGTTATTTCAAATTTTTTGATAATCGGGTGCATAGATCAATTACAGGGACAATCAAAAGGATTCCGTTACATTACGGTCAATGGGGAAAAAGTTTCAAATGTATTTTATACGTTTGAAATTTAAAATACATAATTCTTACATAATTTTGTCGAGTTAATTCAAATTTTATGAAAATCGGATGCATAGATCAATTACAGGGACAATCAAAAGTATTCCGTTACATTAAGGTCACTGGGGAAAAATGTTTCAAATGCATTTTAATGGTGTTACACTGGTCATTCGAACTTAATAAAATTTATATGCAACAATAAATAACATATTATAATATACATTTTACATAATTTGTGGTGAAAAGAAAATTTGTTATTGATTTACAAGGCCACACAAAAGTATTCCATTACATAATGGTATAGGGAGAACATTGTTTGATGAGCGTTTTAATTGTAATTCACTATTTAAAATTTTATGAGATTGATATATGAGAGTAATATTTTTAAAATTTCGTTATCGTACGAACGCACCTCATTTGCTGCGCTTCACGTGCAATTTCCAACTTGTTTTTTTTTTTTTTTTTTTTTTTTTTTTTTTTTTTTTTTTTTTTTCACGCGGGCTGCAAGCATAAATTTCAAACTTGAGGCGGCATTACACTCATAAAAAGGTAGAAAAAAAAGCAGGAATTAAAATAACATATGTAGTTTAACAATGCAATGCTACAAAGTTAATATTATCTCAAAGTTTGTCGTGGAAGAAATATCAACAAAAATAGAGAAAAAACATTGCAAACACTGGCCATAATTAATAAATAAAGTAAATCACTCTGTAAAATCACCATAAAATGAAAAAAAAAAAGTAGAGCGCGTTTCGGTGTCCTTACGGACACGTGTTGGTTTAGCTGATGAGAACTGTTATTGTTTTAACTCGAAACACGTTCTACTTTATTTTTCATTTTATGGTGATTTTACAAAGTGATTTAATTTATTTAAGTATCACCAAAAAAAAATTAATATTCTTCTTTCCAAATAATAAACTTCGAAGTAGATTTCTATTGCAAATGCTGTAGAAATATGCCTGCTGTAAAATGTTTTCGGTGCCATTTTTTCTCTGCGACAAAAATTCAACCCTAAAAAGTACTTAATAGCTATATGATAGATAAAAAACATAATATCATAACAAGCTGAATTTTCTAGGACATTTTTACAAATAAATTCCATGTTTTTCTGAAAGAAAAAAAAATAATTGCTAAAATATACCGTGCAAGTTTAATTTAGCATAACACATTTGATTACTGTTGAAGATTAAAAAGTATGCACATCTCTGTACGACAAACAATATTATATGCAAAAAGAGCTTTTGATTAAGGAAACGGTTCTTCACACATATTTTAGTTAAAATCTTCTCTGTTATATATAATTGTCTTCCGATAAAAACATATAAATCAACGCTGAATTCCATAAATATTTGTATAATGGTTATGTGCCTCAGGCCGCAGGTATAATATAGCTGAGTTGAGTCTTTCAATCTCCTTCAATTTCAAATGATTCTTTAATCTTTTTATGTAGCATAAAATCAAAACCTTAATAGAAAATCTTATGGATGTTTTGAAAAAAATGAATCTCATGATTTTTATGGGTAATCGATATTTTTTTATGCAAAATTCCTGACTTCAAGATATGGTTAAAGTTTGAATGACGGGGTTTTATGGGATACGTATAGTCTTATTACACATTTTTATCCCTTTGATAGAATCTTTGAATTTTATTACTATTGTCTTTTTATTTTATTTTATTTATTCTTTGTTTTTTGTTCCGGATATGGATTGCTTTGAAGTATTTATTGTTTTAAACTTCCAATGTACAAAATTAAACTTATATATACAACTTATGTACACTTAAATAATATAGAATAACTTATATACACTTTCTTACTAACGTAGGTTGTGTTGTATTATTTTTACTATTAATATATATAGATATATAATCAAACATTACATATCATCTATGGGTGGTGCACAAAAATTTATGATCGCCACACAGCAACAAAAATTAATCAAACATTCGAAAACTTACAAATATCAATTCAACGGGTAATTCTTTGTTATTGCGGTCCCTGAGTATTAATCACCAAGTGACCAAAATTTATAGGCAACTTAAGATCTCTGACATTTTAATTGAATATGCTGCATATAACAATGGTACAGTCATAAATGGCTTACATATAACTTCGAAGGAAGTATTATTATAGTTTTTTGGTCAAAATTGGGTTTCAATATCTATAATTTTCAATTTTACCATGCGCAAAGCAAACATGCATTTTTGTTCTAATATTACTGGTACACATAGTTAAAAAATACAATTTAAATATTAATTTTCTATGTACAATATTCATTTTTCTGTTTAATATATTTAAGAATATACAGAAAGGAAAACAATCTTAAATAAACAGTCTTAAAACACAGAAAGGAAAACATTATTTGATTTTTAGTACTTTGAAAATGGTTATGTTTCGAAAGTTTCCATCCAACAGGAAGATCGTTTGTCCTCTTAACAAATCGATATACATCCATATCGATATTCGTATCCATATAAACTCTTTAAATATTTTAAAACAAAAATTAAAAACTTTATTAGAAATATTTAAAGTTATACAATGAGCTCCAGTATAAAAATTAAAAAAAATAAATAAAATACATGTCATGAATAGTTTATGATTATGATAAAAATTTCTAGCCGATCGATGATATCCCAAAGGTTTATCAATACTTCGATAAAAATGACAATGCGCAAGCTACTTGATAAATCCAACGTCTTTGTCAAACCTTTGGTTGTTTTTGCAGCTGAAAATCAAAATCTTAGCAGACTCTTGTAAAATGTTTCATAAATTTTTCCACAAAAGAAATACTTCTCGACGTTTTTAACGAACGTCAATATTTCTTTCAGGAAGAAATTTTTTTGCCACAAAAATAGTGTTAGAATTTGAATAAATTTTATAGGAGACATTTTCAGGTTACACATTTTTATGATCTTGTTAGGATAATTGAATTTTATTATTACAAAGAGGTAAATCAGGGCTTTCCTCTTGTAGAATATAAATGAAAACCATCATATATATTGTGACTTTGTTTTGTGTCAAAAGAAAAAATATATGTATAATGAATTACATAGTATACTGTCCAGACCGCTACGTCATTTTGTTTTAAATGATTTTTCATGTTAACGGTGCTGTTCACTCAGCTTCCGAATTCCCCATACTAATGTTAAGTCTAAGGGCGTTTGATGAATTCTTATATTCAAAATATCTCCCCAGGAAATTAACATTTTAAACCGCTTTTTTTATGTGTACTCTTTTTTAGAGAAGTCTATTTTTTTATATCCTTGTAAAATAATATATTTTATTTCAGATTCTAAAATTATTTTTTTAAATTACATTTTAAATAATAGTTTCGGTTTGTATATTTTCGTTTTAAGTTCGAAGTAAATATTGTTATAGCTTTTTTTGTTGTTTTTTGTTTTGGTGGGGAGTGGTCAAAATTTGATTTCAAAGTTCATAATTTTATATTTTATCATGCGTGCAGAAAATATGAATTTCGTTCAATTATTTGTGACAAGAATAACTAAAAATTCAAATTCAAATGTTACTTTTCTATCTGCAATATTCATTTTTCTGTGTAATATACTTAAGAATACACAGAAAGGAAAAAAAATCTTAATTGTATATTATTAACTTTTGGTACTTTGAAAATGGTTTTGTTTCTAAATTTTTCGTTCAACTTGAAGGTCTTTTCCCCCCTTAACAAATCGATATGGATCCATGTCAATATTGGTATCCATACATATTCTCTAAATATTTTGAAACAAAATTTAAATGTTTCTTTAGAAATACATAAAGTCTTACAATAATCTCCCGTATAAAAATTAAAAAATAAAATAAAATGCATGTCGTGAATATTTTATGACTATGATAAAATTTTCTACCCGATCAATTATATCCCAAAGGCTTATCAATACTTCGATAAAAATGACAATGCATAAGATATTTGATAAATCCGACATCTTTGTCAAACCTTTGAATGTTTTTGCAGCTGAAAACCAAAAACTAAGAAGAATCTGGTAAAATGTTTCATAGATTTTTCCTTAAAAGAAATATTTCTCGATGTTATTATCGAACGTCAATATTTCTTGCAGGAAAAAAAATTCTGTGCAACAAAGATAGTGATAGAATTTGAATGAATAAATTTTATAAGAGACATTTTAAAGTTACACATTCTTATGATATTGTTAGGATATTTGTATTTTATTATTATAAAGACATAAATCAGGGCTTTCCTGGTTACAGTATATAAATGAAAACCATCATATATATTGCGACTTTATTTTGTGTCAAAAGAAAAAAATATGTATAAAAAATTGCGTAGCATACTGTCCAGACAACTTTCCCTTGCTTTAAATGATTTTTCATGTTAACGGCACCGGTCATTCAGCTTCCGAATTCCGTACAGTAATGTTAAGTCTAGAAGCGTTTGATGAATTCTTACATTCAAAATATCTCCTCAGTAATATAATCTCTTCAATTAATATTTTAAATTGTTTTTTTATTATGTGTACTATTCTTTAGAGAAGTCTTTTGTTTTATGTCATTAAAAAATAGAATATTTTATTTTAAATTTAAAAATTATGATTTAAAATTATATTTTAAATAATACTTTTGGTGTATATTTTCATTTTAAGTTCTAAGTAAATATTGTTATAGTTTCCTTTTTTCTTTTCTATTTTTGTTAAATTTTGAATTCAAAGTTCATAATTTTCAATTTTATCATGCACGCAGAAAACATGAATTTCGTTCAAATATTAGTGACGTGAATAGTTAAAAATTAAAATTCAAGTTTTACTTTTCTATCTGCAATATTTATTTTTCTGTATAATATACTTAAAAATACACAGAATGGAAAAAAAATTCTTAATTGTATATTATTTGAGTTTTGGTACTTTTAAAATGGTTGTGTTTTTTACTTTTTCGTCCAACTTCAAGATCTCTTGTCCCCTTAGCAAACCGATATTGGTATCCAAACCTATTCTCTAAATATTTTAAAACAAAATTTAAATGTTTCATTGAAAATATTTAAAGTCTCACAATGAGCTCCGGTATAAAAATTAAAAAATAAATAAAATGCATGTCGAATAGTTTGTGACTATGATAAAAATATCTAACCGATCGATGATATCCCAAAGGCTTATCAATAGTTCGATAAAAATGACAATGCGTAAGATATTTGATAAATCCGAAGTCTTTGTCAAAACTTTGAATGTTTTTGCAGCTGAAAATCAAAATCCTAGCAGAATCTTGTAAAATGTTTCATAGATTTTTCCTTAAAAGAAATATTTCTCGATGTTATTATCGAACGTCAATATTTCTTGCAGGAAGAAAATTTCTATGCAACAAAGATAGTGATAGAATTTGAATGAATAAGTTTTATAAGAGACATTTTCAAGTTAGATATTTTAATGATCTTGTTAAGTTCTTTGAATTTTATCACCACAAGGGGATAAATCCAGGCATCCTTTGTCAACAGAATATATTAGATTACAACCAATATATATATTATTTCTGATGTTAAGAGTACTGGTTACTTAGTTTCTGAATTCTCCCCAGTAATGTTAAATCTATAGGCGTTTGATGCATTCTTATACTCAAAATATCTCCTCAGGAAGTTAATATTTTAAACTCGTTTTCTTTTCTATGTACTTTTTTTTTTAAATATCTCTTTTTTTCCTTAGTTTCAAGGTATTTCTAAAAGATCATTTTGATCCCAGTTTGTCAGTTAATATTTATTATATATAAATATTAAATTAAGCAAACATTTTAGAAATATTTAAAAAAACAGAAAAAAGGGGCATCGTTTAAGAATGGTTTGGTTTATTTTTGTCGTCCGATTATCTACACCAGGGATATAGGACCAGGGGGGAGTGCACTTCGTGGGGGTCTTTCTAAGGGCACCTAACCCGTATTTACGCAAGGTTGGAAGAAAACTACGAAAACTCCGACCGGTTAGACCGACGACCGCGATTGGGTTCGAACCCAGTACCTGCCGTCTACTAGTTGAGAGGTCAGAACCTCTCGGCAACTGGTGAGGTCCGTTTAAGAATGGAACACTAAAAAAAGAATTTCAAAATATTGATTTCCTGAGGATATATTTTGAATAAACATTTGCATTAATTGCCCATGAACTTAATAAATGCAATAGTCAAAATTTGATTTTAATTGAATCATAATTTTCAGTTTTTTATCATGCGCACTGCAAATATGTATTTCCCTTCAAATATTAGTGACATGAATAATTAATAATTACAATTCAAATATTCTTCTTCTATACGCAATATTTATTTTTCTGTGCATTATACATAAGAATAAGCAGAAAGGTAAAAAAAAAATTAATTGTATATTTTTGAGTTTGATACTTTGAAAATGGTTGTGTTTCTAACTTTTTCACCCAACTTGAAGATCGTTTGTCCCTTTAACAAATCGATATGGATCCATGTCAATATTGGTATCCATACATATTCTCTAAATATTTTAAAACAAAATTTAAATGTTTCATCGGAAATGCTTAAAGTCTTACAATAAGTTTCAGTATAAAAATTAAATAATAAATAAAATGCATGTCGTGAAAATTTTGACTATGATAAAAATTTCTAACCGATCGATGATATCCCAAAGGCTTATCAATACTTCGATAAAAATGACAATGCGTAAGATATTTGATAAATCCGACGTCTTTGTCAAAACATTGAATATTTTTGCAGCTGAAAATCAAAATCTTAGAAGAATCTGGTAAAATGTAAGAAATATTTCTCGATGTTATTATCGAACATCAATATTTCTTGCACGAAGAAAATTTCTCTGCAACAAAGATATCGATAGAATTTGAATGAATAAATTTTATAACAGACATTTTCAAATTACACATTTTTATGATTTTGTTAAGTTTTTTGAATTTTATCACTACAAGGAAATAAATCCAGGCTTCCTTTGTTGCAGAATATAGATTAAAACCATCATATATATTACTCCAGATATTAAGAACCCACACTATTGACTGGAAAAGACCCGGATGATAATGTAAAGTCTATGGGGGCGTTCTTTTCAAATATCTCGCTCAAATTTTAATATTTTGACATGAGTTTTTTGCATAGGATAGCTTAGGACGATCCACAACAGGGCTAGTTTTTACTTTTCGATTTTGGTTATATTCTTTTTATATTACGATAGTTCCAGTTTCATAACCGGTTCGAACCGGTTCTGAAAATTAAGGTTTTTTTTTAAACTGAAACCAAAATCGAAAACCTGAAATAATCTGATAGTCCTATTTAAGTGAATTAGGAGATATAAAATTCATACTTTGCTTGGTTTACGGCTTTGTGGAAAATGCCCTACCAATCAATAATATCACAAAATCTGTGACTTATTCTTCAATATCTCGATAAAAATGTTCTGAGAAATTTTGTGTCGTTGTTAAAGCTTTCAAAGTTTATACAGCTTAAAGTCAAAACCCTAGAAGAAGCTTGTAGAAATCTCATGGGCTTTTCCATAAAAGAAATATTGGTACTACTTGGTTATCCCGTCGACCAATTTTGCCAAACTATAGAAATTGCCAAACTGTTCGCCAAATTGTGTAAATTGACAGAACTTTTATTT
Source organism: Maratus speculifer (assembly GCA_964019185.1). Classification (NCBI taxonomy): domain Eukaryota; kingdom Metazoa; phylum Arthropoda; class Arachnida; order Araneae; family Salticidae; genus Maratus; species Maratus speculifer. Next base: position 99,101,623 of record OZ025302.1, read on the forward strand.
TTAGTAATGGAAAATAGAAGTAAATTTTTAAAACAAATTCAAAATACAAATAAAAAGTTGAATAAACATCACTTGATGACGTAATAACCACGTGTATCGTAGTTAATTATAAGTGAATATGACATTTACAATCATCCATTATTGGCATGTATCTTATAGTTTGGCGATAGTTTTTTGGTCGACGGGATAACCAAGTAGTACCGAAATATTTCTCATCTTTGTATGAACAGTCGATATTCTTCAGAAAAAAGAAACATACCGGCGGCAAGATACAGGTAGAATTTGAATGACGTATTTTTATTAAAGACATAATCGCGTTCTGCATGTTTATCTCTTTTTTAAGTATATTTGAATTTTACTATTGATATTTCTTTTCCCTCTGTATATATAAACATCGATGTTTCACGCGTCACTTTTCAGCATGTTATTAAGCAGTTATACCACCAAGGAGTGGGTATTAAATCACTAATCCACGTGAAAAAAACGTTCATACTCTTCGGATGGCCTCCATGAATGCGGACATTCCCAACAAAAAATAATTTTAAAATTATCTGAAGAAAATGGAAAAAAATGTGAAAAAATCCTGCAGATTTACCTTTAAAATATCTACAGAATTTTATAAGATATTCTTATAAATATCTGCTAAACAGGCCAATTGTCTACATATTTTCTAAAAATTTTTGGGCTAAATGCCTACACATTTTTGCTAGTGGGGTTTTATCTTTTAAATAGTACTGTGTGCGTAAAATAACATTACTATCCTATCAAGATGTCTAAATTTTTAAAACTGTGATTTAGCTTGAAAAAAGGTTTTTTTTTTAAATTATTTAGAAAAAATAGTTGTTGTTCTCCGTAGAGAATTGGGAAATCTAAAGTATATCTGAATCTTTTTATATTTTTATTGGTTGAATTCCGCAACTTATTTAATTTTATTCGTTTCTTTAATGGTCCAAGTTTAGTGTCCAAAAATGGATTTCTTCTGTTTTTTATTTTATTCGTTTTCTGATTGGTCCAATTTTAATGTCTAAAAATGGAATACTTCTGTTTCCACAATGACAAAAAGAGTAATAAAAAGGTAAAAAAAATTAATAATTAAAAAAAATGTGATTGAGATTTTAAACAAATTTCATTAAAAAATGCATTTTTTTCTCTACGCAATGGTGAAAAACTTTAAAATGTGTGATATTTAGAAGTTGAAAAATTTTCAGTTCCAAAAAATGTAAATTTGAAATGTTAATTATTTTTTTTTTTTTGTGATGGGTCCAGGAATATGAATGTTTAATCCATGTCGAACGTAATATGGGGCGTTCAGAAGTCAGTCTGATGATCTCCATCCAATAAAAATGCACATTTTAAACAGTTAAAATTGTCTATCTTTAATCTACTGTTTTTTGTTTTTCTTTATCATTGATTTAGGAATATTGATGTTTAATGCACGGTGCAAGTAATATATGACTTGTTATGATCATCCTAAAAATGACGTTTATTATTACTATTATTTTAAATATAGAATTTATTTATACTTCTTTAAAATTTGAGTCTTTAAAAATATCATTTTCCAAAAAGTCGTTGAAATTTGTTAAACGAATTTAATATTTCCAACTGAGCGAAGAATCGCCCATGGCAATAAGGTTATCTGAGGGGAGAATCACATCCGGATATCGCCCTGTTCGCTTAACTGGTAAAGCATTGACCTTGTAAGCTAAGTATCTGGGTTCGATTCCCGGCCTGGTCAATTTTTCGCTCAGCTGGAAATATTCAATTCGTATGATAAATTTCCAATCAGTTAGGTTGTGTTAAGAAAATAATAGAAATTTGTTAAATTACTTTTTTTTTTTTTTTTTTGAAGAAAACACAAAACACACTCACACATATATAATATGTATCAATCAACTGATAAATTTTTCATTGTATTTCTCATCAGTCTGTGCTGTCTGATTGCTGGCCGATGACGTTCCCCAATAAGGTTTATTAGTGAAAAATTACCGAGGCAGGAAGTCAACCAGGATAGCTTACTGCATGATACGCTAGAGGACTCAGGTTCGAGTTCTAATAAGCTACATTTTAATTCCTCTTTCGTTATTGTATTATTTATATTCAAGTCTGATTAATATATATATATATATGTACGTTAAAAAAAAAAAAAAAAAAAAAAAAATTCGCCGGAAGATATTTATTGAATTTGAATGACATATTTTTATACACGACATACTTTATACGTCTTTCGGTCTTTTAAATATCTTTGATTTTTATTACGGATAATTTGTTCTGTAAAATTAGAATAGACTTTTTGTATGTGAAGGCTGTTGTTTTAAAGATTTCCATCCACTTTGAGGGAGATATGTTTTAAGTTAAAAAACTATTTAAAAAAATTTATCGCTATATTGGTTTTGTTGAAAACTTCGAATATTACATTGGCCTCATAAACAGTCTGTATCATGAAGGTAAGTTCACATTAAAAATTACAATACGTGTATTTAATATTTCTTAATTTCTTAGTCTGTTTAAATGTTCTTCTGTACAAATCATCGTAAAATCATTGTAAATCATCGTAGCCACTATTTTCAGCTGACTATTTTTTTCCCTGGATGTTCTTCTTGTATAACAGGTGTCTATATTTTGAATAGTTATAGAAACAGACAACTAAGAAGTTAATAAAATGTTGAAATATTTTTTTATTCCTTTGAAAACCCCTTTAGAAAAAATGCTGTTCATAATTTTCTTAGTTTATGACTTTGACGAAAATTATTAAGCAACCAATTATATCACAAAATGTATGACTTACTATTCAATATATCAATAAAAAAATGACAATGTGTAAGATATTCTGAGAAATTCTGAATCTTTTTTCAATGCTTTCAACATTTACGCAGCTTAAAATCAAAACCTTAGAAGAAGCTTGCAGAAAATCTCATAGATTTTTTTCCATAAAAAGAAATATTACTCGTCATTTTTATGGACAGTCGATATTCATTGGAAAAAGGAAACTTATCCACCGCAAGATAGGGCCAGAATTTGAATGACATGTTTTTTTTTATGAAAGAACTGCAAGAGTTATGCATTTTTACCCATTTTTAAGTATCTTTGAATTTTATTATCGATATTTTTTTTTCACTCTGTGCATTTAAATATTGATCTTTTGTGTGTCATAACTTGTTTTAAAGTTTACCAAAAACCTCTTTGATGAAAAATGTCTTGAGTTAAAAAGTTATTTAAAACTTTATGTCCTGAAATTTGAATAAAAAAATTGATTCCGTCGAATAACTATTGATGTTAAGGTCTAAGATATCAGACAAGGTATATATTAATAATTTGATTTTTAAATAATTTTTTGCTGAAGCCCAGGATTAGTTTTATGGTAATTACTTTTCTCGTGTTACTTATTTTGACTTTTTTTTTCAATTTTTAGGTATGTTGTTTAGTAGTTATAGTACCGAGGATGTGCATTATTAAATCACTATTCCATTTGAGACAGTTGTTAATACTCGGAGTTCCAGAGGGAATCCTACTATAAAGAATCTACGGATAGTCTTCCTGAATGTGGAAATTTTATTTCCTAAATAGAACTTTGTGTGTGAATTAGCATTACTATCCTGTCGAGATTTCTAAATTGTTGAAACTTTGTTTCAGCTTAATGGAAAGCTGATTTTTTACAAAAGCAAAAAACTTTTTAAAGCAGAAACATATATATATATATATATATATATATATATATATATATATATATATATGTATGTATGTATATATGTATATATATATATTGTGAATCGATGAAACATTAATTTATTCATCATATTTTCCTCATAATGTGCTATCTAATTGTTGGCAGATGACATCTCCAACATGGTTTATTACAGATCAATTGCCGAGCTAGATCACTAGCTAGCATAGTAGTTGGAGCAATGGTAAACAGCCTGGTCAGCATTAAACGGGCGAATTCTCTGGCCAAGGCAGCAACAGAAAATCCAACACTATAATTTGTACACACAGTACCTTTCTTCCATATCAAACGTGTTCTAAAACAAAAAATTCTACCTGCCTGGTAAACTAGGTGGAACGATTATGGCAGAGCCACCATACATTCAACCTCATCCCAAAACTATCCAAAGGACTTTATTTCCTTTCCCCATCCACCACCTCATTCCTTACTGCCTCATTAATGCAGGATATTCGTAATCCAAGATTAATGTAAATGATTCAATTTATGATTAAAAGAATCACAGTTGAATAAAATAATACCATAGGCAAAATTAAAGATATCACGATTTACATTAAATTTCATGACTGTCGCACATTTCGAACTATTTCAAGATCGATGTAAAAAAATCGGAAATTGCACTTCAAGCGTAGCAAATGAGGTCCGTTACACTTTACGAAGTTTTTAAATATTCCGATTTGGGTGTAATAGTATACAGTGCTACGGATTATAGTATAGTAGCCGAAATATTTTGTATGCTATTGTAAATACTATTTGCATTTTATTTTACAGGAAGTAACTTGTATTAAACCTTGGCAATGTGCATCGATTTCATAAAATGTGAAATAGTTTAATATAATGAAAACGCCCACCAAGCAATGTTTCCCCTTATACACTTATGTAATGGAATACTTTTTTGTGACCCTGTAAATTAATAACAAATACTCTTTGCTCCACAGATTGTACGGAATGTATATTTTATTATATACTTCATAGACGCATATCAACTTTACTATGTTCGAAAGAGTGTTACTTGAAAATGAACTTGAAACAATTTTTTTTTTCATTGTCCGTAATGTAACGGAATACTTTTGATTGCCCCTGTAATTAAACTATACATCTGATTTCAATAAAATTTAAAATAACTCGACAAAATTATGCCACTATTATATATTTTAAATTTCAAACTATTCGGTTGGGTAGTTTTTGCTCTGTTATATACGGACGGACGGACTGAACTACGAATATACGTGCTACGTATTTACATAATTACGAACGCACCTAAAATATGCTGATCAACGCACAATGTCAATTTTTCAATAGAACACGTGACTTGGCACCTTCAGTTTGGCTGAAAAGTAGCACCGCAAAGGGAAATGCAAAATGTTCCCCATATATTAACGCTGATTTTACAGGGATCTACACTCCGAATATATCATGAAACAGTCTAGAAATTAGCTAGTATTAATAAAATGTAGAAATAATCCTATCGAATAACTATATCTTACCTATATCAAGTGTTATCCATGACATTTGACCAACATTAGTAATTTTTCTGATTAAAAATGAAAAAAACATTCGCCAAATGATAAAAATATTAGTAAAATAAAATCACCGTGCACTGTTAAAAATAAATCTGTGAATTCCAGGTGAAACTACCGGCAGCAATGTAGCCGAACTGTTACCGTTCCGTAAGTAGATTTACCGTTGTGGGACATACAAGAAAGGAAAACTCCGTTTGAAGAAGCGGTAACTTTCTGTTACAAAGTCTGATTTTTAATGATAATAATTTAATATAATTTTTAAAATAAATAAATCGATTAATCGTCAAAGAATTCGAAATTACCGAGTGATTTTAAGCTGCTATGTTATTTTACTTATTATTATAATTGCACAATTTAGTTTATGAACAGATAAAACTAGTATAAAACAGAATATGTCTTTTATGATTTAGTGGGAAAATCTGTTGTGCTTTTTAAAGATTTCCTTTCAGATATATTCCTTAGAATATTTGTAAACGGTTTATTTTAGTTTATTTTAGACTGATGCATAATGCTTATTATTTTTTAAAATCACTTTTTCTTTTTAAATAGTTTAAATAAGAAAAAATCACTGTTTAAAACCACTGTTTATTTTATTTATTTATTTATTTATTTGAATATATGAATGAATGAATGAATGAAAAAAACATTTTATTAACAACTTTTTTTTTAGAAAAATAATGTTATAGACAATTTTTGAAACTGTCGTACACTATTTATTTATTTACTGGCTAATTAATTAAAAGATTTTTTAATAAGAAATAAGAGAAAAATAAACAGAAAAAATGCAATTTAAAAGGGACGTTTTATGTTTTCATTAATTCTTGTCGCCAGTAGGATACGAACCCACAATCTGCGCTCGCAGGTAATAAGCGGTATGGTGCCTTGACCACTCGGCCACGGAGCCCCTTACACAACGGAGTGTCTCCGTTTTTTGTTTTTATTTCCATCCGTTTCGTTATTTTCAGGAAACATGGTGGGATTTGCTGATTTGTAACGGATAATGCCCTTTTGTTGTGAAAAGGGACTTTTTCTGTGAAATTCAGAAAAAAAATATTCGTGAATTTCAGAATTTTTTTAACAGTGTGTAGCACAAAAAAAAAAAAGAAAAAAAAAGTCTTTTAATGTACTTCCTTTTTTTTTTCAAAATGTTCTAAATATCCTAAGTTTTTATAACTGCGAAAACGATTGCTATTAATCTAATTTCAACTATCCGTTACAAATATTTTAAAAAATATGTATATATTAAAAATATGTATATATGCATATGTGTGAAAAACGAAAAAGACAAGACATAAAAAGCAAAAATTGAGCTCTAGCAATTTGGCGAATCTAATCACTTGTTTACTCGCCAAATGAAGAATTTAGTCGCAATTTGGCGCAGTGGCAAACGGCAGCGAGAACCCTGCCTATATCCTACCGAAAATCTTTTAGAAGTAATACAATTCATAATTTGTCCAGTTCATGATTTTGATTAAAATATCTAACAAACCAATGATGTTCAAAATCTGTTTGTTACTTACGGTTCAATACTTCGGTAGAAATGACAGGGTGCAAAATTTTCTGAGAAATATGAAGTCTTTGTCAAAACTTTGAATGTTTATGCAACATAAAATCAAATCCTTAGAAGAAATTTTTAGAAAGTCTCACAGATTTCTGCATATATATATATATATATATATTGTCATTTTAAGTCGATATTTTTTGAAAGAAGAAAACTTATTTACCGCAAGATAAGGCTAGAATATGAATGACATATTTTTATGTAAGTCATACTCATGTTAAACATTATCATTTTGTAAGAATCTTTGAATTTTATTACTGACATCTTTTATCCGGTATATTTAAATATTGATTTTTTTTGTGTGCAATATTTTTTTTAATTTGCCAAAATACTCATTCGAGGAAATATTCCTTAATATTAAAAAGAAATTATTGCCATTTTGATTTCAGAATTATTCAGTATTCCAGAGCCCTGATAAACAATTCGTAATATTACAATTTAGTTCTCGTTACAAAATACATTACATATTTAATATTTTAGCTTATTTTAGGCTGTTTAGATATTTCTTTCTTACAAATTATTAGGAAAAATACTTTAAAAAAAATTCGCTATTTTTCATTTGAACTTTCTTTTCCCTTATTCATAAAGTATTTTGTACTTTATATCTTATATAACATGTGTTGATGCTCTAAATTATGTCTTCCAATATGAAACATACACTGGAAAAAAGCTGCAGCAGAAATTTACTGCAGCAGAGATTCCAGATAATGTCCGTAAAAAAAACGGACTTTATCCTTATATCAACGGACTTTGCCATTACATTAACGGATTTTGCCCGTAAAATGCAAAAAAATTACGGACGTTGACAGTTAATCTGAAAAAAGGGACATTTTCCGTAAATTTACTGACGCATTTACGGTAAAGTACCGTAAATTTACAATTTTTTTACAGTGTACGCCTTACCGGGGGGGGGGGGGGGGTAGGTAATCGCAAGTTTAGTTTTTCAGGGCGGCAAATTCAAATCTCTTACTCAACCATTTGCTAGCAGTTTTTTTTTTTTTTTGGGGGGGGGGGGAAGTAATGTTGCAGATTAAAAATAAATGGAACCAGTCAAGTGAGGCAATCCCAGAACTATTCTTCATCTCATGCATGTTAATACTTCAAGATTCGCTATCATAGTGCCAAATTCAAATAGCAACCTAATACCTATCATGGGGATTCTAATGATATGAAATTTCGTGCGTTAGTTCTTGAGATATGACTATCGCTAAAATCGGGTAAATCATGAAAAATGCAGCATAGCAGCCCCCATTTGTGTGGTAATTTATACTGAAACCTAATCTGCAGCAACATATTTCAATGTCTAAAATAATTCAAAGTTTATGAAAATCCATGCATTAGTTCATGAGATAGATCTATTGAGGAAAACTTGAAAAATGCAGCATAACAGTTCCATGTATTAAACGATTTAAATCAAAATGCAACAAAACGTCAGTATATTGACATGTACTGAAAAAGACTAACCGAATCTGAAGCTTGATAAAATTCCGTGCGTTAGATCTAGAGATTAAGTTATTGCAGAAATCAACAAAAGTGCTAAATACCAGCATCACCATTCGACCGATTTTCACCAAAAACTAATTGCACCATTTCATATGAGGAACTAACTGAATATAAATTTTTATTAAATTCTGTGTATTAGTTCTTGAGAACACACACAATTTGTGTTACGCATAGACAGACAGTGTCACAGAGTCATAGACAGGTGTTTCGTAAAAAACATGTTTTTTTTTTATCTTTAACTCCTAAAATGTATAAATCCGTCAAAAATTTTTACAAGTGTAATTTTTTTGTAAAGATAGAAGAAATTAAACAGTCAGTTTTAATTATATATTTAAAATATTCCCTATCAAAGATTTTAAATAAAATTGCCAACAGAATAATTATATGAGTAATCTTTTGAAATAGTTTAATAATTTTTAATGCTATTAAAATTTTTTCTTATTTTTTCTGTTTTCTGTTGTATTTTACAATTTTTTACAGCGTTTTCAATTAATTATTGGATGAGCTGCCTCAAGGAATCTTTTGCGCGTGAATACTACGTAAAATTATAATAAACCTGTCTTGAACATATTTCACTTAAAACATACGTCTAAAAGAGGTATTACCAACTTTTCGAAATTTATAAATCTTAAGTAGCATTAGAAATTTCAGTGAGTAGATAGTAAATGTGAATGGCTTTAATGCAAGTATCCATCGCAGTAAATAGACGTCATGAAGGCATGTACATTTACTTGAGATTCTTACACTTGAAATTCTTAAGCACTTAAAGTTTTGTGGTACACGTAAGGAAGAGAGTGTAAGGTCATTCCACGGTATCTTACGTTACATTTTGAATTATTTTCAGTAATTTTAATAATATAACACACAAACACACACACAAATCATTCAAAATATACATTTGATTTGTTTTACTAATTAAACTTATTCAAAACCGAATTTAGATGAAAATTACCTAATTTTAATGTTATATCTTAAAATTTGGTAGTTATATTTATTATTGTAACTGATATTACAGAAAAAGGATTGTAAGTTATCATATAAAATGCAATTTTCATTATCTTTTTTCAGGCAATTTTCCGCTTAGATAGGTTTTATTGACAAATGTTCATTTTATATTTGAATATTTTAGTGTTATATTACTAAAATTACTGCAGTAAATTGTTCTAAATGTAAGTTACCAAGGAATGACCCTGTAGTTTCTAAAGGTTTTCCAGCGACATAAAACCTTACAAAAAGAATTATAAAATCTATAAAACATTCTAACTGTCTCTTTCATTACTAGATTTTGTGAAAAAAAAAAAAAAGTAGGTTATATAAAACTTTACTTAAACAATGAAGTAAATTGAAAAACAACGACAAAACTCTTTATTGGCACAAAAACCAAGATATACAACATCTAAAAATATGTGCTAAAATAAATACAGATTACTGAATGGTTCACTTATAAAAAGAATATATTTGAAATACACTTAAAAATTTATCAACGTTTCATTCGCTTCTGCGAACGTCGTCAGGATGCAATAGAAAGATGTCTTTCAGATGAAGATGATAGATGAAAGATGAAAGATACCGTATTTACTGGTGTATAAGGCGCACCCCTACTTTGCAAGTAAAAATGGCGATTTCTTAAAATCTCGCGTATAAAGCGCACCATAAATTTGATACGCTAATAAAGAATGACCAAATGAATTTCACTAAAAAAAAGTCGAAACAAACATTACACCAGACCAGAAAACAAGATGAAAATGAATTTTTATACTTCGGGTTGTAAGAGAATAACGGGAAATAGGAATGAATGACGGTAAAGAGAATTGCTAATTAGCGTTCAGATAATGTCACTAGCTCTACTGTATAAAAAAACTGCAAGGAGTGAAATAAATATGCAGTAATACTCAAATTAAATAACATTTTCCGAGTTTTAATATCTTCTTTGAATAATTTCTTCTTTCATATGTATATAGTTCGACTGCATCCAACAGTAAAAAATTATTCCGTGTATAAGACGCACCTAGAAGTTTTGCCCCAATTTTTTGAAAAAAAAAATAGTGCGCCTTATACTCGAGTAAATACATGTAAATAGAAAGATGATATCTTTCTATTGTATCCTGACGACGTTCACAGAAGCGAATGAAACGTTGATGAATTTTTAAGTGTATTTTAAATATACTCTTTATATAAGAGAACTATTTAGTAATCTGTATTTATTTTAGTACCCATTTTTAGTATAATTTATGGTGCAAATGTCCAATTCATAAGTATACATAACATCTGACAGAAGGTTTTCCTCTTTAATAATCTAAATTGCGTGAAATGAATAATTATTTTTAAGGCTCTATTACACTTCAAGTGTATCAATGGAGTTCACTTTTTAGGTGCGTTCGTAATTATGTAAATACGTAGCACCTATTGTTGTCGTTCAATCCGTCCGTTTGTCTGTCTATCCGTCTGTCTGTCTATCTGTCCGTCTGTCTGTCTGTCCGCATATAACAATGCACAAACTACCCAACTGAATCGTTTGAAATTTAAAATACATAATTATTACGTAGTTTTGTCGAGTCATTTCAAATTTTATGAAAATCGGATGCATAGATCAATTACAGGGACAAAAAGGATTCCGTTACATTACGGTCAATGGGGGTGAAAAAGTTTCAAATGCATTTTAATCGTTTGAAATTTTAAATACATAATTATTACATAATTTTTTCGAGTTACAAAGTCTAAAAAAGTCTCTCGCCTGGCATGTCCCCTTGCCGGTTTCAATTTAACTTTCAAACAATACATATATTTTTTCCGCCAGATGCTTAGCTAAAGTATGTTTAATTGGAATTTAAGTAGTTATACTTACGTATTATAAAATAAAAAATAAAATAATTTTATTAATTTCAAATAACTTTTAAAATTAACTTTCGTCCTTTTTTTTTTTTTTTTTTTGTGTGTGTGTGTGTGTGTGTGTGTGTGTGTGTGTGTGTGTATCTACCCTGTCAAATTTCGTTCCGCTGAAACAAATATAAATTCAAGGATGGCTATATCGGAAGTACCGCTTAAGGACATCTAATGGCTTGGAGTTAGCAATACTAAACGCGCAAGCCATTTAAGCGTCGCCATTTTTAGTTGTTGCGATGCGACCGTGCGGTGTAGTGGTTTCGCACGGTGATCGTGTATCTCCCCTGGTAAGTCATAAAACTTATAATATTCATTCAATTCAATTGCATTTACTGCCCTAATTAAACAATACGGTAATAATTAAAGTGAAATACAGAATTAACCCAAAAACTAATTCAGTCTGTTAAAAAATTTGAATTTACATGAAAATGTCTCTTCCCTGCCGTATTTCCCCTGGCAAGATAATTGCCAGGGAAGCGAGTAACTGACCAGAAAAGGTTATAAAATATGTATAAAGTGACTTGCCCTTATATGAAAAAGTAAATAAACGGGACAAAAATCATAATTTAAAGGTTTTTGATCAAACTCAAACTTTTCTTTTTGGACGAATTCTCTATGTTTTTGAACCTCTTATCGCAGAATCACCCATAAAAGAATTTAATAAAAATGTTTAAATAATCGCAAAATCCGATTTTAAATATTTGAAGAAATATAAAATTCATGGATTGTTTAGTTTATGGCTAACTAACCAATGATACCGCAAAATCTGTGGTTTATTGTTCAGTTCTTTGATAAAAATGACATCATGTAAAAACTTTGTTAAAGCTTTCAATTTTATGCAGCTTAACAGCTTGTCAAAAATCTCATAGATTTTTCTATAAAAGAAATATTTCGCGTCAGTTTTTGGACAGTCGATATTCTTTAAGATAGGAAAACTTATCCGCTGCAAGATAAAGATAGAATTTTAATGCCATATTTTTTATGCAAGTCATACTCACGTAATTGATTTTTTCAAACTTTTAAGCATTTTTTAATTTTATTAGTGATGTATTTATATTTTGTAAATTTAAATATTAATTTCTCGTTAGTGGCAATTGTTGTTTTCAAGTTTACCAAGTTCATCTTTAAGGGAGACCCGTAAGAAAAAACCCAAAATTTTTATTATTGATTTTAAAGTAATGAATTTTGGTGTACTACTTAAGAATCTTTTTGTAAGGAATAATTAGCAAAAAAAATCACTTTTTATTAAAAAGTATATTTTTTATGGGGATTTTTATGATATTTTTTTGTCGAAAAATGCACTTTTTAAAATTACTACTCCTCATTCAATTTTCAATATTTTGGTATTACTAAAATTTCTTAAATAGTGTTATAGTATATAGAAAAGAACTAAGTAGAGATATTTTTAATTTTCTATTTTAATCGGCTAAAAAAAAAAAAAAAAAATACGCATGGTAAATTTCCTTAAATTCGTTATAATTTTCACGTTTACCAATTTATATAAAATTTTCAGAAATAGTTTTAAAAAATATCTCTCCTTACTTTTCTTCCAAATTTTTTTAAGATTCTAAAAACATAAACACTTTGTTTCTAAATCATTTTACCACTGAGCCTTAGTACTTTGAACTTAGGCAAAATATGAAAAAAGTCATTTTCAGGAAAACGCATTTTAAATGACCGCTAGTCCTTTAAACTCTATAGTGAATACAATTAAAAAAGCTCATTTTCTACCTGTTCCAAGTCTCCCCGAGTTCTGAAATATTGCATGGGTATTCGCAAATATGTATTTTATCGTTTTCTGAGATAAAAAATTTTTTGAACTTTTGATGATTTTTGACCGAAAATGGGGTACGGGTCTCCCTTAAAGAAAATGACTTTTGATTTAAAAAGCTATTTAAAAGAATTTTTTTCCACTTTGATTGCAGAGAAAACTTCTTATAATAATTTCATAGAAAACTCCTGTAATCAAGTTAAGTTCACAATAAAAGCTAAATTAGTATATTAACTACTTAAGTGAGCAATATTTTTGAAATAATTCTTTCAAATAATGCCTATTTTTTTTCATGTATTTTACAGAATTTTTATTCTTTTATCACCAGTTTTTCAAAACCAAATTTTTTGTCTAATTCAATCAGAAAAATGCTCAGATTAAATAGTGCGAAATTTATAAAATATACAGTCGACTCTCGTTAATTCGAAATCGGATAATTCGAATCTTCGCTTAATTCGAACTAAATATGAAATCCCGAAATTTTCAATGGCAAAACAACGTTAAAATTTTTCATTAATTCGAACTCATTTTCTCTTGACATCGTTTAATTCGAACTAACGAGAATTCCAATTTTTCATTTTTCTCTTCTTTCTCACGGATTTCAGATAATTTGAATAAATTTCTTTCTTTGATTTTTGAGAAATATGTTCCGAACAAGTATACATATAATCCAATGCATTTGATATCCACTTTCTTAGTGCCCTGTCTGTCCATCAGTGACTCTTTAAATTTTTCTTCCATTGTGTTTGTTTCTAATCTTTCAATTAGCTTATGTATTTATACATTTCAATTTAATACTAAGTCATATTATAATAATAACAGACGAAATAAATTATAAAAAAACATTATAACATTAATTCCTTTGTAACAGTACCATATTAAGCATGTTTTCATTTCATATTTTCCATAATTCGAACTTCGGATAATTCGAACATTTCTTGTGGTCCCGAAGAGTTCGAATTAACGAGAGCCGACTGTATTTACTTCTGAGAATAATAAAACATGATAAATCACGCCGTAACGGTAAATCAGTGAAGCGGTTAATATTGATTTAACATGTGTTTATACACCGTATATGCATAATAAATAGGCATATAAGGATTTAATAAAGATGTCTAAACAATCGCAAAATCCGATTTTAAATATTTTAACCCTTTATCTACCGAGGGTACTTATAAGTACCATAAAAATTACTTATTATAAAATTCTTTTAATACGTCAATTAGTTATAATACTGTTTAGAATGATTTACAGATACATTACTTTATTTTATCCAAAAGCATTATTGGTTACACAAAACAAAAATATTTTTAAAAGTCTGATTTATTTTGCCTTTGTATATTTTCAGCTTTCTTGTTGCTGAGGGAGGGGGATGGGGATTTTTCAATTCGGAAATATTTTTATATTTATGTTGTAAAAGTATCATATTTGTACTTTATTGTAATTCTACAAAATACTATGAAAACAATTTAAAATAAAAGATTTGAGTGGGGTTATAAATATTGCACAAAATCCCTGTAAATTCAAATTAAATTAATCCTTCAAAATCCTGGAATCCTTCTGAAATCCTTCAAAAATTTATTAAATGGTTATGCAAATGTTTTAATTTAGTTAAAAGAATTTACGTAAAATGATTTAGAATGTAAAATTTTCATGAATTCCTAATGCGGTAGATAAAGGGTTAAAAGATATAAAATTCATGAATTGCTTAGCTTATGGTTAACTAACCAATGATATCATAAATTCTGTGGTTTCTTGTTCAATACTTTGATAAAAGTGACAGCATGTAAAATACTTTGAGAAATCCCGACTCTTTGTTAAAGCTTTCTATGTTTATGCAGCTTAACAGCTTGTAGAAAGTCTCATGGATTTTTCTATAAAAAAAAAAAAAATATTTCGCGTCAGTTTATGGGCAGTCGATATTCTTTGAAAAGGGATTTTTTTCCCTTGCAAGATAGGGATAGAATTTGAATGACATATTTTTGTGTAAGGCATACTCGCGTTATGCATTTTTTTCAAGTTTAAGAGCCTTTGATTTTTATTGCTTTTTATTTTTATTTTTATTTTTATTTTATTTATTTATTTATTTATTTTGTACATTTAGATAATTCTGTGTGTGTATCACTCGTTATTTTGAAGTTTACTAAAAACATCTTTGGAAGAGACAGATTGTGCAATTAGGGAACTTTGACTAACGATTGTATTCAGATCTACTTGAACTGCACGTTAAACACGCATAAAATTCAGTCGAATGTTGTAATGATAATTGTTAACTTGAATGGACTTTGGCCGTGATCAGGTCGAATTAGAATAAGAGCATACTCACAGCCACGCGACAAAACGCGCAAGATCATGTTAAACATATCGGAACAATATTTTCAAATTTCTAACTTGCAATTTAATACTTTCAAATTATTTTTTACTCAGTATAACAAAGCTTAATCACTTACCCAGGTAGTTAAAAAATATATTAAAATACAAGCGAGAAAATTGAAAAGAACGTTTTTATAGGTTTAACATTAGCTTGCGAGTTTCTTCACGTGGCTAATAAAGGCTCTTAAGAGAACGTTTCAATTTTTATAAAAAAGGAAAATTTTAATGTTAAGTCTATTGGAGATAGGAGGGGGAGGGGTAGTTCATGTTTCTCGGTTTGATTTTAATATTTTTTTTTTCTTTTTTTTGCGTAGAATGGCCGGAAGACGGTCTACAACCGGGCTAGTTTATACTAATTCGATTTTGGTTTAAGATTTAAAAAAAAAAAAAAATATCTTCACTCTTGAATCCAGTTGGAACCGGTTCTGAAATTTAAACTACCGTAAAATCGGGTGAATCTGAGCATTTTTCAACTTTAACGTTCAATAAAGCAATAACTAATTTTTTAATACTTTTTTTTTTTTTTTTTTTTTTTTTTTTTTTTACTAGAAACTTTGGTCTTATTTTGTTCTTTATTTTTAAATCAAAAACGTAACATTTGTTATTGTTTATATACATATATTTACTTTTTTTAGTGGTGTTCCGATTTTCACCGCAGATAGAGGTGAATCGTAACAAATGTTATAATCTTTATTTATTTTTATTCAAACTTTAATAGAGTTAATAAAAATAGGTAATATTGATAAAGGAGGTATAGCAATGCGTAACTACTATAAAACCAATCCTTTATTTTATATATGTTACAGGCCAAACCCGATTTTAGGTCAAACTAGTCTATCCTAACACCCATAGGACAAACTAGTTTTTCCTAGGCCAAACTAGTTTGGCCAAACTCTTATAGGATGGACTATTTTAGCGTGCTGTTTATTGGTCTGAACTAGTTTATCCTAGGCCAATTCAATTTGGCGTGATTTTATTAAATTCAATGACCGCCTCAGCGCCAACATTCTAGTATGTCCTAGGCTGATCTAGTTTATCCTAGGCCAATGTAATTTTACGTGTTTTAGCTCATAGGCGTTAAAGCCTTAGAAATAATGGGCTCGCAGGTTCTGTATGTAAATATGTACGCATGTATGTACGTATGTACGTACATATATTCGTATGTACGATTCAACGATTCAAGAATTATATGTACGTACATATAATTCTTGATAGAATTATCCAATTTGCTTCAAATTGTGGTTGTAGGTTCATTCTGATAAAGTACTTTTCTGATTAGTTTTGGGAATTCATTGGATAAGAATAAGGGGGGGGTGAACGGGAGGCTAATCCCCCACCGTTAATTTAGAGAAAAGGATTTTTCATGCAGAATTATCAGTTTTCATTTAAAATTTTAGATATAGGATCATTCTGACAAGGCGCCTCCGTTATTAATTGTGGATGTTTATTGGTTTATTAGATGTTTATTGTGGATGTTCAATGTTTAAATATATTTGGGGGAAATAAGAAAAAGTAATCCCCCTTAATTTATTTTTCGAGGGGTTATTCTTTAAAAAAATAAGACTGTAATACACAATTAGTGTAAACAGCCTGTGAATGCAAAGCCATCAGTTTAACTAGGCAATATTCTTTTTAATATTGATCCCGACTATTGCTCCATTGCTAATCTTGTGCAAAGTGGTTTTGCCTTCACCCCTGTATAATGTATATTATCCGAAGGGTAGTACAATAATGTTAGAGGTTTGCACGAGCCGGAATTTTTAGGCCCAGGCCCCGTCCTTTCCGAAGAAAGTTATTTTGTCTTGACCCGGTGTAAAAATTAAAGTTCGCCCCGAGCCCTACCTGTACAATAATGAGTGAAAAGAGATTCAGTCCGGCTCGATCTGTCCCTAATTAATTTCTGCAAAAAAAAATCAGATTTTACTTCATTTACAATTAATATTCCTTAAAAAAATACTGCAGACATATTTATTGGATAAATTTACAATGCATTTTTAAATAACGATGTTCGCAGAATGGAAAATACACAATGTATTATTGATTATTTAGATTTTTAGACTTTTCAATATTCAAATAGGGATTTATTAAATAATTAATGAAGTTTAGAACAAAGGAAAAAAAGGAGAGTTATAAATATCATAATTTTTGAATCTGTTTAGCAAAATGTAGATTTGTGAATATATTTCTCTGTCATTCCTTAAGGCTTTTCTCAAATCCAAAAGAGCTACATCCTAACACACATTTATGAACTAATTGCTTTTCGGAAATGCATAAGATTAACAGGCATTCTCACTCAGAAAATATGTAATCGAATGGCGTTAACCATTTTTTTCATAAAAGCGGTTTTTTTGAGAAAATACTGTTAAAGCTACGTTTTGAATAGAATTTCCGCTTACGACTTCACGGAAAAGAAAAATTTGACGCAGTGACAAAAATAGATTACATGTCGACAGGTAATTAATTTCTCAAAAATGTAAAAAGCTGTTAGATTCTAAATTATGTTCAGCTATGGCTCGAATATCCAAAAAATACTATTAATAATAAATGCAAGCCCGATCTCAGCACGGCACGAGTCTGTAGAAAAAAATAAATAAAATAAGCAAACACCACGTCCAATGCATCATGTCTCTACGGTGAACATGTTAAATTTCTGTATTGATGTTATAAGCAATGACTCTTGACACACTTTGCACTTATTCTAGTGAAAAATATGTTTTTTACAGGACAAACCCGATTTTGAGCAAAATTAGGTTGGCCTGGGCCAAACTATTTTATCCTAAAGCCAATTAGATAAACTAGTTTTTAATAAGCCAAACTTTACCAAAATACCTATAGGATAAACTAGTTTTTCCTAGATAAGAGAGGCAATCCTTCATTTTTCCATTCATACTTAACCATTAAACCCCCAAAACTATTCAGAGAATCACCTTATGAGATAGAACCTATATCCAAAATTTGAAGCAAATCCGAAAATTCTGCGTCAAAAACCATTTATCTAAATTATGGGGGGTTACCTACATTGCCCTTTCTTTTAAACTTAAATAATAAAGATCCGCAATTAATCATGGAAGTGCCTTCTCAGAATGATCCTATATCTAAAATTTTAAAGGAAAACTGATAATTCTACATGAAAAATCTTTTTCTCTAAATTAACGGTGGAGGTTTAGCCTCCGTTCTCCCCCGTTTTTCTTATCCAATGAATTCCCAAAACTAATCAGGAAAGTATCTTATCAGAATGAAGCTTCATCCAAAATTTGAAGCAAATCGGATATATATCGCGCAACGTACATACATGCGCACGTACATGCGTACATACTTACAAACAGAACCTGCGAGCTCATTATTTCTCAGGTTTTGACGCCTGTGAGCTAAAAACACGTAAAATTACATTAGCCTAGGATAAACTAGATCAGCCTAGGACAAACTAGAATGTTGGCGATGAGACGGTAATTGAATTCAATAAAATCACGCCAAATTGAATTGGCCTAGGATAAACTAGTTCAGACCAATAAACAGCAAGCTAAACTAGTCTATCCTATAAAAGTTAGGCCAAACTAGTTTGGCCTAGGAAAACCTAGTTTGTCCTATCGGCCTTAGGATAGACTAGTTTGGCCTGGGAAAAACTAGTTTATCCGATGGGCGTAGGATAAACCGGTTTGGCCTAGGAAAAACTGGTTTAGCCGATGGGCGTTAGGATAGACCGGTTTGTTCTAGGAAAAACTAGTTTATCCGATGGGCGCTAGGATAGACTAGTTTGGCCTAGGCCAATCTACTTTGGCCTAAAATCGGGTTTGACCTGTAACATATACAAGTAAAGATATGCCTTTTTAAAAATTAGAAAACAACTTTGAACTCAAAAAAATTAGAATGTATTCTAAGAAATTGTATTTGTATTGCAGAAGTTGTAATTTAATGCAAATTGAATTCTATTTTGTGATATCCTTTACTAGTAGTCATTCGGTAAGTGAATCGATTGAGTAGCTCCAGTCGCTGCATTTATTAATACGATCAACTAGTACGCCCGCATCCCCAGCCCTTAGTACTGTTTGCATCCCTCTCCTTTTTTAATTATTTTTCCATTTTGAGATGTTTGTATAATATTGTGGATGTCAAAGAATAACTCTGTGCAATTTTTCTTAGTAATATGCCATTTTTAAATTCTTTTATTGAGAGTTCCGTGTCTGTTGGATTGGGCGCTGACATTTTTATTTAACTAAGTAATTTATTGACAGCTTTAAACTGTTCAAGTAATTAGAACAGACAAAAATATTTTTACAATACATATTCATACATATGTTTTCAGATATTACATGAAACTATTATTGTATAGAAAAATAAATCATGAGAGAAAACGTGTTCCGATTCACCCCGTAAATCTTAAACCTCTGATGTTACAAGCCATTTTTCATTTTTTCATTGTGTAGTTTAGAAATAAGTAGAATTTAATACAATATATCGTTTACAGGTCTATCATTAATTAAAAATCCCTACTCTTAGGTTTAGAATACGAAAAATACTGCAGTTACATACAACGTTTTGAAGACGTTGAAAAAATAAGGTTTTTGAGAAGCCGCTTGCAGATTTTTTATATACCCCAGTAGTGGTGCCAACATGGCAAAACTGAATTTCCCAACTCTTAATGTTATTACCTTTTTATAAAAAAATTGGCAACTAAAAATATCATCACATATATTTATAATGAATTTATTTTTATGACGGGGAAATTTCGTTCCGATTCACCCCGCTGTTCCTATTCACCCCATTTTACGGTATCCTAATGTAAAAAAAACCCTATAACCAAAATCACAAAAGTGAAAACACGCCCGGTTCTAGACTGTCCTCTGCTATATTCTGCAAAATAAATAAATAAATAAAATAAAATAAAATAAAATTATCACATTTGCGAGACATGTTTTAAAATAACACTGCCACATAGTCATAGCAGTCTTAGCATTAGCGTTCGAGTTTTTCTGCGCAACTAATGAGGACTCTTAAGTGACTAAACTGGTCAGAGGAATGTTAAACCAATGGCAGCATTCTTTTGAAATGTCAGTATTTCAATAACTTTTTTTATATTATTTTTTATGATATTTGTATTGTTTTTTCCCAAAGGCACTTTCATTTTCGTAATCGATTCAGAAAGTGAAAGTGACTTCATAATAAAAAGCTGCAATGTGAATAAAAATAGTTTAAAAAAATACCTGATTAGAAATTTAGTGAGCAGAAAACACATTTACATTTTTTTAAACATACTGAAGAAAAAACGAGAAATTTGACGAAACTGCTGACATGATTTTAACATTACCTTGCAAGTGTCTTCACGTGTTTTTTAGGCTCTTAATGCTCAATGCGACTTTCAGCGATCGACTGATGTTTACTCATAACATGGAATTTTCTATTGAGTCAAAATGTTTTTCAGACCAAGTTTCGAAACAAGGACACTTTGGCTTAAGCTACCAATGCTCTTTCGAATCAGTTTTCCTGGACGAATCTGACAGACACAATTTACCCAGCTAATCTTTTTCGTCGTGGGTATCTGGTAGGTTATTTGAAACAGCGCAGTACTGAGAGTTTTACTGAAAAATAAATACAATAAATTTGTAAAATTTTAAAATTTTAAAATATGAATTACGAAATCCATGTTAAAAAGTATGGATTGTAACTCACAATTTATTTAATAGATTTATGTTCTGCTTTATGCCAATCCCCAATTTCATTTTTTTTCTTTTATAAGTAGTCTTTGAATTATGATTAAAAAGCATCAAAATGATGGTTCAAAAAGCCATGTGCAGAAGCCAAAGCTATGCCATGCAAAAATATGTGCAAAAAAGCATAATAAGAATAATATCCGAACTCGCCTTATCCAGAAAATCAAATTTTGGAAAATTGCGAAAAACCATATGGTTTTCATTGTAAACCATAGTTCACAATGCCAGAAATACACGATAAAAGTAGTTTTAATGCAGATTGCAAGTTCACCAAGAAAATAGATTGATAAAAAGGAACTCGATTTTTTAAAATTTTGGACAAGACGAATTTTGAAACTCGCGTCCTCATATGCTTTATTCATTTTATTAACCCCTTGCGGCGCGGTGGTTTCATATATGCGTAATTTTTTTCCGAGCACCTTCGTCGTTCCAAGCCCGAGATCGCACTCTGATTGGTTGTTGCTCTCGGCACTGTTTTCATGTAACTTGGCGATAATCATACTTGGCGTAGCGATAGATGCTTCCGTCGAGGAGTTTGATTTCCTTCCGAACCGAGTACAAAGTAACTTATGTCTTGCAGCATTGGATTGGATGGAGCGTGTCTTACTGAAAGCTGTACTCTTTAAAAGTTTTTACACACAAGAGCATAAGACCACGAGGATAAGAATGAAGGAAGAATAAGAATGAGTAGGTTAGGTTTTATGTTTACTCGTTCATTTACGAGCGAAGTATTTTTCGCCAAGAATGGTTATCGCCAAGTTACGTGAAAACAGTGCCGAAAGCAACAACCAATCAGAGTGCGAGCTTGGGCTTGGAATAACGAAGGTGCTCGGAAAAAAAATTTCGCTTCATATATATACCACTTAACTTTAATTTCCAAACGCCACATTGGCACCGGAATTTTGTTTAAAAATTTTTTGAATTCGTGATATATAGCGTTTTCTTATTTACAAATAAAATTGTTTTCAAATTCCGGTGTCAGTCATTAATTTCAATACTTACGCAATGAATTTACCCTGCGCCGCAAAGGGTTAAAACATTTCAGCTACCAATACCCTAAGGGAGTGAAATGGTCAAATAGCAAGACATAAGACATTGATGGAAGTGACATGGCTTTTCTGTATCATTTCAATAATCGAGTACCGAACGTCAATTGGAATACAGCCCCTACTATAGTTTCTTTTTAAATAATTAATTTATTGAGATATAATCGCACGATTTTCGTGAACATTTGTTTTTAAGCTAATTGAAGGGTCTAGATATTATTTGTTGGTATCATACTTGAAGATTGCTATTGAAAAAAATAGATTTTGGTTTCGTTTTGATATGTAGATGGTCCCTTAAGGCATTTTTACATGCATCATTTATTAGAAGACTTTATTTCCAATACTTTGGTACCTCTAACTTTTTTTTACAATAATTTATTTCAGAATTGGTGGTGTTTACGTTTTTCCTCAGGACAGTAGAATTTATTTTTGAACAATTATTTGAGAGTAGTTAAGATTATTTGAGATTGTTCTCAACTGCTCAGCTGAACAAGCGTCAAACGTTTTGAAATACTAACAAATTTTTAACGGAAAGATATAAATTTGTAATGTCTGACTAGGGAAGTGATTTGGAATCGAAACGTGTTTTCCATTTTTTTTAAATCAATAAATTACCTATTTAGTTATAAGGGTTTCGATCACATGACAAAACGTTTTTCTATCCTGTTTCAATGCCTTTTCCTCTTTCGCGCAGAAATTCGGTCAAAGACTTCGACACTATTTTCTCAAAAATATTTTCAAAAAAAAAAAGGGGGGGGGGATGAGTGCGATTAGATAGTTTCTGAACAACAATGTCAGCTAGTATGCATTTCCGAAGAAAAATAAACTAAAACTTATGCCATAAATCTCTTTTTTATTTAAGGAAAACCTTGACTAAAAACATTTCATTGAACTACCAGAATCCGAAATTCAAATACTACAAATTTCGTGAACAATTCCATATCAAATAATATTAAGAATCAATGCCAAGAAAATTCGTTAATAAGAAAATACAACATTAGCATAGTTATTTAAGATACTTCTAAATTGATTTCGTCCACAAGAATGCAAAAGTCGTAATTACATATTTATTATCCCTTTATATAAATGCCAGTAATTATTTGCGCATAACTTCTCAATAAAAAAAACATGATTATGGACTAATTTTGTAGTGCTCTTCATTTGCGGTCTAAATTAGAAAATGAAAAAAAGGACATGATTGTTATGAGATTTTCTTTCTTTTTAATAATATTGGCTGAAATAAATTATACTCTTATTTGAACAATTCTAATCAAAGACTCAAATACAAATATCATGAACAACTGCATCAAATAATAATAAAAATCAATGTCAAGAAAATCCATTAATAGGAAAATATAGCATTAACATAGTTGTTTAAAATACTTTTAAACTATTTTCGTCCACCACAATGCAAAAATCGCAATTATATATTTATTATTCCTTTATATAAATGCCAGTAGTTATTTCCGCTTAATTTTTCAATGTAGAAATATAATTATGAACTATTTTTGGAGTACTCTTCATTTGCGGCCTAAAGAAAAAAAAAAGAAAAGCAAGATTTTTGTGAGATTGTATTTCTTTTTGATAATATTACGCTCAAATAAAATATCCTCTTGTTTGAACATTCCTAATAAAAAATTCAAATAAAAAATTCAGTAATAATAAAATACAGCTTTGGCATAGCTGTTTAAGATACTTCTGAATTGGTTTCGTACAAAACAATGCAAAAATCGTAATTACATACTATTTATTATTCCTCAAATAAACTAATTAAATGCCAGTAAGTATTTGCGCATAACTTCTGAATAAAAGAAACATAATTATGGACTACTTTTGGAGTACTTTTCATTTGCGGTCTAAATTAAAAAGGAAAAAAAAAAGAATTTTTTGAGATTTTTTTTCTTTTTGATTATATTAGGTTCAAATAAAATGTCCTCCTATTTTAACAATCATAATAAAATACGCAGATACAAATTTCATGAACAATTCCGTATCGAATAATAATAAAAACCAATGTTACGAAAATCCATTAATAAGAAAATGGAGCATTAACTCATGAATGAAGCATAAATTCACATGACCATCTTCTAGAGGTCTGCACGGGCCGGAATTTCCAGGCCCGGCCCGGCCCGGCCCGTAGGAAAGTTATTTCGGCCCGGCCCGGCCCGTTGTAAAACTCAAAAGTTCGGCCCGGCCCGGCCCGTTTAAATTTTTATATTTTAGGCCCGGCCCGTAAAAAAATCAGCGAAAACAGGCCCGGCCCGGCCCGTTTTGTCCCGTTACAATTTCTACGATTTCTAAAAAATTCAGATTTTTATCATATAACTAAGATTCCTTTAAAGAATACTGCATACATATCTATAGAATGATTTTACAGTATATTTTACAGCAAATACGCATTAACAACATTAATGATTACTTAGATTCTTAGGCTTTCAACATTCGAATAAAGATTCATTAAAAAATTAATATGGCTTAGATTAAAAGAAAAAGAAAGAAAGCTAAAAACATGGTTAATTTTGTAGCTGTTTAATAAAGGAAGATTTATAAATATATTTCTATATCATTTTATTATAGATTTCAAATCTAAATTCATTCTTAAATTCAAAGAAGCTCCTTTCTGATACATTTCTAAATTCATTTTTTTTTTCTCAGAAACGCATAAGATTAGCAGATATCTTTATTCAGAAACTATATAATCGAATGGCGTTATCTATTTTTTGATATTAGTAATTTAAGAATACTGCAAACAAATAAAATACTGTGATAATTAGCATTTTGAATAGAATTTCCGGAAGCAATAGCAAGGGAAGGGAGAAAAACCTGCAATCATTTGAGAAACTGAATTTTATTTACCAAAAATGAAAAACGCTTTTCGATTCCAAATCCCTTCAATAGTTAGGCTTATCACTTTTATACTTTTACAATTTAAAATTAATCAGAAAATGTGTCAAAGTTTCGCATTATTGAGAAATTAATTTAAAAATCATCAAGAAGTATATATCCGAAGACTAAGCTAACATAAGTTCTTTATCGCTGTTAATAATTTTACAAATAATGTTTTCTGCCAATAATTAAGTCTAGTACCGGTCCGGCCAGTCTATATGTAGAAAAATAGTGCAAGCGTGATCTCGGATCGGCATGAGTCAGCTAAAAAAGTATTAAAACGGGCTACACATAATGTAATTCTCCGATGCCGATACACTGTGCATTTTTATATTGATGCTGTCAAACTAGTGGCTGGCCACATTTATACTTATTCTCGTTAAAACCATTTTCGTTGAAAATAGCTCATATTTTATCGTTTCTGCAGAAATCTTCAGAACGGGCCGGCAGGCCCGAAAATTTTTTTTATCAGCCCGGCCCGGCCCGTCTGGCCCGTTCAATTTTTTTGCCGGCCCGGCCCGGCCCGTTGAAAAAACTATTCTAAATCTGCCGGCCCGCGGGCCGGGCCGGGTACGGGCCACGGGCCACGCCCGGGCCCGTGCAGACCTCTACCATCTTCAGTGGTTATTTAAATGTTTTTTATTTCTCTTTGCACTTGTTCTTTAAAAAGAGATTATTATCATATTCATCTAAAAATAATTCTAGTAATCATTAATTGAGCTTTATATGAATTCCAATTATTTTCTTAAAATTAATTTAGCACTCCAATTTGAGCATTCTTTTATTGGCGGATTTTCCATTCATAAATTCCGATTTTATACCATAAAATGCTAGACAGTAATTTAATTTTACTGATAGATTGTCTATTATTATATAACGAAAAAAAAATATTCAAACTTTCTAATGATAATTCAGAATTTTAATAAAATATCCACTAAATTTGGCAACACAGAATCTGGCGTTTCACTGCAACTGTGTATGTTACGAAGTTTTACCTTGCTTTTAAACGCACATTGCAGACAGAAATATAAAAAAATTGAATATCGCAATGTATTCTTAGAGATACCCTTGCGATAAAACTAAGAAAATTTTCCTTACTTCTTCTAAAATTGTTTAATTCTAAATCACATCTTTTGAAAGTTACGCTATCAGTATAAAGGAACATTTACTACTGCTAAAAGTGATGCTAGCAAAATAAAAACAAATAAATGAAATAAATTAATACATAAAATAAATAATTGAATGTTATCATTCGGCAAAATGTACCCTAGCATGTTATGTACCACCAATTCATAAATCAAACTTTTCGCGTTATTTTCTTTTGTTTTTGCATAATTCTCACTAAATGTACGAATTGTCAATGGCAAATATTACTTAAATCGGTTACTTAGATACTAATAACTTGAGAGAAAATATTTTGCGAATAGTTTAGGAAATTGTTTACTGGTAAAAATAAATTAGACAGCTAATTAAATGATCAAAATGAAAAACAGAAATACGAACTAAATCATGAACAATGCACTCGCAAATAATATTACTCTCCATGCCGGGAAAATTCATTAAAGGAAATAGCCGTAGAGTAAATTATTTCTTAGACATGTTCTAAAATTCGCAGAAATCTAAAAATAGTCATTCTAAGCATATTGTTTCTATATTTAAATGGCTGTAATTATCAATAAAAGAAGGTTAAAATTGTAGTACAAAAATCACCTTAAATAAATAAATAATATTCGTGTAAAGCACAAATAAGATTGATTAAATTGCTTTTAGGTGTATAGATATAACGTAAAAATATTTAAAATGCATTAAAATCAAATTAAAATCTTAAAACGTTTTCGGTCAAATTCACACGGTCAACTTAAGTGGTTTTTTAAATGTTGTTATTTCTCTTTGTTTTATTCTTCAATGAGAGATCGTTACTATATGAACCTATAAGAAATTCTAGTAAGCATTAATTATGCTTTATATGTGAATTTTAATTATTTTCTCAAAATTAATTTAGCACTCCAATTTTAAAATTTTGTTATTTGCGAATTTTCTGTTCATAAACTTCGATTTCATATCATAAAATGCTGAGCTGTAATTTTATTTTATTCATAGGTTGTCTATCATTATATAATGAAAAAAAGATATATTCAAACTTTTTGATGATATTTCTGACTTTTAATAAGAAATCAGTTATATTTGGCAACACTGACTCTGGCACACACAGTATTCACTGTAACTGTGTATGTTACGGTGTTTTACACTGTTACAACATACACATTACAGACAGAAATGCAAGAATATTAAATATCACAATGTATTCCTATAAGTACCATTGTGATTGAACTAATAAAATTTTCTTAACTTTTTCTAAAATTCTTTCCTTCTAAATAACATCCTTCGAATGTTACACAATCGACAGAAAGGAACATTTACTACGGCTAAATTTATGCTAGAAAAATAAAAACAAATAAATGAAATAAATTAATACATAAAATAAATAATTCATTCTTACTTGAATGTCATCATTCAGCAAAATATTTCCTTGTAAGAGGAGCACCATCATTACATAAATTAAACTTCTCGTCGCTGTTTCCTCTTATTTCTGAAACACTCACACGAAATGTTCAAATACTCAATGGCGAATATTGCTAAAAACGGTTACTTAGATACTAATTACTTGTGCGAAAATATTTAGCGAATAGTTCAAGAAATTATTTAAAGATAAAAATAAATTAGTCAGTTCATTGAACGATCAGAATGAAAAACTGAAATACGAACTGAATCAAGAACAACGCATTGTCAATTAAGATTACACCCCATTGTCAGAAAATTCATTAACATCTTTATACTCTTACACATATATCTGGATACTTAGTTTTTTTTTAAGTATAATTACTGTCGACAATAAAAAGAATAAAAATTTTATAATAGTTTATTCACTATAGTATACTTTATACGAAAGTATAGAATACTTTATACTTTATTATATTGAAGTAAAAATTCAATGTTTTATTTTGCTACACTCATATAGTATTAGAGACATAAAAAATGCATGAATTAAATTTTCGGCAGTCAGTGTTGTTGAATTATTTGAATAAATAATTAATGCTTGATAAAAACAACGACAAATATATTAAATACATTAGTTCTTAATCTTTTGTTTAAGTGTAAGAAAGAAATTTATTGTTAATATTTTATTTTATAAGAATTCATTTCAGTCTTAAATTACCTTTAATGCTCAACAGCCACAAACTGCGGACGTAATTTATATCATTTTGTGTATATAGATTTTCATTGTTTTTTCCCATTATTTACTGTGACTTTTTAAATTCCTATTAATTTAAAACGATTAAATCATAGAAAAAAATTTAATCATTTTTCACTTACCATAAGAAAACGGCCCTTGAGGGGTTGAAGAAAATTATCCTAGGGTAGTTATTTCTTTAAGATGCCATAAATTTACCAGCAATCTAAATATAGTAATTCCGAATTTATTGTTTCTTAATTTAAATGACTGTAATTAATTATGATAATTTCCTTAAGACATTGCTTAGGGCAGTGAAAAAAATCTGTAGAAATTCTGTAGGTATTTGGCCCATTCTGCAGATATTTTAAAGAATATCTTTGAAAACTCTGCAGATATTTATAAGGTAAAGTAAATTTTGCAAAATGTATTTAGATTTCTGTAAAATTTCTGAAAAAAGTGGAGATTTCTTCAGTTAATCTTAAGATTATTTTTAGTTGGGGGAATTTGTGACCTTTAGGCATATGTGTGTGTGTAGGCATTCTATCCACAAGCAGTATTTTGGATTTTACGTATTACATCATTTTTCAAACAATGTAAAAAAAATTAATATTAAAATATATTATGCATTTAATTACTTCCATTAGAAACAATGCCATTATTATACGCAGTCATTTATAATATTAATTTAAGGGGGCTCAGGGGTTGAAAACTTTTTAAAAAATCGATTTTTTTATAATCTAATTTGATTATTCATTTAATTCTTAACTCAATGCAAAAAACCGCATTAAAATATTTGCATTTTCAACGGAGTTATAAGCATTTATGTATCAACACTTTCATAGCCACATCCATATAATTTCAACTTTAAGTCGCGTTTTCTCAAAACTTGATTTTTGATGACTAACACCAAGATTTAAAAAAAACTATTTGATGGAATGGCTTAATTTTTTTTCATGCATATAACATCATTATCTAGATTATAAGTTAATATATTTTAGATAGTTTAATATTTTGAGTATTTTTAATGGGAAAAAAGTTGTATTTTTAGGGGGGGGGGGGGTTTAATTTCAACTTTGAGAGATTTTTTAATAATGTTTTTATTAAGTGATAGTTATATCCTTAATTCATAATCTAGATAATGATGTTATATGCATACAAAAAAAAATTAAGCCATTCTATCAAATAGTTTTTTTTTTTTTTTAATATTGGTGTTAGTCATCAAAAATCAAGTTTTGAGAAAACACGGCTTAAAGTTGAAATTATATGGATGCGGCTATGTAAGTATTCATACATAAATGCTTATAACTCCGTTAAAAATGCTAATATTTTTATGCGGTTTTTTGCATTGAGTTAAGAATTATTTGAATAATCAAACTAGATCATACAAAAAATTGATTTTTTGAAAATTTTTCAACCCCTGAGCCCCCTTAAAAAGAGAAAACTTTTTGCTAAAAAGTATAACAAGCAAGTACAAGATCCGTAGTCGGAGTTTCTCGTTTATCACTTTGAAAACGGGAGATTTTGTTCATGGTCCAGAATGGAATTAACATTAAAAAGGGAGACTAATGATTATTTTTCTGAATTCAAACTAAAATGCTTCTGGGTAGAAAAATGCTTTTTAGATGCGTATACAATTATATAAATACCTAACATCTATAGTCATTGTCTGATCCGCCTGTCTGTTCGCATATAACACCGCAAAAATTGCCCAACTAAACACTGTAAAAAAAAAAAAAAAAAAAAAAAAAAAAGTTGGAAATTACACGTAAAGCGTAGCAAATGAGGTGCGTTCGTTGATAACGAAGTTTTAAAATATTCAGATCTTGCTGATATAGTAGAGCGTACTTTGGATACAGTATATTGGTCGAAATCTTTGTGTTCCTGTAAACATGCAGGGAGTAATTTTTATTATACTTCATTAACGTATATCTTATTCATAAAATGTGAAGTAGTTTAATATAATTAAAACACCCCCCCCCCCCAAACAATGTTTCCCCGTATAACATTATTTAGTGGAATACATTTGTGTGGCCCTGTAATTTAATAATAAATATTCTTTGCATCACAGGTTGTACAAAATGTACTTTTTAGTACATATTTCATAGATTCATGTCGATTCTGTTATATTCAAATGAGTGTAATACCATTAAAATGCATTTGAAACTTTTTCCCCCATTGACCGTAATGTAACGGAATACTTTTGATTGGCCCTGTAATTGATCAATGCATCCGACTTTCATAACATTTGAAATGACTCGACAGAATTATGTAATAAATATACGTTTTAAATTTCAAACGATTAAAATGCATTTGAAAGTTTTTTTCCCATTGACCGTAATGTAACGGAATCCTTTTGATTGTCCCTGTAATTGATCTATCCATCCGATTTTCATAAAATTTGAAATGACCCGATAAAATTATGTAATAATTACGTATTATAAATTTCAAACGATTCGGTTGGGTAGTTTTTGCGTTGTTATATGCGGACGAACTGAACGACAACAATAGGTGCTACGTATAATTACGAACGCACCTAAAAATGCTCATTTTACACATTTAAAGTTATTTATCTATTAAAAAAACTAATATGTTTTATATAATATGTGCATGTTAAAAAATGCATTTTTTATTTCTATAAATATAGAAAAAAAGGTGTATTTTTTTAAAATGAAAATATAAAAAGGATTAAAAAGTGAAAAAGCATAGAGAGAAAAAGTTTCAGTTCTAGGAACGCGTACTGTTATAAATATTTCTAAAGTAACTTTTAAAAATTTCTGGTGAGAGTTAAGAATTTCCGAACAAAAAGTCTGTTAGATTTAATAACATATCTGATAAATTATTAGATATTTTTTTAGTAGTCGTGAGCTATCAGATGTAGATAGTAATTACAAGATACTGACATTTTTCTAGTAAAAGATCTTTTTCGTACTTATCATTTACATAACAATGACTTAAAAGAAGGCTATTAGGTTAATTCAAGAACTGAATTTATGCTCAAAAACCCTGAAAATGCCGCACTAGTACTACTAACTGTTAAAAAACGAAAAAAAAAGCCATCATGAATTTGTTAATTCGAGGGTCCTTCGGTTGTTTCTTCCCGTTAGTTTGAAAGTTTTTCATTCATAGTCTATTCATATACTCACTCCTTATAAGGCGTTCAGAACGCAATCCGACTAACTCCATTTTTTTTAGAAATTCAGGTAAAGACATGATTGGATTGAAACATTTTTATTTACCTTCACTGTAAAAAAAAAAAGGGTCAATCTACTAAAAAAAATTTAGTAATCCTTGTAATTACTAAAAAAATTTAGTAACCTTACTCGGTTACAAGGAATCTGTAAAAATTACTAGAAAAAAAGCTAGCAACGAATAAAGTTAACAGTTTTACATTTTTAATAGCTATTACTAAAGCTCACTTGGTGTGGCCGTTATAATAGCCTAGTGGTCATAGCATCGAATTCCAGGCTGAAAGTACCTGAGTTCGATGCTGGCCGCCGTTAATATGCACCGAATGTAAATAAAGGGATTATGAAAATCCTGTCGTAGCAGTTACCATGGGTAAAGATCTCTGAGCTTTCCCTCCCCTTTAGAAACATGTCAAAATAGAGTAGGTAGCAATGTTTGGTGCTGCCATCTATTGCGGCCTTAACGAAAATCTTCCGTTTCAGAAGTCTGTCTTTTTACCCACTGGATGCAGCTCGAAGGAAGCTCCTGCCCTTCGGGCACACGTAATGGTTACAAAAAATAATTTTGGAGCTATTACTAAAATTTGTTTGGTGGCTCATACTAAAAAGTTTTAAGTTAGTTATACAAAAAAATTCTTTTGTTTAGTTTACAAAAGAAATGTTTGCTTCACTTGCAAAAAAAAAAAAAAAGGTTTGTAATGGTTTCTAAAAAATTCTGTGGAATACAAATTTACTAAGAAATTTTTAGTAACCGCTTGATTTTTTTTTTACAGTGTATATAGTGCTTATTAATTATCCTTGATTATAAGACAATGAGTATAATCAAAATCTGGTTAAAAAAATGTATTTTTTCTTATCGATATATAAATTTGAATGTGTGAAATGAGCATTATTATTTGATGGGGTTAATTGGATTGACTTCTGATCGCCTCATATCACTGCAAAAAACGACTAACCAAAGATTATGTGTAACGTAGACACGATATTAATTGCGTGAAGTGTATCGGTCAGTCCAAGTAGCTCAACAAGCAGAGCTAGGTTGGCAATTTAAGCCAAATATCTTCGGTTCGACTCCTGGCCTGACCACATTTTCACGCAGTTGGAAAAATTACATTTCGTATGATATCTTTATAAATGAGTATTATTGATTTAAAAATAATAAAATGTATCTATGTATCCATTGTTTATTATAGTTCTATTACCTTCGGTGTATTTTGTTGCATTGCCTATATAACAAACCAGATGATATTGCCAATAACCCCTTCAGATCCCAGAATTTATGCATGGTTCATTTCAGTTATGGATTACTAATAACCATAATTTCAGTTATGGATTTATATTAACAAACGGATAATTAAAAAAGATGGAACAGCAGAAAAAAAATAAAATTTATTTTTTGTACATGAAATTTTATGATACATACGAACTCAAAATGTACATTTTTTGATAATTTCTTAGGATCATTTTATTTTATTGTACTTTTTGAGTGGCAAAGACATTGATGCATTGCAAAATCCATGTTATGAAACGTAGCAACCGTTTTTTTGGAGTCATTTTCCAAGCAAAACGTCATGAATGATGTCACACAGAAGCCGTCCATTCTGTTTCTGTGGTACTAATTGTACTAGAGAAAATATTTTGCGAATAAATTAGATTATTTCGAGAAAAATTTAAAATAGACCGGCCGTTGAACTATGACAATCAAAATCCTAAACATAAATATCAAGAACAATGCTCTATCAAAGTACATTACTCTTCGTTTTATCGAAATTCATTAAAGCAAATACTGTCCTAACTTCTTTTTAAAGTTGCTCCTAAATTACTTTTGCTCACAGCAATGCAAAAATAGTAATTGCATACCTATTGTTTCTTTATTTGAATGTCGATAATTCTTCCCGAGATTTTTCTTAATAAAGGAACCATTAATACGAACTAATTTAGGAATACTCTTCATTTGGTGTCTTAATTGGAAAGGGAAAAAATGTAATCATAGTTTTTTTTTTTCTTGTTTATTCATATTACGCTCAACTACCGGTTTCAAATTCAAAATACAATGATACTTTAATTACATAGGAGCTGAGGTTTGATCACTTTATTTTTATTTTTTTTTAAATAAGTAAATAAAAACATAATGCACTATCTCAGTGTTTCACGACTTTTTTTTTATGTCACGTCACATTAATAATTAAACTTTCGCAGAAAACTTAAATTTAAAAAAAAAAAAATTGAAAGTATGAGTCATCATTTTTATTTTATCTGTTAACATAAAGAAAATACGCTATTCAAGGTATAAAAAATGAAAGGGAAAATAATCTTTCTACAAATTGTAATAAAACGAAGATAAATATTCCTATAAACTTATTTATTTTTTAATTTTTATTTAATATAATTATTATTTAATCTCTCAAATGTCGGAGCTTCATTTTTTTTAACTTCTTCTGTCTTTACAAGAAAAAAGTAATGGATTCGCGAAAAATTTCGACTTCCGGTTTTCGATGGATATATATGTTTTAGAACACGATTTGAACTAACTGTTGTTTAAAATAAATAATTGTTAGTAACTAATTGTTAAAACTGTTAATAACTAATTGTTGTTTACCTATACATATACCTAATAAATATAAATATAAATAAACAACAATTAGTTAATTCTCTGATCAAGTGCCTTGATAAGGCTTGAAAGTACTAAAACATTTAAAAAAAAATTAACTGTTAACATTTTTGATTATTTTAATCTCCTTTTAAGTAAAACCGTGAACGTTTCAAAGTTCATATTATATATTTTATGGGTTAAACAAGGGGAAAATTGCGCTCAGTTATAGGTATTTATATTATTTTATTTAAAGTACAGATTGTCTATAAAAGAATACCCGAAGTATAAATATTAATAGTATCAACACTGTTAAAAATCTTGTCCTAGTTTGAACCAAATATTGGTGCTCAAAAGTGGCCACTGTAAGATGATGAAATCTTGAACCAACATTTGGAGCTCTTGATAAAGCATAGTTCCAATAGGTTGAACGAGGTAGAAATAGGAAGCTCCAAATGTTGGTGCGAAAATTTCACCATCTTATGGGGACAGCTGATGAGCACCAAAATTTGGTTCAAACTAGGACATGAATTTTAACAGAGAACAGTAAACGTTGTAGAGCGTTGATAAATCGTAAAATAAAAAATAACTCAAGCAGTTTTAGATAGGCGCATGCGCGAGTACTGCTTTATTATTGACTTTCTTTCAGTACCACATACGCAAAATAAACAAAACTGAGCGTACAACGTTATTGGTGGGCTGAAAATTAAAAATGTATTACACTGTTAAAAATCTTGTCCTAGTTTAAACCAAATTTTGATGCTCAATAGCTGCCACCATAAGATGAGGAAATCTCGCACCAACATTATCGGAGCTTCCTATTTGAACCTCGTTCCAACTATTGGAAATATGCTTCAACAGGAGCTCCAAATGTTGGTTCAAGATTCCAACATCTTACAGTGGCCGCTATTAAGCACCAAAATTTGGTTCAAACTAGGACAAGATTTTTAACAGTGTAGAGCCATACGAATTTTTTTTCTTATTTTCGATTTTTTTCTTCTAATATATTCTAAATAAAATTAGCTATTAACGTCTCTTTGATTATTTTTATCGTCTTTTAAGTAAAACTGTGAGCATTTTAAAGTTCATATTATATACCCTGCATTTTCCGAGTAGCCCGTGAAGCATGGTGACGTCACTGCAACGTCGTTGTGAAGTCACATTGTCACTTTGTGACCATCGATTGCCGATGTGACGTCACAGTATCTAAAATGTGAAGTCGTTATGGCCGTTTTAGGGCTGTTTTGTGAAGTTTCACAAAGTGGTCACAATGTGACAAATTTGTGAAAAATGTGTCATTTGTGACTAATTTGACATTAACATTGTGACGAAACTGTGACAAAAGCAACGCTACTTAAATTGCCAGAAACATGTTTTTTAAAGTAAATAACATGTTTTGAAGGATATTTATAAATTTCTAAAGATTTTTAAGAAAGTCACATCTCAATCACAATGTGACGTCACTGAGTGGTGACATTTTGGTCACAGATATGATGTGACCAAAGTGACTCACAGTGACGTCACTGTGACCATGCATGCTATTAGGGAGATTTGATTAGTTAGAGAAAAAAACTAAAACAGGCAGTGCATTGAACTACCACAATAACAACTCAAATGCAACTATAAAGAACAATGCCGTTCTAAAGAGTGTTATTCGTGTTCCATGGAAATTCATTCAAGAATAAACTGTCCTAGCTTTTTTTATTAAAAGTAGTTACATGTAAATTGATTTCGCCTGCAGCAATGCGAACATCGTAATTGCATACTTATTGTTTTTTTTTTATTTAAATATCGATAATTCTTCATGAGAATTTTCTTAATAAAGAACGTATTAATACGATCTAATTTTGGAATGCTCTTCATTTAGTGTCTTAATTAGAGAGATAGGAACCCCCCCTCCCCCAATTAGTTAAAAATTATCTCTTCTTCTTTATGGATGACAGAGAGAGATCTGCCGAGATCTGATTCGAAGTACAATGGCATTAAAATTATTAAAGATGTATTCGAAAAAATGATTTTCCACCTTCAACGAATCGCCATTTTCCGATACATTTTCAGACTCATTTTTAAAAGTAGAAACATAAAACTTGCTGGGGATATTTTTGAAATGAGGTATAAGGTGCCATGTGATGACAGTCTTCGCTGAATAAATTAGAATTTTATTTATAAACACTTCTTTTCTCTATTGGATAATTTTTTCGCTCCCAGGTATCCAGGTTCTGAAATTTCTGCTCTAATTGGCAACTTGACAGCATTTTTTTTTCAATATTTTCTACTTTTACCAAAAAATAGACAAACAGGGCACATTATGTAGTTTCTAAATAAAAGATTTTGAAAGTTTGGTGCATTTGAGAGCAAAAACGAATTTTTAATTAAATCTGAAAGTAAGCAATTTTGATTGGAATACACCCTTAAATGGTATAGTTTGACGACTTCATTACTTTACTTTCGATAGAAACAATTCCCACTATAATCTGTGAGTATATGTTCTGTTACATTTTTAGTTGCGTTCGTAATTAAGTCCGTACATAGCACCCATAGTCGTCTTTCTGTCTGTCCGTCGGTCCCTCTGTCCGCATAGAACAACGTAAAAACTATCCAACCGAAAAGTTCTATTTTATTTAAAATACAGGGTGTCTATAAAGGAATGTGCCAATTATAAATATTAATGGTATCAACTGTTAGCGTTGTACAGCGTCGTTTTAAAATCGCAAATAAAGAATAACTAGCGCAGTCTTGGATAGGCACATGCGCGAGTACTGTTTTATTATTGACTCGCTTCCATAGTCCAAGAGCCGACTGCCCAAAACCCCAAGTCATCGAGCACAAGAAAAAATCCTTTATATTAATGAAGGATAGTAATAGGGGAATCTAATGATCTATGTCTTCCGGAAGTGAAGTGGTGCATAAGCCAAAAATTAATACCACTAGAGGCTCACTCGCAGGTCTATCAGTGTGTTTGCCGTACAATCAAAAGTATGAAAACACGGAAAACTGGGTGCAGGAAAACACAATGCTAATAGAGCTCCTCAGTGTGACGTCACAGACAACTCAACCCCGCATTTCCATGGTAACTGGGTCAATACAAACCGAGAGAGTTTAGGGTGTGTTAGAGATGCACTATATACCATCAAAAAGGCTTTCAATATGAAATCAGATATCGTTCAAGGGAACTGAATTCATTGAACTCGGTGAAGTTTTAAAAGCGAGCCGCAAGTGTTTGGGATGAATTGTAACTTGTTTAAATCAGTTTCAGGGTTGAATTTTTAGCTTCACGATAAAACAACTTATTTCATCTCTATCTTTTCTGAACTCTGTGGTTTGTTTTGATCCAATTTCTAGAGTTGTGACGTCACCACTGATGAGCTCTATCCTACGAGTCAACCACTAGTGGTATTCATTCTTGGCTTATGCACCACTTTGCTTCCGGCAGACATGGATCATTAGATTCCCCTATGAATACTCTTTCGTAATATAAAGGATATTTTGTTTGTGCTCGATGACTTAGGGTTCTGTGTTGTCGGCTCTTGGACTATCAGTAAAACATATGCAAAATAAAGACAACTGAGCGTAAAACGTTATTGCTGGGCTGAAGATTAAACAGACATTAGAGCCATGTGATTTTTTTTCTTTTATGCGTTTTTTTCTTCTAATACATTCTAAATAAAATTAACTATTAACATGCCTTTGATTATTTTTAATCGCCTTTTAAATAAAACAGTGGGCATTTTAAAGTTCATATTACGTATCCTGTATTTTGTGAATAGATTTGATTAGTTAGTGATAAAACTAAAATAGGCAGTTCATTAAACTACCACAATTAATAACTCAATTACAAATATAAAGAACAATAACGTCTCAAAGCATGTTATTCCCGTTTCATAGAAATTCATTAAGGAATAGACTTCCCTAGCCTTTCTTTTGTTTTAAGTTGCTTATAAATTGCTTTCGCCTGCAGCAATTCGAAAATCGTAATTGCATACTTATTGTTTTTTATTTATTTGTGAATAATTCTTCATGAGAATTTTCTTAATAAAGGACGTATTAATACGAACTAATTTAGGAATGCTCTTCATTTAGTGTCTTAATTCTTAAGATAGGAAAACCCCTAATTAGTTATATTTTCTCTCTTCTTCTGTATTCATGTTAGCTTCGACTGCCGAAATCTGATTTAAAATACAATGGCGTTTTAATTGTTAAAGCGTGTAGTTTGATGACTTTATTATTTTTATTTAGATAGAAACAATTTGCACGGTAATCTTTCAATATATTTTCTGTTACATTTTTAGGTGCATTCG
Source organism: Maratus speculifer (assembly GCA_964019185.1). Lineage (NCBI taxonomy): Eukaryota > Metazoa > Arthropoda > Arachnida > Araneae > Salticidae > Maratus > Maratus speculifer. Next base: position 99,139,903 of record OZ025302.1, read on the forward strand.
TAATTAAGTAAATATATATAGCACCTACACTGTAAAAAAAATCTGTAACCTTAGTAATCTAAATTAACCGAAATCTCTTATGCTTACTAAAATTTTATGTGTACACTGTACAAGAAAATGATGTCAATCTACAAAACTTGTAAGCAAAACTAAAACCATCTGTAACTTTACAAAAGAATTTACTAAAATTTTGGTAACTTTACTAACATTTTATCTATAATGCTCGTTATCGTCACTTAAAAAGTTCTTGGAATACGATTTCCCCAAAAAATTCTTAGTAACCTTAAAATTTGTTTGATTCAAAGTGCAAATCTGTATCTCTTACATGAATTTTTATTGTTGCCGTTACATAAAAAGTTCTTGGAATACAATTCTACTAGAAAAAATTTTGCAATTATCCCAATTTTTTTTACAGTGTATAGTCTTCATTCTATCTGTCCGTCGATCCCTCTGTCCAGCATAGAGAAAACGCAAACACGCGCAAAAACTATCCAACCGAATCGTTCTATTTTATTTAAAATACAGAATGTATATAAAAGAGTGTCCCAAATATAAATATTAATAGTATCAACAGTAAGCATTATAGAACGTTGTTTTAACATCGCAAATACAGAATAACTCAAGCAGTTTTAGCTAGGCGCATGCGCGAGTACTGCTTTATTATTGCCTCGCTTTCAGTACCACATACGCAAAATAAAGACAACTAAGCGTAAAACGTTATTGCTGGGCTGAAGATTAAAAAAGACATTAGAGCCATGCGATTTTTTTCTTTTATGCGTTTTTTTTCTTCTTCTAAGGCATTCTAAATAAAGTTAATTATTAACATCTCTTTAATTTGTTTAATTTGCCTTTTTTAGTAAAACTGTGGGCGTTTTCAAGTTCATATTATATACCCTGCATTTTGCGAGTAGATTTTATAAGTTAGATAAAAAAAAATTAAACAGGCAGTTCATTAAACTACCACAATTAATAATTCAAATGGAAATATAAAGAACAAGGCATGTTATTCCCGTTTAATAGTAATTCATTAAGGAATAGACTGCCCTATCCTTTTATTTTTTAAGTTGCTTCTAAATTGCGTTCGCCTGCAGCAATGCGAAATCGTAATTGCATACTTATTTTTTTTTATTTATGTGTCAATAATTCTTCATGCGAATTTCCTTAATAAAGAACGTATTAATATGGACTAATTTAGAAATGCTCTTCATTTAATGTTTTAATTAGAGAGATAGGAGAATATCTAATTAGGTACATTTTCTCGCTTCTTCTTTATTGAAGTTATCCTACACTGCCGAGATATGATTCAAAATACAATGACATTTAATTTGTTAAAGGGCGTAATTTGACGACTTTATTATTTTTCTTTCGATAGAAACATACAAAACCAATAGACTCGTGCGAGGGTTTTGTATTGCAATCTTTGCGTATGTTTTCTGTTACTGTTTTAGGTGCGTTCGTCACTATGTAAATACATAGGGCCTATAGTCATCTTTCAGTCCGTCCGTTTGTCTCTCCGTCGGTCCTTCTGTAAGCGTAGAACAACGCAAAAACTATCCAATAGAATAAATTGAATTTTAAAAGATATAATTGTTGTATAATTTTGTCGAATAATTTCAAATATTTTATGAAAATTTTATGTATAGTTCAATTACACGAACAATCAAAAGTGTTCCGTTATATTACGACGAATAGAAAAAATAGTTTTAAGTGCATTTTAATGATGTTACACTCTTGCAAAAATAATAAAATTAATATGCATCTATGTAATAAATTCTAATATGCACATTCTATACAATCTAAGGTGCGCAAAATATTTGTAAAATATTTTACAGGACCACACAAAAGTATTCCGTTACGCAATGGTATAGCGGCAAACACTGTTTGGAGCGCATTTTAATACTATTAAACCGTTTCACATTTTATGAAATTGATATAGGTTGATGAGGTTCAATATAAGTAACTTCCTGTATAATTGAAAGCAGGTAGTATTTACAGGAACACACAGAAGATTTCGGATACTATATTAACTACCTTCGTTTACTAACCTTCGTTACTACCTGCCTTCGTTTCTGTATTTATCGTGATTTAACGCAGCACTGCAGCACGTGCCACATTTGGCACATACTTAAAAACACTATAATTCTCATCATGTGACATGAATTCGTCCAATAAGATCGTTGTAACTGATCAAGAACAGTGCAAAGTGTACAATAACATCCATTTTGTCCATGTCAGATAGCTGCATTTGAAAAAAAAAATAGAATTTGTTCTTCATCCCCCTCCCTCAAAAATAAAAAGGTTAAGCAATTAAGGTGAAATTTACTTTTGTTATTTTTACTGAATACTTAAATTATTAATATAAAGAAAGCTACAGAGTATTAAGCGGATAAAAATAATTATTTAAAATAAATAATTTAAACAAAATACAGCAATACAGTATTTAAAACTCCTAATTGTGTATATAGGGTAAATGCCATAAAATATCCAATTTTAGCTAAAATTTTGAAATTTAATTTTTTTCCATTAATATACCGATATATAGATTTCAAATTTTTTGTTTCATAAGAATAGAAAAAATTGTGCAATGAAGGTTTAAGATTAATAGATTTCCTCGTTTTTCCATCTTCTTTCTCCCACTTCTAGTATATTTTATTCCATCATAGCCGCTATATGCGTGTGTATTTTTTCATCTAACATAACTGTTAATAATCAATAAACACTAAAAGAAAATTATAAAAACAGACATTATAACTAAAATGTAAATAAGTTATATTCCATTTTTGGTTGAAAAAAGTCCGGGCCAGGATCCGAACCAGGGATGTATTGGCTGAAACCGCCAATACTCTACCAACTGAGCTATCCCGAACACAAACGCTGGAGGACTATTTTACCTAATTAACCTCAACGATCACTTTATCTGGTCTGATACTCTGGATCAGCTCAACAGAATAAATCGAAGGTCAATATATGGAACTGCAGAAAATCGCTGCATACGAAATTAATCTAATATTGATACTTAATTCTGAACTTAATGTAAGAAAAAAAAAATTAAAAATTACTTTGTATTAACTAATAATAAACTCATGTCGTGGATACTCTAATAGGCAGTTCATTGCATGATAATCATTAAAAACTCAAATGCGATTTTGAATTGATTAATGATTTTGAATATGTAGGGGTGTAATATTATTCATAACAATTCGGTATCAAATAATATTATTCTCCGCTGGAAAATTCATTAAAAAAATACTGTCTCAGATTAATTATTTAAGATACTCCTAAACATCTTTCGCCCTCGGAACTCCGAAAATCGTAATTGCATACTTATTGTTTGTTTATTTAAACGCTAATAATTATTCACGAATATTTTCTCAATAAAAGAAGCATTATTTCAGACTAATAGAGAAATTCTCTTCGGTTCATGTCAAAATTAGATAGTTAAGACGCCAAAATTATTATGACATTTTCTTTATCATTACTCTCTCTTTGCTAATACAGTATGCTCAGTTTTTTCACTGCACCTATAGTCATTGTTTAGTCTGTCCGTTCATTCGTCTGTCTGCTTAGAACAACGCAAAAACTACTCAACCGAATCGTTTGAAATTTAAAATACATAACTGTTGCATAATTTTATCGAGTGCTTTCCAATTTTATGAAAATCGGATGGATAGTTTAATTGCAGGAACAATCAAAAATATTTCGTTACATTAATGGAAAAAATAGTTTAAAGCAGGGCGCGAAATTTCCACTCGCCAGCTAGCCATTGGCGAGTAAATATTTAAGATTGGCGAGTAAATGTCGTCTTTTAAAATGTTGTGCAAATCAAACTATGCACAGCGATACACGGAAGTATTTCAAAATGAAGCGATGGCTTTTATTTTCCAAAAAAAGTAAAAATGCCCCTCCGAAATTTTCCAAATGGGTAAAAAAGTCCAACTTGGACTTTTTTACCCACTTGGAAATTGTACATCTGTAATTAATTTATCGATTGAATAATCGTGTTTTAAAAAAATCTAATATGATTTTGGTTGCAGCATTTTCTGCAATTCCAAATTTTGACCTTCGATTTATTCTATTGAGCGGATCCATAGTATCAGACCAGGTTCTGTGATCGTTGAGGTTATTTGGGTGAAGAAGTAATCCAGTCTTCTTCCGGGATGGCCCAGTTGGAAGAGCATTGTCGGCTTCAGCCAATACATCCCTGGCTCGAATCATGGCCCGAACTTTTTCACCCACTTGAAAAATTTACATCTGTAATGAACGATTTGCTCAGAATTTCTGTTAATGGACCTACCCTGACAGAGTTTGAACCAACACGAATCTGAATTAATATTGCAATTGATAACTGGTATTTCAGTGCATAAAGACATCACTATACATAAACCTGAAGTGCTAATAGTACAGTAACTTATCATTGTTATGTATTTCTGTAACCACTGAAACCTTATGGCAAGCTTATTTTGAGTTTTTTTTTTTTCATTTTGCAATAAATATGTTTCGTTTTACCAATTTCTGCTTATTTTTTCGGTGAATAGAAAGTTTTTCATACTACATCTATTAATATTTTTAAAATATCCCATATTTTTCATAAATGTGAAACATTCTGCAATTAACAGACATCTCCTTCTTACAATAGTCAATTTATATTAAATTTGTTTGAAAAATATTTCATTTTCTGTGCAGGTTTGGGGGCTTACGTTGTTGTTTGAATGAATGTAAAATAGTGGCGAGTAAAAATTTTAGTCTGGCGAGTACCTTTTAAGCTGAAATTTCATGCCCTGGTTTAAAGTGTATTTGCTACATTTTTATCAACGTTTTTGTATTTTTTCTTAGGCATTATTTACTTTAGGATATTAATTATTTTACGAATAATTTAGGTAATTACTTTAAAAGAAAAAACTAAAATAACAAGTTTATTGGACAATCATAATCAAAATTCAAATGCAATTTTGATTGCATTATGATTTAAAATATTACTCTCCGCTGGCAGGAAAATTCATTAAAATATATATTGTCCCAGATTAATCATTTAAGATACTCCTAAACATCTTTCGCCCGCAGAAATCCGAAAATCGTAATTGCATACTTATTGTTTCTTTATTTAAATGTGGATAATTACTCACGATTATATTTTCAATAAAAGAAGCATTACTTCAGACTAATATAGAAATTCTTTTCGGTCCATGTCAAAATTAGATAGTTCAGAAGCCAAAATGATTATGAGATTTTCTTTTTTATTCCTTTGTTTTTGCTTATACGTTATTCCCAACTTTATCATAGTAGATTAAGAATAGAAATACAATAAAATTTTAATTGCTTTGAAGGGGAAATTTTACAGCTTTTTTTTCTAAAATTTAACGAGATTTTAGTAAGTTTATAGAGTGCAATGTTCTCTTGTAAACAATTCTTATTTTTATAACTGTAGATAAACACTGTTGTATTACAAATAATTTTCAAAAAAATTCCAGTAATTTTGTTAACTTTGCTGTATGTTATTAAATATCCGTCCTTCGCTTAAAATAAGGTAAAAACAGAAAATAAGTTCAATTTTCTTGAAGCTAAAATTAGTAAATGCAGTAGGGAAAAGATTTCGGTTATGCATAAAAAATGTTCCACTTCGAAAGTGGATTACCACAATGCCACTTTTTGCCACTGCATTCGCTAATTTATGCATATTCACACGAAATATACAAAGTATAACGGTCAAAATATTCTCAAAATCATTTCTTAGATCTTAATTACTTTAGGATAATTATTTCACGGATAGTTTAAAGAATTATTTGAGGGAAAAAAGCTAAAATAGGCATCGTACGATCATAATTAAAAATTCAAATGCGGCTTTAGTTTGATTGTTATTTTAACCCCTTCGGGTTCAATTTTTTTTCATTTTTTAGAAAAAATTACTTTTACGTTAATAACATTAACACTAACTATCTAAGTAGATTAATTAGTGTTTAATTAATATTTCATTGTCTGAAAGACATCGAATGCTGTTGTTTTGTGTATTGTTTAATTAATTTTCATATAGCAATAGACTAAGGAAGAATTTTTGGAGATGTTTAGAAATTATTGTATTATAATACGATTTAACTTATTATTACAACTTTCTAAAGCTTTTTGTACTTTATTACACATGATTCTTTCAGGAAAGCAACTTTTATTCTAAACTTAAAGAGTGAAATATACGTTTAAAATAAAAGAATCGCAAACGGCGCAAAGAGAATTAAACAAATAATAATATTTATTATTAATACTGAATGCCTAAATATAAATGAAGTCATTTAGTAAATGCATAAGACATATATTAACATTACTAAGTGTAAATAGTAGCAAAAGTATTTCATAATACAAAATAATACTCCATTAAAAGACATGTACTACTAATAGTACAGCAGACCCAAAAGGGTTAAAAAGGATCAGAAAATATGTGGGCTAGATAGATCAAATAATATTGCTTTTCACTGTCAGGAAAATTCTTTAAAAAATATATTATCCTAGTTTAATCCTTTAAGATACTCTTAAATTTCTTTCGCCTGCGGAAATCCGAAGATCGTAATTGCATACTTATTCTTTCTTTATTTAAATGTTAATAATCATTCACGATTATTTTTTCAATAAAAGAAGTATTATTCTAGGTTAATTTAGAATTTCTCTTCGGTTCGTGTCCAAATTCCTTAAAAAGCCAAAAGTATTATTGGATTTACTTTTTCGTTTCTCTTACATTGCTAATACATTAATATTGGCTTTATTATAGTAGATTTAAAATAGAAATACAATGAAATTTGAATTGCCTTTAGGTGTGTTTCATGGCATTTTTTTCTAAAATTCAACGAGATTTTAATAAGTTTATACAGAGCAATGATCTCTCAAAAGCCATTCTTATTTTTTTTAACTGTAAATAAACATTTTTATGTTACAAAAGTTTGTTCAAAAAAATTTTAACAATTTGTTAACTCCTTAATTCCCATGCTAAATACGTTCAAGAAATTCAATTGGGAATCGAAATTTATACCAGAAAATCTATTTCACAAATTTTGGATTTTTTTAATAATAAAATATATGCTATTAATTAAAGAAAACATTTATTTTTAATTTCTTGTTTGAATTTCTAATATTTCAATGAAAAAAGTCCCACTAAATCGCAGTTACTGATGAAAGCAAAAATGCTACCATAGACATTACAGGTTTAACAGTATTGTCTGCGATTGAGTATCCATAAAATTTGTTTATTATTAGTTATTACAAAGTTGCTATCATTTTTACTTTTTCAACATCATATTTAAAGTGATTTTCTAACAGTCAGGCATGGGTATGCATGAATAATGTTCCACTTAGAAAATGGATTACTACTGCGCCACTTTCCGGAAATGCATTCACTATTTTATGCATATTGACACGAAATGTACATAAGAATCATTGTAAAAAATTTCTCAGATACTGTCTTTAGATGTTAATTACCTTAGAATAATTATTTTAAGAATAGTTTAGGAAATTATTTAAGGAAAGAAACTAAAATAGACAAGTCAAGGAATAATCATAATCAAAAACTCAAATTTAGTTTTGATTTTATTTTATTATTATTTTGAATATGACGGGGATTAATATTTAATACAATGCCATATCAAAAACTATTACTCTCTGCAATCAGGAAAATTCACTAAAAATATATTGTCCTAGCTTATTTGTTTCACATAGTCCTAAACTACATTGACCGTGGAAATTCAAAAATCGCAATTGCATGCTTACTCTTTATTTATTTAAATGTTAAAAATTATTAATAAATATTTTCTAAATAAGAGAAAGATTATTGCAGACAAATTTAGAAATTCTCTTTGGTTCGTATCTAAATTAGATAGTTAAGAAGCCAAAATTGATATGAGATTTTCTTTTTCCTTTTCTTTCTTTGCTAATACATTATTCGCAGTTTCATCTTGGTAAATTCAGAATTGAGATACAACGGATTTTTAATTATCTCAGAAGTAGAATTTTATTACTTCTTTTTTAATTTTCTAAAATTCTACCAGATTTTAATAAGGTTATATAGTGCAGTGAAAGCCCGAAACTATTCTTTTTTATTTTTTAACTGTAAAAAAGAATCATTGATATATTACAATAATTGATATATTTCAATAATTTATTAACTTCATTGTTTGTGATTGAATAGCCGAGAAGAGATTTTATTATTATTATTATTATATTAAAAAATAATTTTAAATATATATATATATATATATATATATATATATATATATTAAACATTAAGTTCAACATGCTTCTCTTAAAATACGGTAAAATTTAAATATAAGTTTAATTTTCTTGAAGATGAAATTAGTAAATGCAGTAGCGAAAAGGTTCCAGTCATGCAGGAATAATGTTCCACTAGGAAATTGGATTACTATTGCGCCCTTTTTGCCACTGCATATTCACATGAAATATACAAAATTTTTGCTGACAAAAAACTTTTAACATCTTTTCTTAGACCTTAACTACTTTCAGGGAATCAATTAAAAAATAAATACGTAAGTAAAACTAAAATAAAAGGATAATTTAACGGTAATAATCAAAATTGAAATGCAGTTTTGATTTGATTATGATTTTCAATGTGATGTGGAGAAATATTATTTGATACAAGACTGTTTCAAATAATATTATTCAATTAATTTTAATTAACTACTCTTTGCTGCGAGGAAAATTCTTCAAAAAATATACTGCCATAGTTTCATCTTTTAAGATACTCATAAACATATTCCACCTGTGGAAATACGGAAATCGTAATTGCATACTTTTTGTTTCTTTATTAAAATGTCAATAATATTTTTGCGAGTATTTACTGAATAAAATAAACATTATTGCAGACTAATTTATAAAGCCTCTTCAATTCATGTCTAAATTAGATAATTAAGAAACCAAAATAGCTATGATATTTTCTGTTTTCATTTCTGTTTCTTTGCTAATATATTATTCTCAACTTCATTATAGTAGATTCAGAATAAAAATACACGAAATTTTAAATGCCTTGGATGTGAAATTTTATGGCTTTATTTTTTTTTTCTTAAAATGCAACGAGATTTTAATAAGTTTATATGGAGCAATAATCGCTCGAAAGCTGTTCTTATTTTTTAAACTGTAAATAAACATTAATACATTACAAAAATTTGTTTAGAAGAATTTCAATAATTTGTTAACTTTATTGTCGGTGATTAAGCATCCATGTAATGAGCTCATTATTAGTTAGTGAAAAGTAATTTTTATGTTTTATTTTTTTAGCATTACGTTCAACGTCCTTCTATTAGAATTAAGTTAAAAATTGAATATCAGTTTACATTTCTTGAAAGTAACATTAGTAAATGGAGTTGTGAAAAGGTTTGAGTTATGGATGCATAATGTTTCTCTTGGAAATTGGATTGCCACTGTACCATTTTTCGCCACTACATTCAGCATTTTGATTATTCGCACGAAATATACGAAAATATGACTGTCAAAATAATTCTCAAAATATTTTGTTAGATCTTAACTACCGGGTGATCCAGAAGTTTAGGGAGTTTTGAAATGTTGATAATTAGGAAACTATGTACAATACAAAGGTCCGGTTTTCAAATATATTCTCAGAAACACGTGGGATTTTTGTTTAGAATGATTTTTTTTTAAATGTATGGTTAAAATTTCTGGCAACAGGTGGCGCTGTTGTACAACACTGTATGTACCAATAGTATGCGTTATATGGACACATTATATAGACACATGCGTTATATAAACACATTGTGAAACATCTTTTCTAGGATATTGATGAGATTTCGTTTTAAGAGTGGTTTATGTTCAAACATTAAGTGGTTGAAATTGCATTGAAAGGGAATTTTGATACAAAATTTGTCGAGTAATTGCTACTTCGACATGCTTTCTTTGCATGTCGAATTGTGCTCTTATCGTACAATACTTGAAATTAAAGCTGCAAAAGATTCGATGGCCGTTACAAATGTGGCGACTATGGTAAACAAGGTTTGAGAAAAGGGCTCATTGGAAGATCGTAATAGAAGCAGGAGACCCCAAACGTCTGTTGTAATCGTAAATGAGGTAGAATTCGAGGATACTCAATGGAAATAATCAGCTAATGGTGAGTGCAGTACAGTTGTAATTTCACAATGATCTGAAATTTCTTATGGAATTTCTTTCTGCTCTGAAGATGCTGTGCACGTTGTTTTGCATCGGATCACGGCTGTAGTTATAATCTATGGGCGTCAGAAGGAAAATTTGTAACCCTTGGACACTAATTCTTTCTTTTTAGTGAGCTGTATCATACAATAAACATAATACTATCAATTTTAGCGCCACCTGTTCGCAAAAAGTGCAACTAACATAATATGTTTGTTTCATCGAAAAAACAAATCCCATAAGTTTCTAAGCATTTCTGTGAAAACCGCATATTTCTACTGTATATAATTTGCTAATTATTAGCATTTCAAAACTCCCGGTACTTCTGGATCACCCGGTACTTTAAAATAATTAATTATTTTACGAAATTTTCACGGAATCGATTAAAAGATAAATAAATAAAAAGAACTAAAATAAACAGCTTATTGTACGATCATAATCAAAATCTCAAATGAGGTTTTGATTTGATTGTGATTTTGAATGAGACGGGTAGTACACTATCTACCAAAAAGTATTTGTACACTTTCAGTTTTTGACATTTTGTCAAATATTTAAAAATATACTGGTCGGATTCTTCTGGAACTTCAGAAATATAAAGATTATGTTTCACTTTATATTTATTTACATTCATTTGTTAAGCGGGTAATTAGGGGGCCGGCAAAAAAACAAAGAATAATAGAAATATTTGGGATCGCCCTGTACATGAAAATGTACGAAACGACTTATCGCTTTAGAACACAAATATATGAATACAGTAGAATATGTACACTAATTTTTGTGAGAATAGCATGTATATTTATGGCGATAGAGCGATTTTTTTGAAAAATTCAAAAAATTCTGGTATGTTTTTTGTTTATATCATGCTGAGTTTTTAACCAAATTTAACGCAAATTTCAGAAAAATTGGCAAAATGCAGTAGAAAAAATGTAGCGCAATTGGAATATAAATATATTAAATATTTTATGAAATATGAGTAGTTGTATAAAATAATTTTTATCTGCGCATGCGCGAACTAGAAAAACATTTTTTTTACATCATTTAATAGTCAATTCTATGGAGTGACTTATAAAAAAAATCCAATCAAATATCGTGAAAATTCAAAAAGATATCATTATTTTAGTGAGATGTTTTTACTGTGCTCTCTAAAAACGGCTGAATCTTAAGGGATTCTCCAAAAATTGACATTTTTTAATAACTGACTTTAAAAAAAAAACTAGTATTGAATTAATACAATATCTAATACAATATTGCTGCTAATAAGTACTTGACAATTGTGATAGAAAAGAAAAAGAGCTTTATTCACATTCAGGGCCAAAACTAAGAGAGGGTTGGGGGAAAAGGGCATGTGCCCCGGGCGCTAGGATGAAAGTGTCCCAAATGTACATTTTGTTTGGCGATTTTTTCCATGTCTATGTTTAGCATGATATTGTCAAAATCGTCCCATTCCAAGCATTTCTCCTATACCAAAGCATAGAAGAATCTAATGATGATGGCATAAAGATCCCGCATAAAGCAGATTTTTTTTTTTCGTTTTGATTCGGTTTCACGATTTTAAGGTATCATTTTTTACATATTTTAAGTTTTCAAATAAGTCGGCTATTAATAAATTAGAAAATTTTTCTTTGCAAATACTTTTGCAGATGCTTTGCAAAGAAGAAAAGGGAGGGGGGAGGTCGAGTTCACCAAAATTCATTGAAATATAAATATATTAAAAGTTTTCTAAAATATGAGTATTTGTATGAAATATTTTTTAATCAGCGTATGCGTGAACGATAAAATTTATCATTTTACATAATTTAATATTCAACTCTATGGAGCTACCCATAAAAAAATCCGATCGAATTTCGTGGAAATTCAGAAAGTTATTGTGGATAGGAGTGAACTGATTTTCAATTGGTCTCTGAAAGCAGTTGAATGACGTCAGATTCTACGCAAATTGCCAAATCTCCATTTACGTTTTTTACTGGTGATTTACTTCTTTTCTTAGATAATTACCAGAACAAACCTATTTCAGGATAAAAATAATTATAAAAAATCGAAGCATTTGTGTCAAATCTACCCATTGATACATAATTGATAATGGCTCTTATGCAAATGCCGATATCTGCGATCCTGAGATACGTCAAGTTCTCCACTGTTAAATGTGGTGTCGAAAACAACACTGACATCAATCGCATGCATGATGCCAAGAAGAACAGAGCTGTCTGATTTTGAGAAAGGTGTGATCATCGGGTACCACCGAAATGGCCGATCTTTAATCGACATATCTAGCGAGCTTAATTACCCCAAAACGACTGTGGCTTATGTGATTAGAAAATGGAAGCTGAATGGTGATTGTCAGAATGTGGCCAGAGTAGGCAGACCGACGAAACTGGGAGATAGAGACCGACGGGTTCTGTCTAGAGAAATTCGGAAGAACCGCAACCAACCAATGTTACACATACGCCAAGAATTTCAACAAGCTTCAGGATGTGTTGTTTCCATGAATACCATCCGTAAGGAAGCCAATCTGCTTATTTTTTATGGCTGTGCTGCCGCACATAAGCCTTTAATCACCAAGTCCAACCGCGCAGCTCGGTTAAGTTGGTGCAAAACACGCCAGCAATGGACTGTGCAGCAATGGAAACAGGTTCTCTGGAGTGATGAATCAAGGTTCACCCTCTACCGTTCTGATGGTAGGGTCTGGGTCCGGCGTCTGCCTGGAGAACGCCTCCTACCAGAATGTATTGTGCCCACAGTTAAATTTGGCGGAGGGGGAATTATGTTCTGGGGTTGTTTTTCCTGGTTCGGACTAGGACCCTTGGTCCCAATTCATGGTAAGCTCAATGCCGATGCCTACTGTAATATACTGGACAACAGTGTACTTCCTACGTTGTGGTAATACTATGGATTGGACCCATGTTATTTCCAGGATGACAACGCAAGCTGCCATGTAGCGAGGTCCAGCATGGATTGGTATGCCGATAATAGAGTGCATCGACTCGAGTGGCCTGCCCAGAGCCCAGACCTGAACCCAATAGAGAACCTCTGGGACGAGTTGGATCGTCGAATTAAGGCGGTGACACACGCCCAAAATCAGTAAAAGAGCTTACCTGCCTTGTGCAAACAGAGTGGAATAAAATACCATTAAATGTAATACAAGGACTAGTTGAGAGCATGCCCAGGAGAGTCGCAGCTGTAATTGCCTCTCGAGGAGGATCTACAAATTATTAAATGTGAACAGGGCCAAAACCAGTCTTTTTTTCCCGAGGCAAACGTGGATTTTGAACGTACCCCTTTCCCCCTCCTTCGCAAAGCATATTTACAAAGAAAATTTCTCCAATTTATTAATAGCCGACTTATTTTAAAACTTAATATATGTAATATAAAATAACGTATTCTGCTTTATTAAAATACTCCAATTTGATACTTTAAACCGAATCAAAAAAATTCTACTTTCAAAAGGATCTTTAAGGCCCTTGTCCCTGCCCGCGAAGACACTGCTGAGCTAATGCTATTCCTGTGGGGAGGCATTTTTCTAATAACTCTTTCGCATTTTGAAATTTTCATTTTTTTTTTTTTTTTTTTTTTTTTTTTTTTTTTTTTTTTGCATTGGATAGCGGAAGTCCCTCTCAAAATCGCTCCTTGACTACTTTTTCGATTTGAGTCATAGATATTTTTTATAAAGTTAGTTTCACTTTCAGAACCGCTTTTGGAAGTGAAAGAAACATTATAAAAATATCTACGCCAAAATTGAAAAAGTAATCACGGAGCGATCTTGAAAAGGACTTCCGCTATCCAATGCAAAACATATTATTTAAAAATGTCCAAATGCAAAAGAGTTAGAAAAATGCATCCCCATAGGAATAGCATTAGCTCGTGAGCATCTTCGCGGGTAGGGGCAGGGACCTTAAGCCATCATCATTAGATTTTTTTATGCTTTAGCATAGCCCAGATATAATCATTTTAACAATTTTATGCTAAACATAGCCATGAAAAAAATCGCCAAACGAAAGATACATTTGGAACATTTTCATCCTAGCGCCCGGAGCACATGCCCTTCTCCCCCCCCCCCTCCTCTCTTAGTTTTGGCCCTGAATGCGAATAAAGCTCTTTTTCTTTTCTATCACAATTGTCAAGTACTTATTAGCAGCAATATTGTATTAGATATTGTATTAATTCAATACTAGTTTTTTTTTTTAAGTCAGTTATTAAAAAATGTCAATTTGTGGAGAATCCCTTAAGATTCAGCCGTTTTTAGAGAGCAGAGTAAAAACATCTCACTAAAATAATGATATCTTTTTGAATTTTCACGATATTTGATTGGATTTTTTTTTATAAGTCACTCCATAGAATTGACTATTAAATGATGTAAAAAAAATGTTTTTCTAGTTCGCGCATGCGCAGATAAAAATTATTTTATACAACTACTCATATTTCATAAAATATTTAATATATTTATATTCCAATTGCGCTACATTTTTTCTACTGCATTTTGCCAATTTTTCTGAAATTTGCGTTAAATTTGGTTAAAAACTCAGCATGATATAAACAAAAAACATACCAGAATTTTTTGAATTTTTCAAAAAAATCGCTCTATCGCCATAAATATACATGCTATTCTCACAAAAATTAGTGTACATATTCTACTGTATTCATATATTTGTATTCTAAAGCGATAAGTCGTTTCGTACATTTTCATGTACAGGGCGATCCCAAATATTTCTATTATTCTTTGTTTTTTTGCCAGCCCCCTAATTACCCGCTTAACAAATGAATGTAAATAAATATAAAGTGAAACATAATCTTTATATTTCTGAAGTTCCAGAAGAATCCGACCAGTATATTTTTAAATATTTGACAAAATGTCAAAAACTGAAAGTGTACAAATACTTTTTGGTAGATAGTGTATTAGACACAATACTGTATCAAATATTACACTTCGCTTTCATGAAAATTCTTTAAAAAATATCTTGTCCTAGATTAATCATTTAAGGTACTCCTACACACCTTTCGCCTGAGGAAATACGAAAATCGTAATTACATACTATTTGTCTCTGTATTTAAATGTAATAATTATTCGTGAGTATTTTTTCAATAAAAGAAGCATTATTTGCAGAATAATTTATAAATCTTCTTCAGTTCGTGTCTAAATTAGATAGTTAAGAAGCCAAAATCTTATTAGATTTTCTTTTTCATTTTTATGTCTCTGCTAATGTATTGTTCTCAACTTCCTTATAATATGTCCCGAATAGAAATACAATAAAATTTTAATTGTCTTGTGAAAGAGAATTATAATGGCCTTTTTTTTTCTAAAATGCAATGAAATTTTAATAAGTTTATATGGTGCAATAATTGCGCGAAAGCTATTTTTTTTTAACTGCAAATAAACATTAATAAATTACAAAAATTTGTTTAGAAGAAGTTCAATAGTTTGTTAACTTTATTGTCTCTGATTGCGCATCCGTGAAATGAGTTTATTATTAGCTAGTATAAATTATTTTTAGGTTTTCTTTCTTTCTTTTTTTTTTTTTAAACATTACGTTCTCTTATAATAAAATTTAAAAGTGAATATTAGTTTTCTTTTCTTGAAAATGACATTAGTAAATGCAGTGGCGAAAAGATTTCAGTTATGCATGCATAATGTTCCACTTGGAAAGTGGATTACCACTGCGCCATTTTTCGCCACTGCATTCTCTAATCCCTGCATCTTGGCACAAAATGTGCATAATTGTCACTGTCGAAAAAATTCCAGAATCTGTTCATAGATGTTATTACCTTAGATTATAATTACCTTATAGTAGTTATTATACGAATAGTGTATGGAATTATTTCAGAAAAAAAAGATAAAATAAACAGTTCATTAAACGATCATTATCCAGATCTCAAATGTGGTTTTAATTTTATTATGATTTTGAATGCGACAAGGAGTAATATTATTTGATACAATACTGTATCAAATAATATTATTCTTCGCATCAGGAAAAATTATTTTTAAAATATACTCCTAGATTACTCATTTAAGATTCTTATAAACATCTTTCGCCTGCGGAATCGTAATTGCATACTTTTTGTTTCTTTATTTAAATATTAATAATTATTCATGAATATTTTCACAACAAAGAAAGACTTATTGCATAAGAATTTACAAATCCTCTTCAGTTCGTGTCTAAATTGTATTTACTCGTGTATAAGGCGCACTTTTTCCCAAAAAATTAGGGCAAAATTCCAAGGTGCGCCTTATACACGGAATAATTTTTTACTGTTGGATGCAGTCGAACGATATACATATGAAACAAGAAATTATTCAAAGATATTAAAACTCTTAATTGAAGTATTACTGCATATTTATTTCATTTCTTGCAGTTTCTTATACAACAGAGCTAATGGCATTATCTAAACGCTAATTAGCAATTCTCTTTACCGTCACTCATTCCTATTTCCCGTCATTCTCTTACAACCCGAAATCTAAAAATGCTTTTTCGGTCTTGTTTTCTGGTTTGGTGTAATGTTTGTTTCGACTTTTTTTTTTTTTTTTTTTTTTTTTTTAATGAAATTCATTTGGTTATTCTTCATTAGCGTATCAAAGTATGCTGCGCCTTATACACGAAATTTAAAGAAATCGCCATTTTTACTTGTAAAGTAGAGGTGCGCCCTATACACGAGTAAATTACATAAGTAAGAAGCCAAAATCGTTATGCGATTTTCTGTTTTCATTTCTCTTTCTTTGCTAATATATTATTGTCAACTTCATTATAGTAGATTCAGAATGGAAATACAATGAAATTTTAATTGCCTTCGAGGTGAAACTTTATGGCCTTTATTTTTATTTTTTATTTTTTTTTCTAAAATGTAACGCGATTTTAAGAAGTTAATACGGAGCAATAATTGCTCGAAAACTATTATTATTTTTAAATTGCAGATAAACATTAAT
Organism: Maratus speculifer; assembly: GCA_964019185.1. Taxonomy (NCBI): domain Eukaryota; kingdom Metazoa; phylum Arthropoda; class Arachnida; order Araneae; family Salticidae; genus Maratus; species Maratus speculifer. Next base: position 99,156,965 of record OZ025302.1, read on the forward strand.
ATATTACAAGGCTTTGTTTAGAAGAATGTGTTAACTTCATTGTCTATGATTGAGAATCCATGAAATGAGTTTGTTATTAGTTAATGCAAAGTATTTTTATTTATTTATTTATTTATTTATTTATTTATTTATTTATTTTTCTACATTACGTTCAGAATCAAGTATCAGTAAATGCAAAGTTATTTTTAAGTTTTCTTTTTTTTATTTCTTTCTTTTTTTCTTTTTCTTTTATTTTCTTTTTCTTTTTATTTTTTTAATTTTTTTTTTTTGTAACATTAAGTTCAGAATCAAGTATCAGAATAAACAGTAAGTTCAGAATCATTACAATCAAGTTAAAAATTGAATATCAGTATAGTTTTCTTGAAATTGACATTAACAAATGCAGTACCGAAAAGGTTTAAGGAAAGTGGATTACTACTGCGCTATTTTTCGCCACTGCATACTGTAATTTCTGCACATTGGCACAAAATGCAAGAAATTGTCACTGTCATAAATTTTTCAGAATCTGTTCCTAGATGTTAATTACTTTACAGTAGTTATTTTGCTAATAGTTTATGGAATTATTTCAAGAAAAAAATAAAATGAACAGTTCATTAAACGATCATAATCAAGAATTCAAATGCGGTTTTGTTTTGATTAGGATTTTGAATGTGGCGGGTAGTGTTGGACACAATACTGTATCAAATAATATTACTCTTCGCATCAGGAAAAATTCTTTAAAAAATAGACTGTACTAGATAAGATAATGATGTTTACATTTAAGATACTAGTAAACATCATTTGCCTGCGGAAATACGAAAATCGTAATTGCATACTTTTTGTTTCTCTATTTAAATATTAATAATTATTCACGAGTATTTTCTCAATAAAAGAAGGATTACTTCAGACTAATATACAAATTCTTTTCGGTTCATGTCAAAATTAGAAAGTTCAGAAGCCAAAATGATTATGAGATTTTCTTTTTCATTTGTCTTTCTCTGCTAATATATTATTCTCAATTTCATTATAGTAGATTCAGAATAGAAATGCAATGAAATTTTAATTGCCTTGGAAGGAAAATTTTATAACTTTTTTTTTTCTAAAATGTAACGAGATTTTAAGCAGTTTATACGGAGCAATAATTGCTCGAAAACTATTCTTATTTTTTAAATTGCAAATGAACTTTAATGTATTACAAGAGTTTGTTTAGTAGAATGTGTTAACTTTATTGTCTATGATTGAGTATCCACGACATGAGTTTATTATTAAGTAATTACAAAGTAATTTTTAATTTTTTTTCTTACATTAAGTTCAGAATTAAGTATCAATAATCAGTATCAGTTAGTGCAAAGTTGCTTTTAGATTTTTTTTCTTTTTGTAACATTAAATTTAGAATCAAGTATCTGAATAATCAGTAAGTTCGGAATCATTGCACTGAAGTTAAAAATTGAAAATTAGTTTACTGTTCTTGTACCACACTCTTAAAACGAAAGAGCTGATTTGGCATCTCATCAAGGAGCTGTATTTTTTTCGATCATAAAAGAGTTGTTTTTCAAACGATTAAATCTTCTTGATCTAAATTGGTTATTTAAATAGCTCAACTTCATTTAAATTGGTTAAAACTCTAGTTATTTCAACTCTTTTTTAAGAAGCTGCCTTTCAACACTGAGATGAGTGGATTTCAGCTCAACTTGAGCTATTTTGTATCTGACTTTTTAAGAGAGCACTGCGCTATTTTTCGCCACTGCATTCACTAATTTCTGCATATTGAGACGAAAAGTACATAATAGTCACTGTCAAAAATTTCTCAGAACCTGTTCTTAGATGTTAATTACTTTACAGTAATTACTTTACGAATAGTTTATGAAATCATTTCAGACAAATATATAATGGATAGTTCATTAAATGTTCATAATCAAAAACACAAATGCGGTTTGATTTGATTATGATTTTGATAATATTATTTTTACGATTTGGTGTGAAATAATATTACTCATCGCTGTCAGAAAAATTCATTGAAAAGGATGTAATCATAAATTAATCATTTAAGACACTACTAAATATCTTTCACCCGCAGAAATATGAAGACGCAATTGCATATTGATTGTTTCTTTATTTAAATGTTAATAACTATTCACGAGTATTTTATAAATAAAAAAAGCAATATTGCCGTTTAGATTAGAAATTCTCTTTTGTTTGTGTCTAAATTAGATAGTTAAGAAGCTAAAATTGTTAGGAAATTTACTTTTTTATTTCTCTTTCTTTACTTATATATTATTCCCAGCTTGAGCATAGTGGATTTAGAATTGAAATGCAATGAAAATTTAATAGCCTTTGAAATGGACTTTAGTGATTTTTTTTTCTGAAACTTAACGAAGTTTTAATAAGTTTATACAACGCAATAATCTCTCAAAATTTACTCTTTTTTTTACTGTAAACAAACTCGGTTATATTACAAAAGTTCTTTTAAAACAATTTCAATAATTTGTTAACGATATTGCCTGTGGCTGATCATCCGTGAAATGAAATTATTGTTAGTTCCTACAGAGTTATTATTAGATTTTCTTTTCTTTTCTTTCTGTCGTTTTTTTTTTCTTTTTTCTTTTTTTTTTTTTTTTTTTTCCTACATTAAATTTAACGTACTTCCCTTAGAATTTCAGAATTTCCCCTTCAGATTTTCATGATGCATATAATTAAAATTGTTTTAAAGAATAGTGCAGACATATTTATGGGATGATTTTACAGTACATTTTACAGAAAATACACATAAGCAACATTAATGATTACTTAGATTCTTGGACTTTCAACATTCTAATAAAGATTCTTTAAAAAATTAATAGTGTTTAGAATAAAAGAATCTTAAAAACATGATACCTTATGAAGCTGTATAGTAAAAAGTAGATGAAAGAAAATATTTCAATATCATTAAAGATTTTTTTTAATCCAAAAGAGCTACTTTTGATATATTTCTGAATTTATTTCTTTTTGAAAACGCATAAGATTAGCAGGTTTTCTTATTCAGAAACTATGTAATCGAATGTCGTTAACCATTTTTTGATACAAGCAATGTATATTTGAGAAAATATTGTCAGTATTGTTAGTAATTTGAATCGAATTTCCAGAAGCGACAGCATGGGAAGGGAGAAAAATCGTCAGCTACATGTCAAGAATCTCTCTTACATCGACAAGTAATGTATTTATCAAAAACAGAAAATGCTATTCAATTCCAAAATCCCGTTAATAGCCAGGCTTGTCAGTTTTATACCTTTACAGTTAAAAATTCATCAGAAAATTTGTCATAGTTTCGCATTGTTAAGTAAGGAATTTATGAACCACCAAGAAGAATATTTCAAAAATATTACATTAATAGAACTTCATTATTGCTATTAGTACTTTTACAAAAAATAATGTCTGCCCCACACATCATGAAAACAGCTCCGTCTCGGGTCGACTATGTAAAAAAACAATGCAAGCCTGATCCCGGCCCGGCACAAGTCCGCTAAATAATAACACAATTAAACGGATTAAACACAATGAAATTGTCCGAGGTTGATCTCTACACTGGACAAGTTGCATTTCTGTACTGATGTTGTCAAGCTAGCATCGGTTCGTGAAGCACATTTATACTTATTCTCGTTAACGAGAATAAGTATAAATGTGCGTCACGAACCTATTCATTAAAAATAGCTCATACTTATAGTTCTCATGTAAATCTTTATATAGGGCAATAGGCCCGCTAATTTTTTTTAATCGACCCGAACCGATCCGACCTATAAGGTTCTTCTAATTTTTTGTCGGTTCGTCCTGGCCCGTTGAAAATTTGTTTTGATTCAGGCAGTCAGGCCCGGGTCGTTTCAGATCTATATATTGCGGTAAACATCAGTTTTACATACCGTAAAATCATCAAAAATACATCACTAAAAAGTCATTTGAGATATTGCATAATAAAGTATTAAAGTAGAAAAATACAACAAATTACTATAATATTAGTTTCCTGTGATATTTCGGCTTCTTTCCTATACTTTAGAATCTAATTTATGATTTTAAGGTCATTTAGATTATTGTATAATAAGTTATTGATGTAAAAAACAGTATATTTAGTAAAATATTATTCTTCGAGAATTCTACTGATTTACGATACTTTAAAATTTAATTTATGATTTTAGAATGCAATAAAAATTAAACTCTATTTTATTTCCTTTTAGCTTCGGAAATTATAGAATTGCTCGAATTATGTAACTATGACATTTATTCGAAACAAAATTAAATGTCAATTTCCAAATTTTAAAAACTGTTTTTTATTAACACTTCCCAACAAAGTTGAAAAGTGTTTATGCATTCGGTTTATCTGGCCGTCTGGCCGGGCTCTAACTCCCGCAAATATACTCGGATTGCTCTGAAATTTTTATATGTTATTGATATTTACCCTAGCACGAACCCTAGCACGAAAGTTTCTACTATGATTAGTTTATTTACAGGGATAGTCAAAAGTTTTCCGATACATTACGACCAATGGGAAAAATCGTTTTAAATGAATTTTAAAGGTGTTACACCCTATTAAACTTATTCAAATTTACATGGATTCGCAAAAGGCACTAAATTACGGATTCTGAAAAGTATGCTGTCAAAATAATAGTTGTTATTCATTTACAGGGCCACTCAAAATAATTCCATTACACAATAATAAAGGAAGGAATTGTTTGCGACATATTTTAATAATGTTAAACGGTTTGAAGTATCATAAAATTGATATATGCCGCTGAGACTTAATATTTAACCCATAATATGAAGTGCACAGCTTTTAAAAGGACACACAAAATATATCAAACCTTATATTTTTATCCGAAATACTGTGTGTTATCGATGATAGCTGATGGATGATTGAAATGCATTTTCATTTATTATATGCGCTTTTAAATTTTACAAAATGTCTGCAAATTAAATGATGTATATAAATGTTATAGTTGATATACAGAGTTACACAAAAGAGCTCATAAAGGTTACTGAATATGAGAGTAATTTACTTCAAGATGGCAGTTATGCAATTTTCACGTTGAACTGCTTTCAGTTTACTAAGAAATATTCGTAGAATATAGATAAAATTATATAAAGGATCACGCAGAGGATTAGCTACATAGTCACCAATATGTGATAATTTCTGGAAATGTGATTTAAGTAGCTTTAAGAGTGTGTTTGTTTGAACTAAATTTTAACAAAATACTGGCATGTAGTAAAGATACTGGATAAATTGCAGGGCTGAACAAAAGTATTCAAGCATTTTTCATCTATTAGAATAAAGTGCTCCAAGAGAAATTTCAGCCAGTTATGCATTTTCTTGCTAAACTAAATTTTCCCATTATATTGTATATATATATCAACCGATGGATCAAAAACAGGGCTGTTCAAAAGTGTTTCAATACATATTTGGCTATGGACAGTAGCATCTTATTTCCCTAAATAACAAAGTTTTGTTAAAGATTTTAGGAAGCGTTGGAAAGTGTTTCATAATCTATGCTTAACGCGTGATTTTTCTTACTTGTTTTTTTAATCATCTTGACAAATAAAAGCAAATATTTTTTTCTTCTGAATGTAATTTTGAAAATTAAAATTTTTTATGTAAAGTGGGAATTTAGAAATTAATATTTCTTCCTGAAAATAATTTCAGCATCTAGTAATTTTTATTCAACTAGACAAATTATGCAATCGTAATTATAATTTTCAAATGACTGCGGGTGAAATCAATTCTACAGAGCATGAAATGACACTAAAATGCCGGTTGACATATTGTATAATGAACTACTAAAGAGAGAGAAATAAATTACAGGGAAATTTCCATTTAACGAAGAAAGAGAAATAAATTAATTGAAAGAGAAATAAATTAAATATTCTTCATTCAAAGTTCAGCTTCTGTTCAATACTTTAAAATCTAATTTATTATTTTATCTTAAAATAAAAAATGGAGTGTTTTTTCTTATATTAGATTAATTTTAATGCAATAAGTCAACTGTTAAATAACTCAAATAAACTGTAAATTTCCAAGTGAGGTGGGCCATCCGAATCAGAATTCGAAATAGGGACGTCGTGTCGTGGCTGGAGCCGCCAACATAGCCACCGAATGACCCCGAACGAATCTGGGTGTCTACCTCACTAAAAATAATGTTGAGATTATCAGAAGAAATCTCCACTTTCTTCAGAAATTTTACAAAAATCTGAAGAAATTTTGAAGATTTAGTTTTATTTTTAAAATATCTGCAGAATTTTCTAAGGTATCTTAAAAATATCTGAAAAATGGGCCAATTACTTACAGAATTTCTACAGATTTTTTTAGTGGGGTAGGTAGTTGTGTTCTCTTGTGGATAACATCAATTCTATATAGCGTGAAATAACACTAAAAGGTCAATTGAAATATTGTATTATGAACTATGAATGAAAAATATGGAATAAATTACTAAAGTAATAGCCCTCCTTGAAAATTCAGTTCTTCTTAAGAGTGTATTCGAAATACTCTCGTATACTCAAGAGTGTATTCGAAAAAACGCTTTTCCATCTTCAACAGCTCGAAAATTTCCGATACAATTTCAGACACATTTTTAAAAGTATAGAAACATGAAACTTGGTGAGGGGATTTTTGAAGAGATGTACAAGATGCTGTGTAATGTATTTTTACGCTTAATTTATTAGAATTTGATTTATTAACAATTACCTTCTCAGTATGACCTTTTTTTTCGTTTCCAAATCTCCCGCTTTGGGAAAATCTGTTCAAAATGCCGTTTTTGATTGTTTTTTTTTTTTTTTTTTTTTTTTTTGCAATATTTTCTGCATTTATCAAAGAATCACGGCACCTTGTGTACTTTCCAAATAAGAGATTTTGAAAGTTTGATGCATTTGAGAGCAAAAATGAATTAAAAAATAAATCTGAAAATAAGCAGTTTGATTCGAAATACACCCTTAAGAATCTAATTTATGATTTTATCAGGAAATAAAAATCGAAATTTTTTTGTCCTAGCTTTAAGATTTCGAGAATTGTAAAATTAATCAAATTATATCACTGCGAGATTTATTTGAGACAAAATAAAAGATCATTTTCCTTTTTTTTTTCTTTTTTTTAAAGATTTTTTTCAAAAAGTTATCTTTACAAACAAACGCACATCTTCTTTCTTTTGTATGTAATTTCAAAAATTTTATTTTCTCTTTTAATGTAAAGTATAGTTTTGTACATTTTTACTAATTTTTTGAAAATAATTCATATATTTAATAATTGTAATTAAACTGAGGAAACAATAGATGTGTAATTATAGTTTTCAAAATGAATGAGGATAACATAAGTTTTACAGAGCACGAAAGAACACTATAAGGTCATTTGACATATTTTATAATGAATTATTAAAGTAGGACAATAAAATAAATTACCTTAATAATAGTATACTGTGAGATTTCAGCGTCTTTTTCATACTTTTAAAATCTAATTATGATCTTAGAATGAAATTTAAATTAAGGTATTTTTTTTTTTTATCTTTACCTTTCTCGAATTATAGGATTAATCGGATTATAAAATAGCGACGCATATTTAAGAAAAAATTAAATACCATTTTTCATCTTTTAAGACTTTTTTTCAAAAATTACCTTGGCAGATAAAATAATTACTCTCTTTTTTTTTTTTTTTTTTTTTTTTTTTTAGAATGTAATTTTAAAAAAATAATAATAATAAAGTAAAGTGGGAATTTAGGATTTTTTTTATTTCTTTGTGAAAATTACTTCAATATTTAATAATTGTCATGCATTTGGAGAAACAATAGATGCTTAGTTATAATTTTTAAATCACTACGTGTAACATCAATTCTACAGAGCGTGAAATAATACTAAAAATTATGTGGCACATTTGCTTAATGAACTATTAAGAAAAAATAAGTTACTTTAGTAATAATCTTTTTTGAAACTTCAGCTTCTTTTCAATAGCTCTGTTTTTTTTTTTGTTTTTTGTTTTTTTTTTTTTAAGATTTCGGGAATTATGAAGCTATGAGATTTACTAGAGACAAATCTAAATGCCATTTTCTAGTTTTAAAGACTTGTTTTTTCAAAAGTCATCTAGATAGACAAAAATAATTCATTGTTCTTTTAAATGTAGTTTCAACCAATTTGTCTTTTTTTTCTTTTCCTTTTAAAAAAAGTAAAATAGGATTATAGATAAAGAAGCAATAAAGGTGTAATTATAATTTCAACTTGACTCCAAGTAATGGCAGCTCATTAGAGCGTGAAATAACTTTTAAGTGACAATGAAAACATTTCACAATAAAAATTAATGTGCAAAGTGCAATAATATTACTATATTAAATTTTTCTATAATAATATAATTTATTTAATGCACTCTGATGTATAATTTTGATTTTTTATCTCAATATAAAAATTAAAAAAATCCATTTTTTTCTCTTAGTTCGACAATTATAAATTTACGAAATCTACTTGAGAAGAAATATAATGCATTTTTTATTATTATGAAACTTATCATGTTATTTAAATTTTTATTATTATTTTTACAAAAAGAAAAATTTTATATTTATAATATTATATCTATCTTATTATTCATTAATTGGTGTGAACAAAAATTTTCTGCTTCTTTCAGTGACATGAAGACATCTGGACAATGTTGAATTCAGGGGGTGGACATTCGCACCCCCCCGGAGCAATGAAATGCCCCCCCCCCCCGGAAAAATTGAAATTTTGCCTTTTCAATGGTCAAAAAGTAAAGTTCCACCCCGGAACTCTATAATGTCCCCCCCCCCACAGCTACCAAAGTCCCTCCCGGAGAAATGTGTCTGAATTCAACACTGCATTCGGAAGCTGGTAAATTAGTGAAGGCGTTCTTTACCAATTTCGTCGTTTACGTTACGTTGTTCTTAAGTAATTATTTTTTGCATGGCATGTCTTAAGGTTAATGTCCAGTATTATAGTTTTGTACTTTTTTGAGTACGGTTGCAGATTTAGTCTGATAACAATTTCAATTTTGAAATAAATAAATATATAAAATAATAACCTATGTTAGTTGATTGCGAAATTTAACCCTTTAGTGTTCGATTTTCTTTCAATTTTTACGTTAATAAATTAAGATTAGTTATCCAAATAAATTAATTAATGTTTAAACGAATATTTCATTGTCTGAAAGAAAACGATTTTTTTTTTTTTTGTTTTCCGTACTATTCAATTCATAAATATATCAGTAGTAGGAAAATAAGAGTACGGGGACAGCAGGCGGCACTGCGGCACCGTGCCGCCTGCTGTGCCGCCTGCGGTACCTCCGTGCCTCCGGCTGTCCCGCCTGCGGTCCCACCACCACCACCATCTCACCGCCGCCCTCCTGCGCCCCCCCCCGTGCATCCCCCTCCACGAACGCCCCCTAGTGGAAAAAAGGAACATTGTATTATAACAGGATAGGTGAACAACCTTCCCTAATTAAAAATATTATCAATCACATCTCAACACAGAATCATACTATATGATGAAGATTAAATTTATATTTGAATTTTGAAGAACCGTAATTTTAATGAGTATTATTAATTAAGCGAAACACTGGAAAAATCTCAGTTTTTAACCATTTTATTTAGATTTCTTCAACTACAAGATGAGATTATCAATTTAACTCAAGAAAGTTAAACATATATTTGAATTTTGCTTCATAGACATCTTAATGAGTAGTATTAATTAAGTAAAAACAATAGAAAATATCCAATTTTATAGAAAAAGACTGATCTCTTACGATTTTTATCAACTTAAGAGAGAAAACTTAAACACACATTTCAGTTTTTCAAACGCTATAACCTTAATGAGCATTCATAATTAAGTAAAAAACAATGGAAAATATCGATTTTTATAGAAAAAGACTGATTTCTTACGATTTTTATCAACTGCAACATCAGTGTATCGACTTACAAGTTGAAAGTTAAACATGCATTCTAGTTTTTCAACAGTTATAATCTTAATGAGTATCGTTAATTAAGTAAAAAACAATGGGAAATATCAAGTTTTATAGAAAAAGACTGATTTCTTACGATTTTTTCAACTCAAACTTCAGACTATCAATTTGATAGAAAGAAATTTAAGCATGCATTCCAGTTTTGGACAACCATTTCCTTCATGAACATTATTAATTAAGCAAAACAACAGAAAATATTAAATTTTTAACTGATTTCTTCATATTTTTATTTATTTTTTAATATAAAATCAGAATACACAACTTAAAATAGAAATTTAAACATATTTTTTAGTTTTTGAACAGTCGCTACCTCAAAGAATTTCGATAATTGAACAATTAACAAAGGAAACTAATGATTTTTTAACGAAAAAAGACGAATTAAACGAATTTGGTTAACTTTTACTCTAATTGGAAATTTCATCGTACTTTATATATACCAACTAAGTAGAATTTTAATACATAAACGAATAATTTAAAGAAATCCCCAACACACAAATGTGAACCTGCAGAGCATTTCTTATTACGTCATATCTAAACTAAAACATTTTTCTGCAACCCCTCCATGCATGCATTCCAGGTAGCGGAACATAACAAAGAATTTTGACGTCACAACTTACAAAGGTATCCAACAAAATGTTTACGTTCAAGAAAAAGTATCACATAGAGAGAAAAAAAGAAGAGATTTAAGCTATTTATCCATTCTAGTTTTATAACAGTTACCACAACATCTCCAAATTAAAATTTGGAAATCATAATGAGTGTAATTAATTAAGCAAAATAATAGAAATATTAGTTTTTCAGAGGGGAAAAGACGAATTCAAACAAATTTTATTAGTTTTACACTAGTTTAATAATAGTTTTAAGAGGAAAAAGACGAATTTATACGTTTTTTTTTTTTTTTTTTTTTTTTTTTTTTTTTAGTTTTACACTATTTTTTCTCATCTCCAACACGGATATATCAATTTTAACAGAAGAATTAAACGTATATTTTAGTTTTTAACAACAAAATCTTAACAAGTATCATTAATTAAACAAAAATAAATATCAGTTTTAAAGAAAAGACGAATTTGAATAATTTTACACTAGTATTTTCAAAAGCAACATGGAAATATCAATACTTATTCACATATTTCACTTATTCACTGTATTCAATACTATATTTAATAAATTTGGATACACTTTAAGAATTTCCTAATCTATAATTATATATTAGCTGTATATTTAATGTTACCCATGTTTTCATCATTAGTTCATAATCGTGAATTTTGTACTTTAAATACCATGTATTCAGGTTCAGATTATTTTTACTTGAAATCATACAGAATTTTTTAACAGAGTTTGTTTTTGAAATCATTGAAGCAACTGTATTTAATATTTTTAACACCAATTTTCTAAGATTTTCTAACATTTTCCGATTATACATTCCTCAGAAGTACATTTCTAAATGCTACAATCACTTTACATATCGAAAAGATATCATTGAAGCAACTGTATTTAATATTTTTAACACCAATTTTCTAAGATTTTTTAACATTTTCCGGTTATACATTCCTCAAAAGTATGTATTCTAAACAATAGAAAATATTAATTTTAAGAATAAAAAGACGAATTTAAACAAATTTTATTAGTTTTACACTATTTTTTCTCATCTCCAACACGGATATATCAATTTTAACAGAATTAAACGTATATATTAGTTTTTAAGAACAAAAATGTAATAAGTATCATTAATTAAACAAAAAATAAATATCAATTTTCAAGAAAAGACAATTTTTTACACAAATTTTCAACTTTGAAATACATTTGTTTACATATATTGTTACAATATATTACTAAACTTAAACTTTTTAAAAAGTTTGAATGTTTTTACAAAGGGTTCATATTTATATTTTTCACGTCTTGACTGCATTCGAAATCTTACAACAAAAGTATACTTTTATTATTTTTATTATTATTATTATTCTAGAAAACCTAAAAAGTCATTTCTTGCTGCTTTAAACACTTGACATATTAAAACTACTCTGAGATATTCTACCCATATAATTAATCAAATTAGGACATGATTCATCTTACACTTCAAAATTTCTGAATTTTTACAATACTTATTTTCATCAAACTTTATTCTTGATCCTATATATTTTAGGAGTACAGAATTTTAACATCTGTTTTTATCTACTTATCAGAAAATTATTAAAACACCCAACAACATTTTCCAAATATGAATATTATCTTTACAGTTTAATAATACAAAACATACACGAATACAAAGTTTAATTTTTACAAACATTTCATATTTCAAACCAAACTTTTCGAAATTTTCACATCATAAGAGCAAACATTAGACGAACTTTTTAACTTTTTAACTTTTTTATTGCTTAGATCTTTTCATCATAACTTTTAATTATGATAATTATCCATTTTTAGGTTGATTGTCGAAAACCTGTAACTGAAATTACATAAACTTAATGTAAAAAACCATGTTCTCACACAATTTCTTGAAATTCAACGAAGAATTGACTATTACTTATCTATTATTATTCTTATTAAATACTTATCTACATCAATATCGACTCTCGATAGTATATAGATATTTCATCATTACACACTTACAACTCTTTTCAAACGTTTATCAGAAAAATAAGTCAATCAAAGTCTAGTAGTTATCACACCTGTTCCTCAGAAATATTACTATCATATGAAACAGTAAAGAAAATTAATAGATATTTAATATTTAATAACCTCATACGTGAAATTACTGTCGAAATGAGAATACTAATTATCTATAAAATCAACTGTTGAACAAAAAAATAGTACAGATTACCGAAAATTCAAATGTTTTTTCTACAAAAGTTACAAAAATTAACAAATGAATGACAAGTTAGAGAAATAACTAAAAAGGTTAATGAACATATTTACAAATTTATTAAAATCACACCTTTTTCTGGATTACAAACCGCAATTTCTTGGAAAATTTATCACCGAATTTGTAAGATTTTAGTCCTAGTATTACATACACTCAATAAATATTCAAGATTAACAAAAATATAATTTTTTAGTCTCATCAATAAGCAGAAATTCTATATTAAAAGAATATTTTCATAGTAGTACTTATAAAAATGAGAGTTTACAAACTGATTTTCATAATTTTATCACATTTACACTTAATATTTTACATAAAACATTATTTAATCAAATTTTATGCTTTCTAATTCAGTAAAATTCAATACTTTTTTAGTTTTTAAACCAATACCACAATATTTATTTACATCAAACTTGATTCTTCACCTTTTATATTTCCACATTACACACGTGAGATAAATACTAACTTGGATCAGGAGTTGAAGTCAATTGATTCCATTCGATTTTCATCATGTACGCATTGCTCCTACACGAAATTTCTTACTGCTATAATCATCTAATGTATTAAAACTAATCTCCTCATATTTTTAATCAATTCACCAGATGTTTCATCTCGCACTTCTGAATTATTGTGCATCAAGTTGCTTAAAATATAAATACTATCTTTATAGTTTTAATGATATATAGTATACATGGTTTATCTTGAGTTGGCACTTCCATACTATTAATCAAATTATATGTTTCATCTTGCACTTGATCTTAATGATTTCATCCTGCATCTGAATTATCGTCCATCGAGTTTTTTTTTTTTTTTTTTAATAATAATATATTTATAGTTTTTGATTATACATAGCATGTACAAATACAATCTTTAATTTTAACATTTCATATTTCAAATAACCTATTTCCGAAACCAAGCTATGTGAATTTTACCACAATACTTATTATCATAGAATAATTTGTGTTTCACACTTTTCTAAAAATTATCAGATATGTACCCCTCAGAGAAATTACTATCATATGAATAAATGAAGAAAATTTAATTTATATTAAATGTACACGAAATTGATTGCAATATACATGTATTTAATAAAAATAAATAAATAAGCGATTATTTATACATTAAACCTTTACTAAATATATATTTCTTTCATTATACAGATGTTTCAACAAGATGAACCAAAACAGCAGCAAACTTCAGAAATTAATGATCCAAATGATTCATCCCTAGCACATGTAGCGTTAACGAATAACACATATGTGAGTACTTATATGAGAAATACTAGAATTCGTATATGAAACGTAATTAGAGTAAGTACAAAATGATTTGTCTTACTACCTACACTTTAACAAGTGCTTTTTACCTATATTATTGAAGAGAATCCTAACTGTGTCCATTTATTTCTACTACAGATGTGCTCTATTTGCTACAAACACTTCTTAAGTAAATGGAATTTAACAGAACATACAAAAATCTATACAGATGGAAACCCTTACACTTGGAAAGATTACCATAAATGCTGTTTTCAAGGAGACGTGAATAAAAAATGCACACATCATCATATAAAGCATCGTCAGATATATGTAAACTTAGCGAAGATATTCAAAAATTAGTCAGACTTTTGTAGAATTTAGAAATAAAGGAAGATATTTAGGCTATTTATCCATCATATTTTCACAACACTTACCACAATATCTCAAACTTAAAATTTGGAAGACATACACACTGCTGAAAAGTAATTTTGTTATTCTTCTAACCACAATGAATGTATAGATATTATTTTGCAGTGTATTCTTTGAATGCTCACATTAAATATTCTTTTATATGCATATATCGTTGTGTTTATTTTTCTAATACCTATTACATTAATGAAATACATAACATTTTAAGTGAAATAACACTCTCACAACTTAAAAAATGCATAAGAACATACAAAAAATAAGCAGATGTATGAAAAAATATACAAGTTTACAAAATAATTTCATTGTTTTCTAGAAATATTAACAAAAAATATTTACAATATGAAAAAATTGCAAAAGTGAAAAGAAAAAACACAAATGTAAAAACAAAAACCACAAAGTGAAAAACTCATAACAAAGTTTTTGAAAAAAAATATTTACAACAAAAATTTTTTTTAAAAAAACCAAAACTTCCAAAAATATTTTTTTCAAAAAATTTTTTTTTCAAAAACATTTTTTACAAAAAATTTTTTTTTCAAAATAAGTTTTTACAAAAGTAAAAAAAAGAAAATCACAACGTTAAAAAAATGAAAAATTTTTGTTAAAAAAAGTGTAAAAAAATTGCAAAAAAATATTTTTGGAAGTTTTGGTTTTTGTAAAAAAAATGTTTGTTGTAAATATTTTTTTTCAAAAACTTTGTTATGAGTTTTTCACTTTGTGGTTTTTGTTTTTACATTTGTGTTTTTTCTTTTCACTTTTGCAATTTTTTCATATTGTAAATATTTTTTGTTAATATTTCTAGAAAACAATGAAATTATTTTGTAAACTTGTATATTTTTTCATACATCTGCTTATTTTTTGTATGTTCTTATGCATTTTTTAAGTTGTGAGAGTGTTATTTCACTTAAAATGTTATGTATTTCATTAATGTAATAGGTATTAGAAAAATAAACACAACGATATATGCATATAAAAGAATATTTAATGTGAGCATTCAAAGAATACACTGCAAAATAATATCTATACATTCATAGTGGTTAGAAGAATAACAAAATTACTTTTCAGCAGTGTGTATGTCTTCCAAATTTTAAGTTTGAGATATTGTGGTAAGTGTTGTGAAAATATGATGGATAAATAGCCTAAATATCTTCCTTTATTTCTAAATTCTACAAAAGTCTGACTAATTTTTGAATATCTTCGCTAAGTTTACATATATCTGACGATGCTTTATAAGATGATGTGTGCATTTTTTATTCACATCTCCTTGAAAACAGCATTTATGGTAATCTTTCCAAGTGTAAGGGTTTCCATCTGTATAGATTTTTGTATGTTCTGTTAAATTCCATTTACTTAAGAAGTGTTTGTAGCAAATAGAGCACATCTGTAGTAGAAATAAATGGACACAGTTAGGATTCTCTTCAATAATGTAGGTAAAAAGCACTTGTTAAAGTGTAGGTAGTAAGACAAATCATTTTGTACTTACTCTAATTACGTTTCATATACGAATTCTAGTATTTCTCATATAAGTACTCACATATGTGTTATTCGTTAACGCTACATGTGCTAGGGATGAATCATTTGGATCATTAATTTCTGAAGTTTGCTGCTGTTTTGGTTCATCTTGTTGAAACATCTGTATAATGAAAGAAATATATATTTAGTAAAGGTTTAATGTATAAATAATCGCTTATTTATTTATTTTTATTAAATACATGTATATTGCAATCAATTTCGTGTACATTTAATATAAATTAAATTTTCTTCATTTATTCATATGATAGTAATTTCTCTGAGGGGTACATATCTGATAATTTTTAGAAAAGTGTGAAACACAAATTATTCTATGATAATAAGTATTGTGGTAAAATTCACATAGCTTGGTTTCGGAAATAGGTTATTTGAAATATGAAATGTTAAAATTAAAGATTGTATTTGTACATGCTATGTATAATCAAAAACTATAAATATATTATTATTAAAAAAAAAAAAAAAAACTCGATGGACGATAATTCAGATGCAGGATGAAATCATTAAGATCAAGTGCAAGATGAAACATATAATTTGATTAATAGTATGGAAGTGCCAACTCAAGATAAACCATGTATACTATATATCATTAAAACTATAAAGATAGTATTTATATTTTAAGCAACTTGATGCACAATAATTCAGAAGTAAGAGATGAAACATCTGGTGAATTGATTAAAAATATGAGGAGATTAGTTTTAATACATTAGATGATTATAGCAGTAAGAAATTTCGTGTAGGAGCAATGCGTACATGATGAAAATCGAATGGAATCAATTGACTTCAACTCCTGATCCAAGTTAGTATTTATCTCACGTGTGTAATGTGGAAATATAAAAGGTGAAGAATCAAGTTTGATGTAAATAAATATTGTGGTATTGGTTTAAAAACTAAAAAAGTATTGAATTTTACTGAATTAGAAAGCATAAAATTTGATTAAATAATGTTTTATGTAAAATATTAAGTTTAAATGTGATAAAATTATGAAAATCAGTTTGTAAACTCTCATTTTTATAAGTACTACTATGAAAATATTCTTTTAATATAGAATTTCTGCTTATTGATGAGACTAAAAAATTATATTTTTGTTAATTTTGAATATTTATTGAGTGTATGTAATACTAGGACTAAAATCTTACAAATTCGGTGATAAATTTTCCAAGAAATTGCGGTTTGTAATCCAGAAAAAGGTGTGATTTTAATAAATTTGTAAATATGTTCATTAACTTTTTTAGTTATTTCTCTAACTTGTCATTCATTTGTTAATTTTTGTAACTTTTGTAGAAAAAACATTTGAATTTTCGGTAATCTGTACTATTTTTTTGTTCAACAGTTGATTTTATAGATAATTAGTATTCTCATTTCGACAGTAATTTCACGTATGAGGTTATTAAATATTAAATATCTATTAATTTTCTTTACTGTTTCATATGATAGTAATATTTCTGAGGAACAGGTGTGATAACTACTAGACTTTGATTGACTTATTTTTCTGATAAACGTTTGAAAAGAGTTGTAAGTGTGTAATGATGAAATATCTATATACTATCGAGAGTCGATATTGATGTAGATAAGTATTTAATAAGAATAATAATAGATAAGTAATAGTCAATTCTTTGTTGAATTTCAAGAAATTGTGTGAGAACATGGTTTTTTACATTAAGTTTATGTAATTTCAGTTACAGGTTTTCGACAATCAACCTAAAAATGGATAATTATCATAATTAAAAGTTATGATGAAAAGATCTAAGCAATAAAAAAGTTAAAAAGTTAAAAAGTTTGTCTAATGTTTGCTCTTATGATGTGAAAATTTCGAAAAGTTTGGTTTGAAATATGAAATGTTTGTAAAAATTAAACTTTGTATTCGTGTATGTTTTGTATTATTAAACTGTAAAGATAATATTCATATTTGGAAAATGTTGTTGGGTGTTTTAATAATTTTCTGATAAGTAGATAAAAACAGATGTTAAAATTCTGTACTCCTAAAATATATAGGATCAAGAATAAAGTTTGATGAAAATAAGTATTGTAAAAATTCAGAAATTTTGAAGTGTAAGATGAATCATGTCCTAATTTGATTAATTATATGGGTAGAATATCTCAGAGTAGTTTTAATATGTCAAGTGTTTAAAGCAGCAAGAAATGACTTTTTAGGTTTTCTAGAATAATAATAATAATAAAAATAATAAAAGTATACTTTTGTTGTAAGATTTCGAATGCAGTCAAGACGTGAAAAATATAAATATGAACCCTTTGTAAAAACATTCAAACTTTTTAAAAAGTTTAAGTTTAGTAATATATTGTAACAATATATGTAAACAAATGTATTTCAAAGTTGAAAATTTGTGTAAAAAATTGTCTTTTCTTGAAAATTGATATTTATTTTTTGTTTAATTAATGATACTTATTACATTTTTGTTCTTAAAAACTAATATATACGTTTAATTCTGTTAAAATTGATATATCCGTGTTGGAGATGAGAAAAAATAGTGTAAAACTAATAAAATTTGTTTAAATTCGTCTTTTTATTCTTAAAATTAATATTTTCTATTGTTTAGAATACATACTTTTGAGGAATGTATAACCGGAAAATGTTAAAAAATCTTAGAAAATTGGTGTTAAAAATATTAAATACAGTTGCTTCAATGATATCTTTTCGATATGTAAAGTGATTGTAGCATTTAGAAATGTACTTCTGAGGAATGTATAATCGGAAAATGTTAGAAAATCTTAGAAAATTGGTGTTAAAAATATTAAATACAGTTGCTTCAATGATTTCAAAAACAAACTCTGTTAAAAAATTCTGTATGATTTCAAGTAAAAATAATCTGAACCTGAATACATGGTATTTAAAGTACAAAATTCACGATTATGAACTAATGATGAAAACATGGGTAACATTAAATATACAGCTAATATATAATTATAGATTAGGAAATTCTTAAAGTGTATCCAAATTTATTAAATATAGTATTGAATACAGTGAATAAGTGAAATATGTGAATAAGTATTGATATTTCCATGTTGCTTTTGAAAATACTAGTGTAAAATTATTCAAATTCGTCTTTTCTTTAAAACTGATATTTATTTTTGTTTAATTAATGATACTTGTTAAGATTTTGTTGTTAAAAACTAAAATATACGTTTAATTCTTCTGTTAAAATTGATATATCCGTGTTGGAGATGAGAAAAAATAGTGTAAAACTAAAAAAAAAAAAAAAAAAAAAAAAAAAAAAAAACGTTTAAATTCGTCTTTTTCCTCTTAAAACTATTATTAAACTAGTGTAAAACTAATAAAATTTGTTTGAATTCGTCTTTTCCCCTCTGAAAAACTAATATTTCTATTATTTTGCTTAATTAATTACACTCATTATGATTTCCAAATTTTAATTTGGAGATGTTGTGGTAACTGTTATAAAACTAGAATGGATAAATAGCTTAAATCTCTTCTTTTTTTCTCTCTATGTGATACTTTTTCTTGAACGTAAACATTTTGTTGGATACCTTTGTAAGTTGTGACGTCAAAATTCTTTGTTATGTTCCCCTACCTGGAATGCATGCATGGAGGGGTTGCAGAAAAAAGTTTTAGTTTAGATATGACGTAATAAGAAATGCTCTGCAGGTTCACATTTGTGTGTTGGGGATTTCTTTAAACTATTCGTTTATGTATTAAAATTCTACTTAGTTGGTATATATAAAGTACGATGAAATTTCCAATTAGAGTAAAAGTTAACCAAATTCGTTTAATTTGTCTTTTTTCGTTAAAAAATCATTAGTTTCCTTTGTTAATTGTTCAATTATCGAAATTGAGGTAGCGACTGTTCAAAAACTAAAAAATATGTTTAAATTTCTATTTTAAGTTGTGTATTCTGATTTTATATTAAAAAATAAATAAAAATATGAAGAAATCAGTTAAAAATTTAATATTTTCTGTTGTTTTGCTTAATTAATAATGTTCATGAAGGAAATGGTTGTCCAAAACTGTAATGCATGCTTAAATTTCTTTCTATCAAATTGATAGTCTGAAGTTTGAGTTGAAAAAATCGTAAGAAATCAGTCTTTTTCTATAAAACTTGATATTTCCCATTGTTTTTTACTTAATTAACGATACTCATTAAGATTATAACTGTTGAAAAACTAGAATGCATGTTTAACTTTCAACTTGTAAGTCGATACACTGATGTTGCAGTTGATAAAAATCGTAAGAAATCAGTCTTTTTCTATAAAAATCGATATTTTCCATTGTTTTTTACTTAATTATGAATGCTCATTAAGGTTATAGCGTTTGAAAAACTGAAATGTGTGTTTAAGTTTTCTCTCTTAAGTTGATAAAAATCGTAAGAGATCAGTCTTTTTCTATAAAATTGGATATTTTCTATTGTTTTTACTTAATTAATACTACTCATTAAGATGTCTATGAAGCAAAATTCAAATATATGTTTAACTTTCTTGAGTTAAATTGATAATCTCATCTTGTAGTTGAAGAAATCTAAATAAAATGGTTAAAAACTGAGATTTTTCCAGTGTTTCGCTTAATTAATAATACTCATTAAAATTACGGTTCTTCAAAATTCAAATATAAATTTAATCTTCATCATATAGTATGATTCTGTGTTGAGATGTGATTGATAATATTTTTAATTAGGGAAGGTTGTTCACCTATCCTGTTATAATAGAATGTTCCTTTTTTCCACTAGGGGGCGTTCGTGGAGGGGGATGCACGGGGGGGGCGCAGGAGGGCGGCGGTGAGATGGTGGTGGTGGTGGGACCGCAGGCGGGACAGCCGGGGGCACGGAGGTACCGCAGGCGGCACAGCAGGCGGCACGGTGCCGCAGTGCCGCCTGCTGTCCCCGTTCTCTTATTTTCCTACTACTTATATCACTATAGTACAATAAGAGTTTTGGGAGATGTTTAGAAAATATTGTGCTACAATAATATTTAACCAATATTATAACTTTCAAGTACTTTTTGCGCTTTATTACATATGATTCTTCCACGAAAGTAACTTTTATTTTAAATTTAATGAGTGAAGACGTATGTATAAGAATCGCAAACGGCACAAAGAGAATTAAGCAAGTAATAATTATTATTAATAATAAAGAATGCCTTAACATAAATGAAGTCATAGAGTAAATGCATGGACATACTAACATTACCACATGTAAATAGTAGCAAAAGTATTTCTTAAAACATAATAATACTCCTTTTATTTATCATATTAATCAATTTCTCGATTAATTTCAGCAATGAAATTACGCCTGAAAAGTGTGAAGTACGCCTGAGAAGTGTCTCATGTTACGCCGCAGCTTGTGTGCTCGTGAAGACGGATCTAGTGCTGTGATTTGCAGCTTAGCCAACATATGAAGTGAAAATTGCTAAGCTGGGTATCGTCCTCGTAGCTTAAATGGTAGAGCACTTGGAGCGCTATTCCAAGGGTTCCGGGTTCGATTCCCGGCTTGGACATTTTTCACTGAGTTGGTATTACGCTTAGTAGAAGTGTGAATATTCATGTATCTAAAAATACTCCATTAAAAGACATGTACTATTAATAGTACTCCAAGCCCGAAATGGTTAAAAACTATGATAAACAGTTTATTAAATCCATTAGATTTTTTTAAAATCAATAGATTTTAAGAACTTCACCTATGTATATAAACACTTTAAAAAAATTATATTACTTGAGAAAGGTGTTACTAAATTAAAAAGAAATAAAATTGACATGTTTCGCATCCGTCTAACAAGATCCATAATCATAATAAAAATAAAATTCAAATTCAAATCGTTTCACGGTCAATACAAATGACACGCGACAATGAGATATAAACATATATCATATCCGAGACTAGTATAAGAATTGAACCCGAGTCAGGGTCGGCTTCGGGCTTGGGCCGAGCCCATCTCATCTCTAGTAAACATTAGGTTTCCCCCGAATTAAATAATCTTAAATAAGCATTTTTTTAAAATCACGTTAGATCACTTTTCCTTTTGCATTTATGCCATATAAAGCAGAGTGTTATTTTACAAATTTTCACTTCAAAGGAAAAATCAATAATATTCTTAACAAAGTAAAATATGTTTTGAATTTCAAATTAATATGAAAATTTACTAATACCTCGTGCGAATTAAAGCTGGAAAATTTTAGTTCCCTTTTAAAGATAGCTTCGAAATTAAATATTTATCATTCAACTGACGGAGCAGTAAATACGTAATTAAAATTTTCGAATTGCTGCGGGTAATGGCAGCTTTAGAGCTCACGAAATAACTCTAAGAAGATGTTAAAAATATTTAATAACAAACACTTACAGCACTGAAAAATTGATATTATTAGTAAATTGAATGGCTTTGATGTTTAATTAATATTTTAATGTGAAATTATTTCTAAAAATTGCTTCATCTAAATTTTCTAATTGGATTATTTTGTTAATAAAAATTACAATAAATTAGGAAAATAGCTAATATTCAGAATGACTCCGAAAGGAATGAAATGCAGCATGAAGCAGATTGTCTGTTTTCGGAATTAAATCCAACAGAGTCAAGAAATTAGCGTAATACTAACCGTAGGTGAGTTTAGCTTTACAGAAAATGAACGAACAATCTTACCTATAATTATACAGTCGGCTCTCATTAATTCGAACTCGTCGGGACCACTAGAAATGTTCGAATTATGGAAAGTATGCGAGGAAAACATGTTTAAGGGAGTATTATTACAAAGGAATTAATGTTATTGTATTCGTGAAAATTATTTCGCCCGTTATCCTTAGAATATGATTTAACCCCTTGCGGCGCGGTGGTTTCATAGATATACCACTTAATTTTAATTCCCAAACGCCACATTCGCACCGGAATTTTCTTTAAAAAAATTACGGTTTATTGAATGGGTGAAATACAGTAAAACCTCCATAACGGACACTCCCGAATAGCGGACACCTCTATTTAACGGACAGTTTTCCAATCCCCACTCCCAAAACCTAAATTTTTGTATGTTTAACCTCTGAATAACGGACATTCCGAATAGCGGACACTTTATTCGGCGATAAAGGATGAAAAACTATGTTTAAAAGAGAAAAAAAAATTTAAAAAAAAAAGCAAAAAGGCCTCTGAATTTATCACGACAACGTGTCACAAATTTTGTGATCACAGATAAATGTAAGATACAGAACTGGGGAAAATCTCCCCTCCCCCCCCCCATGTTCAGTGTTAAATTCAGGGTGTTGCCCGGGAGGAATATCTCCCAAAGCATTGAAATTTCACCCAAGAATATTTTGAGATTTTATACTTTTAAAGGTCAAAAAGTGCAATCCTTCCCTTCCTGCCCGAAACTCCACAATGTCCAATATCGTCACATTGAAAAACAAATTACATGTAATCGCAAGCAAAAGTAAACTTTTGTAACCGATTATTTCGCGAGAATATAGTAAACAGTGGATAAAAGTGTGCACAAATTTATTTCACTTTTGTTGATTAAAAATTATTTTTAATTTCTGATTAATTATATAATAGAGGTTTTAAGACATATAAAGGTAAATTAATGAAACATTAAGCATTTCTTAGCGATTTTTGAATCGCTGAGGTTTTCCCAATAGCGGACACCTCCGAATAGCGGACAATTTCTGCGTTCCCGAGGTGTCCGTTATTTAGAGGTTTTACTGTATAGCGTTTTCTTATTTACAGATAAAGTTGTTTTCAAATTCCGGTGTCAGTCATTAATTTCAACACTTAAACAATGAATTTGTCCTGCCCCGCAAAGGGTTAATATGAAATTAAAAATATAAATGCATGCATAAATTATTTAAGGGATTAGGATCAAGTACAATGAAAACAATTCTGACAAAAATGAAAAAAAAAGTTATTCTAAGGAAAGTTATTTTATGAAATCTGTGTGAAAGTAAGGAAAGATGAAAAAGTGGAATTCTCGTTAGTTCGAATTAAACGAAGTCAAGAGAAAAGGAGTTCGAATAAATGAAATTTTTAAAAGTTATTCTGCCCTTCAAAATTGCGGGACTTCATGTGTAATTCGAATTTAAACGAAGATTCGATTTATCCAATTTCGAATTAACGAGAGCCGACTGTACTTATATCAATTTTATCTTTGTTTTATAAATTACTCATTCCCACACAAAAAATAATTATTATCTCAAACGATATTTGAATTTATTTTTGTAAAATCGGATTAATCCAATTAACCCGCCACACAACAGTCAAAATCCTATAATAAACTGAAACAGAATCAAAAATACACCGGAACCAAATCGGACCCTGCAATGAAAAGATATTACTACCAATCAAAGCAAGATTCAAGCAGCGACAAACATTAAGTTTGCAGCGAGTTAAGTAATCTTAACAATTTCGGTTCCGATTTTTTTTTTTTTTTTAATTTTTCGAAAAAAAAATGCTTTTTTAAAAATAACATTAACACTAGCTATCCAAATATATTAATTACAGTTTAACGAATATTCCATTGTCTGAAACATAACAAATGTTGTTTTTGCATACTTTTCAATTCATATTCATGTATGACAATGGGCTAAGGAAGAGTGAGGTATAGAGAATACAGTCGAGCCTCTATATAACGAAATCCATCGTTCCAGTAAAAAATTCGTTATATAGAGAAATTCGATGTATAGAGTATGATGTTAAAAATAGTATTTAATGTGTAAATTTTGAACAAATATTATTTTTGGTCTTTTTAATTAAGAATTTGAAATGTTTAAAAGTATATATTAACCTAACATTTTATTTCTTACTTATTTAAGCAGTTTCAAAAAAGAGAAAAGACATTTATTTGAAAGCTTAATGAAAATCAAATAAGGAAGACTTACATAAATTTCAGAGGAAGAAATCTGTAATTTTTTGTTGTTTTGATTTTAAAATTACAATTGTTACGCTCTCAAAAAAAATTCTCAAATTTTAGCAAGGAATGAAAAATTGTAGTTGATATTTTCCTCCATTTGAAGGTCTCTCTTATGTGCTCTCATTGATTCCTCTCTGATATGTGTAACAATTCAATTGACTGTGTTTTGAGAAGGATGTTGAAAGGTGTGTGAGAGGTGGGATGAACTTGTTAGATTTAAAGAATAAGGAGAGAAGTAATATTTATAAAAAAAACCTCTCCACTGAACGATAAATCAAAAATAAGTGATGGAAAATTGATTCCGTATGATATCGAAGCTTTTTTAAAACTGAATAAATTAAGATCAATTTAGGAAAAAATTCGTTATATGGAGATAGATATTTCGCTATATAGAGTCTGCTTTTAATGTAATCATGCGAAAAGGGGACCGTTCTTACTAAAAATTCGTTATATGGAGAAATTCGATGTATGGAGTTTTGTTATATAGAGGTTCGACTGTATTAGACTACAAGATTTAGCTGATATTACAACTTTCTAATACATCTTTCGCTTTATTACACAGGGTTATTTCAGGAAAGCAACATTTTTTTAATTTTAAAGGTGAAAGATATGTTTAAAATAAAAGAATCGCAAACTGTTCAAAAAGAATTAAGCAAATGTTTATTATTATTACCATTACTAAATGCCTAAACATTAATAAAGTCGTATAGGAAATACATAGACACATACTGACATTACTACATGTAAAAAATAACAAAAGTAGTTTTTTAAACAAAATAATATTTAATTATCACATTTACTCTTAATATTACACCACACCCAAAAAACTTATATAAACATTTTTTAAAAGTCACATTAGATCACTTTTACTTTTGAATTTATACCAGTTAAAATAGAATGTCATTTTAAAAATTTTCATTTCAAAGGAAATTCGGATAATATTCCCAACAAACAAAAATAAGTCTTGAATTTCAAATTAATATGAAATTTACTAATACTTCGTGCGAATTAAAACTGGAAAATGTTTATCCCCTTTTTAAAGATAGCTTCGAAATTTAAGATTTACCATTCAACTGATGTAGCAGTAAATACATAATTACAATTTTCGAATTGCTGCGGGTAATGACAGCTTTGGAACTCACGAAATAACTCTAAAGAGATGTTGAAAATATTTTATAATAAACACTTACAGCACTGGAAACTTACCATTATTGGTAAATTTAATGTCTTCGATGTTTAATTAATACTTTAAATTGAAATTATTTCTCAAAATTGCTCCATCTAAATTTCCTAATTGGATTATTCTGCTAATAAAAATTACGATAAATTAGGAAAATAGCTAATATGCAGAATGACTCCGAAAGGAATGAAATGAAGCCTGAAGCAGATTATCTGTTTTCGGAATTGAATCAAGCAATTAGAGTAATACTAACCGTAAGTGACTTTAGTCTTACAGTAACATTTGTTCTGGATAAATTACTGTGTGTAATTTTTAAAACCTCGTTTAGACTAGATTATTTTAATTACTTAACTCTATGTGACTTAAATAAACGTTCGCAAACACCATAGTTATTGCAGAAGTAAGTGAAGCCTCATTCCGAGTCTCCCCTTTGTAATCTGAATGGACCTTATGCACGTGACGTCACACGCCAGAGCTGGCGGTATGCTAATCTGTTATTCTAGTCACTGCGCCGCCAGAATGCCTGAATGCGCAGGCGCAAACATCGCTAGCAGACGACTTCAGCCTTTCTGGATACATTTTAACAGAAAATGTACAAATTTAGAGAATTTTCTTGCAAGCAGAACAACAATTTTGAATTTATATTACATTATATTAAGTATATGCTGCTTCAACAAAGAATTCTTTTCCAGTATTTCTAACAAACAAGCATTAATAACTGACACTCCATAGACTGCTATGCTAAATACCGCCAGTAAATACCGCCAGCAGACGAATTTTAGCCTCGACCTCAGTTTGTGTGCATAAAGTCCATTGTGTATTTCTCTTGTGGTATGAAGGGGAGTTCATTCTTACAGCGGTGAAAGAAATTCCAACTCGAGAATTGCATCTTATGATTGAGTGCTGTCTATATAGATGCAAATGTTTATATAGCTGACACGAGAGTATCCTCGTGTTAACCCTTTATCTACCGAATTATGGCTTCATGAAAATTTTACATAAATTGTTAAGATTTACATAATCATTTAATAAAGTTTTGAAGGATTAATTAAATTTGAATTTATAGGGATTTTGTGCAATATTTATAACCCCACTCAAATCTTTTATTTTAAATTGTTTTCTTAGAATTTTGTAGAACTATAAAATATACAAATATGATGTTCTTACAATATAAATAGAGAAATATTTCTAAGCTGAACATTTCCCATCCCGCTCCTTCAGCGTCAAGAAAGATGAAAAGATACAAAGGCAAAAGAAATCATCCTTTTAAAAATATTTTTGTTTTATATAACCAATAATGCTTTTGGAACAAGATAAAGTAATGTATCTGTAACTCATTCTAAACAGTATTACAACTAATTGACGTATTAAAAGAATTTTATAAGTAATTTTAATAGTGCTTATAAGTTCCGTCGGTAGATAAAGAATTAACTACTGCACGCTGCAATGCACGCTTATTTTTCAAATTTGTTTTTTAACCTGTCTCTTACCAATCATTATTTATTATTTTCACCACTAAATTTTTATTATAAATTTTGCATTATTAATTCCGAGCATTTTGGGATTCAATTACGAAGAAAATTCTGTTTGGAAAAACCTGTGATAAAAGATTAAAATTACTGTAAAAGACATGAAAAAAAATTGTTTTGGTTTGGTTTATTTTGTGTCGGCCGATTATCTATTCGAAGGATATAGGCCCAGGGAGAGAGTGCCCTTCGTGGGGGTCATTCTAAGGGTATATTCACCTGTATATACGCAAGGTTCGAGGAAAAGCACGAAAACTGCGAATGGTTAGACCGACGGCCGTGATTGGGTGCGAACCCAACACCCGCCTTCTAACAGTTGGGAGGTCAGAACATCTTGGCCCCTGGTGGGGCCGAAAAAAATAAGCATTATTTGTAAGATTTTTTTTTTTTTTTTTTTTTTTTTTTTTATTCAAAAATATTGATCAGTCAAGTGGTTAACTAAATTTTAATGTATCTAAATTTTTTTATGTTGACTTACAAATCAAAATGTAAAAGATATTTCACAATATTCAAATTTCCTCTCTCTCGATATATATACGTATACAGGGTGTCCGAAAAGTCTGGAAACGGTCGAATAACTCGAAAAATACATATGAGATTGAAAAACGTAAATATACGTGTTAAATATTTTTAAATAAGCTACTCAGTGATACCAAATTTGACCTTCGTAACCGACCCCCTGGGGGTCAGAGGGGGTCCAACTTTGAAATCTTAAATTATAACCCCCATTTTTTATTGCAGATTCGGATTCTACGGACAAAAATACGTAACTTTTGTATTTGATGTTTATTTCGAATCCTCGTTTATCACGGTGTAATTGAGCATATTAAATCGATATTTATTTCGGCTTTTCCAACGGAATTTTCCCTAATCGAAACTAATTGGGGAGAATTTATGACATCAAATTCCTCGTCTTTTGCAATAATAGCGTTTCCTGAAAATCACCCGTGCCGATTATTTCGGTAGTGCTACACAGTTAAACATTTGATCCATTTGCTGTAGCGTCACTCCACAGCTTTTATAGAATATCTCTTTCATGACCAATGAGAATCTTCCATAACACAGTAAAGTACACTGTAAAAAAATTGACCCTTTTGCTGCATCGTCACTCCACCGCTTTTATAAAAAACGATTACTTTACTGTGTTATGGAGCATTCTCATTGGTCACAAAAGAGATATTCTATAATAGCTGTGGAGTGACGCTGCAGCAAATGGGTCAAATTTTTAACAGTGTAGCACTATTGAAATAATCGCCACGGGTGATTTTCAGGAAACGCTATTCCTACAAAAGACGAGGAATTTGACGTCAAAAATTCTGCCCAATCAGTTTCGATTAGGGAAAATCCCGTTGGAAAAGCGGGAATATGTATAGATTTAATATGCTCGATTACACCGTGATAAACGAAGATTTGAAATAAACATCAAATACAAAAGTTACGTATTTTTGTCCGTAGAATCCGAATCTGCAATAAAAAATGGGGGTTATAATTTAAGATTTCAAAGTTGGACCCCCTCTGACCCCCAGGGGGTCAGTTTCGAAGGTCAAATTTGGTATCACAGAGTAGCTTATTTAAAAATATTTAACACGTATATTTACGTTTTTCAATCTCATATGTATTTCTCGAGTTATTCGGCCGTTTCCAGACTTTTCGGACACCCTGTATATACATATACATTTCCCTCTCAAAATCGTGGTAACAGAGAAAATTTCAGTAAACAGAGATTTTTTTTTTTTTTTTTTAATAGTATTCGTTAAATTGATATTCAACATTCAGCTGCTTTTCATCAACTGTCTTAAAACAAACTTTTCGATAGAAAGAATAATTGTTATTAAAAAAAGGGGGGAAAAACAGTTTTCTAAAACTTCATAAATTGCTTTTTCCATTGATCTTTTAAACCCTTTGTGGAATATCAAAGTGTTATTTTTCATCAGCTATCACAAAATTAGGAAGTGCAGATTTTTCACTAAGTCAACTAAATGGGAGTGTTGCGTGTGAAAAAAAATTTAATTTTTGTTTTAAAGATAATAATTTCAATTGAATTTTTCTTTTAAAGTGTTATTTAACATGTATTTTTCAAGAAAAAAAAATACTAAACAATATGGTCAAATGAGGAAAATCGTTTGCGATGAGTTTTAATCTAGACTACACCAGACTGTATGTGAAATACAGAATCATGAGCAATGATATACAAGGCCATTTTATGACGTTTAAAACGCCACACGGAATGGATCGAGGCTAACAAAAAAGACTGGTTACAGCGGTGCATCTCAAGTTTCTTTTTTTTGGTACTTCTCTATTATCCCGTCGACCAATTTCACCAAATTATACAAATCGCCAAACTAATATCCAAATTATACATATTGACATAATTTTTATTTTAAATAACGAAAAAACAAATAATTAGTGGAATATTAATAAAAATTCAAATAAAAAAGCGAAATTAAAATCGCTTAATGACATTTTAAACACGTGAATCTTATTTAACGTCATTGAATGTGGCATTCACAATCATCCATTTTTGGCATTTAATATTGTAGTTTGGCGACAATTTTTTGGTCGACGGGATAACCTATAAGTACCCTTTTTTTATAGACCGCCTAGCGGTCTATAATGACGTAGTGCTCTATTCATAGAATGCTATTCATAGTGCATGAATGACGTAGTGCTCTATTCATGCATCCGCATTGGCGTATTCGAGCATCACGTGACTCTAGCGGTCTGTAAAAAAAGTACATGAAATGCACCGCAGTAGCCTGTCTTTTTTGTTAGTCTCGGTATGGATCATCTTTACGATGATTGATACAAAAGGGTACGCCCACTATTTTGTTCTGTATAAAGATGATCCACTTCGTGTGACGTTATAAAAGTCATGAACTGGCTTGGAGTCCTTGAAACATACGAATTTTAATATAAGACGTAAGAGCTTTAATATAATGACAATAATTTGTAGTATTTATTCTAATTTTTTATGGTTTATAGTTTTATTTATTTATTTATGGTAGTTCATGGATTACATTTTATTTATTTAATATTAATTACCATTTTTAACAATGTTAGCATTAAATAATGCTAAATTACTATTTGAAAATGAATGGCAAACATATACAAGATTTCGAACCGGGCAAAAAATTACCCAGGCCGGGAATCGAATCCAGATACTTGGCTTACAAAGACAATGCTTTACCTGTTAAGCTAACTGGGCGATAGCCGGGTGGGATTTTTCGCTCAGATAACCTTATTGGTCACAACATCTGGTCTGTCATTTAGAAGGCTCGACAGAATAAACCGCAGTTAGCTTAACAGGTAAAGCATTGGCCTTGTAGGCTAAGTATTTGGGTTCGATGCGGTTTATTCTGCCAAGCTGTCTAAATGACAGACCAGATGTTATGACCAATAAGATTATCTGAGCGAAAAATCCCAGCCGACTATTGCCCAGTTAGCTTAGCAGGTAACGCATCGGCCTTGTAAGCCTAATATCTGGGTTCGATTCTCGACCTGGGTAATTTTTCGCTCAGTTGGAAATATTCAATTCGTATGATAGATTTACCGATCAGTTTGATTGTGTTAAAATAATAGTATATACAAGATTGGCCTTTTTTAAAACCAGTTTTGGCTATGTATCTCCTGGCCCGGATAATGGGTAAGTACTGCATAGGATATCATTGTTATAAATCCGATTAATCGAACACTTATTGAACTCAGGGTCACTCAGAGTTTGGGAAATTTAGTAAAAAAGCAGCATATTTCTGTAACAGCTGTACGCTATTTTTAACAACTTTAGCGATAAATTAAAACTTTATATTTTTATCTATAAATATACTGAAATAATGAGCTTAATGTTTAGAATTACTCATAATTAACTATAATACACTTAGCATAATGGACGTGTATTTTAACAACAGAATTTTTAATGCACTTTTCGATAATATGTGTTTGAATTATCATATAAATTTCTGAAAATTCATTTTTACTAATTAGATAAATAAATGTCATAAAATATTTAACGACTTAAGCTTTAATGTTTTAAAACTTTAGTACTTATTCTTATTAATTAGGAATCAAGCATATTTGTTTTGCTGCAAATTACGAAGGTATTTTTGTTTTAAAACAAAACGTTCAATTCATTTAAGTACAAAAACGAGTAAAGTTGGCAATGTATTTCAAAAATAAATTAACGAAATCTTTTTGAAAAATTTTAAATGTTAATTCATTCATTTTAGAAATGCAACCTTATTCTTTATTTTATCTCAATCAATCGAAAAGTACTTATGAATTTAATTATGAATAAACTAATTGAAAATTCAACAAGTTTCTTCATTAATTCACATGAATAGATTACTTTACAAAACAAATTAATAATTTAACAGAATTCTATTTTCAATTAGTTATGATGCGAATGATGTTTTCTACATATGTATGATATATATATAACAATGTCAATACTTCACAAGTCGGTTTATTTATGAAATGAGTGCTGAATGTTCAACAAGCTTTTATTTTTCGCCATATTTTATTAGGTAGATTTCGTATGAAATACTACCTATTGCATTCTCTCCCATGTTGGAATTTCTGAAAAATTTTTGCGGATCTACACGAATCATGACTCCTAGACCCCAAAACCACCATCAGTAAAAAAGTTTATATATCTATCTATCTATCTATCTATCTATCTATCTATCTATCTATCGGTGTATATCACTTTCTTCTAGACACGATAACTTCCATAATTATGCTCAGATCTTCTTCAAACTTTTACATAAAATCAAGGAGCTTAAAATCTCGGTCGAGTTCGTTAATGGGCAAAATCGGACCAAGGGGGTGGAAATAGGGAGGGTTTTTGTGAAAACAGAAAAAACGCAATAACTTCTTAATTAAAATAGATATCGAATCAGTTTAAAGTTTATATTACTTCTAAAAAATGGGGTAAAAGTTTCTGTATGATAGATTTTTGATAAAGTTAAAAGTGGGCTCAAGGGGCGAAAAAAACATGGTTTTTGGGAGAAAAAAATTCATAACTTCGTCAATTCTCAAGATATCAAATCCAACTAAATTTTATATAAATGTACTCATTATTATCTAAAACTTTTGTATTTACAAGTTTTTGATAGGACCAATTTTTACCGATGAAAAAAATTAAAAACGAAAAGAAAAAGGGGGGAGGGAAAAGAAAAAACCCATAACTTACTCAATTCTTAAGCAATCAAATCTAATTAAATTTATTTTACATCTTCACAATAAGATCTACAACTTTTATATTGACAAGTTTTCCATAGAACCAATTCTTATAGCAAAAATAAATTAAACAAAAATAGGAGTTGGAGAAAAAACCTAAAATCCAAACTGCTTATATTCTGACTCATTTTAAAATTCATTTTTGACTTTAAACGCATCCAAATGACAGATCCTCTTATTTAGGAACTATATAATGCGACGTATTGGCTAATTTTTTGATAAAGGCAGAATATATTTTTTAAAAGGCTGCCAAAAAAGGTATTTTGAACAGATTTCCCGAAATTATTGTCATTAAAAATTGATTAAGTATAACAAATTGCGTTTTTTCTGAGTCATTTTTAAATTCATTTTTGTTCTCAAACCCATCCAATTTACAGGTCCTATTATTTAGGAACTATATAATGCGACGTATTGGCCAGTTTTTTGATAAAGGCAGAATATATTTTTAAAAAGGCTGCCAAAAAGGGTATTTTGAACAAAATTTCACGAAGTTATCATGATTGAAATTTGAGGAAATTTAAAAAATTGCGTTTTTACCGAGTCATTTTTAAATCTTTTTTCGTTCTCAAACTCATCCAATTTACTGGTTCTCTTATTTAGGAACTATATTATGTGACGGAGTGGCCAGTTTTTTGATAAAGGCAGAATATATTTCAAAAAAAGGCTGCCAAAATGGGCACTTCGCTCAAAATTTCCCAAAGCGATCATGATTAATGAACTGTGGGTATTCAAATAACAAATTGGTTATTTTATGACTCATTTTTAAATCCAATTTTGCTCTGAAACGCATTCAAATGACAGTTTTTTGTTACTTAAGAACTATGTAATGTGCGTATTCTTCGATTTTTTGATAAAGGGTGAATATATATATTTTTAAAAGCTGTCAAAGTAAGCATTTCGCAAAAAAATTTCCCAAAGCGATCATGATAAAAGAATTGAGGTTGTATTCAAATAACAAATTGTTTATTTTATGACTCATTTTTAAATTCAATTTTGCTCTCAAACGCATTCAATTGACAGTTTTTTGTTATTTAGGAACTGTGTAATGTGCCGTATTGGTCAGATTTTTGATAAAGGCTAAATATATATTTAAAAAAATCTGTCAAAGTGGGCACTTCGTACAAAATTTCTCAAAGCAATCTTGATTAAAGAATTGTGGATGTATTAAAATAATAAATTGGTTATTTTATGACTCATTTTTAAATTCAATTTTGCTGTCAAACGAATTTAATTAACAGTTTTTTGTTATTTAGGAACTATATAATGAGCATATTGGTCAATTTTTTTAATAAAGTAAGAATATAATTCAAAATATGTTGCCAAAATGGGCATTTGAGTAGAATTTCGTTTAAGAGGATTTTGATAAAACCAGTTCTTACAGAAAAATGAAATAAAAAAAATTTTAAAAGCGGTTGAATAAAGCAGTTAAACTGGGTTTATCTCTAATCATTTTTTTATTTTTATTTATTTATTTATTTATTTATTTATTTATTTATTTTATTTATTTATTTATTTATTTATTTTTTTTTTTGAGATGAAAACTTTTCGAAATCTACCTCCGCCTATAGGCCATGCCGAAAGGGATTTTTTTTAAATCGAATCAAAATTCGTCGAATTCTACAAATGAAAATGTTTAAAATAACTAATAAACAATAAACTAAATTAATAAAAAGTCAACAAAAATAATTAAATATTTAATCAACATTACATTGGAAACCCTAAATCTTAAAACAAATATTATTTTAAAATAAAATTTAATTTCAACTGTTCAAACTGTTGAAAAATTAAACTTTATTCCTATAGCAATAACATGCAATTAGGATAATTTAGTTGTGAAATTATTAATTGCAATGAAATTTTTTCACTATGGCACAGTTAAATTTTTTGTTTAAAAAAAAAAAAAAAAAAAAAAAAAAATATTCTAAGAAAAGAAAAAAAAAACATACTTTTATTGTCGGAAAATTTACCACAATATATTCCCAAACTTGATGCCCGCCGTTTGCCATTTTCAATTTTCAATATTGTCTCGCACATGTTATTTAAGGATCTAATTTGAATGCCGGTGAAATCCATAAATTTACTTTTAGACTCACTTAATTTAAACCATGGTGTCATTTTCTGTTTAAAAGTTTTTTTTTTTTTTTTTTTAATTTATCAGAATTTTTTCTGTAGAAAATTTCTCACGCCTTGTTTTTAATAAAATTTCAAATTTTAATTGCCTAAAAAGCGTACAACCAACAGAATTAATAATTAATTAATCGAGAGCTCGAATCCGGGATTATCGGTATAGAACACTGAATTTCTTCCAACTGAACGACTTGGAACAATATCCAGCCTGGCGCTTCTTCCTAGTTTCGTGGATCTTTAGCTACAAATGCTCTTTAGTTTCGTGTTTGCCCCAGTGTTGCTGGTTCATGGAAAAATATTCCAATGTGTGCAGCGGTTGGTGCCTTGCCAACATTGATAGTGAGAAACACTAGGTGGGGTATCGTTCCGAATGATTTAGTTGATAGAACGCCGATGTTCTATTATGGGTGATTCTCAAAATAGGGGACAATTTATGTCTTTCGACATACAAAACAAATTGAGAGGTTTTCTGTCATGTTTTTATGTTTAGATATGTTTGTCTTAATATTATTCATTATTTGCACTCAAGAATTACTCACGTTTTAGTTAAAAACACCTTAAAATAGCAGAATAAATGTTCAAAATGTCATTAGCATGGGTGTCCACAGCAGCTGTGCTTTGTATATACTAGCTTTTTCATGAGTTAATATCATGTTTATAAAATAAAACAAATGTTATTCTTTCTTTAAATTAATCAAGGAGAGGATTTATCCAATAAATTTCGTTTAAAAAATAAAATTATAGTATATAAAAAAAGAATAAAAGTTTGTCCTCCATATTCTATTTTCAAAACAAGGTCATACTCTAACAGCTAGTTATTAATCAAAATTTCATTTTCACATATGACAATAGTTTGAAAATATAAAGTTTCTCCATGGCAACAAGTAGCCATTTTATCCCAGCCTGAAAATAGAAGCATGTATTGTATTTTAAGAATAGAAGTTGAATATTAGGGGCGTACATCAATTGTATGTCCTTAGAATGGATAATAATTTTCATGTTTATTTTATAATTAAAATTTTTATTTTACTTATTTGCATAGGACTTTTGTGTTTTAAAAAGCCCCAGAAAGGACTATTGCATTGTGATTGTATTATGACTCATAATCTTATTTAAATTAAAATTTGTCATTAGCGTGGACAAATATCAGTGTCATTAGCATGGTTTTTCTGTCCATGCTAAAGACTCCTATGTGCATAAATGTAACCATTGCTTATACTGTATCTTTTATAAAGTTTAATTTTACATATAAATTTAGGTATTACATTTATTATCCCTAAAATATGCATTAAATCTGTCAGAAAATAACTAAGACAGCTTCTTACATTGTTAGTGTCAGAATGTTGCTCATGTAAACAAAGTTTGCTCTTTGGTAATGTTTTTATTCTCCTTATATGTATATATGTAAAAATGGAAACCATTTGCTGAAAAGAAAGGCTAATAAATATAGAAAAAATATATTTAAACAGGAAGAAAATAAAAATTTCTTAATATATTTATTTTATGCAATTTGTTTTGTCATTAGCATGGCTCAAAAAACACTAATTATTTTTTTAAGTTAATTTTTAAATATTTAGCTCTGCTGACTACATGTAAAGTATACATAATACTATATTAACAACATCTATTATTTTCAGAAATTTTGCTAACAGTAATTTTTTTAAGATTTCACTTTTGAAATCGTCCCCTATTTTGAGAATCACCCATATAGACCTGGAAGCGGCAGCACACATACTCACCTCATCAAGTTCACGTATGAAATTCTGGAATTAGTTAAATCTCGTTTCACATATTAAAACGCAATCGGTCTGCCAAATCATTTCTTGGTGGAAAACATCTGAAAACCTGATTTTAGCGGTTGACTGGTAGGTTTACCATTGCACACACTGTAAAAAATAAAGAGTTTTATCACATTTACTTCCGTTGTATGAGATGTGAAATAAGGTGTAAATGTATTATTTTTTGAGTGCCAATACCAAAATAAATGTTACGTTACACTTTCAATGTCATATCACACCTCTTTAAAAAAAAATAGGCGTTCTGAATCACTAGAAATCGTTACAATTCGCTCTCTAAAAGACTTTATTGAATTCATCAACACAACGGCAGGTGTTTTTTAATCCAGCGACAGCAAGTCGGTGATTATGTAATCCAGCGCGAGGGGTAGGATTATTGGATATGCAAAATGGCGCTTGGTTGAAACGTTCTGTTTTGTTCTGTGAATATCGATTATATTTCGCAGTAATAAAATGATTAAAAAATTGCTGACATAGTTCATATTAAGAACTTTTATCGATTTACAGCTTTGATTATTTCAATTAGTTTGGACACTTTAAGAAACCAGAAATAATCTATTCTATGATGAATTAGAGTCTATTCTAATGATCGCCGTCAGCTGCAACACAGTGTTGTTGCAAAGTTTTGGATTTTTTTCAAATAAGTAAGTGAGGTTTATTTTCTTTCTGTTTTGTATACAATCACTCTTAATTCTCTGCAAAAGCTTGTATTTGTGTTATATTTGTTGTACGTATATATATATTATAAATAAATGCATGATACTTGCAAAATGTGATTTTGCAGTTTAGCTATTTCGATATTTTAAAAATGAAAATTAATAATAAAAGAAGTCGTAAAATTGTCACTTTCGTATACAGAGCCAAAGCTCTGTAAATATTTAGTTTTGATTTTATAGTGTTTTACTGCTTTAAATTCCGCATAACTTGAACTAACACGAAATTAAATAAACATAGTGTTATATCTTGATTTAAACATTCATTTTTTCAATTTATATTTGTATTTTGATGTGTTTTTAGATTATTAGAAGCAAAAATTTCATTATTTTTATTTCGTTATATATATATATATATATATATATATATATATATATATATATATATATATATATTGATACTGAAAGAGTTAAAGAGATTGTCATGGTTTTATTTTTCTATTTATTAAATTAGTAAAACATAATTAAAATCATCATTAATACCTATTTGAATTTGAATACATTTAATGGAAAATCTTAGAACTTCAATGAAAGTTGGGGGGGCTGCCGGTATGTTCATTCAGAGCTGTGTGAAACGGGGGGTGAAGGGGGCGGTCGCCCCGGGCGCGGAAACTGAGGGGCCGCCAAATTTATGTTATTATCGTCTTTTGTTTCTTCGCTTTTTTTGTAAAAAAATTATATATATAAACATATTGGGATTTTTTGTGTGAAAAAAATATACATTTTCAAAATGGCATGTTACTTCATTCTTGAAATCCAAAAGTGGTCATACAATACTGTTAGATACATTTTTTTCACATATGTTTTCCAGATCACCTTTGCCAAAATATAAGCGCAATGTTCTTTTAAGGTATTTAGTTGTAATATTAAATCTTTTAAAGTTTCAAAATAAACGAAAAACATGTATTTAATAGAATTTATTTGTGCTTTTACACTTTTAAATTTTATGACACCTGTGACAAACAGTAATGAAACTATACTGAAATTTAGAGGTGCTGCAGATACATTCTGCCCCCTCCCCCCCACCAACCCCCAAACACACTATGTGACCCATATAACGATGTTTTTAAGTATGTAAATATACTAAATTACATTGTTTAATAACTGAGTATTATGTTTAAAATGCATGTTATAATAAATTACCTCAATTAAAAGGGAGTTTAGCAGCCTTTTTGTATGAAACTAATTATTTTAATTTATGGCTGTGTTAAATTTAAAATGTAATCTTTAAATTATTTTTTATTTTGCTGTTAAAATCATGTAAATATTAGAAAATTTCCTTTTTTACCATCTACTTATATAGTGTACTTTAATAAATGGTAGCAAAATAAAAAATGATTAAAAAATTACATTTCAAATTTAATACAGCCATAATTTAAAAAAAATAGCTTCATGCAAAGAGTGTGCTAAACTTCCCTTTAATTGAGACAATTTATTATAACGTACATTTTAAACATATTACTTACTTTACACCCAAAATGGTGGCAACTAAGTTGCCACTACAAATGGTGTTTGTTTACCATTTGATAGTTGGTGGCTCATTACACCAATTTACAAGTGGAATTTCATTACACCACTTGGGGTGGCAACTTAGTTGCCACCCTTTTTGGTGTAAAGTAAGGGAATTTTTTTTACAGTGCACGAAAGTATGGTAACATGGAGGAAGGGAAGCAGAAAAACATAATGCTAAACCTACGAGTCAAACACTAAAATCGGATTTTCAGATGTTTTTTACCATGATATGACTTGGCAGACCAAATGCGTTTTAATATGCGAATCAGAATTTAACTAATCCTAAAATTTCATCCGTGAACTCGATCAGGGGATTGTCTGTGCTGCTGTCTCCAGGTCTAATACCGATTAACCTGGGTTTGAGTACCGGCTTGTTACTTTTTCAGAGTATTGGATGTATGCCTTTTAAGATATTCAAATTTGAACGATTAAGTTATTTTAAAATGTAATACGAAAATATAATCCGTAATGATATGTAATTCCCTTTATTTTCCTCCTCTCTTCAACAATGAAAGTAACCCAAAGTGGAAAAATGTCACAAAGGATTTTTCAAATGAAAATTAAAATATAAAAAGAGGATTATTATAAAATAACGAATGTGAGCACATCTACAAAAAAGTCCTTTTTTTAATAAAGTAATTATCGAAATCGGTTGAGTAGAAAGCTCAAGATAACTGTCTAAAAAACAGCCTTGCCTTTTACATGTGTAAATAATACTACATGGGGTGAAAAGTCCCGGGACTCATCATTACATGGCAGCATCAATCAAGTATCCATACTATGCTTTGTTAGTACGAATCTTCGAAAGACTGGTGTTAAATTTTCATGAAATTCAGCGATTATTTTACGAGTTGTAATCCTCCAAGTGACGTTAAGTTCTGTTTCGCCAAGACAACGCACCGGCTCACACATAATGAAAACGATGACAAAATTAAACGAATAAATGATTATGAATTGCTCTGTAACCTCCGTACTCTCCAGATCTGGCCCCCAGCGACTATTATTAGTTTCCTAATTTCAAAAGATGACTCCAAGGAATTTTTTTTATCAAATGTAGAATTCATTACGAAATTGATGCATATTTTGAAGGCTTTTGCAAATGTTACTATATGAAAGGTATTCAAATCTTAGAGGACCGCT
Organism: Maratus speculifer; assembly: GCA_964019185.1. Classification (NCBI taxonomy): domain Eukaryota; kingdom Metazoa; phylum Arthropoda; class Arachnida; order Araneae; family Salticidae; genus Maratus; species Maratus speculifer. The sequence continues at coordinate 99,197,057 of OZ025302.1, forward strand.
GGAAGCTGGAAGAAATGTATCACTCTGGAAAGAAACTGTGTTGAAGAATAAAAACAATATTTGACAAAAAAAAAGATGTTTTTTATGGCAAGTCCTGGGACTTTTCACCCCTTGTAGTAGGATACTCATTTTCTGCACAAAGGTTTTATCCTGGCAGGTTTAATTATCATAGAAAATAATTTAATGCTGGATTCTATAACAACAAATATATTTATTTTAAAACACAGCTGATCACTCTCACAAAATATTAGTTATGAAGTTATTATAGCTCTTTTTCAGAAACTGTGTTTATTATTTGTTAAATTATTTACTTTCCTTTTTTTTAGTACAAATCATATTGTTCATTTTATAGAATTATTATGAAAAATAGCTAGCAAATGTATTGAAATAGTAATTAAAAATATGTTATTTAGTCTTAAATTAACTTCCTTTTAAATTTAAACTAATTGGCGTAATAACCCGAGGTGTTGCATGTGCATTGAAAGAGAATTTTGGATATTTTGGGAGGAAAAATATCTAGTTTAATTCCTCATTTTAAAAAGTTTTATAGTATTAATTTTATTAAATCATTTACAAGCAAAGAATCGTGTTTATAGTATTTGAAAACTGTGAAAATTAAATTTATATAATTACGTGGATTTGGTGCCGTTTTAGTAGAGTACCTTTATAAGGAAACGGCAATGAAGTTTTAGTTGTCAAGAGAATTTAGGATAGAGTTTATATAAATATTCCACGTGAACTGTAAAGATTATTTGTAAAAAAAAAAAAAAAATCTTTTACATACCAGCCATTCTTTACATAATAGAGATAAAATAATTCTTACCTAGAAAGAAAAAACAAGAATAAATAAGTTATTTTATTTAGTACTTTTTAAAATTATTTCACTAAAATATTATTATAATAATATAATGTTATTGGAAGCAAATAAATTATTAACGATACATTATTTTTTATCATTCAATAATATATTTAAAACAGCACTTATAATAAAACACTAAATTCGCTTTATTAAATATAGATCATGTGCCGGAAAGGGTTAACAATATTTATGAAAAAAAAACTTTCAAATAATGTTTATTTTTTCATGTCTTTTACAGAATGTTTAATCTTTTATCACCGGTTTTTTCGAAATAATCGCCTGATTGATTCAGAAAATGCTCAGATTAAATAATGCTAAATTTACAATAAAATTTTACAGGTGAGAATAATAAATTATGATTGGAGTGTGGATGCCTGTACATGGTACGGGCAAATCATGATTGGCAAAAATATGTTGTCCGTACGATGTACGTGTTAAAACACCTTCAGAGCACTGAAAACACCTTCAGCGGATATATAGTTAAATTTCTCACGAACAAAATTCCCTGCATATTTTGCCACCTGTTTTGAAGCCTTGAATTGATAAAGCACTTACGCTGTTATCAGATTCACAAACTTTACGCACGACAAACTTTTCAGCCGATTTTAACCCTAACTTTTTCCCGTTCAAAGAGAGAAAAGGGTTACAATTGTCTTTTAAAAAGTTGAAGGAAAAACAGGAAAACCAGTAGTACTAGTACCAGTCGTTAATATTTATCGCCTATTCGTATCAATCGCTTACCCCTGATTCGTTGAAATGTTCGATGTCGGATGAAAATTCTCGTCTAGCGTAGATTTTTTTGGAACTGCAGAAAAAAATTGGGGGGTTGCTATCACACTGGTTGGTGTAAGGATATTTCGTGAAAAGTAGAAGGAAAGCAAGTGTTGGCTCAAAAATCTCTCGAAATGTAGGTGAATCTGATAGCAGCTTTAGGTGAATAAAATGTATGCTTTTCTTGACAATCATTTTTTTTAACCTTTCATAGTTAGCAATTGCACTGTTATTTAAAATAAATATTAATTTACTTATAAGGAAGAACTTATAAAAAAAATAATTTTTACTCTAGAATCGCTGTAGGGGTCATTTTGACCGCAACCAAATTAAAAACACAGTCGCCTTTCATTCAGGGCCGTAGTTAGAAGTGATTTATAGGGGGAGGGTCATAATTTTTTTTCTTTTTCTGACGCAGAAAGATAAATTAGTGCATATTGACATTGTAGATACTATGTGTCTTATTAAACTGTTGTAATAACTTCATTTTATACTAAGAAAAGTACATGATGATAAAAATTTTGAGTGTATAACTGATGCAAAATTAAACATCAGGTTAGCTTCCTATGTACAAATAGGATGAGGGAGTGCTGAATAACTTATTTTAGATGCAATTTAGTAATTCTGCAAAACTGTGAAAGGGTTTCAAAACTAAGTTAGATTTTTCAACAGAATTTCATTTAAATTTTCGAAGCAGAAATTCATTTAGTGACCTTGGAATTTTTTCCAGGGAGGACTCAAAATATTTTAGGGAGGGGGGGCTTAGCCGCCCATAGCGCCCCCTTAGCTGCGGCCCTGCTCTCGTTAATTCGAAATCGGATAAATCGAATCTTCGCTTAATTTGAACTAAAGATGAAGTTCCGAAATTTTCAATAGCAGAGTAACGTTAAAATTTTTCATTTATTTGAACTCATTTTCTCTCGACTTCGTTTAGTTCGAACTGACGAGAGTCCGATTTTTCATTGTTCCTTACTTTATCCCGGACTTCAGGTCCTTGAAATAACTTTATTTTTAGGTGCGTTCGTAATTATGTAAATACGTAGCACCTATCGTTGTCGCTCAGTCCGTCCGTCTGTCCGTCTGTCTGTCTGTCCTCATATAACAACTCAAAAACTACCCAACCGAATCGTTTGAAATTTAAAATACGTTATTATAGCATAATTTTGTCGAGTCATTTCGAATTTTATGAAAATCGGATGGATAGATCAATTACAGGGACAATCAAAAGGATTCCGTTACATTACGGTCAATGGGAAAAAAATTTCAAATGCATTTTAATCGTTTGAAAGTTAAAACATATAATTATTACGTAATTTTATCGAGTCATTTCAAATGTTATGAAAGTCGGATACATAGATCATTTACAGGGACAATCAAAGGTATTCCATTACATTACGGTCAATGGGAAAAAGATTCAAATGCATTTTTATGATGTTACATTCATTCGAACATAATAGAATTGGCATGAATCTATGAAATATATACTAAAATATGCATTCTGTACAATCTGTGATGCAAAGAATTTTTATTATTATATTACAGGGCCACACAAAAGTATTCCCCTGCATAATGCTATACGGGGAAACATTGTTTGGGGCGTGTTTTAATTATATTCAACTATTTCACATTTTAAGAATAAGATATAGGTTTTTGAGGTGTAATAAAAATTACTTCCTGCATATTTACAGAAACACAAAGATTTCGACTACTATACTGTATCCGAATTACGGTCTAATATATCAGCAAGATCTGAAAATTTTTAAAACTTCGTTATCGTACGAACGCACCTCATTTGCTACGTTCACGTGCAATTTCCAACTTGTTTTAGGTGCGTTCGTAACTACGTAAATATGTAGCACCTATAGTTGTCGTTCAGTGCGTCCGTCTGTACGTCTGTCTGTCTGTCTGTCTGTCTGTCCGCATATAACAACGCAAAAACTACCCAACCGAATCTTTTTAAATTTAAAATATATAATTATTATATAATTTTGTCGAGTCATTTTAAATTTTATGAGAATCGGATGGATAGATCAATTACAGGGACGATCGAAAGTATTCCGTTACATTACGGTCAATGGGGAAAAATATTGCAAATGCATTTTAATCGATTGAAATTTAAAATACATACTTATTACATAATTTTGTCGAGTCATTTCAATTTTTTTAAAAATAGTATGCATAGATCAAATACAGGGACAATCAAAAGTACTCCGTTACATTACAGTCAATGGAAAAAAAAGTTTCAAATGCATTTTAATAATATTACATTTATTCGAACATAATAATATTGATATGCATCATAAAGTACATATTATAATATAGATTTTGCATAATCTGTTGTACAAAGAACTTTTGTTATTGATTTACAAGGCTACACAAAAGTATTCCATTACATAATGAGTACAGGGAGAACATTGTTTGTTTCGCATTTTATTTGTAATTAACTATTTACAATTTTATGAGATTGATATATGAGAGTGATATTTTTAAAACTTCGTTATCGTACGAACGCACCTCATTTGCTACGCTTCACGTGCAATTTCCAACTTGTTTAGTTTTGTAAGAATTATTCTGAACACGTATTACATATAGTCCCATGCATTTGATATCGCTTTTTTTAACACCTCATCTGTGCATCAAGGTCACCTCCACCCGATTTTTGTTTGTTTTTGTTCCTAATCCCTAATTAGTATATGTATTTATATCTTTTAATTTAATATTAAGACATATTCTAATGATTACAGCCAAAATATATTTTAAAAAACACTATAACATTAATTTCTTTATTATAGTAACCCTTTAAACATATTTTTCTCTCACACTTTCCACAATTCGAACTCAGGATAATTCAAACATTTCTTGTGGTCCCGACGAGTTCGAATTAACGAGAGTTCGACTGTATTTCGATTCGAACCAGTAATGTCTTTCTACAGTAAGTTCAATATGTACCACATAGAAAGAAATTAGATAAATAAGGTAAAAAGTAAATTGTGGTGTGCAATATTTTTAGAACAGTTGGGTAAAATCTCCGATTATTCTAGTGTTAATAAAATTATTTATAAAATTATAACTACAAATAAATTAAAAAATTTGCTAAGAAGAAAAGTAATTAAATTTTGAATTGTCATCTTTGGTCATTCTCTCAATCTTTACGTGCATACAATTTAGGGGAAAAAATATCTGTATTGTTTTACTTCCCCCCCCCCCTACTCAGTATTTTTGAAAAGTTGGCAGTACTGTTTCTACTTCAAACCTCAAAATTAAAAATTTTATAAAATATATTTATTTCCAAAACCGAAAAATAAATTTTCACTTTATCGTTTAATTATTTTTGAGAAATGTGTATGTTGAAGATAATAACGAAGATAGGAAGATAATAACGGATAAAAGTATGTTAAGGTAAATCACTGTATATTACACGTGGTAATAAATTTCTCCAGAACTTTTAAAAATTAACTTTAAATGATACAATTTGTAGTCTCAATAGAAACCTAAAGCAAATGAAACGAAACGCCCACTTTTAATCATTAAACAGAAATTTATCGAATTTTCACAAGCTCAAATTATCTTGAAACATAAACATTTTCAAGAGATTAAATCTGGGATTTAAATACGGTAACAAGTCAAGAATGAGTAAAAATACTTTTAAATAAATTATTCTAAACACACCCTAATGCAAAATAATACCGACAAATTCGTAAATTATGATATCTTCACACTATTCCTTGAAACTACCTTCTTGACTCCCATCCTACCCCCCTTATTCCAAACATTGCTACAACCGCAAATTTAAATAAATATATGAATTATTAGCTAGGGGAAGTTTAGAAACATCCCTCCTTTCCCCTCGAACTATACTCGGCTCATTCATTAACTTTGAACTAAATTCCCATCTCATTCTAACCCTTCTCCTTTCGGAATAGGAATCTACCGTATCCATGGTAACCAGTCTGATTGCATTCTTTTTTCTTTCTTCTGAAGTTGCCACTGGATGGAAGGCGAAAAGCGATTACAGAAATGTGGTTTGAATATAATGTATTTGTTTCGCATAGAAGCTATTTTCTTTTCTGGAAAATTTCTGTTTGCACGGATAGTTTGCATATTTTTTCCATTTGTATATTTTTCTTTCCTTTCAAATTTGACGGCAAGCATTTGTTATAAAGGGAATTAATTTTAAAAACACGGGGAAAAATACATGTTGGAATTGATAATGTATGCGATTATTTGTGGATAAGAGGCACCGGTATGAGCTCCTAAACATCTATTCAATTTTGTAATCTATGTTTTTATTATTTCTCTTTGATTTGAAATTTGCGAAAATGGCTTGAGAAATGATGTTTGGATAATTGAGTATCTTAAAATGCAATTCTGAAATGGATTTTTTTTTTTAAATAAATAATAAAAAAAATTCTAAGAATGATATTTTAAAACTGTTTTATTGACTAACAATTCTTTTGCTTAGTAAAACTCTCGAAATATTTTCGAAAGTGATTTGAATTAAATTTCTGAATAGTCGTAGCGTAGAAGAATAAATAAAAATCGATAAAATATTTCAATAGAATTTTACAATAAATAATATTCAATAATTAAATCAATGCAAGATTTTTTTTTTTTAAAGCAATTTATAAATCATAAATGAAAGCAGAGTAATTTTTTTCAAGCAGGAAAACAAGGCATACATTTCTAATTCTGTATTTTCCTCTTTTAGAAATAAAAAATACAGTAGCTCACATTTGTTTTCGAACCCTTGTGTTTTTGAAATTTGCTTCATGAAATTGTGTTTTTGAAATTTTATTTCATATAAGCTTTCTTATCTCTATAATAAAACCTTATTGCGATAGAAATACATTAAAAAAATTTTCAAAAAATTAATTTATCGAAAAAGTGTCGAAAAAAAAAAAAAAAAAAAACTCAGATAGATCTCAGACTTTCTCAGGCCTGAGAGAAATTTTACATGACACTACGAAAAACATTTAAAAAATGTATATTAAAATATTTAATTGCAAAAAGGACGTCAAATGCTAATAAAATACATCAAAAGATCTGTAGCCTCCATGAACTTGTAAAGATTCCCTTCATTTGTTGGCAACAAAAAGGCAGACGATATTGTTGTTATAAAAAAGAATAAAAATGTTGTTTGTTGCTGATATGCTGAAGGCGTTCTGTTTATTATTATTTTACAAGTAATTTAATATAGTAAAATTATTTTAATTAGTTTGTTTGATATTAAGTAAAATATAATGATTTTAATCAATTAATTATTTGATACGCGTAAATGGAAAATAAGCGCAATACCGGGCTCTCTTACAGATCTTAATAATTTTACATGCTTCGATTGAATTTACTCAATCATCATCAGAAAAAACAAAATATACAAATAAACACAAAGATGGAAAATGACAATAAACTGTTATAAATGAAATTTTAAAATAAATAAAAATAAAAATCACGCGCGTTATACTTTAATTATGTTTCACGTTGCTTAATTTTAATTTTCAAATTATCTAACAATTCAATCCAAAGTACAAAGTAAACCGAGTACAAAGTAAAAAGTTGTGTGTAAAAACTTTTAAAGAGTACAGCTTTCAGTAAGACACGTTCCATCCAATCCAATGCTTCAATAGTAAAGTTACTTTGTACTCGGTTCGGAAGGAAATCAAACTCCTCGACGGAAGCATCTATCGCTACGTCAAGTATGATTATCGCCAAGTTACATGAAAACAGTGCCGAGAGCAACAACCAATCAGAGTGCGAGCTTGGGCTGGAACGATGAAGGTGCTCGGAAAAAAATTACGCCTAATGATCCATGTCTGCCGGAAGTGAAGTGGTGCATAAGCCAAACATGAATACTACTAATGGTTGACTTGTAGACTTAGCATTATGTTTTCCTGCACCCAGATTTCCGTGTTTTCATACTTTTGATTGTACGGAATGACCTACGAGTGAGTCACTAGTGGTATTAATTTTTGGCTTATGCTCCACTTTACTTCCGGCAAACATGGATCATTAGATTTCCCTATGACTACTCTTCCATAAAATAGGGGATTTTTTCTTGTGCTCGAGGACTTAGGGTTTTGTGCGGTCGGCTCTTGGATTATCTCGAAAGTGCATTGATCTGTACATCCGTATTTCTAATACGCACATATTCATTACAAAAGTTAAGAAGTAATTCTGAAAATTCAAGAAACATTTAAATTAATGCGGTACTACTCAGTTATCCTGTCGACCAAAAGTCTATCTCCAAGCTATAAGATTAAATTCCAATAATGGACGATCGTGAATCTCACATTCAATGATATTAAATACGATACACGTATTTAGAACGTCATTAAGGGATTTTTATTTCGATTTTTTTATTTGTGTTTAATTAATATTCTACTAATTATTTCTTTTTTCGTTTTTAAAAATGAAAACTGTGTCAATATGTATAATTTGGCTATTAGTTTGGCTATTAGTTTTTAGTCCAAACAATGTTTTCCCCTGTACCATTATGTAAAGGAGTACTCTTGTGTGGCCCAGTAAATGAATAACAAATATCTTTTGCACCACAGATTGTAAAGAATGCATATTTTAGTATATACTTCATAGATATATATCAATTTTATTATGTTCGAAACAGTATATCATCATTAAAATGCACTGTAAACTATTTTTTCTATTGACTGTAATGTAACAAAACTGCCCCAATAACTAAACTGTGCATCCGACTCTTATAAAATTTAAAATGGCTCAACCAAATTATCTAATTAAATTTCAAATGATTCGGCTGGGTAGTTTTTGAATTGTTGCATGCGGACAGACCGATTGATGGAAAGACTGAATGACGACTACAGCTGCTTCATTTTTACATAATTACGAACACACAAAAAAAACGGTAAAATTATAGACAAAAAAAAAATCATATAGAACACATCAATGTTAGAATTATTTATTCCTCCGTGATCATTTTTTTCTACCATTATTTTCACGTACCCTGGTATATAGTCCAGGAATAACGGAATTATTCATTATTTCTCTAAATCGATGCCCGCTATCTTTTACCAAGTCATATCTCCAATAGAATCAAAGGAAGATAAAAAAGAAAGAAAACAAGTTGGAAATTGCACGTGAACGTAGCAAATGAGGTGCGTTCGTACGATAACGAAGTTTTAAAAATATTCAGATCTTGCTGATATAGTAGAGCGTACTCCGGATAGAGTATAGTAGCAGAAATCTTTACGTTTCTGTAAATATGCAGGAAGTAATTTTCATTACACCTCAGCAACGTATATCTTATTCATAAAATGTGATATAGTTGTGATATATAATTAAAACACGTACCAAACCATGTTTCCCCGTATAGCATTACATAGTGGAATACATTTGTGTGGCCCTGTAATTTAATAATAAAAATTCTTTGCATCACAGATTGTACAGAATGTATATTTTAGTATATATTTCATAGATTCATGCCAATTCTATTATGTTCGAATGAGTGTAACATCATTAAAATGCATTTGAAACTTTTTCCCCATTGACCGTAATGTAACGGAATCCTTTTGATTGTCCCTGTAATTGATCTATGCATCCGATTATCATAACATTTGAAATGACTCCACAAAATTACGCAATAATTATATTTTTTAAATTTTAAACGATAAAATGCATTTGAAGCTTTTTTCCCTATTGACCGTAAAGTAACGGAATCCTTTTGAATGTCCCTGTAATTGATCTATCCATCCGATTTTCATAAAATTTGAAATGACCCGACAAAATTATGTTATACTTATGTATTTTAAATTTCAAACGATTCGGTTGGGTAGTTTTTACGTTGTATATGCGGACAGACGGACAGACAGACAGACGGACGGACTGAGCGACAACAATAGGTGCTACGTTTTTACATAATTACGAACGCACCTAAAAAAAGGCGAACCATGAATGACTACCCGAATGACTTTCGCTTTTTCTCGAATTCCCAATAGAAACCAGAGGCGAAAAGCAGTTACCGAAATGTGGTTGTAATTTTATTTCCTTAGCAGAGGAAAAATATGTTCAGAGAGGAACTTTTTTTCTTTAGCTGATACCATGTCTTTTTTTTTCTTTCATCTTTTTCCATTTTTTTTACCATTAGAATGCATATTACGTTAATTTGGGAATTCGGGCTCGGAAAAAAAAAGGAAAAAGGACAGACTTTTTTTTGCGTTTATAGCTGCTTTTAACTTCATAATATTATTGTTTTCAGTCATTTTAAAATTTGGACGCACATTAAATGTTCAACATTTTTAAACTTCAATAACTTTAAACTAAAAGAGACGAAATTATTTTAATTGTAAAGTTTTGGAAGTGTTCGAGTTCCTTAACGCTTTGGAGACGAGTGACAAGTATACGTGTCGTAAAAAGGCTTAAGAATCCTTGTTTATTCCACCAGTAAAATTTTTCTGTAAAATTTACCCTGTTTGATCGAAGCATTTTCTCGATTTAATACGACACAAATTTCTGTATTTAGAAATCGGTGAAAAAACATTTTAAATTTCGTTAAAGGCTCCCATCGCGAAGGGGTTAAGAGTTAAAAATTTGATATGTGGACATAAATGAAAGAAAATGTCAAATGATATGTTATTAAAAATCGGAATACAGTAGTTTTTGTGTTGTTATATGCGGACTTACGTCTGTACTGTCTGTCTGTACGTCTGACTGAACGTAACTAACGCACCTAAAAACGGTAAAATAATAAACATACAAATCCAATAGAGCACATGAATGTTAGAATTATTTATTCCTACATGATCATTTTTTTTTCATTTTTTTCCCATTACTTTCCCATGCTCTGTATATATTCCAGGAATAACGAAATTATTCATTATATCTCCAAGTCGATGCCCGCTATCTTATATCAAGTCATATCTCCAGTAGAATCAAAGAAAGATAAAAAAGAAAGAAAGAAAAAAAAGGCGAACCATGAATGACAACCCGAATGACTTTGGCTTTTTCTCGAATTCCCAACAGAAACCAAAAGCGAAAAGCAGATACCGAAATGTGGTTTGAATTTATTTCCCTAGCAAAGATAATATGTTCACAGAGTTACTTTTTTTTTCTTTATTTTTTCTGATATCCTGTCTTTTTCTTCTTCCATCTTTTTCCATGTTTTTCATCATTTTACGTTAATTTGGGAATTCAGACTCGAAGAAAAAAAAAAAAAAAGAAGAAGAAGAAGAAGAAAAGAAAAGAAAAAGAAAAGACAGACGATTTTTTCCCCTTTATAGCTGTTTTTAACTTTATAACATTGTTGTTTTCAGTAGTTTTAAAATTTGGACGTACATTAAATTTTCAATATCTTTAAACTTTCAATAACTTTAAACTAAAAGAGACAAAAAAATTTTAATTGTAGGGGAGACCGGGGCACGTTGGCCCAGTTTTTTTATGTTATTTTTTTCAATGTTGTTTATTTTCAGATGTAGTATTTTTCTACAATACCTAGTACATTTAACTAGTGAACAAAACGCTTGCTTTTAGTTAATATGAAATTATAAGAACTTTATGAATTTAATTATGGTGAGGTGTCATATGGGCCAACCTACCCCGTGCACGGGGTAGGTTGGCCCATTAAGGGGGGCATGTTGGCCTGCAATGCTCTTTTTTATGTTTATTTAGAAGTTAAATAAAATTCATAATAGTGTATGGGAACTTTGATGCATGTATATAAAAAAATTATTTGCAAATTAAATTTATAAATCAGAGGGATCATTGCAGTGAATGCATTCAAAATATAATTCATTAACCTCTTTTCGAGCTCATTTCACATGAGCCCAACTTTTGCAACTGATGCACTGGATCCATTCTTCCCCAGGCATACTTTGATTAAACTCCTTCAGACAGGCAGATATTGTCTTCGTCTTCCTCATCGTCACTTTCTTTAATAAATTACTTCTTCCTCTTTTGACGGTTCAGACCACTACATCCAGGTTGTGAGAGATCAAAAGGAAACAAAATCTTTTTCACAGATTGTTTACCTTTGCATTTTTTAGTCTGATTTCTTCTTTTAATATCATTTTTAATTTTGGCGCTATTTCTTTCTTCTGTTGCCTTTTGTTGTTGTTCAAGAACTAATTTGACAGGGGTGTCTGTGAGGACTGCAGAAGTTCTCTTCATTCCATTCGAAGCATTTGTCTTCCTTGGCTCTGCCTTTTCAAATGGTCTAATGTCCTCAGGTTTTGGAGTTGTCTTGCATGGAGCAGAAGAAGATGCGTTTGGCACATCTATAGAAATAGGCCTACCCATAATTGCCTGAATTTCATTAGAAGCTTCCCAAAATCTATCACTGTCATACGAAGGCATGAAATCAGAGTTCTGTAAAAACATTCCTATTGAAAAGGCACATTCCAGCTATCTGAAAACCTGATGTTATATTAACTGGATTTATTGCATTGGGAAGAGCAGTTTTCACAATTCCCGGAATATCATAGATGGTCATAAAACGTCTATTAGATGTCACCCAACCATCACAGGCTGAATTAATATATTTTTTGAATGGACCATAAACTGTGCGATCCAATGGCTACAATGGGCCGGGAAAGACCGGGCCAACGTGCCCCAACGTAAGTGGGCCAACTTGCCCCCTCGCCATGTTTGAAATACTTTTGCTATTCTATACATATCTTAGCAACATTTAATATTTATTGTTGCATCAAAAGAATCGTTATAAATTGAACTTTTAAAATATTACTCACTTTTGTACTTCTGAAGTATCTCTTGAGAGCATTAACATTTTCTGCACACTAACGAAAATTTGCTTCGAGATCGGCGAAAGTGAAAAATCAACTTTTTTCTTAGTTTGCTTTTGTTAAGAGAATTGAAACTCGTGGAAGGGTATGGCGACATGTTTTCTAACATGTTTATGGACTTGTGGCGATATCTGATGACTGGTTTGAAAATTAAAGCAAATTGGCCAACCTACCCCCATAGCCAACGTGCCCCGGTCTCCCCTAATCTTCAAGTTTTGCAAGTGTTCGAGTTTTTTTAAGAGTTAAAAATCTGATGTGTATGCATAAATGAAAGAAGATGTCAAATGATATGTTATTAAAAATCGGAATACAATAGTTTTTGTGTTATTATATGCGGACGTACAGAAGGTCTGACTGAACATAACGAACGTACATATTAACGGTAAAATAATAAACATCCAAATCCAATAGAGCACATGAATATATTAGAATTATTTATTCGTACTTGATCATATTCTTTTTCATTTTTTCCCATTACTTTCGCATGCCCTGTATATATTCCAGGAATAAAGGAATTATTCATTATTTTTCTAAGCCGATGTCCGCTATCTTATACCAAGTCATATCTCCAATATAATTAAAAAAAGATTAAAAAAAGAAAAAGAAAAGAAAAGAAAAGAAAAATAAAATGGCGAATCATGAATGACTACCCGAATGAATATCGCTTTTTTTAGAATTCCTAATAGAAATCAGAAGCGAAAAGCAGTTACCGAAATGTGGTTTAAATTTATTTCCTTAGCAGAGAATATATGTTCACAGAGGAACATCTTTTTTCTACTTTTGCTGATACCCTGTCTTTTTTTTCTTTCATCTTTATCCATGTTTTTTACCATTAGAATGCATTTTACGTTAATTTGGAAATTCAGGCCCGAACAAAAAGAATAAAAAGCAAACGATTTTTTTTTTTTTTTGCCTTTATAGCTGCTTTTAACTTTATATTATTGTTGCTTTTAGTCATTTTAAAAATTGGGCGTACGTTAAATTTTCAACAACTTTAACCTTTCAATAACCTTAAACTAAAAGAGACTTAATTGTAATCTTCAAGTTTTGCAAATGCAAAGTCTCCTTAAGAGTTAAAAATTTGATATGTGTACATAAATGAAAGAAAATATCAAATGATATGTTATCAAAAATCGGAATACTGTAGTTTTTATGCTGTTATATGCGGACGTACAGACGAACTGACTGAACATAACGAACACATAAAAAAAAGGTAAAATAATAAACATAAAAATCCAATAGAGCACATGAATATTAGAATTATTTATTCCTGCGTGATTATTATTATTTTTTTATTTTATTCATTTACTTTCGTGGGTCCTGTATATAATCCAGAAATAAAGGTATTATACATTATTTCGCCCAATCGATGTCTATCTTATACCAAGTCATACCTCCAATAGGATAAAAAAAGATAAAAAAGAAGAAAAAAAAAACGAACCTTGAATGACTACCGGAATGACTTTAGCTTTTTCTCGAATTCACAACAGAAACCAGAGGCGAAAAGCAGTTACCGAAATGTGGTTCGAATTTATTCCCTTATCAGAGAAAATATGTTTACAGAGGAACTTTTTTTCTACTTTGCTGTTATCCTGTCTTTTTTTTTCCTTTCATCTTTTTCCATGTTTTTTACCATTAGAATGCATTTTACGTTAATTTGGGAATTCAGGATCGGAAAAAGCAGACGATTTTTTCCCTTATAGCTGTTTTTAACTTTATAATATTGTTGTCTTCAGTCATTTTAAAATTTGGACGTACAGTGTCTCACATAAGTGATGGGACACTTGTGCTTTACAAAAGGAAACTAACCAAATAAATTAAAAAAAACATGTACACATTTTTTTGCAGGTATGTTTCATACTTAAATTTAGTAAAGATTATTACATAGCATACATTTTGTCAAAATATTAAAATATTAATTTAATAAAAATACAAATGTTTAGAACGGAGCAAAAAATAGCTTACATAAGTGATGGGACACCATTATATATGCAACAAAAATCGTCTGAAATAAGCAATAAAAATATTTTTTGGGGTTTTATTTTTACTTAAAAGCGATTGGCAATAATTTATAAAATCGTCTGCAGTATTTCTCTCCATTTTGTTTTAGATCTTTTCTCTCCATTTAGCTCTGTGTAGCCATGAATGCTAAACGAAAAGAAACTTCGCCTGAAATTCGAAAATTAGTTATTAATTTGCATATTGAACGTGGAAAATCTATTAGAAAAACTGCTGAAACAGTTAACTTGAGTCGTTCAACAGTTTTCAATATCATTAAACGATATAAAAAGAATCATATGATTCAGGATAAAAGAAGACCTGGCCGACCATCAAAGCTATCCAGTGGAATAAAGCTAATTATCGTTCGAAATATTAAAAAAAATCCAAGAAATAGTGCTTCAAAAGTTGCTGCTGATTTACAAGCATTATATGGAATAATTGTTAATCCTGAGACTATTAGAAGGGTAATTCGATCTGCTGGATATCACGGTAGAGTAGCCAGGAAAAAATTCTTCGTAAGTGAAAAGAATAGAAAACTCAGACTAGCTTTCGCAAAATCCAACATAAATAAGAATTCTGATTACTGGAATAAAGTTATATTTGCTGATGAGAGTAAATTTAATATATTTGGTTCTGACGGTAGAATCTTGGTGTGGAGAAAATCCAGGGAAGAATTTCGCAAACAGAACTTGGTACCAAGAGTAAAACATGGTGGAGGAGGAGTTATGGTATGGGGGTGTATGTCGTCCGCTGGAGTAGGTAATCTTGTTTTTATTGAGAGTATAATGGATCAGTAAGAGTATATTGATATTTTAAAGCAAAATTTGAAATCTTCAGCACGAAAATTCAACCTTCATAACGATCTTAAATTCTACCAGGACAATGACCCCAAGCACACTGCTCTGAACGTTAGACTCCGGCTGCTATATAACTATCCTGAAACAATAAAAACACCACCACAATCTCCAGACTTAAATCTCATAGAGAATATTTGGCAAGAATTGGAATCAAGAATTCGCAAACACACCATTTCTTCAAAACAACAACTAAAATCGGTGCTTCAAGAAGAATGGGGTAAAATCACTCCAGAAATCACAAAAAAATTAGTCGAATCCATCCCAAAAAGATTAAATCATGTTTTAAAAGTAAAAGGAAATCCAACAAAATATTAAAACTTTTTAAAAAGTAAAATTTTTGGATAAATATTTGATGGAAAAGTAAGTGTCCCATCACTTATGTGAGCCATTTTTTGCTCCGTTCTGAACAATTGTATTTTTGCTAAATTAATATTTTAATATTTTGACAAAATGTATGTTATGTAATAATTGTTACTAACTTTAAATATGAAACACACCCAAAAAATTTTTGCACATGTTTTTTTATTTATTTTATTGCAGTTTCTTTTTATAAAGCACAAGTGTCCCATCACTTTTGTGAGACACTGTACATTAAATTTTCAACGACTTTAAACTTTTAATAACTTTAAACTAAAAAAAGACGAAATCATTTTAATTGTAATCTTCAAGTTTTGCAAGTGTTCGACTTTCCTTAAAAGTTAAAAATTTGATATATGTACATAAATGAAAGAAAATGTCAAATGATATGTTATTAAAAATAGGAATGCAGTAGTTTTTGTGTTGTTATATACGGACGTACAGACTGTCTGCCTGAACATAACGAACGCACCTAAAAAATGTAATTTAATAAACATACAAATCCATTAGAGCACATGAATGTTAGAATTATTTATTCTTACGTGATCATTTTTTTTTCATTTTTTCCCATTACTTTCGCATGCCCTGTATATATTCCAGGAATAACGGAATTATTCATTATTTATCCAAGTCGATGCCCTCTATCTTTTACCAAGTCATATCTCCAGTAGAATTTAAAAAAAAGATAAAAAAGCAAAAAAGCCGAACCATGAATGACTACCGGAATGACTTTAGCTTTTTCTCGAATTCACAACAGAAACCAGAGGCGAAAAGCAGTTACCGAAATGTGGTTTGAATTAAATCCCTTATCAGAGAAAATATGTTCACAGAGGAACTTTTTTTCCTACTTTGCTGTTATCCTGTCTTTTTTTTTCCTTTCATCTTTTTCCATGTTTTTTACCATTAGAATGCATTTTACGTTAATTTGGGAATTCAGGATCGGAAAAAGCAGACGATTTTTTTCCCTTATAGCTGTTTTTAACTTTATAATGTACATTAAATTTTCAACGACTTTAAACTTTTAATAAATTTAAACTAAAAAAAGACGAAATCATTTTAATTGTAATCTTCAAGTTTTGCAAGTGTTCGACTTTCCTTAAAATTTAAAAATTTGATATATGTACATAAATGAAAGAAAATGTCAAATGATATGTTATTAAAAATAGGAATGCAGTAGTTTTTTTGTTGTTATATACGGACGTACAGACGGTCTGATTGAACATAACGAACGCACCTAAAAAATGTAATTTAATAAACATACAAATCCATTAGAGCACATGAATGTTAGAATTATTTATTCTTACGTGATCATTTTTTTTCATTTTTTCCCATTACTTTCGCATGCCCTGTATATATTCCAGGAATAACGGAATTATTCATTATATCTCCAAGTCGATGCCCGCTATCTTATACCAAGTCATATCTCCAGTAGAATCAAAGAAAGATAAAAAAAAAAAAAAAAAAAGGCGAACCATGAATGACTACTCGAATGACTTTCGCTTTTTCTAGAATTCCCAATAGAAACCAGAGGCGAAAAGCAGTTACCGAATTGTGGTTTGAATTTATTTCCTTAGCAAAAAAATAATGTTCACAGAGAATTTTTTTTTTTTTTTTTTTTTTTTTTTTTTTTTTTTTTTTTTTTTTACTTTCGCTTATATCCTGTGTTTTTCTTTTTTTCTTTCATCTTTTTCCATTTTTTTTTTATACGATTAGAATGCACTTAACGTTAATTTCGGAATTCAGGGTCGGAGAAAAAGAAAAAATAGACGATTTTTTCTGCCTTTATAGCTGCTTTTAACTTTATAATATTGTTGTTTTCAGTCATTTTAAAAGTTGGGCTTACATTAAATTTTTAAGAATTTTATATTAAAGAGGCAAAGTTATTTTAATTGTAATCTTCCAGTTCCGTAAGTCCCAGGGTTTTTTTACCATTAGAATGCACTTTACGTTAATTTGAGAATTTAGGCTCGGAGAAAAAGAAAATAGGCGACTTTTTTGTGCCGTTATAGCTGCTTTTAACTTTATAATATTGTTGTTTTCAGTCATTTTAAAAGTTGGGCGTACGTTAAATTTTTAGGAATTTTAAATTAAAAGAGGCAAAGTTATTTTAATTGTAATCTTCCAGTTCTGTAAGTCCTAGGGTTTCTTTAACAATAGGGCGGCCGTGAGCGTTTAAACTAGAGCGCGTTTAAGCCAGGGCTGCGGAGCCAAGGGGAAAAACGGCCGACTCCGACTCCAGAAATTTGAACAGCTTTGACTCCGACTCTGACTCCGGACTGCCTAATACACAGCGTTCTTATTGGTTAAAATTATGAGGGAACGCAAGAAAAGTAATTCAAAATTTCCTCTATTTTGGTATTAATTCAATACTCAGAGCTCTCAAAATAAAAAAGAAAAGAAAAATATTTTCCGTTTTACTATTTTGCGTACCACAACTCGAAAAATCCAATTATTGAAATCTAAAAAACAAAACAAAACATAAATTTTACTATTTCGGATCTGTGAACTTGAAAAAATGAAATCTTTACAATTTTGATGCTAATTCGTGTCCTCCAGAGCAGAAAAAAATCGATGGAAGGCAAAAAATTTTACTAATTCGAAAATATTTCGGGATCTACTTGAGTTTTTAATTTAAAAAACGATTTTCATCTACTGTATACGCCGGACAGTACACTCTTAAAACGAAAGAGCTGATTTGGCTTCTCAGGAAAGAGCTGTAATTTTTTCGATCATAAAAGAGTTGTTTTCAAACGATTGAATCTTCTTGATTTAAGTTGGTCATTTAAATAGCTCAGCTTCATTTAAATTGGCTAAAAACAGCTCGTACACTCGAGTTGTTTCAACTCTTTTCGAGAAGCTGCCTTTCAAAACGTGAGATGAGTAGATTTCAGCTCAACTTGAGTTATTTTGTGGCTGACTTTTTAAGAGAGTATATTGGGAATCTACAACTTGGGTAGCTTGATATAATCCAAAAATAACAATAATAATTCCTTTCATGGATTTAAAGTTACATATAATTGGTTTAATTTCACTTCAAAGTGACTAATAAAAAAAAAAGCCAGAATCAGAGACGGAATCGGCTTATTTTTTAGCGACTACGACTCCGACTCCGCAGCCCTGGTTTAGACTAGAAATATCATTATAAAAACAGTCTAAAACACACAAAGCAGAAATTCGTTAATCCCATGGAGACGAGCGACCCGTGTACATGCCGCATACACTGTAAAAAAAATTCAAGAGGTTACTAAAATTTTTTTAGTAAATTTGTATTCCACAGAATTTTTTAGTAACCATTACAAACTTTTTTTTGCAAGTGAAACAAGCATTTCTTTTGTAAACTGAACAAAAGAATTTTTTGTATAACTAACTTAAAATTTTTTAGTATGAGCCACCAAGCAAATTTTAGTAATAGCTCCAAAATTATTTTTAATAACAATTACGTGCGTCCGAAGGGCAGGAGCTTCCTTCGAGCTGCATCCAGACTTCTGAAGCGATAGATTTTCGTCAAAAACGCAATAGATGGCAGCACCAAACATTGCGACCAGCTCCAACAGGAAATTCATAACCCCTTTATTATAGAGCACTTACACTACATACATTCGCGGCTTACTTGGCGCTGTCCAGTATTGAACCCGGGACCTTTTAGCCTGGAGTCCGTTACTATAACCACTATGCCATCGAGGCCACGCCAAGTGAGTTTTAGTAATAGCTATTAAAAATATAAAACTATTAACTCAATTCGTTGCTAACTTTTTTCTAGTAATTCTTACAGATTTTCTAGTAACCGACTAAGATTACTAAACATTTTTTAGTAATTACAAGGATTACTAAAGTGTTTTTTAGTAGATCGACCTTTTTTTTTACAGTGTATACTGTTAAAAATCTTGTCCTAGTTTTAACAAAATTTCGGTGCTCAATAGCTGCCACTGTAGGATGGTGAAATCTTGAACCAATATTTGGAGCTCCTGTTGGAGCATAGTTCCAATAGTTGGAGCTAGGTTGAACTAGGAAGCTCCAAATGCTTGTATGAGATTTCGCCATTTTATGGTGACAGCTACTGAGTACCAAAATTTGGTTCAAACAAGAGCAAAAATTTTAACAATGTATAAAGGTCTCAGAATCCTTGATTATTTTCACCATTATTTTTTTGCTCTAACTTTTGCGTTACTTAATCGGACCATCTTCGTGATTCAATAAGGCAAAAATGTCTGTTTTAAAAAACCGATGATAAAAGATTAAAAATTCTGTAAAAGACACTCGTCCCGAAGGGGTTAAATAAAAAAAAGATAAACTGTCTTATGTCGAAATTCTGGTTTGAAATATTTTTATAAAACTTTACTAAAATTTCCTGCCTTTCTTGTGTAAGAAGTGAAAAAAATAAATATGTGTTGGTAAACTAAACAAATATCAAACGATACGTTATTAAAAACCGGGGTAAACTGTTAAAAATTTTCAGCAAACCATTCGCGTCCTATCATTTGATAGTGTTTATGGAAAACGTTTTCATAACCGTAATGTAATTTTATTCAAAGCATAATATTTTCAATAATATGGTTATATACGTTTCATCATATGGCCAAGTAAACGTTATCATTAAAAACTGTTGAATGAGTGGAGACAGTTGGCTGCAGATTTTTAATACTGTTGCATAATACATTCAAGTGCCAGCAATACTAGTACGATTGCCTAATAGTCCAAGAGCCGAACGCACAAAATCCTAAGTCATCGAGCACAAGAAAAAAACCTTTATTTTACGGAAGAGCAGCAATAGAGGAATCTAATGATCAATGTTTGCCGGAAGCGAAGTGGCGCATAAGCCAAAAACTGATTCCAATAGCGGTTGACTCGTAGGTTTCGCATTGTGTTTGCCGTACAATCAAAAGTATGAAAACAGGGAAAACTGGGTGCAGGAAAACACAATTCTAATCCTACCATCAGTCAACCACTAGTGTATTAATTTTTGGCTTATGCACCACTTCGCTTCAGGTTGACATGGATCATTACATTCCCCTATTACTACTCTTCCATAAAATAAAAGATTTTTTCTTGTGCTCCATGACTTAGGGTTTTGTGCGGTCGGCTCTTGGACTATAATATCGTGTAGAACCTCCACTAGCAGGTAGAAGTGGCGCGGCGCAACATAAAGATCGCGTCCCTTTACACATTTTCCACATGGGTGCCATCACCATTAATTGCCTGTGATGGCACCCATGTGGAAAATGTGTAATCAAAATAAAAGTTTTAGTTTCTCCGATCTGTATTGTAATCAGAGATTAGTGTACTGACTCTGTGTCATATGCAAATTTCCTCTTTGCGCCCCAATCGAGTTTTTTCTATGGGGGGGGGGGGAGGATTCCCAGAACGGTTTTTTGTGCGTGCATAACATGTCCGTTTCTTGCGATACACGTACGATTCCAACTCTCTTTAGGGTTTTCCCATGCGCTGAGCATTTTGCGATGAAAAAAAATGGGTATTGCCATTGGAAATTTTCGAGTTTCTGTAACTATAACCGTAACCGTCAGCGCCATTTTGTTGTCGTTTACAGAATCTCGAGCTCATACCTCTGAATAGCTATATCTGAAATTTCATTTCGATGGGTTGAGCGGACTGGCCGCTAGAGCTCCGTATATCGGCAAAGTTTTTTTATGACCACCCTGTACATTCTTAGATTCAACAATTTCTCAAAAATCGTGCCATATAAGAAATTCCTATTGGAATTACGCATTTAACTTCAAAAAGAAAAAAAAAGTGAATGCTTTAAAATAGTATCTGAATAATAAAATCATGTAACAGCTAATTGATGTTTATATTGTATGACGAATGAAAAGAAATGTTTTTGTGTCAGCATTTTTCCCCCTGAGGAGGTAAGATATAGAATAGCTCACATAGAAATAACATTAGAAAT
Source organism: Maratus speculifer (assembly GCA_964019185.1). Lineage (NCBI taxonomy): Eukaryota > Metazoa > Arthropoda > Arachnida > Araneae > Salticidae > Maratus > Maratus speculifer. The sequence continues at coordinate 99,218,570 of OZ025302.1, forward strand.
AAATGAAGAAATGACATCATAGAAGCAAATGATTTTCTGCATAAACGTGAAACTTTTGGGAACAAGTAATTAAAATTAAACATAGCTTACCTTGATAAATAATATCCTTTGTTTTATAAATAACAACCCCTTGTTTGGTAAATAATATCCGTGTACTGTAACCCCTTTGTTATTGAATATTAATGAAGTAATACTCTTTTTTTAACTGAATTATCTTTTTTTCCATTGTGATTCCAGAAAAGGTTTAATCTGGTTTTTGGATTATCTCATATCATATATATCGAAGCATATCATTTAAAGACCGAAAATTATAATACGTTTGAATATTATTAATAAAAATGAAATTAACGGAGGTCCACATATGTGACCGAGGAAACGAAAGATTCATTCCAAAATGGCGGGAACATTTTTCTTATCAGTTATGGAAGTGAGAAGACATTTCTCATTGGCTGATGAGTCACTCTTGCCTACGGAGTGAGTATTCACTCTTTCGAAGAGTAATCGCTGACTCTTAAAAAGAGTACGTTTTAATACCAAATAATCGCAATTTTCCAGGTTATATTATGAAATAGAGTATTTGAAAATTAAAAAATGATATATTCTGGTGTTTTTTATTATATTTTACTTCATGTATTGGTTCAAATTTTATCGGAATTTCTTTTTAAGTTTATAATGCCGGGCTTTCACTCTCATTAGCGGAGTGAGACCAGTCACTATCATCAGTGGAGTGACTCTCTTACTCTCGATTACAGAGTGAGATTACTCACTCCTTTGTATAGAGTGGAAATTTCCATTCCTTTAGGAGTGTATTTTTACAAAAGTCACTCCAAAAAGAGTGAAAATGGCTTTCACTCTCCCTAAAAGCGAGTTTTTCACTCTTTCCACTTTTAGGGTGCAAGGAATCCAAGATATGCTGAATACTGTTCATGGCTATAGATTAAGGGATTAGGTGGGTTTTAAAATTTCAAAAAATCGTTTTTTTTATTGTCTTATTAAATAGTACAATATGTTTAAAATATTCTCCAAAAATTTTAAATCGATCCGAGTAAAATTCCAAGAACTAGACCCTTCGGAAGTCCCGCCCATTGGGCCACGTCGGTGTAGCGCACCGCAGGTGTACGGAAGCAGTTGTCTATTAGAGATGAGTTCGGGCTCATTTTTCGGGGCCCGGGCCCGCCCGAGCCCGACGATTTTAAGTCCGAGCCCGCCCGAGCCCGAAACATTTTTTTGTCACCAGAGCCCGAGCCCGAGCCCGATACCAAAAATATACAAAACAAAACTGTATTTAAAAATTGTTTCAAAAGTAATATCTCATTTTTAAAAACTTCTTACATAGATATGTTTTTTAAATGAAAATTTAAATCCATTCTTATCAAAATTCGTATAAAATAAAAATATTCTTCATATGTAAAAGTATTCTCATAATCTTTCCTCCTTTAACAAGCAAATTTGATGGAAACGCTTTTGTTTAATGAATAAATGCATGAAATTTGCAGAAATTACTATTTGTAAGCTAGCGAATCGAACAACGTTTTCCGATTTTTTGTAAAAAGTGTACATATTTCATTATAATGGATTCTTTTCTCATAATAATCTTCCATGATTGACAGATACCTGAAAATCAACGTAAATTTTAAAAAATGACATAGTTATTTTAAAGGTCCTATGTCTTTATAGAAAAAGAGGAAACACTGATCGATTGCTTTCTGTTGGAATAACATGGTAATAAAATTTATTTACGGAGAAAAGTGACTTCGAGAAGATCCGCATTTGCAGAATTCATATTCATGATGACAAATGCATATAATAATCACTAAAGTTTTTTTCATAAGAAAAACGACTATGTTTCATGCACAATCGAGTATTAAATAAATTTGAAAACGTCCAGCTAATTCTTGTCTACCAAAAACAGAAGAAACTATTATCTTCGTGTTATGTAACTAAATAATAAATAAATAAACGATCCCATTAAAAATTATGTTCTGCAAACGAAAAGCCAACAAAGATTAAATTTATTGTTGTGTTTGTTACGATTGGCACCATATAAATAGATCATTGGAGGAAGTTCCGCAGACATAAATCTGTAATTATCACAAATTTTCATTTGAAACTGCAATGAAATGCTAAAATAAACAAGCATTCAGTTCTCCCGTCATTTTGATAAAAAAGAAATAAAATGACTTGAAAAGGAATAACTAAGCAATTTTAAGTGGAAAAAGTTATTTCAATCTTTTCTAAACATGAGTAATGAAAATTTTCCGGCTTTAGAAAAAATGAGCCCGGGACCGCCCGAGCCCGTGTCGGGCCCGGGCTCGCGCTCGGGCTTTCGGGCTCGGGCTGAGCCCGTCTCATCTCTATTGTCTATTGATTGTTCTCTCGTTTGCTTATTGTATATCATTCAAACGTAACTTAAACTGCTCAAATATTTCATTTCTTTTTTGCCTCCTGATCCACGAGGTTTCTTTAAGGTTATAAATGTTTGTGAATTTTTGCTTCTGTGAAATTAAAAGTGTTACAAATTTTTATTCATCATGAGTAAAGTGACGAGATCTGATCGAATAACTATGGTCGAAGAAAAGATAGACCAAGAAAGAGAAAACAATCATTCAATCCTAAAAATCCTGAGGAACATAATGAATCTTTCACTAGCACGTCTGCGAAAAAACTTAGAAGCCAAGATGAAAATCATGTGCCAGAAGACGGTACTTTGCAGTATGCAATCATCGACTTTTTTTTAGTTTTTTCAACGCTATCTTCATTTGTGAAATGCTCTAATATTATAAACGAAAATGGACAGGACAAAATATGCAATGGGAAAGTAGATTTTAAACAGTGTATGAAATACGGCCTTGGTTTCAAAATTTTCGTGGAATGTGAAAAATGTCAGCCTCGATACATTTTATCGTGTCACAAAATTGGAAACGCTTACGAAATAAATCGTAGGTTTATTTTTGTGGTGCGAATATTAGGCTTAGGACTAGCCGGATGTAAAAAATTCTGTGGCTTAAAGGAAATGAGTGCTTCTTTCTTGAATAAGTCAATATACGATTTTTAAGTTGATAAAATTTACGGATGTGTTGAGACGGTTGCTCAAGCACTTTTTTCATCGGCTGCAAAACAAGAGAAAAAATTAACGTGTGATGAAAATAATATTGATGATACGACAGATGTAACTGTATCAGGTGATGGCACTTGGAAAAAGCGCGGTTTTTCATCATTGTACGGTGTGTCTTCGATAATTGGATATTGTAGCGGAAAAGTTTTAGATATTTTTGTAAAATCCTCATATTGTAAATTATGTGAAGCCTGGAAAAAAAACTAAGCACAATAGAATTTGAAGAGTGGCAGGCAGATCATCTCCAAAAAAACGAATGTAGTGCCAATCACCAAGGACCAGCTGGTAATATGGAAGTTTCATCAATCGTTGCAATGCTTCAACGCTCTTTTGAAAAATATGGCCTAAGGTACTCAAATTATATTGGTGACGGGGACTCTAAAACATACTCTGGAGTTCTCAATGCCAAACCTTATGGTGATGATTTTATTGTTAATAAAAAAGAATGCGTAGGACATGTGCAAAAAAGGATGGGCAAACGCTTACGTGATTTAGTCAATAAAACTGTCGAAGAAACAAAAACAAAGGCCGGTAAATCTATTAGAAAAAAAACTCTATCTGGCAAAGGAAAACTTACTGGCAAGTTAATTGATAAATTAACAATTTATTATGGACTAGCTATAAGAAGAAACTGCAATTCGGTACAAAATATGAGAGACGCTACTTGGGCAACTTTTTTCCATTATACCTCCACAGACAAAAATCCGCAGCACGATAAATGTCCAGAGGGCCCTGACTCATGGTGCACTTGGCAGCGCGCTTCATCAATGAACACTCTGTCATCATACAAACATGACTATGATTCATTAACAAGTGAAGTTTCATCAGCTATCAGACCCATTTATGAAGACCTTAGCAAAGAGGAGCTCTTAGAGAGGTGTGTTGGTGGATTCACTCAAAATAATAATGAAAGTTTAAACCAGTTAGTTTGGAAAATTACTCCTAAAATACTCCCTGCTGGTTCAAAAATAGTTGGGATCGCTGCATATGTCGCTGCTGGCACATTCAACGAAGGGATTTCAGCTTTGTTGCTTTTTATGCATGGCATGGACTTGAAACTTGGCCGAAACAGCCATGAGTATGCCGGAAAAGAAGATGAAAAACGCATACTCATTGCCGACAGGAAAGCTGACATTGAGACTCGTGAAGCAAGAATTCGTCACAGGCAAGAGCAAAAGGATGCCCTAGACATTGCCGCAGCTGCGGGTACTCTGCTTTATGGTACTGGAATCGATGATTCTATGTAAGTTGAAAAAAAAAGTTTTTTTCTTGCATGTAAGCTCAACTTAAAACTTTAAACGTGTTTTTCTCAAAACTTCATTTTTGAAGTCGGTGGAACGATTTCTCGAAAAGTTATGGACCGATTTAGTTCAAATTGTGTAGATATCTTTAAAATAACATTATCTAGTTATTGAACGAAGGAATTTTTTTTTCATTACAACTTATTTTTTTAAGCCAATAAAGGGCGAAATTTTGACCAAAAAATGAGATTTTTTTTTTCAAAGTTTGAGAAAAAATGAAAATTATATATATATTTTTTTCCCTTCGTTCAAATACGAGATTTATATATGTACTAACGAAATAATTTTGGTTTTTTAATTTTAGATGAACCAATAATAAGTTATGCTGTCCACGGCGAGAGCACTTTTTTGTGAGACACCCAGGGAGATGAGGTCTCAATGGCTGAATTTTCAACATTTTTATATAAAAATTTCAGGAGACATTGTTGAAATATGTACCTTTGATATGCCATATTATATTTTTTAAATGTATGATTGTTTATATAAAATAAAAAATCGTAAAAATACCTTTTTTTTGTACCTCTGAAACCCACCTAATCCCTTAAGATGGTCGTTCAAAGCGTCTAAAATCAGACAAGTAGTCCTATAGCCATTAGGTAGAAACTGTCGACGTGTGGAGCATCGCATTCTCCAGCTCGAATTATCAAAATTCGTACAATGGGCATGGAAGAGTGCAGAGTAGTATGGTTATATACCTGTAATGCCGTAGCTATTCAGAGTCGTGTCTAGATGTATCGAGGATCTTCGATCACGCCAGCTGTATAAGCCTTATACAATCACTGGATCAGGTTTTTTTTTTTTTTTTTTTTTTTTTTTTTTTGTCATTTATGGTACATAGATTCATGAAATTATCCGTACAGGTTCAGGGTCATTCCATGGTAACTTACGTTACATTTACAACACTTTACTGCAGTAATTTTAGCAATATAACATTAAAAAATATTCAAATGTAAAATTAACATGACTTGTCAATGAAACTATCTAAGGGTCCATTTAGATGAAAATTACATTCTATATGATAACTTACATTCCTTTTTCAGTAATGTTAGTTACGATAGTAAATAAAACTACCAAAATTTAAGAAATAACTATAAAATAAGGTAATTTTCATCTAAATTGGACTTTGTATAAGTTTTATTAGCAAACCATGACAAATTTGCATTTTGAATAATTTTTGTGTATGTGTGTTATAATACTAAAATTTCTGAAAAAAGTTCATAATGTATTGTTAGTTACCATGGAATAACCCTTCATTGTTCATCCGACCGATACAATTCGAAACATGACTCGTCAGACCAGGCAACGTGTTTCCAGTCATCATTCCAATGTAGGTATTGGCAGAATCAGGCGAACTGTAAAGTTTTATGCCGTTTCAGCCAATAACAGTACACAACAGTGTGACTGCAGCTCTGAAATCCCACATCAAACACAGCCCATTGATCAGTTAGCTGTTGTTGATGTACTTGCACAAAAATCAGTGAATTTAAGGGGGCTCAGGGGTTGAAAACTTTTCAAAAAATCGATTTTATTTTTATGATTTAATTTGATTATTCATTTAATTCTTAACTCAATGCAAAAAAAACCGCATAAAAATATTTACATTTTTAACGGAGTTATAAGCATTTATGTATCATCTCTTTCATAGCCGCATCCATATAATTTCAACTTTAAGTCGCGTTTTCTCAAAACTTGATTTTTGATGACTAACACCAAGATTTAAAAAAAACTATTTGATGAAATGGCTTATTTTTTTTTTTTTTTTTTTTTTTTTTTGCATCTATATAAAATCATTATCTAGGTTATGAATTAATATATTTTAGATAGTTTATTATTTTGAGTATTTTTAATGAAAAAAAAGTTGTATTTTTTAGGGGTTTTTTAAATTTTCAAATTTAAGAGTTTTTTTAATAATTTTTTTTTTTTTTTTTTTTTTTTTGAGGGATTTTTATATTTTTAATTCATTCTCTAGAGTAAAGTTTCCTGATCATTTTAAAGCAAAAATTATGTTCTTAAGTCAATTCAACGGTAAGATATTTTGGTGTTGGTGATATAGCATATAATTTTTTTTTCGAAAATTGTGTTTCATACATTTCGCTATATTTTTATTATATTACATTAAAATACTTCATTTTGTAATTTTATAAGATTACAAACATACCTTTAAAATATCAGAAAGTTTAAATTAATTACATTGAATACTTCTGTTTTTATATGGGCTCGAAGCGAGAACTCTGTTTACATGTTTTTCCGTATTGATCAAGCCCTGAGCCCCCTTAAGGAAACTGCACTGTTATCTTTTTTAAGACGCCACAATATTAATCTTTGCAATATTATTGCATGTGTACAGTCACAACAAAAAAAATCTTGACATTTGCTATTTCAGACGTTTTGTTAAATATCTAGAAATATACATAAAAAAATATACATGAAAATTTATTTAGTAAATCTGCTTATTTTTCATATAATTATTAATATTTTTAAATTTTGATTACAGGATATTATGTACAATGTCGTTTATCATATTTTCTGAAAAGAACATTGTTTTTTATTAAGAACTCTGCAAATTATAAGCAAAAAACTTGGCAAAATTTGGGACCGTTTTTATAAAAACCTCAATTTCTCTACTAGTATTCATGCTATCCGCATCAAAATGAACACAGTTTATTACCATAAGCCACTTAATCATAATCTGCAGTTTGAACGCTTTTGCTAGATTAGTTTTGACAGGGTTATTCAAAAGATATTCGTTCTTTTTCAATTTGTTGACGGACCCCTATTGGATTTTGGAAAAAAAAATCTTCTCGAATTTATATGACCTGTACTATTTTGTTTATACATCTGAAGATTCAGAGCCATTCCTCATGTATATTTATTGATATTTCACAAAACGTCTGAAATCGCAAATGTCAAGATTTTTTTTTGCTGTGACTGTAGCTGTTATCTTTGAATTATCCTTCCGCATTATCTTTGAACCTTTCATACAGTGTCTCGCGCTGTTCTTTTTACATTCCCTATGGGGCTAACTTCGCTGCCCCCCCCCTTTATTTTAGTCGTTCTTAAGAGCCCACACTACTGACTGAAAAATACCCGGATGATAATGCTAAATCTATGGAGGAGTTCTTTTCATATATCTCGCTCAAATTTTAATATTTTGACGTGATTTTTGTGCATGGGATAGCTGAAGTTGATCCACAACCGGCCTAGTTTTTATTTTTTGATTTAAGTTTCAGATTTTTTTTCAATTTTAACTTTCCCAACCGGTTATGAACCTTATACTATTTTATTAGGATGAGCGAAGCGAATCCTCTACTAGGCCACTCAAATGACATTTTGTCGTACACTTTACAAAAAAACTATACAGTATTTTGACTTGAAATTAAACGCAAATATAAATTATGATCTGCAGATTTGCAGAATATTATTTTTTTACAGAAATATTTTTCAAAAAATTATTACTTTAATTAATTTATTTTGCATGTTTTTCCATTACGAACGCATTTTTTCAAATAAAAAGTGAAACACGTACCTTTTCAGAAAAAAAAAAAAAAAAACTTAAATCATGGGGTCAGTAATTATAGCTAGAATCCTCATTAAAAAAATAAATAAATAAAATGTATTTTCATTATTCTGACAAAATATTTCAAAAACTGCTTTCAGATTTTCAAACTATGCTCATTTTTTTAACTAAGTATAGTTTCATGATTTCTTTTATAAAATTTATAAAATACTTTTTTTTAGAAAAATTATAGCATATTTTTAATGAATTAAAATTTATAAAAATTCTCTTATTAACATTTAATTATAAAAGTATTTTTCTGTGTTAAAAATTCAAATACACAATTTATTCTTATTTTGTGAAATCATTTAAGCAGACGATATTTATGATTTTTAAAAGAATTACATTATGTTTTTGAGAAGTGGCAATAAAAGAATTGTAAACAAATAAAATTAATTAATATTTTGTATAAATCGAAAATATTTTTATTTATACCAGTCTTATATCATAAATAAACAATCTGAGGAAATTCTTAGTAATTTGGTTGAAATACATTTTAAAATTAAAATGCGCCGAAACATAAAATTACATTTTTGCTTAATAAAGATGCAAAAGTAATTTTAAAAATATATTATTACTTTCAAATATTTATCTTATAGCATAATACTTCGCGAATCCAAACAAAGCATGGCTTTTGCTAGTTATAAAAATAATATAACCAAAATCAAAAAAGTAAAAATTAGTCCGGTTGTGGATCGTCCACAGCTATCCTATAAAAAAATCATGCAAAATATTAAAATTTGAGCGAAATATTTGAAAAGAACGCCCTCATAAACTTTACATTATCATCCGGGCCTTTTTCACTCAGTAGTGTGGGCTCTTAAGGATTCTCATCAGTTTCTCGACGGTTCTCTTCTATCATGATCTTTTATTCCGAATGCCTCACAGTCAGAGATTTGATGTTTTAACCGGATACCTTAAATTCACGGTATACTCAAGTCACCAAATTCCGAATTGCGTAGCTACATCGGAGATGTAATGTTCCATCTCTCCTGCGCCGACTATAATGCCAGGTTCAAATTCACTTAAATCATGATAATCTGCACTGTAATGGCAGGCATTGATCTGACAGCTTCGTCAGATACCTGTTGCCTTATATTGGATTTGCTGACCGCATTGCGCTACTCTAATTGGTTGCATACTCCGTAATATGCATACGCACACAGGTAACAGTTCTTCTGGCTCTTAAATGTGCATCACAATTGTCTTAAAAATATATTTTCTTTTCTACAAGAAATGTAAAAAGCGATATTAAAAGAGATTTTTTTTCTGGTGGTATATAGAATTTTTACTTTCTTCTATCTTCGATGGAAGAGAGTATTGTAATCGAAATTTTTTTTCGACTTCCGGTTTTCGACGGATTTACACGTTTTAGGGGTCAGAGATTCCAAAAAACATGTTTTTAGAAATTGTCTGTCTGTCCGTGTATCTGTATGTGTGTGTGTGTGTGTCCGTATGTCGCCATTCTACCATCAAAAAATGTATGAAGATATGCATAGAATTGAACCAAATTTTTTGTGAATGTTTTTGGCTGTGGCAAGCAGGTTCTCCTTCAATCTTGAAACATTCCGCCAGCAGAGGACGCTGTAATACCAATTTTTGTGCGATTTTCAATATTGTACCGACTAAAAGTGTATGAAGTTATGCATCAAATTTAACCAATTTTTTTGTGTATTTGTATGGCTGTAACTAGTTTGTCCTCCCTGAATTTGAAAAAAAAATCCGCCGGTAGGGAGCGCTGCGATAGCGATTTTTGAGCCATTTTTAATATTTTACCATAGAAAAGTGTATGAAGTTATGCATAGACTTGAACGAAATTTTTTGTATAAGGATTTTACTATGGTCAGCAGACCCTCCCTGTATTTGAAAAAAATACACCGGAAGGAGGCGCTGTAATCGCGATGTCTGTGCCATTTTTATTATTTTACCATTAAAAAGTGTTTGATGTTATGCACTGAACTAAACTAAATTTTTCGTGTATGACTTTTTTGGAGTATGGCGAGTAGATCCTTCCTGAATTTGAAAAAAATCTGACTATCGTACTACTTCTTCATTGGCTTGTGCAGATATAGAAACTTGTTTTTATTCCGATTATTTGACAGAAGCAGAAATTTTAGATGCAAATCAGTTAGTATAGTATTGAATTAATAATGTATAACTAAATTTTGAAATATTAAAATGTACTTATGAGTTAGAAGAAAGTTTTGAGATTGGCACATCCAACTAGTTTATGCAAATCTTCGAAGCACACAGTCGAAAATATAAAGCAAAAAATTTGCAGCAAGCTATCCAGCAATTCAATTGTTTACTCGAAAACCATCAATTCAACTGTTTTACTGGACAGTGATTATGCTACCACATATTTATTTGTCAGACTAATATAAAGTTCGGGTTAAGATACTGTTAAATACATAAAATCGGTTCATTTAACGGCATTTTAAAGGAAACTTTTACAGTGTTGGTATAGACAAGTCTTTAATAGCTTAGGGATGCAAAGGATTTTTTTTTATTATTATTATTGATTACTTTTAAAAGATTAAAGGTAGAACTGGTAAGTTGTAAGCAAGTTTACTGCAACATTTGCGGGACGAGGTAAAGAAAAAGCGAAATCATTTGGCGAAAACAAATTCTTGTCTCTCCATGACAATGATCCAGCAAATCGGCCAATCATCGCAATGGGAAAAATCTTAAAAGTAATATTCGAATTGCCTTGAATATCTACCTTATTCGCCAGATTTTACATCCATTGACTACCACTTATTCCCTAGCCTCAAAAAATTCCTTGGTAGACGAAGATTTCAGAGCAACGGTCAGGATTTATGAGGGTTTATTGATGCCTTAAACAACTGTTTTGAATAGCTCGACGAATCGCGATTTTGAACTGATTAAATTAAATTAGAAGACCAGGATGATGAATTTATTTGTCAGTCTGAAGATTATGTTAAGAAATAAATACAAAAAAGTTTTTTAAAAAAATGTTGTTTTACATGTCAGGCCGGAACTTCGTATATAACTGACATTTATCTCTTTCGAACATTTCTGGTTCGAATACTTTTATTTTAAATTCTTAAATTACGTTGAGGGAATTATAAACTATCGTATTTTATTTTGTTAAAATCTGTTTAACTTTCAAGAAACATAGAGAATTTAAAACCATTTCTAAAGAATTCAGATAAACAGACAATTACAACAGCGTGAAAATTCTGAAAATACTCTGTCGTACTCAAAGACAAAATCATTCATTACTTTTGCCAGCGGATTCCTGCACATTGATCCTTTCTATCCCCCTTCCAGACTGACAGAATGGGATCGACCTGTCTCCATAGTAACCTGTCGGATCTAACTTTTTTACTTTTAGCCCGGACGTTGCAAATGGATGCAACGGCGAATAGCTATTATAGAAATGCAGTTTGAATGTGTTTGTTTCATTGCAGAAATATTTCCACTGAAAATTCTATTTGCGCCAATATCTTTCATGTTTTATTTTTATTTTTTCTCGACGTGAACAAATATATTTTCACACCATTTGTCACTATGGGAATTAACGGTAAAGTACACAACAAATATATATTCCAAGTGATATCAAGTGTGATAAAAGTATAAAATATTAGCCTAAACACCAGGGATGTTTCAGCGATAAAAGAGAGTTGATACTTGAAAATATATTTTCATTCTTATCAAGGTTTTAAGTTTTCAAGTACCAGGAAAAATGTTCTGCCAAATTGAATTCGTATAGAACCTGGAAGAGGGATTTTAAAAACACTTATACATTTATTATGATGAAACTTTATAATCTTCTTTAAAAAATTCATACATTTTGACATAATAAAAGAGTTGAATATTTGAACACTGAGATCAATTTTTCCTTAACATAACTTCTTATATTAAAAAATATTAAGGTATCCCCACAAAATTGAAGCATCATTTTCGATAAAATTATAGATTTTCCATTTTTGCAATAATATTAAAAACGAATATTTTAGCTGTTTTATTATACTTACATTGTGTCTGTATCTTAATTAGAACAGTAGTTTAAGGCTTTTACAGCTTTTAGATTATGTATGTTTAAAAAATATTTTTAACTTTTTCTCCAAAATAAGTTTTTCAAATTCTTACTATACGCAAAACATGCTACAGGGCCATTGCATGAAAAAAGGTAAATTGATAGTCATTTTAAAAAGTTTGTGTAAATAAATATGTTTGGTATTTACTGAATGGCAACATGTCAAATTTTATGTTTTGAGTAAGAATTTAAAGTTTGTCTTTTGTGGATTGGCAACACAATAGTTTAAAGATGGCGTGCATGTGCAAGCAAGTATGTTGAGTTTTATAATGAATTTTGAGTGGGTTTTTTTAATAAAGAAAATCCAATGAAACTTTTGAAATCAACATTTTAGGTAAGTCTAATATTCAGTCTTTTTATTTCACTAAACTTAAAAATCTTGGATAATTTCAAATAATTATTACAGCACGCACAAAAAGCTTTGGTTCTGTGTCCCACACGTGACACAAAAGATGAATTTTTCAAATTAGGAGAAAAAAGGAACTCATTTATTTTGTTTAATTGACATTTCTAAAGCAGTTTAGTGTAGTACACTTATCCTATGCTAGTTAAAAATTTGAGCCAAATTTTTATTTGGAGAAAAATATAAAAACAAAATTGTCCTGCACGTGACATCTTATGAGCAAGACGATTATTTTTGTTTTCTGAATGCTAAATAGAGATTTAATATAGCATAGGTTTAACAGTTTAATGATTATTTTGTCCTAAGAACATATTCTATGTAACTAAAACGAAATTAAGATTTTTTTTAGACTTTTTTATGATAGTTCCATTTTTTATGTGATGCTAATATTTTTTATTTCTATTTTTTTATAAATTTATTTTAATAAAATTTGAACACTTTGATGATTATTTTTATTATATGAACATATTGTTTTCTAGTAAGAATTGATCTACTTAATTTACAGGGGATTTTTTTCTATATAATAAGAAGAGTCATGTGTTTAAGAACTTCTTATTATTCTGCAGAAAATAACTAATAAAACTGTTTATTTATATTCTGTTTTTCTAAGTTAAAATAGAATTAAAGTTCAATGTTTCTATGAAATTAAGTAAATTTAGAAAAAAAGCATTTATAATTGATAAAGTTTGTTATTTATTTAGCAGAAATCGAAAGATCTAAGTCTACTAGTGCTAGAAGAATGAAAAAGATAAGGGAGAAAATGGTGCTATGAATCCTCCAGGAACAATTATATTAAACATCTCTTCAGAAACAGCAACTTCTTTTAAGATGGGTGAATGGGTAGTTGTAAAATATGATGGCATTAATTATCCTGGTGAAATTATTACAAGCACCAATCATGATAGTATTGAAGTGTCTGTCATGATAAAGAGTGGTAAATTCTACAAGCGGCCACAGTACCCAGATAAAATTCTATATTCATTTAAAGATGTGGTAAGAAAAATATCAACTCCCACTGTAGCTAAAAATAGAGGTTGTTTCAAATTTATGGAAAACTTTTGAGTTTCTGTTTATATATTTACTTTATTTTATGTTTAAAAATGTCAATTTGAACATTTATTTTGTACAAAAAAAAAGTTAAAATAAAAATTTTTGTATTGTAAAAGGTATAATATGTATTTTCTTTTTTGTTTTCCTTTATTTTCTGATTTTTGAAAAGGTTATTTGAATGATATTTGCAAATGTCCCACACGTGACAACAGTGTCCCGCACGTGACGCTATACGTTATATTTTTTTTTAGCAGTTTAAAATTTTTTTTTCAAAAAATGATGTTTATTTCATGAACATTAGACCTTTAGCTTCTAATATATATTTTCCCTTTTGAAATTGCAAAACTAGTAGAGCAGAAATGTTAGCTGAATCATAGAGCAAATTACAAGTGGTTGACTTCAGATGTCCTGCACGTGACGCATGCAAATTAATTAATAACTAAATCATAAAACCATTTAGGAAAAATCTGTCCCTGCCTGAGATATTGTTATACCAAATGTAAGCTTACAAAAATGTGTTTATTCCTGTTTCTGAAGAATTTTAAGCCCTATAACACAATTTTGGTGGAGTTATGGTGTCTGATTGTCCCGCACGTGACAGTGGAATGGCCCTACAGCGAAATGTTATGCATGAAATGAAAAATTTCGATAGTTCTTTTACAGGTATTTTTGAGGAACTGGACTAGATTGTTGATAATATATTCGTTAGCTTTACATTGACCAAGTATAAGCGACAAAGTTGTAATGAATTTTACAAGTTTTTCATTACATCAGTACTTAGATTTTCACAGAATCTCTGAAATAGGTGGTATTATTTCTTTATTCTAAAATGAGGTTATTAACGCTGTCACCACTGCTGATGAAATGATGCTTTTAAATGAAATTAATGAAATAAAAAAATAATGCCACGGGAAGATTGTTTGGCGAATTATCACCAGAAATTTGTCGGAACTGGGCCCTCCGTGGCCGAGTAGTTAAGGCACCACGTCACTAATCGCTTGCTAGGAGATTGTGGGTTCGATTTCTTCTGGTTCCATTATACACACTCTTTTTGTGCAGCTCCCGGTTTTATTTCTCTAGAGATGTTAAATTTCCTTGTGATTTCTCGTCCCTGTATATTAACGATGAGTTATCAGCAGGTTTTCATATGAAGCACACAAGTCAGAAATATGTTGTTCAATAAAATAAATAAAATTTGTTAGAAATATACTTAGAACATTGACCGTCTTTTGACAAGGTTTTAATAAATTGCCTTGATATATTTTCGTTATTTTTTGTTGACATATTTTTGCATATTTTCGTTATTTAACTTTGAAATTAACAATTTTCGAAAACTCATGATGTGATGATAAAAAATGAAGGTCTTTTTTTTAATTTAGAGTTAAAATATGCATTAAAATCTATTTCCGAAAGTTAAAAAAGCACAACCATCTTATATACTGTGTAGCATAAGATTTTCACTATTTCTAGATTTTTTTTATCTTTAAAATGAACGATTTGCGATAATTCCTGACGTGGTGGTAAAAAGTTGAGATCATTTTCGGATTCAGAGTTAAAATATCTATATATATACATATTACGCTAACGTATGTGGCATAAAAACTACGATTATTTGTTAATTGTTCAATGGCAACATCTGAATAAAATGCAAATCATCGGTTATTGTGTAAAAGTAATTTAGAAGGATTTAGACAAAGGTAAATCTGATTTACTTGCATTTTAGGTAGATTTCGTATGAAATACTACCTACTGCAATCGCACCAGTTTATATCTATCTATCTATCTATCTATCTATCTATCTATCTATATATATATATATATATATCACTCTTTTATGGACACGATAACTTCTTTAATTCTTCACCAATCTCCACCAAACTGGTACATAAAATCAAAGGGGATAAAATCTCGGCTAAGTTCGTTAATGGGCGAAATCGGACCAAGGGGGTCGGAATAGGGGGCGTTTTTGTTCGGAATAGGGGGTGAAAAAACGCCATAACTTTTTTATTAAAGTAGATATCGAATCGGTTTAAAGTTTATATTACTTCTTAAAAATGGGCCAAAAATTTATGCATGATAGATTTTTGATAAATTTAGAAGTGGGCTCAAGGGGCGAAAAAAACAGGGGTTTTGAGAGAAAAAAGTTCATAACTTCGTCAATTTTCAAGATATCAAGTCCAACTAAATTTTTTGTAAATGTTCTTAAAATTATCTAAAGCTTTTGTAGCTACAAGTTTTTGATAGGATCAACTTTTACCCATGAAAAAAATTAAAAACGAAAAGAAAAAGGGCGGTGAAAAAAAAGAAAAATCCATAACTCCGTCAATTTTTACGATATCAAATCCGATTAAATTTATTTCACATCTTCTCAAAAATATCTACAACTTTTATATTGACAAGTTTTTTATAAGACGAATTCGTATAGCAAAAAGAAATTAAACAAAAATAGGAATTGGAGAAAAAACCTGAAATCCAAACTGCTTATATTCTGACTCATTTTTAAATTCATTTTTTATTTTAAACGCATCCAAATGGTAGATCCTCTTATTTAGAAACTATATAAAGTGTCGCACTGGTCAATTTTCTGATAAAGACAGAATATATTTCAAAAAAGGCTACGAAAAAGGGTATTTTGAACAGAATTTTCCGAAATCATCGGGACTGAAAATTTAAGTTCAAATAAGAAATTGCGTTTTTTTCTGACTCGTTTTTAAATCCATTTTTGTTCTCAAACGCATCCAATTTACAGATCCTCTTATTTAGGAACTATATAACGTGATGCGTTGGTCAGTTTTTTGATAAGGACGGAATATATTTGAAAAATGGCTACCAAAAAGGGTATTTTGAACAGAATTTTCCGAAATCATCGTGATTGAAAATTTAAGGAAGTTTTCACATAGCAAATTGCGCTTTTTATGACTCGTTTTAAAATCCATTTTCGCTCTCAAACGCATCCAATTTACAGATCCTCTTATTTAGGAACTATATACTGTGACTGTGACGCATTGGCCAGTTTTTTGATAAAGATAGAATATATTTTAAAAAATGCTGTCAAAGTGAGTATTTCGCACAAAATTTTTCGAAGCAATCATGATTAAAGAATTAAGGATGTATTCAAACAACAAATCGGTTATTTTATGACTCATTTTTAAATTCAATTTTTTTCTCAAATGCATTCAAGTGACTGTTTTTTGTTATTTAGGAGCTGTATAATGTGCTGTTTTGGTCGATTTTTTTAATAAATTCAGAATCTATTTCAAAATATGTTGTCAAAATGGGCGTTTGAGCTGAATTTTTCTTAAGATGGTTCTGATAAAACCAGTTTTTGCAGAAAAATGAAATTAAAAATTTTTCATAAACGGCCAAATGAAGTTATTAAACTGGGTTTATCTCGAATCGTATATATATATATATATATATATATATATATATTTTTTTTTTTTTTTTGAAATGAGCACTCTTCGAAATCTACCTCCGCCTATAGGCCCAGCCGACAGGGATTTTTCTCTTTCGCTGCAATTATGGAGTTTTAAAATATTATTATTTTTAGTTTTCTGTTACTTAATATATATGAGGACCTCAGAAGCCAAGGGGTACAAGTGACATAATTTAGATTTCGAGTAAATTGAGTTCAAAGTTAAGCATCAATTGTAATTGAATGAATTGAGATGGGAATCTTTTGTTTATTTCTTAATGTTCTTTGAACTCTTATTTCAATAACTGTTTAAAAAAACAGCGGATTAAATTTTGTTTTAAATGTATAACTAAGCAATATTTATCAGCATTCGGCACTTGTACCATTTGGCTCGAGCAGTATTGAAAACTGCTTGGAAGCAAAGGGTACAAGTGCCGAATTAATACAAGAAATATAAAAAAATGTGCTTGTTAATTGCACTGAAATAGTGTTGTATATAAAGCTGAAAAAATTTGTTCCTACAACAATGTTCACAACACTTTGTCATCAAATCAACAACACATTGTAAACACCACACGATTTAGAACACTATAATACAACTCATGTAGAACTCTTTCAAAACACTTTATACATGGCGTCTTTAAAGTTACAAAATTGAAAAAATGAAATAAGAAACAATTTGTTCTTACAACAATGTTCACAACACTTTGTCACCAAATCAACAACACATTGTAAACACCACACGATTTAGAACACTATAATACAACTCATGTAGAACTCTTTCAAAACACTTTATACATGGCGTCTTTAAAGTTACAAAATTGAAAAAATGAAATAAGAAACAATTTGTTTTATAAAAAAAAAATTCAAGAGATTCGCACAACACATTCGCAATACATTCAAAATACAATCGAAAACGATTTTAGTTTGAAGCGTTAATTCAGTCAGTGTTGGAAAAGTTTTTCAAGAATTTGAAGTATATAACAAAATAAACTATTCTTTAATATTTGCTAATATCCCTCATTATAACTTATTCATTAACGTTAATTATCTGTTCAGGTTACACATAACCAAATATTTCTAAATATGTTAGTATAAGCACCGGGTGTCCCAAAAATGACTGATGGATTTTGAAATTCAATAACTTTCAAACGGTGACAGCTATTTAAAATATTTTTGCAGGAGGGTTATGTATATTATCAGGAGTTTTTTTTGCCGTAATTTTAATTTTAGTTCACATCTCAAACAATAGGTGGCGCTGATGGCGATTAAAGGCCAGGTAATTAATGCTGAGTGAAGCGTCGACCTGGCCTTCAATCGCCGTCAGCGCCACCTGTTATTTGAGATGCGAACTAAAATAAAAAATAATGGTAATATTTTTTATTTATTAGATAATAAATATTAAAATTAATAATAATAATAATATTAAATAATAAATATAGCTGACACCGCTATAGCTTATTGAATTTTAAAATCCATCAGTCATTTTTGGGACATCCGGTATGTATTTAATAGATAATTTTAATTTCTGCGCATAATCTTATAAAATATTGTCAAAAAAATCTGTATAATTAACTTCTTTCTAATATTTTATTTGTCATCATTAAAATCTAAAAATATTGCCCCTAAATTTGTTTTAATATAAATGCCAAAAACAAGATAATTTTGGTGCAATTTTCAAGTAGTGTAATACAATAAAGTATGAGATAAATTTATAAAAAGAAAAAGATAATCCTTTTTTTTCATTTATGAATATTACATAAATGTTTTTGAATTAATATATTGAAACAAAAATCATACATAATGGCTAATATAATCACATAGTTAAAACTAAGATAAAACTGATGTGCGTAAATGTAATTTTTTTTCTCAATGATGGTCCTATTATGACTGTTTAAGTCGATAAGAATAAGAAAATTTACATTAAAAAATTCAGTGAATTCATTAAAAGCAACAATATTTACTAATTTATTACACTGAGATTTAATAACAATTTTTACGTATAATCTAAGCAAAATATTAAGAAAAATGTTTACACTATTTAGTAAATTAACTTTAAAAATTCCAGATACGCTTTCTCTATATAACACTATCACACTTATTAATATGATAAAATAAATAAAGTCAGCTCTTTTCTAACTTAATTATATTCCTAACTATTTAAAACTAAACAACATAAAAATATCACCTCTAAAAATGTTTCGCTATAAATAAAACCGAAAGCAAAATAATTACTCAAACTTTCCATTAATTTCCCCAGAACATGTTTTCTAGATAAAACCGCGATAAGAATAAACGAATATTTATTTCTGCGCCTGAAAACCCATGTGTTTTACTGTTTTCTCTTTTGTAATATTCATAATTAATAATCTCTGCTACATGTCGGACTCCATTACATGATGTCAGTTGCTCTAATTTAATTTTAAGGCAGAAGATAACAACGCGTTTAATATTTAAACCAGAAACCTTTTAATTATGTTTTTTTGTCTTTGCTGAGATCATATATTTCACGTAATAGGGAAATACATATTTATATTTTATTTTTAATACGAATTATAATTTTATTTGCTTAGTTTTATCTATATGTTTAATTTAAAGTGTAGTTTGTAAGTTTTTATAATATTCTTGAAGTAAATTAATTTTAAACAGTTCTGATAAAAACGTTAATTAAAAAGGGTTAACGCCTACTTATTTAAGCTGGTGCCATGTTTTTTTTTTAATTTTTGAAAGAGTTATATAGAGTTATATTAAGTCTAGACAATTCCATGTTTGTTCTTTTAAAATTCTGCAATATTTAATTTAAGAAAATGCATTTTTATATATTTATAAAAGTGATTAGTTGTTAATCAAACAATATTTTCTGTTTTGAAAGTTAGCACAATCAAAGGTAACTACATAAACAAAATTGTAAAAGATATTTTTCCACGTGATTGTTGGATTTAATGATACATTTTCGAGTTATGCGAATTTTATACATAATGTTAAATAAAAACATGTCGGAAATTGTACGTCAACCGTTCCAAATGAGGTGTGTTCTTGCTATAATGAGCTTCATAAATATTCAGAACTTGGTGGAATAGCTGTTGCACTCTTATGCAAAAATGCATGAATATTTATAAAACATATAAATCTATCTATATATATATAATTAACCCTTTATCTACCGACGGTACTTATAAGTACCATTACAATTACTTAATATAAAATTCTTTTAATATGTCGATTCGTGGTAATACTGTTTAAAATGAGCTACAGATACATTCTCCTATTTTGTTCCAAAAGCATTATTGGTTATAAAAAACAAGAATATTTTTAAAAGGATGATTTCTTTCGCTTTTGTATCTATTCAGCTTTCTTGGCTCTGAGGGAGGGGGATGGGGATTTTTTAATTCGGAGATATTTCTATATTTATATTGTAAGAATGTCATATTTGTGCATTTGATAGTTCTACAAAATACTAAGAAAAAATAATTAAAATAAAAGATTTGAAAGGGGTTTTATATTTTTTATATTATGATAGTTTCAATTTCAGAACAGATTCGAAAGTTAAAGTCTTTTTTTAAATCTGAAATCAAAATTGAAAAAGTAAAAACTAGCCCGGTTGTAGATCGTCCTCAGATATCCTATGAAAAACTAGTCGTTGGGGGCCACCGTAATACTTACCCATCATGTATATATATATAAAAAAAAAAAAAAAAAACTATTCGTGAAAACTATTTATACAGTGCATTGCAATTCATAAACAAAATTTAAATATTGTTAATATACATAGAATGCTATATTAAAGAACTGCTGATTACCAATTTCGACAAATTATATAAAACGCCAAACTACTCAAGTAGTACCGAACTGCCTAAAAGAAACATCCTTATAACTCCAAAACTAATAATTCTATTAACTAACAATTAACTGCGTCGGATTAAGCGTCTCATTTCGAATTAAAATATACCTCTGAATTGAAATTTGAATGAAATACACAGGGTCATGAAAAATTGAAGAATGTGGAAAAGAGGATTACAAATATCTCGGCAACTAATAATCCGATTGACTTCGTTCTACATGCAAAATGTGTATTATTTTATTGCCTTTTATTTCCATGCCTTAGAACAAAAAAATTCGAATTTTTTTATATACCTTTCATCAGAACGAATTATTCGAGAGTCCGAAAAAAATAGTTCCGGATAATCGAGTTTGCTGATATTAAATAGGCTTCGTTCCATTCTTACATACTAACTATAAACAAAATTTGAAGTCTCTATCTCAGTTTGTTCGGGAGATAGAGCGTTTACAGACAGACAGACTGACAGACAGACATACAGACTGACATTCAGACAGACGGACGGCAAATTTTTTTTTCTAAAAATATGTTTTTCGGAATCTCCAGTATCTAAAACATGTAAATCCGTCAAAAAAATTTTCCGATTTTCAAAACGATTGCAAGACTTACCCTATATTACGTATGATGGTTAAGTAAAAATCATGTAAAAATTTTAAAATTTGAGTGAGATATTTGAAAAGAACGCCCACACAGACTTAACATTATCATCCGGGTCTTTTTCAATCAATAGTGTGGGCTCTTAAGAACAACGAAAATAAAAGAGGGCATCCAAATGAGCCCCATAGGAAATGTAAAAGGAAACGTGCGAGACAGAGCATGAATGGTTCAAAGATAATGCTAAAAATGATTCAAAGATAACAGCTACAAATGCAAGAAAATTGTAAAGATTTTAACTATGCAATATTGTACAGTTTTAGCTGAAAAATACATAAAATTAGGTATTTATTATTCATTTTAAATTACATTACTACCAATTGATGCTCATTAATTTTGATACATTCTTTACTCAATAAATACTCTTTTCACATGAATAATATATTTATTTTTGCAACTATTTCTAGAAACGTGTAGCATCGCTCATAACTATATTATTTCAAGAGCCGACCGCACAAAAACCTTAAGTCATCAAGCGCACCAAAAACTCCGTTATTTTATGGAAGAGTAGTAATAGAGGAATCTAATGATCCATGTCTGCCGAAGCGAAGTGGTCCATAAGCCAAGAGTTGATACCACTAGTGGTTTTGACTCGTGGGATTAGCATTGTTTTTTTTTTTTTTTTTTTTTTTTGCAACCAGTTTTTCATGTATTCATACTTTTGATTGTACGCAAACACAATGCTAAGCTTACGAGTGAGCCATTAGTGGTACTAATTTTTGGTTAATGCACCACTTCACTTCCGACAGATATAGACCATTAGATTCTTCTATTACTACTCTTCCATAAAAGAAAGAATTTTTTCTTGTGCTCGATGACTTAGGGTTTTGTGCGGTCGGCTCTTGGACTATATCTGGTTATAGATTAAGGTTGCAACTGTGTTACTTCTTAATAGAGAGCAGACGATAAAACATATTGCCAAAAAGCATGGTATAACAATGGCCAAACGATGTTTAAAAAAAATTGTGAAATACGGCAACCTATTATTCATTCTATATCACATTACTGCAACTACATTTAGAGCAATTTTGAGCAGTTCAGCATTCTCCAATTTAGAGCAGTTATTTATGGTATTATAAGGCATAAAAATTTAAAAACTAAAAAGTGTGTATATATTTTAACCACTCTGATGTGTAAATAATAACTGACGTCAAGTCTTTTTATTTCCGACTACTTGTAATTTAACATGCTGCTAAATATATGAGATGGTATTTCTTACTAAAGACTTTCAAACATTTTCAATGGAGCACCATGAAATAGAAAAGTCACAGCAACTAACTATACGTGGTTCAGTGTTGCAGATTGTCGAAAGTCAATTTCCCCAAAACTTCTAAAATTTTCCCCAAATCAGCGTTTTTTTGCGATAAAGTCCCCAACGCAGTTTCTACTCAAAATAGTAAATTTTCAAGTTTCGATTTTCCACTGCCAAATTTTTTTAAGATAACTTAAAAACAATTTTCCCCCCAAAATCAAGCATTTTTTGGAAAAATTCCCCATTTACAAAAAAATAAACATTTAATCTTGGAACAATGTTCGGTTGTAGCAATGTGGTTGTTGTATACAATTGCATGTCTTGCAAATTTATTTTATTTTATGATTTCATACTAATAAAAGAACTGTGTGTATGTATTTGTGTGTCTATCCAAGATAACTAGGAATATCTGTTGAACTTAGTGATCTGTAAATTTCAGTGGGGATAGTCCAGATACTTCGTCATGTCCCTGTACGTGTAATGTATAAATGAGCTCGACCACGAGAATGATTGATATCGCTGACTTCTGTTTTCGTATTATCATTTTCCAAATAAAAATAAGAGTTCGAGATTGATTCAGTGTTGCTGGATGACTGAATGTAAATTTAACATGAAATCGATAAAAAAATTCCCCAAGTTTTTCCCCAAAAATGCTAATAGTCCCTAAACATTTCCCCACGAACTACTTGTCTCCAAAAAAATCCCCTGGAGGTTAAAAGTTCCCCAAAATGGGGACAAAATCCCCAATCTGGCAACACTGACATGGTTATAGATTCATGTTGCAACTGTGTTGCTTCCTAATAGAACGCAGACGATAAAACATATTGCCAAAACGCATAGCATAACAATGGCCAAACAATGTTTTTTTTTTCCTTTTTTTTTAGCCATGGTGAAATACAGCACTATTATTAATTCTAAATTGCATTACTGCCACTCCATTTATTAAATGAAATTTAGAGCGAGATTTTTATAGTACTACACGGCATAAAAGCTTAAAAACTGAAAAGCGTGTATTTATTTTAAGCACTCTGATTTCTAAATAATAATTGCAGTTAAGAGTTTTTATTTCCGACGACTTGTAATTTAACATGCTGTTAAATATATGAGATAGTCTTTTTTACTAAACACTTTCAAACTTTTCATTAGAGCAGCGTGAAATAGAAAAGAAAAGTCACAGCAACTAACTACTATATCTGATTATAGATTCATGTTGCAACTGTGTTACTTCCTAATAGAACGCAGACGATAAAACAATATTGCCAAAACGCATAGCATAATAATGGCCAAACAATATTTTTTTTCTTTTTTTTAAATTACAGCACTATTATTCATTCTAAATCACATTAGTGCAACTCCACTTATTAAATGAAATTTAGAGCAGTTTTTTCATAGTATTACAACGCATAAAAGCTTAAAAACTAAAAATTGTATATCTATTTTAAGCACTCTGATTTATAAATAATAACTGCCATTAAGTCTTTTTATTTCCGACGATTTGTAATTTAACATGCTGCTAAATATATGAGATGGTCTTTCTTACTAAAGACTTTCAAACTTTTCATTTTATAACACCATGAAACAGAAAAGAAAAGTCACAGCAAGCTTTTCCCAGAATTTTATATATACGCTATATTACATCTTTCAAGTAGCTTTCAAGTGGTGTATTCAAGCCATTATTCTTCTGCGAATCGATTGGCTTCTGAGTGAAAACATTCTAAGCGGCAGCAGTTTGCTCGATTTACTAAAAAGACTTTCATGGAATTTCTCGGTCCATTTCCAGAATCTAAGTTTATCCGCAGTATTTTCCCTTTTATACTTTTTGTTTGACACCTTGAAATGAATATTTTTTTTTCGTTTTTGAAAGCGGAAATATATATTTCGTGTTTTTCTCGCCTTTTTTTAACATCTTTTATTTAACTTATAACCCTTTGTGACTCATAATTTCAATTTGAAAAATATTTAGTCGGATGTTAGAATGTATCATCTTAAGCATTCAATAAAAAAATAGAATATAAAATTAAAAACAAATAAAAAATGCTCAGTTAAACTGATGGCATTGAGCTCACAGGCTATTAATAATAATTGTATGTTATACTCTTATTTCAAAGGATAATACCCCTCCAAAAATAAATTAAGAAGGGGAATGAGCTCTCCCATTTCCCCCTCTTTATATTTAATCAATAAATCGCCAAATCTGATAAGAGAAGTGACTTATCAAAATAAATCCGTATATAAAATTTGAAGCAAATCGGATTATTCTGTATAAAACCCATTTATTTAAATAATGGAGGCATAGATTAGGCCCCCGGCCCACGTACCCCCTTTATACCTAACCAATAAATTCCCAAATCAAATCATTTAAACGTCTTATCAGAATAAACCGGTATACAAAATTTTAAGCAAATCGGATAATTCAGCATGAAAACCCATTTATTTAAATAAAGGAGGGGTAGATTAGGCTCCCTCCTTTATACCTATTCATCTAATCAGGAAAGCGCCTTATCAGAATAAACCGGCATACGGAGCTCGAAGAAATACCAGATAATTCTTTGTAAAAACCCATTAATTCAATTAACGGGGATTAGTCGCTAGATCCTCTTTTTTGCACTTAACCAGTGAATTCACAAAACAAATTAGGGAAACACCTTATTGGAATAAACATATACCAAATTTAAAGGAAATTGGATAATTCCATCAAGTATTCCATCGTATTACCTAGATACATAAGTACGCACATGCAGAGTATGCAGGCATAGCTTTCCGAATCTGATAGCCTGTGAGTTAAAAATTATTCATTGAAAGGTACTTTTTTCATATCTGTAATAAAAAGAAAATTACATACTTTTAATAAATATTGTTCATTTTCTAATTCAAAATTGTAAAAAATATATAAATATATCTTTGTAAAAAAAAGTATTTTTGGACGTCTCCAGCTTTTTAATTTTACAAACATGCGAGGTTCGTTTTAGCAATAACCATTTGAAATTGCTCAAATTATAAATAGAAATTTGACATAAAAAAAGAACTCAGTATCACCGTCTGTTGAGCATTCTTTGAACAGTTTATATTAACTTTTGAGGTAGGAGATATTCGAAGTAAATTAAATAGTTTTTTAAAACCCACTGTATAAATAAAAAGTTAGCTATACTTTTAGCTATATTTCATGTATGCACCACGAAGATTCATAAGATTAATTAGTTTTTAATATTTAAAGATGGAGTTTGGTAACAGGTTTTTAGTCTTATTCATGATATACTAGAATTACAAAAAATATGCGAAGAAGGGTTTTTTTCAGGAATTTATTCTGTAATAGCCACCAGATTTTCAAAAGAAAAAAATCTTTAAAATTTAAATATTTTTTATCGTTGTATTAAGAGTATAATTATTGTATTAAGTTGTATTAAGAATAAGTAACAGTGTGCAAAAACAAAAAGTGTTGATTAAATATTGTATAATACCTAGGCATTTGGTGTGTTAAGTTACAACCGTATAACCGCAAAATTAGCAGAAAATAGACCATAAATTGTTGCTTATATGATATAATACTGGAAATTGGAGGTTTATTTTGGCTAATTTGTAACCGTATAATAAACAGTAGTATACCGTTTTAAAAATGAATTTAACCATATTACGTATTACTGCTTAACGCTATATTGCAGTTTATTTTACACTTTATAATCTTAAAATTTACGCTCATAAACTCGCACCTCAGCTGCCAGTATAAAATCGTAAACTCAGTATTTCTTTTTCTTTTTTTCTTTTTTTTTCTTTTCTTTCTTTTTTTTTTTTTTTTTTTTACATTGTAAGTTTAATTCTGTGTTCGCATATTTACGAGGGCTAAAAATCCGAGGCATTTTGAAATTTTAAGGAATATATTTTTCCTATTTATCTTTTGACATTCCCCAAAAATTATATACTAAAATTAGCTTTATTTCAAACTTTTGCTCCAATGAACATTTTCAGTTTTAAGAATATTCAAACTGCTTGGGTTTCCACACGACTGCATTTTCCTCCCAAATTGAAATAAACTAATCTTCAAACATTTCTTATTTCTATATAGTCAAAGGTATTATGTGTTCCGTAAAATATTTTTCCGCATCTTTTTTATGAGATATTTTAAACCTTTCAGTTTTATATCTCTTCAATGAAAGCTTAATCCGGTCGTATGGAAGTGTAATTTCGAAACTTTCAAATTTTCAGGAAAAAAAATAAATAAAATTGTGATTTAACAAATGACAACAACTATTTGGAAAATAATATTTTCCAAATTGAATCTGAATGGTTATGTAACGCAAACTGAACTGTGTTTTAAAGAAAGGTTGGGGGGGGGGAGGGGTCAAATTTCAACTTTTGAACACACTTCAGTTTACGCTACTTAACCACTCCCAACGATTCAGATTTTGAACTCAAAATTTAAGTCTAGGCTTTCAAAAGCATTTAATAAGATTAAAAAAAAAAAAAAAAAAAAAAAAAAGTTGTTCGTTACTCTAAAGTCTAAGCGCCCTCTATCAACATTTTTAAAACTTTATCTTTAAAATTTATTTTCAACAAAATACTGGCATAAAGAAAGTTTTAACGAAAACCGCAAATGAATCGAACAATTTTTCCATTTTTTAGATTCATTTGAAATTTTGGACCATAAAATTTAATGGCGCCTATCTCCTTCGGAAGACGTTTAGTATCTTTAGTTCCCTATTTAATATTGTTTGTCTTGATGTGCACTATCGCCCTTTAAAGTTTTGATCAAGAGCTTAGATTCACCCTGTATATTTTACACTTTTTATGGGCACGATGATTTCCATAATTCTGCACAAATCTCTTTCAAAATGATACATAAAATCAAGGGCCATCTCGGTCAAGTTTATTAATGGGCAAACTCGGATGAGGGGGATGGACATAGGTTAGAGTGTGTGAAAATAGAAAAATACGAATAATTTCTTTTTTATCATAGATATCAGATCAGATTAAAATTATTAATAATTTAAGAAAAAGGGACAAAAATTTATGTACGACAAATTTTTGATAAAATTAAAAATGAGATTAAGGGGAAAGAATAAAGAAAAGAGTTTTAAGGGGAAAAAATGATAACTTCGTCAATTCTCAGGATATAAAGTCCAATTAAATTTATTATAAATCTTCTTAATGTTATTTACCACTTTTACATTGACAAGTTTTTTATAGGACTGACTCATACTAAAAAAAAACTCATACGCAACTAAAAAGCGGGGTTGAAGAAGAAAAATCTAGAACTTCATCAATTCACAAAGTATTAAATCCGCTTAGATTTATTATAGATCTTCGTACTACAACTTATCTACAGTTTTTATACTCACAAGTTTTTGATAAGATCAATTCTTACAGCAAATATAAATTATAAATACATAGCGGTTGAAGAAAAAAATGTCAAGCACTCAAATCCATACTCCTTACTTTTTGACTTATTTTTAAATTCATTTTTTGTTCTCAAACGCATCCAGTTCGGCAGGTTCTCTATAAAATATACAATGTGCTGTACAGGTGGATTTTTTGATGAAGCAGAATATATTTCAAAAAATGCTCTCAAAGTGGGTATTTAGAACAGAATTTCTCAAATCGATAGTGAAGGGAACAAAAAATATGGCCCTACTGAAATAACAAGTTCTAATTAATTGAATGAAAAATAAAAACACCAGGTCGTTTATAAATCTCTTCAAAAACCACGTCAGCAGATTTCATATTTTTACTTTAAAAAAAAAGTCTAAAAATGTGTCACAAAATTTCGTGTTGTTAAACGTGGAAAAATATTTTTTGGAATAGCACCTTAACCCATTCAAGACTTTTACATGTATTTTATTCCGGAGACACCACTTTTTCTCCAACAGTTAATTTAGTCAATCAATCAAGAAAATATATCAATTAAATAAGGCATATTTTACTTTTTTTAGTGGTATGAAAAGCAAATACTTTAACTATCTTTTGATGATGCATATTTGCATTCATGGTCCCAAAAGGGCTAACGTGGTTGTGATAAAACCAACTTATGAAATTCGTCAAAAGCAGCCAGATAAAATTTTTAAACTGGGTTAATCTCAAATCTTGATGGATGATCTCATTGTTGGTGGAATTAGCACTTAAGGCCCCTGTCCTCACTCGAGGAAACGCTCGCGAGCTAATGCTATTCTTATGGGGAAGCTTTTTTCTAATAACTCTTTCGCATTTTGACATTTTTGAATAATTTTTTTCGCATTGGGTAACTGAGGTGCATGCCGACAGCGCACCTTATTTACTTTTTCAATTTTGGCTGCAGATATATTTTTTAAAGCACTGTTAGTTTCGAAAGCGGTTTTGAAAGTGAAACTAACTTTGTAAAAAATATCTGCAACCAAAATCAAAAAAGTAAAAAAGGTGCGCTGTCGGTATGCACCTCAGCTATCCAATGCGAAAAAAATGATTCAAAAATGTCAAAATGCGAAAGAGTTATTAGAAAAATGCTTCCCCATAGGAATAGCATTAGCTCGCGAGCGTTTCCTCGAGCGAGGACAGGGGCCTTAACTTCGAAATCTACCTCCGCCTTTAAGCCAAGCCGGCAGGTTTTTTTTTTCTTTTTTGTATTTACTAAGTATGAAATACGTAGCTAGAATCTTCTTCGGCACAGATGTCATATACGCACCACTTTTGCAGGTGCTTTTTTCTGTCACCAATTTGGCGTTGCATATCTGTGCCAAGGAGAAGATCCGTTTAATAAGTTTAAAACCATTAAGAATACATTTGTTAAAAATACAAGTTTATAACAATTGTTAGGAAAATAAAATGGGAAATGTTAAATATTTCAGTAAAATGTGCTGCTTAAATAATACAACTGCATGCATTCAACATGGCTATAAGCATTGCTATTTACGATTTATTGTGAAAATTAAATTTACTGCTTTATTACTTATTAAGTTCATTATTTATAATTGTTTATTTATTGTTTCCTTTTTTATTAAATTCATGTTTACTTAAAATTATTTTTTCTTTAATTCTTTAAATTATTTTTATTATATACTATACCAATAATTATTTATATCAAACTATCATTTATTTACTTTTATTATTTCCTTTCTAAAAATACTAGCATCTCTTTCTTTTTTCACGTTATTTTATTTCTATATTGCAATAAAAAATCGCGCCCTGCTATTGCATGTAATTTGTAACATATATTCAAACGCAAAATTTTCGCCAAATTGGCAGGAGAAAAAAACACGTGCAAATGTGGTGCGTATATGACATCTGTGCCTCTTCTTCATCATTAAATTAAGTATATATATGCATATAGTCAATTTTGTAATTTTTTTCAAATCTTAAAACAAGCTTCATATATTTTGAGTTTTTATACACTGCCTTTTCCGATTTATCACTTAAATTTCGTTAATTTTTTTTAAAATTTAACTTTATTTCAAATTTTTGCTCTAGTGAACATTTTTTTAAAATGCAAAGTGATTTTACTTCTGCATGAATGTATTTTTTTTGTCACAGACTAAAAAAATAAAATAAAACGGCTACAAACATTTCATATTTACACAGCCAAAGATATTATGAGTTCAGTAAAATATATTTCCGCATCCCGTTTTATGGGATACAGTAAAACCTCCGAAGAGCGGCCAACGATGGGACTGTGCAAAAGTGGCCGCTTGTTAGAGGTGACCGGTATATGGAGGTTTTGCTTCAACTGATTAGAAGAATAACAAAAACTATTTAATTCAATAAAATGCTTCAAAAAATGTATAATTCAAGCGAAATTTTTCTAATCAGCCGTTTGAATCTTTGAAATCATTAATACCAAGTTGTTTGTCAATTTTCAATGTTTTTTTTTTTTTTTTTTTTTTTTTTTTTTTTTTTTTTTTTGAAAAATGGGTTCTGAAATCGGTAAATTTTTAGATCTGCAATTTCTAAACTATTCTAATAGCGTTTCATTAATTACTTCATTCCCAGTTTTGCGACATTTGACATTGTTTTCTAGGCTTTCGCCTCTAAGATGTTTCTTAATGTGCATTTCTTTATTCTTTAAAATTTCATTTATTTACGTTCTTCCGCATCCATATTTTTCTGCTAATTTCCGTGCTCTAATGCCCAACTTACTATTATCAATAACCTTCAATTTTTCACTAAATGATATTTTTTTTTTTTTTTTTTTTTTTTAATTTTACTCATGTTCGATTTAGAAAACTAGAGACAAATGGCTGGCGAAGGCAGAAATAGTTACCGCTTTTTTTCTGTGTGTAGAGAGGGAGGAACCATATAAAAAAGATAGGGGGTGAGGGCATCAACATGACCGTATTAAAAAAAGATTTTTAAATTTGATGCGTTTTCACTGCCAATCTCAAAATTATTGCCAGTTGTGAAAAAATAAAATGTAAAGAATATCCAATTTAAGGGCGTGTGAAGAGAAAATGCGCCCGGGGCAAAGTGTCAATTTGGCGCCCCATATCCCCCAACTTTTTCTTGTAACAACCCAGAAATGATGCTGGTAGTATAAATTTCCGCGCCCGGACAGACCGCCCATTTCGCATGGCGCTGTCGACATTGTGCGTGTGAACTAGAAAATATAAACGAAGAAACAATGTTAACTCTGAAACTTTATTTTAAATTAGTGAAAGAAGTTTCTCACCTCAATTTAACGTACTTTAATTTGTTTATGTTACTTTCGCAATTGGCTTGCGTCACTGCGAGAATAAATACACGTATACACAGAGTTTCTTCAATACCACTCCACAGAATTGTGTGCTGGGGGAGAGGGGAGGAAAAAGGCGAGTACGAAATAAAAAGTGCTCCAAACTATAATTATAGCAGCAATGGAGAGAGGGGGGGGACGAAATAGGTGTCTAAAACAAAGGATTTTTTTAAATGTCGAAATTTGCAATGGTCTCGGCTTCTTTTGGTGGCCGTATCGGATGGATTTCCCTGGCCGTGGCCGGTTTTCAGAGGTGACGGTATTCGGAGGTTCGATCTAATATTATTTCAATACGATTCATTCCGTTCTATGAAAAAGTGGCCGGTTGTTAGAGGTGACCGCTCTTCAGAGGTGGCCGTTAATGGAGGTTTTACTGTATTTTGAAACTTTCAGCTTTACATTTCATCACTTCAATGGAAACTTAATCCAGTCGTATGGGAGGGTAATTCCGACGTTTTGAAATGTGTTAAAGGAAAAAATTATGAAGTTGTGACTTTTTTTCTATTTTCAAATATTATTTATCGTGGAGCCGAAAAATGCTAATTTTAAATTATTTTTTTTTAATCTCTCCAGGATCTATTTATGAAGTGAGAATACATGCAATGATTCAGCTTCCATGGAGTTACCTATAATTTGAAAAGAGATTGTCTGCAAATCAAGAAATTACAGCATAAAATAAATCGTATTCGAAAATAACCATTTTTAGATGCGTTCGTAATTATGTAAATACGTAGCACCTATTGTCGTCGTTCAATCGTCCGTCCATCTGTCCGCATATAACAACGCAAAAACTACCCAACTGAATCGTTTGTAATTTAAAAAATATAACCTTTTCATAAATTTGTCGAGTTATTTAAAATTTTATGAAAATTGGATGTATAGTTCAATTACAAGGCCACACAAAAGTATCCCGTTACATGGCGGCCAATGGGAAAAAATAGTTTTAAGTCCATTTTAATGATGTTACATTCTTCCGAACATAAAAAAATTTGATATGCATCTAAGAAGTATATACTAAAATATAGATTCTTTGCATTCTGTAGTGCAAAGAATATTTGTTATTCACTTACAGGGCCACACAAAAGTATTCCATTGCATAATGGTATAGGGAGAACTTGTTAGGTGTGCGTTTTGAAAATTTGTTATTCCCAGAACTTTTTAAGTAAAGGTAACGAGGATTACATATAAAAGTTTAGTAAAATTATCAAAATTTTAGTTAATTCTTTTGTAAAGTTACAGATGTTTCTAGTTTTGCTTACACGTTTTGTGGATTGGCATCATTTGCTTGTACAGTGTACATATAAAATTTTAGTAAGCATAACAGATTTGGGTAAAATTAGATTATTAAAATTATAGATTTTTTTTACAGTATTCGATATTACTCGATCGGTATTATTGGTGTTATTTCATGCCGGCCGATTATCTGCACTAGGGATATAGGCCCAAGGGAGGTGCCTCCGTGGAGGTCTTTTTAAGGGATCCTAACCCGTATTTATGCAAGGTTACCCAAGGTTAGAAGAAAACCACGGAATACTCCGAATGGTTTGGCCGACGGGCTCGATTGGGTTCAAACCCAGCACCTTCATTCAATCGACGAAAAAAAAAATCTGTAAAAATGCGGAATTTGTACAGGAAATCAACCGATTTTTTATGTAACATACAAGTAAAATGTTCCAATAAGGCATTTTATAAAGAATCTATTTCGATTTTCAAAGGAAAATATCTGCAATAAAAGCTTAAACTTTTCAAGCATTGCAAATTTATGTAGCGAAATGTATTTCGTATTCAGTGAAATATATTATTTCTTTTTTATGGGACATTTTGAGACGCATAGCTTTACATGCTATCACTTCTATGAAAGCCATAATCCTGTAAAATATAAGAATAATTCTAAATCCTTCAATTGTGTGTGGGAAAGTTTTATGGAGCTGGGAAGTTCAAGGAATTTTTGAATGAAATCTTTATGTATACACATGGAGACATTCAGTAGATAAACTGCAAATACTTTTTTAAATATTATAAATTTATGCATAATATAAGTTTATTTGAAAATAACGCAAATAAACATTTTGACATTTGACAAGTTTTTTTCTACCTTTAACCCAAAATCTCGCGAGTTCGAACAGTTCTAAATGTTTACTGTAATGCGAGATATACTGTAGCGTATATTGGGTTCTTTTGATCTTATGGTTAGACAACTTCAAACTCTTTTCTCTTAGAAAAGTACAAAATAATTTATTTACAGATCTTCAGAACAACAGAGTCTTCGAAACTCACAAATATTACAAGATATTCCAAAATAACTGTTTAAATCTATCGAACAAATACAAATATAGGTCGCAGAGACTCTTTATACAATGTCTCAACACTATATCACATTCAAAACAACGTAGATAAAACTCAATACATCAAGCAAACTTGCTTGGACAATCTCTAGTAGCTCACTCAATGACTGACTGGTAAATAATAACAACAGCTCGCATCGCTTCTCTTCTTATATAGGTTCGGAGCATGTGCTAGAAATTTCTAGAACCTACTCGAAAAAAATCCACGGAACAACAAACAATGTATCAGTATATCTAAGGGGGGTTACCAGAGAGGAAAGGGTTACCATCGCCAACAATCGCCAAGTTTGTCGCCAACTTGGCGATATATCGCCAAATTTGGCGACCAAAATTAGTCGCCAAAAGTGACGCCAACTTGGCGATATCTTCATTATTTCGCCAATCTGCCGTAGACATACACTGAAAATAATGGACAAGTTTGCCTGATAACAGAGACAATGTAACAAAAACTAATATAAGTAAAGGAATGGAGCTTAATAAGATTATTTACATTATTTTACAGTACAAACACTAACTATTTACAAAATTCGTAACACTACCCTCTCCTCAAAGACTGCACGTCCCGGGCAGTGCAATCCTTGAGTTAGAGGAGAACACTTAAAATAAATAAACAAATAAATAAATAAATAAATAATAACAATAATAATAAAATTTACATAAATAAGAACTAATTACTATTTACATATTTACAAAAAGTGACTTTCATGATCATGGTCTGAAATTCCAGTTTTGAATTTTTAATCACTTTCGCCAAAATAAGGGGCTAGCCGGTTATAATGTACGACCCTGGGTTTGGTGTGTGGCGATTTTCGTATGCGTACGACGACGTCATTCAGCCTGTTGACGACTGTGTAAGGACCGTCCCAGTTTCTTTGTAGTTTTGGCGACAGTCCCTTACGACGTATCGGATTCCACAACCAAACTTTGTCACCTTCGTTGAACTCATGTCCAGTTGCCTTTGTGTCGTACCGTGTCTTCATCTTTTCTGATGCCAGTCCAATTCGGTTCCTCGCTAGACGATGAATCTCCTCAATCCGCGCCTGGAGTTTATCGACATATTCCTCAGGCGATGAAGGAGCATCAGGAGGACGGCCAAACAAAAGATCAGCAGGCAGACGAAGATCACGACCAAAGAGCATTTGAGAAGGGGAGTAACTAGTGGCCTCATGAGTGGCACTCCTGTAGGCAAGCAGGAAGAGGCAATTTCTTGTCCCAGTCCTGTTGGTCTCTAGACACCAGGAGAGAGAGGCTATTTAGGATGGTACGATTGAAACGCTCCACCATGCCGTCCGATTGAGGATGTAGGGGTGTAGTTCGAGTTTTGTCCATGCCGAGTAGTCCACACATTTCCTTAAACACAGTCGAATCGAAGTTTCTTCCTTGATCGGAATGGATTTGAAGAGGAACTCCATATCTGGAAACCCAGTGTTGAACTAGTATGTCTGCTACTGTTACCGCCTCTTGATTAGGAATGGCGTAGGCTTCAGGCCACTTAGTGAAGTAGTCCATGACAACGAGGATGTACTTATTGCCATCAGATGTTCTAGGAAGAGGACCCAGGATGTCTAGTGCTATTCGTTCGAAAGGAGCTCCTACATTATAACGCTGCAGTCGCCCACGGGTGCGCCTCTTTGGACCTTTACGTGCTACACAGGTGTCACAAGTTCGACACCATTTCTCTACATCACTGCGAACATTATTCCAGTAGAAACGCTCTCGAACCTTTTGCAGGGTCTTCATTACACCAAAATGACCTCCTGTGGGACTACCATGCAGTTCTTGAAGGACTATAGAAATTCTCGACTTAGGGAGTAGTAGTTGCCATCTACATGTCTTTCCATCGTCAGACTCCCATTTTCGGTACAAGATGCCGTTCTTCAAATGTAAGGAATCCCAGAGAGCCCAATAACGTTTAGTCGTAGGATGGTAATGGGCCATGTCTTGCCAGCTGGGCTTCCTGTTGGACTCCTCTTTCAGCTCTAGAATGGGCTTAATTTCAGGATCAGCAAGTTGATCTTTACGCAGGCTCTCGTCACTCCAC
Source organism: Maratus speculifer (assembly GCA_964019185.1). Classification (NCBI taxonomy): domain Eukaryota; kingdom Metazoa; phylum Arthropoda; class Arachnida; order Araneae; family Salticidae; genus Maratus; species Maratus speculifer. The sequence continues at coordinate 99,254,292 of OZ025302.1, forward strand.
GGATCTTGCGATGATGTAGACCCAGTTGTAACTTGTCTTAATATAGGACCTTTGACATTAAATTTCTTCTCAGCCCGGTCGCAGTATCTACAATTCTCTGAGCAGGGTCTTCTTGAGAGAGCATCTGCATTTCCATGTGATGAGCCTTTTCGATGGCGTATCTCCATATCGTACTCTTGAAGCTTTTGTATCCACCTGGCTATCTGGCCTTCAGGGTTCTTAAAATTCAATAGCCAAGTTAGAGAAGCATGATCAGTTCGGATCAGGAACTTTCGACCGTAAAGATAGTGATGAAATTGGTCTATGGCTTTCACTGCAGCAAGAAGCTCTTTTCTTGTTACGCAGTAGTTTCGCTCAGCCTTTGACAAGCACTTGCTGAAATAGGCGATAACACGCTCCTGGCCGTCGATTTCCTGGGACAGTACAGCGCCAATGCTTTCGTTGCTTGCATCCGTATCAAGTATAAACTGTTTATCGATTTGAGGATACGACAGAATTGGAGTGGATGTCAAGGCCTCCTTAAGCTTTTCGAAAGCAGCGTCACATTCCTGTGTCCACATAAATTTTTGATTGGCTTCTGTTAATTTACGAAGTGGTCTTGCAATCATCGAGAAGCCTTTGACGAATTTTCTGTAATAGGTGCATAATCCTAGAAAACTTCGAAGCTGGTGAACATCTGCTGGACGACTCCAATTTTTCACGGCCGATATCTTCTCCGGATCAGTCCTAACTCCTTCCGCCGAAATGATGTGTCCAAGGTAGGCGACTTCATTGCGAAACAAACTGCACTTCGAAGGGCTTAACTTCAAATTAGCTTCCTTTAATTTTTGTAGCACCCGCCTGAGGTTGTTCAGATGTTCATCAAAAGATTTTCCTATGATTATGATATCATCTAAATAAACAAGACATGCTTCATACGACAGCCCCCGGAGAACCGTTTCCATAAGCCGTTCGAAAGTTGCAGGTGCGTTACATAGACCAAAAGGCATTACCTTGAATTGCCATAATCCTTGTCCCGTTGTGAAGGCAGTCTTCTCGCGGTCGTCGGGATGGATCTCTACCTGCCAGTAACCACTCTTCAGATCCAGAGTCGAGAACCAAGTGTTGCCCGCAAGTGTGTCGAGAGTGTCGTCGATCCTTGGTAGAGGGTAACTATCCTTTTTAGTGACGTCATTCAGTCGGCGGTAGTCTACACAAAATCTTGTTGAACCATCCTTCTTTCTTACTAATACAATGGGAGACGCCCATGGACTTGTCGATGGTTCGATGACGTCATTTTCTTCCATATCTTAAATTAAATTCTGCACCTCTTCTTGCTTGGCAAAAGGTAATCGTCTAGGGTGCTGTTTAATAGGAGAGTGATCTCCCGTGTCAATTCGGTGTTGTGCCATTTTAGTTCGTCCAAAGTCTTCAGATGTTTGGGAAAATAAACTTTGGAATTCTCTAATTAAACTTTCAGCAGCATCTCTCTGGTTTGGATCTAAGTCCGTATTTTGTAACAAATCCTTGACTAAATTATCTGAAGATTTCTGAGAGTGATAGGAATTTTGACTTACGCACGTCACAGGAGCACATGATGCTATCACCTCTCCTTTCTTGATAGTCCTCGTCTTATCACTGATGTTAGCAATTCTGACTGGAATGGTCTTTTTCGAGAGGTCTACTACAGAAGAAGCCACCAATACTCCTGCTTGTGTACTATTGTCTACTGGATAATCTATATGGCCAAATCGGTAATTAGTTTCATTTTTAATTTCAGCTGGAACTAAAAATTCTGTTCTTGGATCTAGATTAATGTCTTCTTTGGCTATTACTATTTGTTTACATTCAATTTCGTTATTTAATCCAAAAAGACTTATTTCTTCAAATTTTGAGATCATTTTGTTATTTTTGAAATCAAGTCTGAAGTCAAACTTTTTCAGAAAATCTAGTCCGATTAAGCAAGGATCTGTTATGTCAGCCACATATGCCGTATGGTAATATTTCGTTCCTCCAAAGTTGATAGTTAAATTGGCCTTTCCATATATGCCAATCTTGTCGCCCGTCACAGTTTGCAGGGTAACGCATGGTGGAGTCCAGATGAGTTTACATTTCAATTTTCGAGTCAAATCTTCTCTTATTATTGTCACATTGGCTCCTGTATCGACAATCATACGGCACTGAATTCCGTTAATAAAGCCTATCACATATAATTCGTTATCACCGCCGCTCATTTTTGATATCTGGAGGATCTTCAGGTGGGGCTTTTCATTCTCTGGCAACCTCCGCCCCGCGAGATGGCCAAAATTTAGTTTCCCTGCTGACTGTTTGAATTTATCTCACGTTCGTGGATTTTGGGGCAATTTCTTCGGAGATGTCCTGTATCACCGCATCCCCAGCACGTGAGATTCTGTCTTCTTGAGCTTGTTTTTCCGTATTTCAAAGCTTCAAGCTCTTGATTTATTTTCCTAATTTCTTTCAAGATGTCGATTTCATTGTTTGAGCTTTTGTTCACCGTTGCCCCTCGGACTGAATGACGATCTCTTCGGCTGGCTTGTGTAGCTGCTTCCAACTTTAAGGCATATAGTAGTGCAGCCTTTAAATCCTGTACATCTGCCATTCGTACCGCTCTTTGCACTTCTGGATCTTTTATTCCGTCTACAAAATATTGCAGTGAGAGCATTTCCCGTACATTTGTTGGACAGTCACTGAATGCTAAATTTGCAAGTCGTTCAATTTCCGAGGCAAACTCTTGAAGGGTTTCACTCGATTTTTGATGGCGGCTCTTCATTTGTATTCTCGTATAATCCTTGAAGAATTTTTCGCCGAATCTCATTTCAAGTGCACAACTTAGAGTCTCAAAATTGAGTTGCGTCATATCGGGCAATGTTTGCAGCACGTCGGCGGCTTCTCCTCTTAAAGATGCTGCCAGTTGACAAGCTTTCACCTCGTCACTCCATTTGTTCGCTTCAGCTACAATAGTGAATTGGGTCTTGTAAACTTGCCAGGAACTCTTTCCATCGTATGTCGACAGCTTAATGTGCACGGGAGAAGCAGGCGGATTCCTAAATTCTTGATAATTACCACTAGACGCTGAAAGTTTCTTCTCAAGATCTTGTACTTTTTTATTTAGCTTTTCATCTACTTCACCTAGTATTTTCTCTTCAACGTTACTGATTTTCTCTTCAACGTTACTGATTTTCTCTTCAAAGTTACAAACTTCATTCTGAATTTTCTCTTCTACTTCCGCCATTTTCTCTTCTACCGAGCCTATTCTTCTCTCTACCGATGAGAACTTTTCTTCTAAAGTTTTCTTCATTTCTTCTTGGCCTTTATTAATCTTTTCAGTCACATCTTCTTGGCATTTGTTAATTTTATTTGTCAACTGTTCCATTCTTTCTTCGTTTTTATTCATTTTTTTCGCCAACTCTTCTTGGCCTTTATTCATCTTTTCCGCCAACTCTTCTTGGCCTTTATTCATCTTTTCCGCCAACTCTTCTTGGCCTTTATTCATTTTTTCTGCCAACTCTTCTTGGCCTTTATCAATTTTATTTGTCAACTGTTCCATTCTTTCTTCGTTTTTATTCATTTTTTCCGCCAACTCTTCTTGGCCTTTATTCATCTTTACCACCAACTCTTCTTGGCCTTTCGTCAATTCTGCCTTTATTCCATTAATAGCTTCTAACAGTTCTTTCAGTTGACCGTCCATTGTTCTTGTTTTCGCCATAAGATCCCGACTCCTGACACCAAATGTTGTAGCGTATATTGGGTTCTTTTGATCTTATGGTTAGACAACTTCAAACTCTTTTCTCTTAGAAAAGTACAAAATAATTTATTTACAGATCTTCAGAACAACAGAGTCTTCGAAACTCACAAATATTACAAGATATTCCAAAATAACTGTTTAAATCTATCGAACAAATACAAATATAGGTCGCAGAGACTCTTTATACAATGTCTCAACACTATATCACATTCAAAACAACGTAGATAAAACTCAATACATCAAGCAAACTTGCTTGGACAATCTCTAGTAGCTCACTCAATGACTGACTGGTAAATAATAACAACAGCTCGCATCGCTTCTCTTCTTATATAGGTTCGGAGCATGTGCTAGAAATTTCTAGAACCTACTCGAAAAAAATCCACGGAACAACAAACAATGTATCAGTATATCTAAGGGGGGTTACCAGAGAGGAAAGGGTTACCATCGCCAACAATCGCCAAGTTTGTCGCCAACTTGGCGATATATCGCCAAATTTGGCGACCAAAATTAGTCGCCAAAAGTGACGCCAACTTGGCGATATCTTCATTATTTCGCCAATCTGCCGTAGACATACACTGAAAATAATGGATAAGTTTGCTTGATAACAGAGACAATGTAACAAAAACTAATATAAGTAAAGGAATGGAGCTTAATAAGATTATTTACATTATTTTACAGTACAAACACTAACTATTTACAAAATTCGTAACAATACAAATTACGTACGCCAAGCTACAAGAAGCTGCATTGGATGTTTCGATAGTTCTTTTACCTCACAAAATCCTAATAATTATAGATTATTTATTTGCAATTAAGTATTACCTTTCTTATACAATAAATTGTTTTCTTAATTTTTTTTAAAAAAAGATAATAATTAAGCGCAAAAAAGTTTTAAAAAATGTCAATAATTAAGGAATTAAATAATTTGGAAACGAGGTAAAAGAATTATCAATCCCCCACTGCAGCTTCTTAGTATTGCAGAGTGGCGTACGTAATATGTAAATTTCAATATAATTAACTTTATATATTTTAATTTTAATTAATTATTGTATTAAAATATATGTAAATATTAAATAAGGAAAAATGTAACAGTCTGTGAGCAGTTTGTTTAAATATCTAAAGAAGAAAGAAGAAATCGCCTGTTAAAGTGAATAGTTGTTCCATAAATATTCGATTAAAAAAATATTTTTTCTACTACCGTGCATTTTTAATGAAATTTAATTTATCTTGTTTTTATGGCAGCAGACGATAATGAGATAAGGGCCGTGTTCAAAAGCGGCTTTTTTTGTGCGCGCGCGCTCAGAAGATTCTGCTTGGAGTAGGTGCTATCGAAGAAGAGAATTTTAAACTTATTCAATTATTGTATTATTTTTATGGTTCAGAATTGGTAAATACAAATACCATATCTCTTTATCCTTTCAAAATATGATTTTCGTAACAGAAATACATACCTGTGACCACTCAAATAAAATTAAAAGTATTCCGGAAAAGTATCACATGACCTATTTCATGTAATTAAGCCCGATTAGCATTTAAAAAATGACAATCAACCCTGCTCAAACCTTGACGCGCGCGACGCAAAAAAAATGATGGGCGATTTGATCACGTGATTGTGCGTTTCGTGCTTATCTCTTATTGGTTGCACGTTGTTTGTTGTCAAAGTTGGTAGGTTGACTGATACAATTTAACAATTGGTGATTTAATTTTTTTAATAATTTTATTTTTATTTATTTAAAAATCATTTATCAGTTGCTTTATACTTTTCGTATTAAATAATAGAATACTGTTGATTCTATTGTTGTAATTAATGGAATGCTGTTGATAAACCAAGGTTGAGATATCCACACGGGGGACTAGCTAAGGGGGGGGGGGGTACCCTCCCAAAACATTGACAAATGTTGTTACACTTTGCAAATTTAAAACTTTTATGTCAAATTTAATTAAAATTTTAATAAAAACTGCAATACATTTTCTATTTTTGATAGAATTTGCAAAAGTTACAACTCTAATTGGGAATATTATTAATTTTTTTACAAATAAGAATTGTATTACATTTTCAAAGTGCGTTAACTTGGCAAAATTATAAAACGAGTTGGCGAATATAAAAATTTGACTTGACAATATTAAGGTTTTCTCCCCCACCAATAAAAAGTCTTAGAGATGGCCCTGTATCCACATATTACAAGATTGATTTGTAATCTACAATACTGGATTGATTTCAATGGAATTTGCATTGTTAGTTAGATAATTTTTCAGAAGAAGTTTTAGTATGTATATATTTCTTATTTAATGATTGTATATTTTAATACCGTGTGGATAACAGGCCAAAATATGTCATAAAATATGAAAAACAAACGACATCCGAAATTATGTTAGTATAAGCAAAACACTTATTTATACTTTTAATAGAAAAATTATAAACATTCTAATCATACTTTATTCATTATAAAACTAGAAGGCAAACTCCAAATATTTCACTTCTTTAAAATATATGTATGCAGATATTCTTAATTTAAAAAAATGTATATCTTTTACATTTTGCTTTTATAATATTTTCCATTTTGATTTTAACACCGTAAAATATCCACGCATGCATTATATTTGCATCCTAATCTCAATAAAAAATTACTTCTAAAATTTTCAAAAAAAAAAAAAAAAAAAAAAAAAGAGAAGAAGAAGAACATTAATAATTATTTTATGCGTATACGGATATTTTCGCAGAAAACTTTTTTTTTTCATTTTCTTAATATATATATAAATCACTTTGGAACGATATTAATATCGTTCTAATTATCCTTTTAATATTCTAAATTTGGAATATTAAAACTTTCTCCGCAAAAATCTCATTTTCTCATATTTAAATAAGTATTTTATTATTATAATAGAAATACATGTGCTTCTGTATTATTAATATAAAATTTACCTTTAATAAAAATGTCTTATTTATTAATAAAAAGCAACCAAAAAAAACACAAACCAACTTTTGGCCCGCGCAGGTTTCGAACCCGTATCGTCTGGGTTCAAGCTCAGCACTCTGACCATTCGACCAGCCAGCTCACTTTCGTTTGTAACAGATTATCTTTATAATTGGCACTACAAGTAATTACATCCTTGATCTGTTCTCCATCTGTTACTGAGCGAACAGTTACAGTAACTGGTGGCACAGTAGCGAGGACTGAACGCACATCCCACCAAGTATAAGTATCCACTCCATGTCCGTGGCTCCTAGCGTGCGCGTGCAGCGCGCGTAACAGCTGAACACAGCCAAAGATATATTTGAAATAAGAGAATAAATGGAATAAAAATATTTGTTGATGTTTGTGACAAAATGCTTTTCTTTATTAAAAAAACGAATCTACTGCACTTTATCTCATGGATGACGTGGAAAATAATTCAAAGGTTTATTATTATTATTATTATTACTATTATTATTATTATTTATTTAATTATTTTTTGCAATAATGACGTACATTTTATACTTTCTTACAAATTTTTGTTTGGTTGTCTAAATATTGACTTCATAACTGATTTATATATTCCTAAACTTTTATTCGGTAGTGTAAATATTTACTTTTATTTATTTTTTAAAATATAACTGATTTTTGTGCGCATACTTGTTTCAGATTGGTTGCGTAATTAATTATTTTTAATAGCCATAAAAAATTCTTTTCTTATATTCATAAATTTTAGTTTGGTTGTACAAATTTTTATTTTTAATTTTGGTTTTAGAATTAAATTTATTAACTCACATGCGTAAACGTGTTAAACAGCTAGTAAATGAATTCATTTTACAAGGAATATAATACACAGAATGTTAGATAAATTATGCGTTTTTATTAAATAGCCAATCAAGTAACTGAAGTACTATTCCTAAAACTATTTCCCTAAAAAATGTTTGTTTGACCAACATGCTGTATTTTTTGTTTAAAATTTCATTTAATTCTGATTTAATGATTAAAAAAATGTTTTTTTTTTTTTTTTTAAGTGTGGTCAACAAGGTATGAAAAATATCTACTGATTTCTTAACACTTTGAGATCAAATAAATGAACATATCAAACCAAAAGCAATTAACCGATCTGCTTGCTTCTAAAGAAGATTTTTATAAATTTACAATATACAAATTAAGCCTATTTTTAATTTAAGCTACTCTTTCACTGCGCTACAGGGTATCCCAAAAATGTGTAGAATTTAAGTTATTACAGTGCAAATTTTTAGTAACAGATACTTCAATTTGAAATGTTAAATAACACCTGTATCATTAATATTGGCAGCTTTGGTCAAAGCATTACTGATAACGTAAACAAATAGAATCTCAAAACACATTCATATTCCGTGGGGCTTGTTGATGGCCACGGTCTTCCGTAAGATTGTTTGTGACCATTTTAAAAAGTTCCATTATTATTGTTTTTTAAACTTACGTCCAATTCTAGTGATTGTAAATCACGTAACAGGTTAACTTACTTTTTAACTTTTTATTAGACTGATTTTACACCTCTGCTAAGTTTTCTAGCTTTTACTAACATTCTAGAAACTACTTGTTTAATTAAAATTTTAGTCTTATTTTAGCCATTATTTTAAGTTAGTAAAACACGAAAGAAGAAAAGAACGTGTCAGTTATTAGAAAATAAATTGTGTTAATTTTCTTTGGACACTCTTTGTTACATATTTTTACCTTCTCAGCGCTGCCAACTGATATCACCATCCGTTCACAAAACTGTAGGTTTCAATGCTGCAAAAGCATTACTAAAAATAATATAATTCAGATATAGACCGGGAAGCGGCAGCATAGACAACCCCCTCTTCGGATTCATGGCTGAAAATCTAGGATTAGGTAAATCTCGATAAACATATTAAAACGCAATCGGGCTGCAAAGTCATATCTTGGTGGAAAACACCTAAAAATTCGAATTCAGTGGTTAACTCATAGGTTACCATTGAGCTTTCCTACACCCAAAAGTATGAAAACATGTCGGACTGGGAGCAGGAAAACATAATGCTAAACCTAAGAGTCAACCGCTAAAACCGGGTTTTTAGGTGTTTTCCACCAAGATATAATTTGGCAGACCGAATGGGTTTTAATATGCGAATCGAGATTTAACTAATCCAAGATTTTCAGCCGTGAATTTGATGAGGCGATTGTATGTGTTGCTGCCTCCCAGTCTAATATAATTCAATTTGGTACTACTTGGTTATCCCGTCGACCAAATTTTGCCAAATCATACAAATCGCCAAACTAATAACCAAATTATACATATTGACATGATTTTTATTTTAAATAACGAAAAAACAAATAATTATATTAGAATATTAATAAAAATACAAATAAAAAGTCGATATAAAAATCAATGATATTTTAAACATGCGTTTAAAATATCATTGATATCATTGATATCATGCGTTTTATTTAAGTCACTGAATGTGACATTCACGGTAGTCCATTGTTGGTATTTAATCTTATAATTTGCCGATAATTTTTTGGTCGACGGGATAACATAGTAGTACCTTCAATTTTAAAACAATGATTAATGCTTAAAGCTAGCTGTCAGAGACTCTATTCAAATACGTAATTAAGTCATTTAGATATATTTTTTTAAATCCTCTGTTTTTAATATTTTTAAAATGTTACATTGAAAACAACTATATCATTTTGCCTTTTGTTTGATGGTCAAAAGGTTAATAAAGCTATTTTGTTTTTCTGATATTTTACAAAATCTATGCCAAAATAGTTTCTTTATAAAGCACGGTTTACACGAAATATTTTCCTCTCATTTGCAAAATCCATTTTTATCTTAGGTAATATTTCCTCACTTTTTCCCCTGGCGACTATAATAGAATCCAGGCGTATAATAATGGAATCCAGGATATCTGAATACACTTACGCAAAAATTTTTATACCCGCTTTGTAGCAAGGAGTCATAAACATCTACTTATCCACATTATTCGAATTTTTAGTAAAAGTGTTTTATGATCATAAAGAAGGAAGCTTTTCAGAAACTACGAATAAGCTAACACATATTTTATGGCGCGATAATAATTTAGGTACATTCACTGTTAGCGACATAGTAGATAGCTTTAAAGGTAATGGTGCTTTAATATAAATTTTTCAATTATTTATTTTTTCACATAAAAGAAATCGAACCGCAGTAATAGATTTAAACAGTGATTCTCAAACTTTTTTTACCGGACTTTATGTTTGAAAATATACAACTAATATGCAAAGTTTTTTTTTTTATTTATTTACCTACGGGAAAGCGTATTGTTTTGCAAATTAGACTTATATAAATAGTAACAGAGAATATTTGTGAAAGTGTAATAATTGCAATAAAACCTACTCCTAGTACACTGTAAAGACACAAATGTTTCATAATCTAGGGGAATATACAATGCCAGCAAATGAAAAAAAAAAAAAAACTTACACTTAAGCCACAATCCCAATGTCCGAATGTTTTATTTTATTTTTGCTATTTTAATTAGAAAAGGCGGGTGAGAGTTTCTATCGCGAATTGGTTACTTGGAGTGGTGATCAGCTTAACTTTTTTTCTTTTAAAAGTTAGAAAAGTTAAGTCTTAAAAGGTTTTTTTCTTTTTTTAATTCTCGTAAATGTTTGAAAAGAGGGGTTTCTTAAATTCTTCTCGCTACAAAAAATAACGGTATTACTTTGTTATCCTGTCGACCAAAAAACTATCGCTAAACTATAAGATTAAATACCAATAATGGATGATCGTGAATGTCACATTCAATGACATTAAATAGGATACATGCTTTTAAAACGCCATTAAGTGATTTTTATTTTGACTTTTTATTTGTATTTTTATTAATATTCTATTAAGTATTTGTTTTTCGTTATTTAAAATAAAAATTATGCCAACATTTATAATTTGGCTAATAGTTTGGCGACTTGTATAATTTGGCAAAATTCGTCGACGGGATAACCAAGTATACCAAAATAACACTTCAAGTGCACATTATCGACGTAAAATGGTTACAGTTGTTGAATAATTTTATGTTTTCACTTTATTAGATCAAAATGTTCTTGTAAGTCATAAAGCCTTAGATTTACAAGTACCAGGGTAAACGATCTACGTCCTAAAAATGCAAGGCCAATTTATCAAATGGTAGAAAATCAAAAAGAAAAATAAGTTCAAAAATACCGAGAAAGACTTCAGCCAGGCTTGTTAATTATTTAAAACATTTTAATAGAAACTATAGCAACAGCTGAAATAAAAAAGGAACATTACTAATTTATGTATCAGTAAGGGCCATCTATCACAAACGTCATATTTTTCACTGAGTGTACTGATTTTTTAGATGGCACTGTTTAGTTATCTCTACCTCGTTACCAACAAACTGATATCTACATCCGTTCACTAAGCTATAGATTTCATTGCTATAGAAACATTAATAAAAATAACATAATTCAGATATAATGCAATTTTAAAACAATAATTAATGTTTAAAACTGTCAGAGAAGCTATCAGAGATTATATTCAAATGCATGATTAACCCATTTATATATATTTTTTTATAAATCATCTTTTTTTTAGCATTTTTAAAATGTTAAAATGAAAACAACTATATAATTTTGCCATTTGCTCAGTAGTAAAAAAGTTAACAAAGTGATTTTTTAAATATTATTTTACAAAATATATGATGCAATCGTTTTTTATAAAGCATGGTTTACACGAAATATTTATCTCTCATTTGCAAAATCCATTTTTATCTTAGGTAATATTTCCTCACTTTTTCCCCTGGCGACTATAATGGAATCCAGGCTATCTGAATACACTTACGCAAAAGTTTTTATGCCCGCTTTGTAGCAAGGAGTCATAAACATCTACTTATCCACATTATTCGAATTTTTAGTAAAAGTGTTTTATGACCATAAAGAAGGAAGTTTTTCAGAAACTACGAATAAGCTAACATATATTTTATGGTGGCAATAATAATTTAGGTTTCACTGTTGGCGATATAGTAGATAGCTTTAAAAGTAATGGGACTTTAACAGAAATTTTTCAATTATTTATTTTTTCACATAAAAAGAATGGAAGCTTAGTAATAGTGATTCTCAAACTTTACAGTAACCGAAAAAAAAACTTTATGATCGAAAATATTTTGCTATACACTTATTCGATGGAGACACCTTTTCCATAATACTATATCCTACAGGTAAGCGAATTATTTTACAAAGTATGTATATTTAGAAACAGTAACAGAGAATCTTAATGTGGAAGTGTAATAATTGCAATAAAGCCTACTCCTATTACGCCGTAAAGAGTCAAAGTTCCATAATCTACAAAAATTTACAGTACCAGAAAAAAAAAGCCAAAATATCAATGGTCGAATGCTTATATATTTTTCCAGTCCCTGCCATTGGGAGTGACCATCGGGGTTTGGGGTTCAACATTTTATATTAAAATACAGAACCATACAAAAAAAGTCGAGAATATTTCTGAGTATTAAAAAAATGCAGAAGATAAAAAAAAAATCTCATCTGTATTACGCGTTTTCCGACTAGATTTAATTTTAACATATTTTGTAGGTTATATATAGGGAGCTATAGATCGTATGTAGGACTGCATAAACGAAATCGAATGCATTTTTGGCTAAGGATAATAGTTGCTCGAATTTAGTTTTCTATTAACTGATACGTTTTCTAATTTGTTTACTAGAGTATCTTCTTTACTGTACAAGCGAAGAAATTTAATGAAAGTGAGGAATTGCTTGAAAATGTTCTATAAACTATGTTTGACATATGATTTTTCTTTCTTGTTTATTTTAAATAGAAGAAATGTTTCATTTACACAAAAAATTGTTAAAAAATGTTTTCAAAAATTCGTATATTTATTTGAATTTGCAGCAGCATTTACTATTCTCGCCAAGAAGTTGTGGTGACAGAATCCTTCGCAAACACTTACGAAAATCGCTGATAAAAAATGGTACTTTTTGGTTATCAGAGCACTGTTCCAAATTTTGAATGAAACCCCCAGATGTAATTAATTGCACCCTTTTGCTTCTACAAAACTTTGTAAATTCTTTATTTTCTATCGTTAAATTCCTAAAACTAAATACGTTTATTCTAACTACCTAAATATGTTTTTATTTTTCAAGAGGTCACGAAGACAAAAAAAATTCCTGTTTAAATATTTATAAATATCTTTATATATCGCAGTAACCTTCGGTGAATTATTTCTCAAGAAATATATATAACTATTACTAAATATGGAGTTTATCTTCATAGAGTAATAATATTCTTGAACCGTGTTGAAGTGACGAATGCTTTGAAAAATTTATTGCATAAAGATATCTGAACCGTTACGCATTTTTATACATTCTTTATAAGGGAAAGCCATAAACATCGCTTGAACCATCATATGAATTTTGGCGAAAGTGTTTTATGGCTATGTTTGTGAGACCATTTCAAAGCTTACGAGAACTTTAACAAACATTTTATGGCTCAGTAATGGCTTAGATATATTTCTGTTAAGCTGTACATAATTAGCAATCGTTAAACGTGAGATATATTCAAGCCAAAAATTTGGAAATCTTTTAAAATGTATCATTTTGAAATTTTCTAAAACATTTTTTGCTATCAAAACTTAATCTTTTAATAATATTTTTTCATGCATTATTATCAAAGAATATTTTTTACAATGTTTTTTATATAAATTGATTTTAATGATTTATAGTGAATGATTTTATGACTATTTTTTAGTCTAAAAATATTTAAATTATAATTTTTGCATTTGATTCCCACTAATATGCATTCACGAAATTATCAACTTTTCTAAATTAGTTTTGCAGGTTCTATAATTTTAGTCGACATTTATTGTGTTACTGATTATCACGTAGTTTCTCGATTATACTGAAATAAAAAAGGAAAAAAATTAAAATTTGTAAAAATTGATCTTACACTTTGTTTAATTCAAATAATATAATGTATTAATATAATATATTAAACAAATGTGTTAACTTTTTGAAAATTATGTTTTAACTTTAAAAAATATTGTAACTTAAAAAATGTTTTTACAGGAAAAAATAAATAACAACAATAATAATAAATTAAAGATCTGTAAAAAATTTATCATTTACTTTGTTTAAATAATATGTGCGTTTACCTGTTGAGGTCATGATGACAAAAAAGTCTTCATCTAAATATATATGAACAGCTTTAAAGTATAGTATTTTATTCCAGCAAATTATTTCTCAAAATAAAAGTGAAAAAATATCTATCTATGTATATTATATTGTTTTCAGGTATACATTGTAGAGAATTATTTTCCTTCATTTAAAAGAAGAAACGCTAATATATTAACTTTTAAAAAATCATGTTTTTCTTCTGTCATGAGATCGTGATGCCAAAAAGGCTGTGTAAATATATAGATATTATTAAAAAATTTATTTACAGTAGAAAATTTCATAGATTTATTTCACAAAGTATATATAGCTGTTGCTAAATATTGAAATTATCTTTAAAGAGTAATAATTTTTTTAATCATGTTCAGACGACAAATGCTTTGAAAAATTTGTGATGTAAATATATCTGAACCGTTACGCATTTTTATACATTCTTTATAAGAGAAAGCTATAAACATCTCTGCATTCATTACATGGATTTTCGCGAAAGTGTTTTATGGCTATGTTGATGGGACCATTTAATAGTTTACGAGAACGTTAACAAACATTATATAGGGCAGTAAGAGCTTAGATAGATTCATGTTAAGCTGTTCATAATTAGCCAACATTAAACGTGAAGCATATTCAAACCAAAAATTTGTCAATCTCTGTTAAAAAAATACCATTTTGAAATCATCTTAAACACGTTTTGCTATAAAAATTGAATCTTTTAAAGAAATGTTAATAAGTAATGTTTTGAATCCCTAATAATATGCTTATGTTACTGATCAATAAACAGTACGATCCTATCACAGGTTTGATTTTGGTGATTGATTTTATTATTATTATTATTTGTTTTAAATCATTTTAAAAATTATAATCTTCGCATTTGATTTCTACTCATAAGCATTGCACGAAAATATCAATTTTGCTAAATAGTTTTGAAGGTTCTTATAGTTTTTAATCGACATTTCTTTTTTATGCCGATTATTAAATATTTTCTCAATTAAACCTTAAAAAAAAACAGAGAAAAAGTGAAAAAATAAAAAGAATATTGCCCAGTTAAACTGATGGCATTGAGCTCTCAGGCTACGCATACTAATTGTATATTACAGGCTTATATTTTCAAGGGTTAATTCCGTTCGAAAATCAAATTAAGGAAGGGGGAATCAGCTATCCCCATTTCCCTGTTTTATACTTAATCATTGAACCCCTTAAACTAATCAGGGATATGATTTATCATATAAATAATCTGCATCAATAATATTAATCACGGAAGCGCCTCATCAGAATGGTCCTATATCTAAATTTTGGACAAAAACTAAAAATTCTGCATGAAAAAACAATTTATATCAATTAAGGAGAGGGGCACGAGCCCCCCCCCGTTCCCCCCTCTTTATACTTATCCAATGAACATCTAATACTAATCCCGGAAATGCCTCATTCATCAGAATGATCTTACATTTAAATTTTGTATGAAAACTGATAATTCTGCATGAAAAACCTATTTATATAAATTAAGGGGAGGGGTACTAGCCCCGTTCCCCCTGTTATACATATCGAATGAACTTCAAAAACTAATCAGGGAAGCGTCTTATAAGAATATATATATAGCCAAAATTTCAAGTGAATTGGATATTTTTATCATGAGTTATCGCGTTACGCACATACGCACATACAGAACGGACGGGCACATAAGCTCCCGGGTTTTAATAGCCTGTGAGCTAAAAAGGGAAAGAATAATAAATTTAAAAATTTGTGAAAACCAATCATATACTTTGTTTAATTTAAATTATATGTATATTAATATAATATATTAAACAAGTCAGTTAACTTTTTAAAAAATGTTTTAACTTCTAAAAAATAATAACTTTTAAAAGTTTTATTTATAAAAAAATATATGAAAAAAATAATAAAAAATTAAAAATATATCATATATTTTGTTTAATTTATGTAACATGCGTACTTCTCTGATGTGGTCATGACGACAGAAAGATATGTGTATAAATATATTATGAATAGCTTTAAATATAGCACATTATTTCATCGAATGATTTCTTAAAATAAAAGCGAAAATATATCTATCTATATATGTACATTCATTGATTTTAGGCATACATTTTAAAGAATTTTTTTTCCTTTGTTTAGAAAAAGAAACACAAATATGTTTTTTTTATTTATTTTTTAGTCTGGTTGATTAGGGTTTTATGGCACAAAGTTCCAATTGGGACATGCTGCGCTTATTTTTTAGGAAGTCATGATGACAAAAATTCTGTACATATTAAAAATTTTAATTTTTTTTTCGCCAAAACTAACCTTTATACTATATTAATTTCCTTATAGTAATGTTCCGTACTTACTTCAACTTATTAAATTAAAATCTTGTTTCTAGATCTAATCTATTAATCTTTATGGAAACGATATAAATTCTTAATTCGCCTTAAAAAAACATTTATTCCAGTATGCGTAAATTTAAAAAGATGGCTCTAAATTAAAAACATTCTTAATTAAAATTTATTTCTTAATATTCCAAATAAAACTCATTTTTTCTATGTTTTTATCAACCCTTTTTAAGAAAGTCTTATTAAATTTATTCCAAAACCATACCTTTCAAAAAATATCATTATTTTATTTTATCTATTTATTTATTTTTCCTCAGTCAACATTTGATATTGTGCATAACAATAAATTCATTTTTTTTCTTTTTCTCCTAAAATTAATCGTCTATAAAAATCGTCTGCCTAAGATATTTAAAATTCTGAGTCGATTACAAATTGGTTAAATAATATTTTTTTAAAATAAAATTGTTGTCTGTCAAATAGTAATCTCGACTTAGGGTATGAGTTATGTTTACATAAAGAATGGTGGTTTGAGACTAAAGAATGTTCTAGAATTTTCTTTTTAGATTTTAAAGAGGAAGCCTCGAGAGGTGGTAAGAAGAAGAAGGATTTTTGGGTTTTCTCTCCGATGAGTTCGGCTAGATGTAGTAAATGATGGAATATTTTTTTGCATGTATCGGTAAAAGATCGCCTGCAAAAGGGGCTTTTCTCTCTATTATAGCTACAGTTTAATAAAATGAACTTGCAGCAGCCAAGGAGTGACTTATTGGATCTTCTACATTTATTTATTTTGATTTTTTTCTCCCTGGCCATGACTTCTGTGCAGAGAAAGGGAAACCTGGCGATGATGTTTTTGTCCCCCTAAGTTTAAAATGTCACACATATCCAGTTAATATTACCCAACACTTTTATATGTCGCAGAAAATTTCATAAATATATTTCCTAAGTATATATAGCTGTAAATTCTGTCGCATATTATCGTTAAATATTATCTTCAAATATTAATCTATAAATTCCATTGAATTCTTTCTCAAAATATACATAGCTATTTCTAGATATGAAGTTTATCTTCAATGACTAATAATATTCTTATTTAGGCAACAAACTCTTTGAAAAATTTAGGGCGCAAAGATATCTGAACCGTCATTAAACGCATTTTTATACACTCTTTATAAGGGAAACCCATAAACATCATTTGATCTATTATATATATTTTGGGGGAAGTGTTTTATGGCTATGTTGGTGGGATCATTTCAAAGCTTACGAGAACGTTAAGAAACATTTTATGGTGCAGTAATGGCTTACAGACATTCATGTTAAGTTTTACATAATTAGCCATCATTAAACTTGAGACATAATGTGTGTGATCATAATTAGCCATCATTAAACGTGAGACAAATAAAGAATGCTAAGCATTCTTTATTTTCTTTGAAAAGCATTTTTCTTGTCAAAAATTAATATTGTAATAAATTTTTTTATGCACTATAGCAGATTTTGTTAGCCATGCTGGTTAGTATCTTCAAAGAAATATTGGAAAAACTAATTATATCGGTGATTTTTATCTTGTGGTATAATAATATGAGCTTTTTTTTTTTTTTTTTTTTTTTTTGAAATACCATCCCACATTTCTGAGAACGATACAATCGCTATGATTTTATTATATTTTTTAATGTGACTGGAACCTTTTGAGCTCTTTAGGAAGAACTCTTTTAGTTGATTATTTACAGTAGAGTTTGGAAAAAAACACAAGTAGTTAAGCAGTTTATCAAAACCATCTCTGGAAAATTTACAATGAAAATCTCATCAAAATATGCCCGATAGATTTTTTTTAAAACGGCTAATCGTTCATAATCGGTTTCACTTCTCTATGGGATTTTCCCTTAAACTTCTAAAATATTTATTGTGCACGAAAATCTTTCCTGAAAATAACCCAACAGTGCAATTTCTATCGAAATCCATTCAGAAGAATTTTTGAAAAGGCTAATATTTCATAATCAGTTATCATCATTATAGAACTTTCCCCTATAATTCTATAATCAAGCAACGTAAAACGATGCGTTATATACTAAATCTTTTAAAAAATACCTAAGAATTAAATAGACGCAAAAAAGCTCCTGACTATCATTAAAGTGACACTTTATGGAATCTTTGAAAAAGACTACCATATCGGAATCGGGTTCATATGATTATAGAACTTATTTACCTATAATTCTATAACTGTGCAAGTTAGTGCTATATGGGATATACTAAAAGAGTCTCTGAAAATTTATTTAACTAGCAGTCCTTGTCCCACTAAAATCCATACATCAGAACTCAATTTATAAGCGGCAAGAATGAGATTTCCATTTGTATTTTAAACATACTGTAGATTATTTAACACTTTTTAACAATGTTTTTTCTATTAACGAAAAAAAGTCGGATTACATTTTCATGATCGTATTCATTTTAGCACAAATATAATACATTTTTTTCCCTACTTATTAAAAACATTCTCCTTTTTAACTACTACTCTTGGCTAATTGAAAGCAATATGATATTTAGTTCCAAATTCCGAATATGTAAACGTGATATATTAATAAATAACACATAAACAAAAGTTATTCCTGTTACACGGCTGCTGCTAGCAATTAATTTTATTTTTGTTTAATCTACGACTATTTCATAAAAATAACCTTTTTTGTTTGTTCATAAGTATGTATCACAATGTCATAATGTATCACAAACTCTAGTTCAATCGTTAGCAAAGGTATTTGAGAGTTTTGTTTTATTATCTTTTTTTTTTTAAGAAAAAAAACTAAAATTTGTGAACTTTATGAAACCACATGGAAAAAAAAACTCTCAAAAACAATGTTTAGAGATGACTGAGTGTAAAATTTTGACTTCGGTATATTTTACGGAATTGCGGCTGAATGTTTACGGGTCTTACGTCCGTAATTGTAGGACTTTTCTTATTGTATCAACTGTACGGTATTGTCAAAAGAACAAACATTTTAGAATCTAGTGCGCCTCCCCATGAACAGAATATATGTGAAAACTGTACATTTAAAGAACTGAGAATTTTAAAAGATTTTTTACATTAATATGTATATTTTTTAGATTTTTCACTAACAATACAAAGAATCATTTTTGTGTAAAAAATAGCAATTATACATTGAAATAAATTTTCAAAATTATTAAAAATGATACTTTCGTATTTCCACTTGTCGGGAATTAGCAGTGGAAGAAATCGCCAAAAATTGACAACCTTTTAATTCTGATAATTTCTGTAGCAATTTCATTATGGAATATAAGCCAGAAACAAATATTTAATTACTTTATTTACACTAATATGAGTCAAAGTATATTTAGCCTTTCTTATCGTCGACACGTACGTGAGAAAGATTTTTTTTAAAATCATTCTTGAATTAAAAAAATGAGTTTATTAAAAAGAAAAGTTCTTAAAAAAGGAGTAAAATTGTGATGCATTTTTTAAACATACACTCTTAAAAATCTTGTCGTAGTTTGAAACAAATTTTAGTACTCAGTAGTTGTCATCGTAAAATAGTGAAACCTCGTACCAATATTTGATGCTTCCTATTTCAACCTCGATCCAATGGAACTATGCTATAACAGGGGCACCAAATATCTGTTCAAGATTTCACCATCTTACAGTGGCAGCTATTTAGCACCAAAATTTGGTTCGGACAAGAACAGGATTTTTAACAGTGTATTACGATGTAGTTTTCAATGAAATTGCATCTAAAAATAGAATATTTTTACTATTCGACAGCGTAATAAACAATGATCAGAAGTTTAAAAAACTGCAAAATTTTTCCGCCTTTTGTTGCAAGTGCCACATTGACATCAGCGTTATAGATAGACACATTTGTTTTTTATAATGTAAATAGATATTAGTAACAAAAACTAGACCTTTTTTCTGATTTTACTCCTATCTGGTCTCCTTAAGGACTTACATAAACAACTACTTTCTGCGAACAATGCAGTAAAAATTGGATCCTCTTAATGCAAGACTCCAGCTTAAACAGATATGATTGTGTCTATTATGTCTTTCATTTTTACAAGAATATTGTATTTGTATAGATATAGTACATTGACTTGCTTTTCTCTTGTAGCAATGTCATCTCAAGTGAACAGTATGTATCGAGTTACTGGTTTAAAGTTACTGGCTTGGCCATTTGCTCGGTGCAATGCCGTTCGCCTACTATTCAAGAGGTACTTGATTCAAACCTAGCCAACTCCTATCCGATCTCTGCATTGGTGATCCGGAGAGTACATCATTCTACTATCATTTCCTGTCAGGACATAATAAATTATCCTCATCAAACAAAGCCTGTAAGATGCCGGCAGCACGAATTCTGTCACACAGCATATCATAGATTACCTTGATAACATGACAACATCAGTCGCGAGTGCACATCGTTCATCTGTCTTCAAAAAATGCAAAGCTATTGCGCCCTGAAGAGGGAGCGTGTAGTGAAATCATCTTATATAAATAGTACATAGCGAATTAGAGTAATTGGCTTGGTCTTTTGCTGGCCTCTAATGACACTCGCTTACTGTTCTTAAAGTACCTGGTTTAATCCTCGCAGGACTTACCCAACATTTTCAGAAATATTGCTTTTCTGTGTCGTTTTTACTTCAATTTCCTCAAAGTTAAGGCCTAGGAATATACTCTGATGCAACTTTAAATAGTGACACCAGATATTAAAACTTAATGTATGGTGAAGGTCTTAGAGGCCCTCTCTTATTTTAACAGACTTGTTTATAAGATTGGCCCATAAAAATCATATTCTTACTAATAAAAATAACTTATAGTAATAACAAGTGAAAACTTCAGAGTCAATAAATATTATCACAAACGTTTTATGGCACAATAAATATCTCGCCATTTTTATCGAAAATCTTGCGTTCTAAAAAACCGTTGGTAAACAGATATTTTGGAAAGCCGCATTTAGTTGAAGTTATTTTCACGAATAAAATAAGTGAATTAAATAGTTTATTTTGAATATGAAATTCGTTTTAAAAGATGATCAGACAACAAACTCGTCAACTATGATATAATTTCAGTTAAAGCTAATAATGGAAACTGTAATTACGATAAATTATGGGTCATCATTTTGGTATTTTCCAATCATTTTGGTATTTGTCAGTTAGTGCTGGTATGTAATTACTTTTGAAACCAATATTGGTGTCGTTTTGGGAGACAACATAAATAATATTGCCAGTGTTTGTATGTAATAATAGTTTACACGCACGCAAATATTACGATACATTAGTATGTGCCACAATAGATTTTTTATTTTGTCACTTCTGTTACTTTATAGTGTGCGAGTACGCAAGCCAGATACACAATCGAGAGTAACAATCAAAATAACCTTGCAACTAACCCCAGAAAGTTTTTAAATTAAAAGAGTATACCAATTAAATTAAGCTATTTGTAAATAATGAGTTTTTGATAGTTCTAAAGAATTTAATCCATTATCTTTATCTATACAGATGTCCAAGTCGATTTTTTTTTATTTTGAGACATTGCTATAGTAACAAATAGGTAGAAAGCATGAAAAAGAGAATGTAAAAATAAATAATAGCACGCACAAAATATTTAATGAAAAATCAGTGCTCTTCCGCGTGGTCTCCTTTAGTACGCACCACGTATTGACTTTTTGGGCGTTTCTATCCATTTCCGGTACTGCATGGGGATTTTTAAGCCTCAAATTCTGTAATTGCACTTATTGACTTTATTATGGACATGATAAATGCTGCATCATTAAAACAAATTACCTGCTTGAGCAAATCATGTTCATTTTTGATTGCGAATTTCTTTTGAGAATGTCTCAAAAAAAATGTTCTTTTATCTACGGTGTCGTCATGTTTCACGTTTTTCTGTTCGCAACAACAACAAGTGCTTTATTGCATCAGCAGAAAAAAAACATTCGGATGCCTTATTATCTGAATAGTACCATTCTATGCATGGGAATTTTTAAGCCTCAAATTCTGTAATTGAGCTTATTGACTTTATTATGGACATGATAAATGCTGCATCATTAAAACAAATTACCTACTTGAGCAAATCATGTTCATTTTTGATTGCGAATTTCTTTTCAGAATGCCACACCAAAAAAAAAAAAAAAAATGTTCTTTTATCTACGGTGTCGTCATGTTTCCCGTTTTTCTGTTCGCAACAACAATGAGTGCTTTATTGCATCAGCAGAAAAAAAAACATTCGGATGTCTTATTATCTGAATAGTACCATTCTATGCATGGGGATTTTTAAGCCTCAAATTCTGTAATTGAGCTTATTGACTTTATTATGGACATGATAAATGCTGCATCATTAAAACAAATTACCTGCTTGAGCAAATCATGTTCATTTTTGATTGCGAATTTCTTTTCAGAATGCCACACCAAAAAAAAATGTTCTTTTATCTACGGTGTCGTCATGTTTCCCGTTTTTCTGTTCGCAACAACAACAAGTGCTTTATTGCATCAGCAGAAAAAAAACATTCGGATGCCTTATTATCTGAATAGTACCATTCTATGCATGGGGATTTTTAAGCCTCAAATTCTGTAATTGAGCTTATTGACTTCATTATGGACATGATAAATGCTGCATCATTAAAAAAAATTACCTGCTTGAGCAAATCATGTTCATTTTTGATTGAGAATTTCTTTTCAGAATGCCACACCAAAAAAAAAAAATGTTCTTTTATCTACGGTGTCGTCATGTTTCCCGTTTTACTTACCCATCATACGTAGTATAGGGTAAGTCTTGCAATCGTTTTGAAAATCGAAAAAAAATTTTTGACGGATTTACACGTTTTAGATAGTGGAGATTCCGAAAAACATATTTTTAGAAAAAAAAATTTGCCGTCCGTCTGTCTGTCTGTCTGTAAACGCTCTATCTCCCGAACGAATTGAGATAGAGACTTGAAATTTTGTATGTAGTTAGTATGTAAGAATGGAACGAACCCTATTTAATATCAACAACCTCGATTATCCGGAACTATTTTTTTCGGACTCTCGAAAAATTCGTTCTGATGAAAGGTATATAAAAATTTTCGAATTTTTTTGTTTTAAGGAATGGACGTAAAAGGCAATAAAATAACACACATTTTGCATATAGAATGAAGTCGATCGAATTATTAGTTGCCGAGATATTTGTAATCCTGTTTTCCACATTCTTCGATTTTTCATGACCCTGTATTTCATTCAAATTTCAATTCAGAAGTATATTTTAATTGCAAATGAGACGCTTAATCCGATGCAGTTAATTGTTAGTTAATAGAGTTATTATTTTTGGAGTTATAAGGATGTTTCTTTTACGCCGTTCGGCACTACTTGAATAGTTTGGCGTTTTATATAATTTGTCGATATCGGTAATCAGCAGTTCTTTAATAGAGCATTACTATGCAGATTAACAATATTTAAATTTTGTTTATGAATTGCAATGCATTGTATAAATAGTTTTCACATGTTTTATTTTCATATACATATCCATGATGGGTAAGTATTACGGTGGCCCCCGACGACTAGTTTCTGTTCGCAACAACAACGAGTGCTTTATTGCATCAGCAGAAAAAAAACATTCGGATGCCTTATTATCTGAATAGTACCATTCTATGCATGGGGATTTTTAAGCCTCAAATTCTGTAATTGAGCTTATTGACTTTATTATGGACATGATAAATGCTGCATCATTAAAACAAATTACCTGCTTGAGCAAATCATGTTCATTTTTGATTGCGAATTTCTTTTCAGAATGCCACAAAAAAAAGCTCTTTTTTTACGGTGTCGTCATGTTTCCCGTTTTTCTTTTCGCAACAACAACGAGTGCTTTATTGCATCAACAGGAAAAAAAAACATTCGGATGCCTTATTATCTGAATAGTACCATTCTATGCCTGAAATATTTTTGAAATGGAAATTTAAATTATGTACATTTGAATTGGACATGAGGGGAAAATGCCCGGTATTTCCTTAAGTTAATCCTTTTAAGTCATTATTTACCTTAATATTTAAGTTTTACCGTCATATATTCTCAATTTTTAAAGTTTTCTTTCTTCCAGGTTTATTTAAATAAATTTCCACCTCCTACTTTCGGATCAACTAATCCGAATTTATTGACTTTTCATATTCTACTAATAATACCGTCTTCTATCGCTGTAAAATGAAGAACTTTCTCTGCCTTTGTAATTTTTTAACTCTTTTTATCAGCAATATACAGGGTGGTCATAAAGAAACTTTGCCGATATATGGAGCTCTAGCGTCCAGTCCGTTCAACCGATCGAGATGAAATTTCAGATATAACTATTCAGAGGTATGAGCTCGAGATTCTTTGAACGGCAACAAAATGGCGCTCACGGATACGGTTATAGTTACAGAAACTCAAAATTTTCCAATGGCAACACCCATTTTTTTCATCGCAAAATGCTCAGCGCATGCGAAAACCCTAAAGAGCGTTGGAACAATATGGTTATTGCAATAAACGGACGCGTTATGCTCGCACAAAATCAGCTCTACGAATGGCCCCAAATAAAAACGACCAAGGCGCAAGAAAAAAATGAATATAACAGAGACAAAATACCAATCACGGAACATCGTTTGCCAGATAGTCAGCGTAGAAAACGGATAAAAAGTACATGGTGAGAAGTTAAAGCGTGGAAATGTTAGTGCTTCAGTTGGAGGTCGCAGATGCCAACAAAATGACCTCGTTCGTGATGAGTTCGTAAAACTAATATTAAAATGAGATGAATGCTGCGAAAACTTGGCGCGTTTACCGTCAAAACCATCGCCAAATGCATGGCTTATGCATTTCACAAGGTCTTCGTGATTTAGTAATGAAATTCGAAGAAATTGGCTGCACCTGTGATAATCCGCGATCAGGACGACAAACTGTTCCTGCGGATACTGTTGTGGAAGTGCTTCACATAGTGACCAGAGGATGCATGCAAACTACAAAAAATGCATCTCGTATCTATACTAATATTATAAAGAGGAAAGATTTGATTGTTTGTTTGTTTGAATTGAATAGGCTCCGAAACTACTTGACGGATTTGAAAAATTCTTTCACCGTTGGAAAGCTACACTATTTCCGGTGAACATAGGCTAATTTTTAATTGATTTATACAAATATTTTTCTTAATAATTCAAAATTTCATTATTTTTCATACAGAATTAATTAAAATTTTTCCGATAAAAAATAACCATTTTTCTTTCCCGTTGCCAAGAAAATGTAATCTGAAATAGTAATAATAAATAAATTAAGTCTTAGTAATTATGGAACAAAACAATTTGTATAATTTTAAAATAGAAAAGAAAAATAATGAAATAGTTTACTGATAAATAAACGACTATTACTGGATTACCACGTGAGGCATAAAATCGCAATTTTGTTGTAATCGTGCCAACGTGATCCGTAGATGACATATGCACCTAAATATTATTGGCAATATTATTGTTTATATAATTTGTTTACATTATTTGGCAATATTGATCTCCCATCGACCAAAAAACTGTCGCTAAAGTATAAGTTTAAATGTCAATAATGGATGATCGTAAATATCACATTCTTTTGACATTAAATATGTTTTGCATAATTGTTACGTCGTCAACTAATTTTAATCCGATGTTTTATCTCTATTTCTATTAATATTTTAGTAATTTTTTAATTCTTTGGTTATTTAAAATAAAAATTATATCCATTTGTATAATTTGGCGAAATTGATCGATGGAATAATCAAATGGTACCAATTGTTTCTTTACACTCTATCTGGAATTAGCATACTTATTGAGCCTCCGCCAAGTCATATGCCAAGCAGTCATTAAATCTGAGTTTTAGCCTTACTATTATATCTTTTTCATCTGCAGTTATTTTACCATCACTAAAAAAGAAATTTTTTGAATGTGAAGGAAAAATCATTGTCATGAAAAAATATTTGCAATTAATTTATCATTCATTCTAATAAAAAAAAGGTACTACTAGGTTATCCCGTCGACCAAAAAATTATCCCCAAACTATCAGATTAAATGCTAATAATGGATGATCGTGAATGTCGCATTCAATGACATTAAATACGATTCACGTGTTTAAAATGTCATTAAATGGTTTTATTTCGACTTTTTATTAATATTTTTCTTAATATTCTACTAATTATTTGTTTTTTTCGTTATTTAAAATAAAAATTACGTCAATATGTATAATTGGGCTATTAGTTTGGCGATTTGTATAATTTGGCGAAATTGGTTGACGGGATAGCAAAGTAGTATAAAAAAAAAGAAAAAAAAAGTGGATAAGTGTGATTGGCAATCGCACACAGGGATTCGTTTAATATCTTTTTCAAAACACTTTTTTTCATTAAATTAACAAATGAAAAATGGTTTTTCGGCGCTATTTTGGGATTTCTTCGCTAATTGCGCCAACCAGAACAAAATATTAACAGAATATTCCCCTAAATGTTGCCTTGATCGCATAGATTTGTTCATTTCTCTATCATAATCTGCAGATTTAGTAAAACTACACAAGTAAATAAAATTATGAATAAAAGTAAAATATTTCAAAGCTTAGCATAAATTTAAGGGAGACCAAATTGGTCACCAGAGGCGGATCTTAATTTAAATAAATAATCTATATATATAAAAGAAAGTTTGGATTTCGTATTAATCACAGCACAAAAAAAAATCTACCGAACCAAAAATCTTGAAAATTAGGGTAAAAATACTTCTAATAACATCGAGTGCCTCTAAGAAGGGATTTTCGAAAATTCCACCCCTAAGGGGGGTAAAAAAAAGAACGAACTTTTAAAAAATTCCTGAAAAATGGGCTTTTGAAGTTATTTTTCATCTGATAACATATTTTAGTGTATTTTCTCATGCTGAATCGAATGTTACTAAGTAAATTCTTTTAAATCCAGTAGTTCGTGAGCTACTTCATATTTTCCTAATTTGGCGATGACTTCGGCGCAAAAACGTGAAATTTTCAATCCTTATGTATATAGATCAGATTTTGTAGTTATTTTTTAACTGATACCATATTTTAGTGTATTTTTTCATGCTGCATCGAATGATATTAAGCAAATTCTTTTAAGTTCAGTAGTTCGTGAGATACCATATATTTTTTTGATTTGGCGATGTCTTCGGCGCAAAAAAGCGGTAATTTTCAACCTATATATATAAAAGAAAGTCTGGATTTCGTATTAATTATCGTACAAAAAAATCTATTGAACCTAAAATTTTGAAAGTGAGTTCTATAATCAGTTAACGTGATTATGTAAGCTACATTTAATTATCACAATATATATAAAACGCAAAGTGAAATTTCACTCCGGACGCTTATAACTTAAGTTCTACTAGATAGATTTTAATGGAACTTACATTGTTAGTGGGATAATTATTCAGAAATTTTGTAACAAGTGAAATATAGCATTCTACGTTGTTTAATTGAATACTTATGGAGATGTTTTAAATCAGATGAACACAATTACAAAAGGTTGGCTTTAATTTAAAAGTTCCGCTGAATGAATTTTTATGTGATTAAAATTGTTAACATGTTGAGCGCTACGTCATTCATTGGTGACTAACACTGAACTTTCCGTTTAGATGACTGACTTTTCACCGATGACAGACAGTCTAAAATACGATATAAAACTAAAAATTACTATGATATAAAAATTTCATTTGATTCAAAGTTTCTTTAAAAAAACTGACCAGCGTAGCGGGCGAAGGCTGCTAGTATTTGATATACCGAAATCAATGGTCTTAAAATTACTGCGCTTTGTAATACGCATGTTTCCTTACCGGTACTTGCGCGCCCAGAAGGTGGAAGTGAGAAACCATTAACAACATATAGATTTTGTTAATGAATTTCTTATCCAATATAATGGAGATAACGATCGGCCTCTTTGCATAATATGAACGGACGAGACACATTTCCCCTTAAATGGTAACGGCAATGGCCTCCGCGAAACCCCGACCTCATTCCTATGGATTTCAGGTTCTGGAGATATCTAAAATCTAGAGTGTACATGTGCAATCCGCAAACTTTTCCGGATTTGAAAGATTCTATCAAACATGATATTGCAAACATCCCTCATGCGATTTAACGTTCGGCTGTATTGTCCACAGTCGCCACCATGCAATGTGTAATTGCCTGTGATGGCACCCATGTGAAAATGTGTAATCAAAATAAAAGTTTTCTTTTGTCCGATCTGTGTTGTAATCAGAGATTAGTGTACTGACTCTGTGTCATATGCATATTTACTCCTTGTGCCCCAATCGTGTTTTTTTTATGGAGGGGGGGATTCGCAGAACAGTTTTTTGTTCTTGCATAACGCATCCGTTTATTGCAATAACCATACCGTTCCAACGCTCTTTAGGGTTTTCGCATGCGTTGAGCATTTTGCGATGAAAAAAAATGGGTGTTGCCATTGGAAAATTTTGAGTTTCTGTAACTACAACCGTAACCGTGAATGCCATTTTATTGCCGTTTACAGAATCTCGAGCTCATACATCTGAATAGCTATACCTGAATTTTTACCTCGATCGGTTGAACGAACTGGACGCTAGAGTTCCATATACCCGCAAAGTTTTTTTATGACCACCCTGTATATATTACTCTATCGTACGTGGCACAAAAATCTGGATTATTTGATATTACGATATCGCGATTGCTTAGTGGTAATGCCCTAATGAAACGCATCATAATATAGGCTGAAGTAAATCGGGTTTATGTACGTTTTGGAATATCATTTTTTTAGCACTTTCCAACAAAGTTGAAAAGTGCTTATGCATTCGGTTTGTCTGGCCGTCTGTCCGTCTGTCCGTCTGGCCGTCTGGCCGGATGGCCGTCTGTCCGTCTGGCCGGATGTCCGTCTGTCCGTCTGTCCGTCTGTCCACGCTCTAACTCCCGTAAATATACTCGGATTTCTATGAAATTTTTATACGTTATTGAGGTTTACCCTAGCACGAACACTATTGAAAATGAAGTATCTACCATGATTAGTTTATCTACAGGGCGAATCAAAAGTTTCCCATTACATTACGGCCTATGGGGAAAAATCGTTAATATACTCAGATTGCCATGAAATTTTAGGAAGCTATTGAGGCTTACCCTAGCACGAACCCTACTGAAAATGAAGTATCTACCATGATTAGTTTATCTACAGGGCGAATCAAAAGTTTCCCATTACATTACGGCCTATGGGGAAAAATCGTTAATATACTCGGATTGCCATGAAATTTTAGGACGTTATTGACGTTTACCCTAGCACGAACCCTATTGAAAATGAAGTTTGTATTATGATTAGTTTATCTACAGGGCGAATCAAAAGTTTTCCATTACATTACGGCCCATGGGGAAAAATCGTTAATATACTCGGATTGCCATGAAATTTTAGGACGTTATTGACGTTTACCCTAGCACAAGTCCTATCGAAAATGAAGTTTCTACCATGATTAGTTTATCTACAGGGCGAATCAAAAGTTTCCTATTACATTACAGCCTATGGGGAAAAATCATTTCAAAGGAATTTTAAAGATTTTATACCCTGCCAAACATATTAAAATATGCATCCTATAAAATATAAGGTGAAAATGTAGCTATTATTCATTTACAGGGTCACACAAAAGAATTCCATTAGATAATGGTAAAAGGGGGAATTATGTGTGACATATTTTAAATATATTAAGCTTTTTCATGTATAATAAAATTGATATATGTCACTGAAGCTTAGTATAAATTATACGCTACTGTCTTTCATAATATGAAGTACATAGCATTTACAGGGCCATACAAAAGATTTCAAATAGTATATTCTTTCCGAAGTACCGTATATGTCTATGGTATATGTCTACCGTATATGGCTGATGGAGGGATGAAATTCATTTTAATTATGATATTCGCGTTTATATTTCGCTAAATATATGCACATTATATGGTGTGTATAAATGTTATAGTTGATATACAGGGCTACCCAAAAGAGCTCACCTGAATAATTATATGAAATTTTATTCAGGATATGAGCGTAAATTATTTAAACGTGGTTCTTAAATAAGCTATGCATTTTTACGCTGAGCTGCATTCAATTTACTGAGAAATGTTTGCAGAATATAGGTAAAGGGATATACAGGGCCACGCAAAGAATTCGGTACATGGACGCCTATGAATGATGATTTATGAGAATGTGATTTCAGTTGTTTTAAAAGTGTTTCAGTTTACAATAAATTTTAGCCTAATGCTGACGTGTAATAAAGGCACAATGTAAACTACAGGGCTGAACAAAAGTAGTCAAGTATGTTTCCATCTAATAGTATGAATTGCTGAAAAAGAAATTTCAAGCTACTGGGTATTTTCTTGCTAAGCTAATGTATATACTAACATATGAAATACAGGGCTGTTCTAATGTACTGGAATACATATTTGGGTATATTTGGCTATACACTATTATTTCCTTAAATAACAAAGTTTTCTTAAAGATTTCATTAAGTGTTGGAAAGTGCTTCATAATCTATGCTTAACGCATGATTTTTCTTACTTGTTTTTTTTTTTTGTTGTTTTCTGTTCTTTTTAGTTAAAAAATAAAATAAAATAAAAGTCATAGATTTTAAAAGTTTCAGTTTAAAATTAAAGTATATATTATATAAAGTATTATAAATTAAGAGAGTGAAAAGATTATA
This sequence comes from Maratus speculifer, assembly GCA_964019185.1. NCBI lineage: Eukaryota > Metazoa > Arthropoda > Arachnida > Araneae > Salticidae > Maratus > Maratus speculifer. The sequence goes on from OZ025302.1 coordinate 99,285,159, forward strand.
TTTTAAATGAAATCAATGAAACAAGGTAGAACCCGTCGAATTTCAACGAAAGAAAATACTTAAGAAGGCACTGTTTCATTGATTTATAATAACCTACAAAATTAATTACAATAAAAATGCACCTGAATATTAGTAAAACTAATTATCAGACAAATGATATTTGACCTAAAGTTAACAAAATACAGTTTCTATATAACTCAATTGTAAATTTTTTTCCACGTGAAATCTAAGCCCAACATCATTTTCGCCATCTCACAATTTTGGATATGCGAAATAAATAAAAGTAAAAGCGAAGAAAAAAAGGTCAGAGAATTTTTAGTTAAAATACATTTTTGTCAAGAGAAAGTGTTGTATCATGTGTGAAGTAAGTTTGCAATAAACTAAAAATAATTTAATTGATAATTATAAACGAAATAAAGCCAAAATTCACCATATTTTATAACAGACGATATTTGTGAGATAGCACGTTTAATAATTTTGATTTATTTTCCTTTTATGGGAAACTGGTAACAAATCCATACAGTAATTTGCTTATTTTTTTCTTTACTTTTAATCAAAAAAAGAGTACTTCTATTGCTACAATTACAAAAATAGTATTAAAAAAACTTCAAAAAAGTTAATATCTTAAAAATAAATTGAGATACAATTTCAAAGAAATTGCATTTAAAAATATATTTTTCTCCTATACAACAGTGTAAAGGTGAAAAATGTACAATGTATAGAAGATTAAAAATCTGCGGTAGCGGAAATTTCATTTCAAATTTCAAAGTGTTGCCATTCGCAAAATAACGTATGCGTTAAGCACAGTATATTTGGCCTTTGTAATACAGATAGGTAGATAGATAGGTACGAAAAAATGACACGGGAGCAATGTTTAGCATTTTATCACCTGCGCCAGACTAACATAAAAATACAGAGTTCTTGATTTCGGTAGTAAAGTTTTCTGATTTGGCAAAGAATTGAGCAAGTAAATAAAAATTATAAATAAAAGTTATATGATGCATTATTTAGCATACATTACATTTGTAATGTATGCTAAATGCTAAATGCTATGTAATGTATGCTAATGTATGTAATGTATGCTACAGTTGGATATTCTTTTCGTAATTCCTCTAAGGGGCTATACATCCATAACGTTCTAAACAATTTGCTAATTTTGAATTTTCTTCTACCTTACGATACCAATAGCTCCCCTTCCTATAATATCGTTATGAAGATCTAAAACTTCATTTTCATTTTAAAATTATTTTTCTTTATTTGTATGCGTTGAAATACCCATATGATTATGCATTTCGCATAGGTTACTAATTCAAGAAGTCATTAAATATCAATACATGAAACATATTTATATCAATTAACAACTAAAACAGTTATTTATCAATACATAAATTGAAAGCTATAAATCAACGTGATAACGCACAAAAGCACCCCAAATTATTAGAGGGTGACAAGAAATAACTTGATACGCATGATACATTATGACTTTAACAACTTTTACTTACCCATCATACGTAGTATAGGGTAAGTCTTGCAATCGTTTTGAAAATCGAAAATTTTTTTTTATGGATTTACACGTTTTAGATAGTGGAGATTCCGGAAAACATGTTTTTAGAAAAAAAAGTTTGCCGTCCGTCTGTCTGTCTGTCTATAAGCGCTCTATCTCCCGAACAAATTGAGATAGAGACTTGAAATTTTGTATGTAGTTAGTATGTAAGAATGGGACGAAGCCTATTTAATATCAGCAACCTCGATTATCCGGAACTATTTTTTTCGGACTCTCGAAAAATTCGTTCTGATGAAAGGCATATAAAAATTTTCGAATTTTTTTGTTTTAAGGAATGGACGTAAAAGGCAATAAAATAACACACATTTTGCATTTAGAACGAAGTCGATCGGATTATTAGTTGCCGAGATATTTGTATCCTGTTTTCCACATTCTTCGATTTTTCATGACCCTGTATTTCATTCAAATTTCAATTCAGAGGTATATTTTAATTGGAAATGAAACGCTTAATCTGACGCAGTTAATTGTTAGTTAATAGAATTATTATTTTTGGAGCTATAAGGATGTTTTTTTTACGCAGTTCGGTACTACTTGAGTAGTTTGGCGTTTTATATAATTTGTCGAAATTGGTACATCAGCAGTTCTTTAATATAGCATTACTATGTATATTAACAATATTTAAATTTTGTTTATGAATTGCAATGCATTGTATAAATAGTTTTCACATGTTTTATTTTCATATACATATCCATGAAGGGTAAGTATTACGGTGACCCCCAACGACTAGTTTATTTGTGTGTTGGATGTATGAGATGCATGAATTGCTTTTTGGATTTTTCTTTTCAAAAGAATGTAACAGGAACTTTTCTTTCCTTTTTTATTTTATTCTATAATACGCCACTTGGATATATTACAGTGCCAGAGAAAAAAAATCTTGACACAAGCCGCAATCTCAATTTTCAAATATTTTATTTATTTTTTTCCAGTTTTAAATAGAAGAGGTGGGTGAAAGTTTCTATCACGATTTGGTTACGTGGAGTGGTGGCCTTGCAGCTTAACATGACTTAGAGTTCTCTTTTTATATTTTTTTAGTTCTGGTAGTAGTTTGAAAAGAGGGATTTTTTAATTTCTTTTCTCTTGAAAAATAAATTTTTCTGGTGCACAAGAGTTATTACAGCAAAATGTTCCTGTAAGTCATAATTTCTTAGATTTACCAGCTATATATGTCCTAAAAAAGGCCGGTTTATCACATGGCAGCTCACCAAAACGAAAAATCGGTCCAGGAAGACCGAGAAAGACTTCCATCTGGTCTGATTTTTTTTTTTTTAAGTGAAGTACTGTTGAAACCAACTATAACAACAGTAAAAATAAAATGAGAAATATTACTGATGAAAATATCAGTAAAGACCATCTGTTACAAATTTCACATTTTTCATTCAGTGTCAAGATTTCTTTTCGCTGGCATTATATTTCTCACAGTTTTTAGGTGCGTTCGTAATTATATAAATACGTAGCACCTATAGTTGTCGTTCTGTCCGTCCGTCTGCCCGTCTGTTCGTCCGCATATAAAAAAGAAAAAACTACTCAACCGAATCGTTTGAAATTTAAAATATACCATTATTGCATAATTTTCTCGATTCATTTCAAATGTTATGAAAATCGGATGCATAGATCAATTACAGGGACAATCAAAAATATTCCATTACATTACGGTTAATGGGGAAAAAGTTTCAAAAGTATTTTAATCGTTTAAAATTTCAAATACATAATTATTACATAATGTTGTCGAGTTATTTCAAATTTTATCAAAATCGGATGCATAGTTCAATTACAGGGACAATCAAAAGTATTCCGTTACATTACGGTCAATAGGGAAAAATGTTTCAAATGCATTTTAATGGTGTTACACTCATCGTTTATAATAAAATTGATATGATCTATAAAGTACGTATTATAATATACATTTTGCATAATCTCTGGTGAAAGAACATTTGTTATTGATTTACAAGGCCACACAAAAGAATTCCACTTCATAATGGTATAGGGAGAATATTGTTTGGTGCGCATTTTAATTGTAATTAACTATTTGCAATTTTATGATATTGATGTATGAGAGTGATATTTTTAAAACTTCGTTATCGTACGAACGCACCTCATTTGCTACGCTTCACGTGCAATTTCCAACTTGTTTTATCCTAAAATCAGCCGTTAAAATTTAATGGACACTGAAAGACTTAGATTTCTCTTTCTTAGTGTGACATACTTGCGTATAAGACAGACCCATGAACATAAAACTCCTTCCAATAAAAATAGCTTATATTAATAACAAGCGAAAACTTCACTGTCAATAAATATAATCACAAGCATTTTATGGCGCAATAAATATCTACTCATATTTACGAATATGTTGCTTCCTAAAATATACCATTGATAAACAGATATATTCGAAAAAAAATACCCTTTTAGATGTTACTTTACAGAAAGTTTATTAAATCGAAATTATAATCTATTGTAGAATTTTTTTAAATCTAATTAAATAGCCAAACATAAATCATCTATGAAATTATTAAATGTTGAAAAAGTTAGGCGTGCATTGTTCAATGATACTGGTGCTTTACCTTAGGGATGCATCTGTGATTGCATCGTATTACTAAGTTCGCTTTAATTCTTGCTCTGCTTTCTTATTTCAGCTAATTGTACTTTTATAATATTATCTCCACTTTGACTTGTAGTAACTAACCATTAAATAATAATGATGAATCAGAGATGTAGTCGGCTCTCGTTAATTCGAACTCGTCGGGACCACAAGAAATGTTCGAATTATGTAAAGTATGAGGAGAACATGTTTAAGGGAATACTATTACAAAAAAATTAATGTTACAGTATTTTTTAAAATTATTTCGGCCGGTATCAATAGAATATGATTTAATATTAAATTAAAAGATATAAATGCATAAATTAAGGGATTGGGAACAAACACAACGGAAGAAGGGTTGGAGATGTCATTGATGGATAGACGGGGGACATTAAGAAAGTGAATATCAAAAGAACGAGATTATATGTGTACTAGTTTCAGAACAATTCTGACAAAAATGAAAAAAAGAAAGTATTGTAAGGATAGATTTAGATAGAGTTTTGAATTTTTTTTACTCCATTCATTGAGTAAAAGGAGTAATTATCATACTTATCATATGGAAAATTTCCATATGATATTTAATATTTTTGTGTATGAATTTAACATTCAAGTTTATAGTTATTTAAAAATATATATTTAAATTTTTAAATTTTTAAATTGAGAGATTGTTGAATTTCCTTTATTTTTTAATATACACGAGAGAAATAAAATCATATTAAATATAAAATCCCATATATCAAAAAATCCATCCAAACTGTGGAGCTTTTACTAAAAGTTAACATAATTAGTGAGAAAATTTTAGTATAAAATTTTATATTTTTAACAGCTGTGAGTTAAAACAACACATTCGATATATATACTTAATAAATGGACACTAATTATATGTCTATTTGGAAACAAGGATTGTACGCTCTAAAGACAATACGGCAGTTTAATTTTCTAAAACTAAAGAAAAAAAAACCATTTTCCAAAACCAAATTGTCTTTCTTATTTATTTATTTATTGCTCTAAATTAAAGTCAAATTACATCTTGTAAATATTTTTAAAATTTCACGCCAAAAATGGCTTTAACCATATTAAAGTTTGCAGCAGAATCGTTAGCAACTTGGATCTGAAAAATTATAGCACTTATAACAAAATTTTCTGCAAATTTTGTGTTTAATTCTAGCACTGCGTAAACTAAATTTTTAACATGTGACTTAAAACTAATAATTTAAAATTAAATTTACCCCTTCACCATCGCCATTTTTGGATGCAACTTTATCTCGACAGAATGACACTTTCTGGTGAGGCAGCCAACCATTAAAAATTAATGAAGTCCCAAAGGCTTAACTTTTCACCCATAGGTTTGACAGTTCTGTTAATGATAAAGAGGCTTAAACATTATACTCTTTTGACTAAAAAAAGACTGCGACAGTTATTCAAGAAAAGGGTCATAAACTATGCAAGTTTTCAAGAACGTCTGTTTATATTAAAATGTTTTATAATAGTAGCATATCCCGATATTATATTTTACATCAGAAAATTTCCTTTGGCTACGCTAACATTAGTATATTTATTGTAGCAACAAGCTAACTAATGACTTTTTTCTGAAATTTTGTTTAATTTCTAAATTTCGCATGCTTTCAATTTTACAACGTCGAATGGGAAAAAATGCTTTCTAAACAACTTCCTTGAGAACTTACTGTATCTAATTTTAATCTTTTTTTTATGGATTTTAAAAGGAGATTTGTCTATAAAAGACCCCAAATTGGTGTTTTTTGCACTGTATTTATGAAATAAGTATAACATTTTTTGGGGGAGGGGGGAAGGGTATAAAAATTTATAATTATAATTTTTGATAAAAATTACATAAAGTAAAAGTGGTCCAAGATCCTATAAATTACATTACATTTTTAATTAAATTAAAAAAAAACTTAGCAAGATAAATTTAATACTTTTGTATTCTGATCCCGCAAAGCATCATAAACTAGGTAATTTTTATCAAATGTATGCCACATAAAATATTTTTTCTATAGTTCTGTATTGTGTTAATTAACTTTATACTACCAAAAATATAATATAAAAAATACTGCCAGATTACTGTGCTTTTATTTCATATTTCAAATTGTCATTCTTATTTGTTTATCTATCTATTTTTTGCTCTAAATTAGAATCAAAATATATCTTACAATCATTTTTAAAATTTGACACCAAAAATTGCTTTAACCATGTTAAAATTTGCAACAAAATTACTAGAAACTCGCATGTTAAAAATTAAGTAATTATAATAACAATTATCTACAAATTTTGTGTTTAATTGTAACACTGCGTAAAATAAATTTTTAACATATGACTTAAACTAATAATTTAAAATTAAATTTACTCCTTCACCATCGCCATTTTTGGATGCAACTTTATCTCGACAGAATGACATTCTCACACCTTCTGGTGAAGCAGCCAACCATTAAAAATTAATGAAGTCCCAAAGGCTTCTTTTCACGCATATATTTGACAGTCCTGTTAATGATAAAGAGGCTTAAACATTATACTCTTTTGACTAAAAAAAAAAAGACTGCGACAGTTACTCAAGAAAAGGGTCATAAACTATGCAAGTTTTCAAGAATGTCTGTTTATATTAAAATGTATTGTAATTAGAATATAGATTTATTATAATTAGAATATGTATTATAATAGTATTATAGTAGAATATCAAAATTATCCCGATATTACTTATATTGTAAATCACAAGATTCCCTTTAACTACGCTAACATTAGTATATTTATTGTGGCAACAAGCTAACTAACGAGTTTTTTCTGAAATTTTGTTTAGCTTGTAAATTTCGCATAATTTCAATTTTACAATGTCGAATGGAAAAAAAATGCTTTTAAAACAACTTCCTTGAGAACTTACTGTATCTAATTTTAATCTTTTTTTAATAGATTTTGAAAAGAGATTTGCCTATAAAAGACCCCAAATGGGTGTTTTTTTCGCACTGAATTTATGGAATAGGTATAATTTTTTTTTTGAATTAGGAGGTGTAGAAATTTATAATAATAATTTTTGATAATAATTTTTGATTTTTGAATTTTTGATGTACATAAAGTAAAAATGGTCCAAGATCCAGTAAATTATATTACCTTTTTAATTAAATAAAAAAACCTTAGCAAGATAAGTTTAATACTTTTGTATTCTGCTCCCGCAGAGAATCATAAAATAGGTGATTTTTAAATGTCTGCCACATAAAATATTTTTCTCAAATTCTGTATTGTATTAATTGACTTATACACTACGCAAAAATCTAATATAAATACTGCCAGATTACTGTGCTTTTAGTTAATATTTTAAATATGATCTCAAAAATGAGAATGTCTTGGGATAATACAGAGTGGTTAAAGTTAAACTGACATTACTCCAAAATTCACAGCGCCTGTTCTACAGAACAGATCCGAATGAAACTGCATATACAGGGTGATTCATAAAAGATGGGCAGAACTTTAAGGGGTTATAGTACACTTAAAGACAAATAATATTAAATAGGAGACTAAGGGTCCCAGACGTATTCCCAAGGAGATAGGGGGCATTAAAGTTTAGGGTCCGAAATTTCAAATGATTATAAAAAATGGAAAAATTGGTCGATTCGTTTGCGGTTTTTGCAAAAAATTTTCTTTATGCCAGTATTTTCTTGAAATAAAATTTTAAAGTTCAATTTCAAAAAATGCCGATAGGGGGCGCTTTAGACTTTGGAGTAACAAACAACTATTTTTTAACGTTATTTTTTGCATTTCTTTAAATGAGTTCGAAAGCTTAGACTTAAACTTAAATTTTGATCTAAAAATCTGAGTCCTAACGAGTAGTTAAGTAGCGTAAACTGAAATTTGAAATTTGAAACCCTTCTCCCCCCAGAACAAAAATCAGTTATTCCCGATCTTTGTGTCGTAGATTAGGCTCTAACCACTGCCGCGTTTTGCTAAAATTATTCTTTATGTCAGTATTTTCTTGAAAATAAATTTTAAAGAAAATTTTCAAAAAATTCCGATAGAGGGCGCTTTAGACTTTGGAGTAACGAACAACTATTTTATACCGTTATTTTTTGTGTCTCATTAAGTGCTTTCTAAAGCTTAGACTTAAATTTTCAGCCCAAAATCTGAATCGTTAGACGTGGTTAAGTTTCTGGGGAGAGGGGTTTGAAATTTCTACTCCTGAGCACAGTTCAGTTTACCATGTCCACACATTGTGTGCTGTGATACGAGGTAAAAAGACACAAATTAGGATTATGTTACCAAATCATATTTATTAACATGTAATTACAATAAATGTTCAAAATTGTGACCACCAGAGGTTATGCACGCAGAACAACGGCGAAGAATGGAACGGCGAACATTCGCGAAAATATCAGGCTTTTCGAACACTTCCCCTACAGCGGCGGAAAGTCTGGCGACCAGTTCCTCGGGGGATTCAATGGGTGTCTCATACATAAGAGCCTTCAATTGTCCCCAAAAAAAGAAATCAAGGGGTGAAAGATCTGGCGAGCGAGCAGGCCAAGCAACAGGACCACCTCGACCAATCCATCTGTTCGGAAATGTGATATCCAGATAGTTGCGGACGTCTCGTACGTAATGGGCTGGCGCTCCATCGTGCTGGAACCACATGACCCGCCGGATGCGTGGAGGAACAACGTTTAACAGGTCTGGCAGCACATGTTGCAGAAATGTGAGGTATGTTTTACCGTTGAGGCGTTCAGGAAGAAGGTACGGTCCGATTAGGTGGTCTCCGAGGATTCCTGCCCAAACATTGATGGAAAAGCGTCTCTGATGAGCATGTGGATACGTAGCATGTGGATTGACATCCGCCCATACATTTGCATTGTGTGTGTTAAACGTACCTTCACGTGTGAAGGTACATTCATCGGTGAAAAGCACAGTTCGTCCAAAATGTGGATTTAGCGCGTTCTGCTGCAGAAACCAGCGGGCGAATACAATACGATTTGGATAATCCCCTGGAGACAGTTTCTGGACTCGTTGCACATGAAACGGGAGCAAATGTTCATCTTTCAGTACCCTCCAAGTCATGGACTGTGAGGTCTGATCGAGGAGGACTGATCGTGTACTTGTACTTGGCTGCGCCGCTACTACATCCAGAATGGCTTCTGCAACAACTACTGATTCGTCCTTTTTTGCACGACCTGCATTCGACCGGGAAGCGAGAAATGATCCCGTCTCACACAACTGTCTGTTCAAGAGCTCGAAAGTTTTGCGGTTAGGCAACCGCCTGTTGGGAAATCGCTCTCCGTACATTCGTTGTGCCTCTGCACCATTTCCATCTGCCGCTCCGTAAATTAAATGCATCTCAGCCTTTTCCTTATTCGTGAAGGGCACCATCTTCCGATTCATTACTACAGCGACTTACACTTGACTCACCGTTCAGTGGTTTTTATGCCTGAATCGTGTCGAAATTTTGCATACGTGTTCTTCTTCTTCTTCCCCATTTGACATTTGCATACTTTCTGTCTCCTTCTTCACCCGGTGACTAGCATCAGGAATGGAGCTTTAACGTTTGCATGAGCGACGTTTCCAACTGTGCCAGTGCCTTTATGAGTGAATTCCGACTATGCAGTCCTTGACGAAAGTTGTATTTTTGCCTCGTATCACAGCACAGAATCGTTGGGCATGGTTAAGTAGTGCAAACTGAACTATGCTCAGAAGTTGAAATTTGAACCCCCTCCCCTCGCTACTGAACCACGCTCAGCGATTCAGATTTTGAGCTGAAAATTTAAGTTTAAGTCTAAGCTTTAGAAAGCATTTAATGAGACACAAAAAATAACGGTATAAAATAGTTGTTCGTTACTCCAAAGTCTAAAGCGCCCTCTATCGGAATTTTTTGAAACTTTTCTTTAAAATTTATTTTCAAGAAAATACTGACATAAAGAATAATTTTAGCAAAACGCGGCAGTAGTTAGAGCCTAATCTCCGACAAAAAGATCGGGAATAACTGATTTTTGTTCTGGGGGGAGAAGGGTTTCAAATTTCAAATTTCAGTTTACGCTACTTAACTACTCGTTAGGACTCAGATTTTTAGATCAAAATTTAAGTTTAAGTCTAAGCTTTCGAAATCATTTAAAGAAATACAAAAAATAACATTAAAAAATAGTTGTTTGTAACTCCAAAGTCTAAAGCGCCCCCTATCGGCATTTTTTGAAATTGAACTTTAAAATTTTATTTCAAGAAAATACTGGCATAAAGAAAATTTTTTGCAAAAACCGCAAACGAATCGACCAATTTTTCCATTTTTTATAATCATTTGAAATTCCGGACCCTAAACTTTAATGCCCGCTATCTCCTTGGGAATACGTCTGGGACCCTTAGTCTCCTATTTAATATTATTTGTCTTTAAGTGTACTATAACACCTTAAAGTTCTGCCCATCTTTTATGAATCACCCTGTATATGTTGTGCACATCATGCGGCCGAAGTTTCGTAATAAAGGTTTGAAATTTCGTCGCCGAATGGCACTCTATTTCTAAAATCATTTGAGATAGATAGCAGCATATAGAGCAATAGAGCTATAGATAATTTAACTTCGCTGTAAAAACGATACATGTGGTTCATAAAATCATTCACATGAAGTGAACATGCCACTGAACAAGAAAAAACGCGAACTGGTTTCAAAACCTTTTTAAAAAAAAATCACAATGAGAGCAATGTTTTGGCAGCATATAAAGCTTATCGGCCTATGAAAAACTTAAGGAAAGGATCCATGTCCGTAAATGTAATTAACCCTCTCACTGACAAGCCCGTGTTAACACATTCACTAAGCTCTAGGTTTCACTGCAATACAAGCAATATTTAAAATAATATAATTGTACTCATGTAATGGATTTTTAATATACTGAACCGTAATTAAAGCTTACACGGATAACATTCATATTCGCTTTTAAGTTTTTTATATAATTTCAAAGAATCGTCTTTTTTAGCATTTAAAACAAAATGCAGATAAAACAACATTACAATTTTGTCCTTTTGCAAAACTGTCAGAGGGTTTTAAAGGAATGAATTGTAATTTCGAATAAAACAGTTCTCTGATAGTTGCACTAGGAAGAGGATGATCACGAGGATGAGGTCCAACCGAACTAAAATAGAACCCAAACCCCACAAGCATCCAGAGAAAGAAAAGCCAACTGATAAGCTTAGCCAGGGGACATCTACATGAAAATTAAATTAACATATATTTTTTTCAATTTAGAGTTAAACAATAACGAGACCACAACACCCACTGTAAACATATAAAAACTCAAGTAATATTGAATAAGCTAAAAGGATGGTAGTTTGCTAAATATTAAATATATCTAAATAAAATTTGACCAAATTCCATTAGGCAACATGTAAACTAAAATATATCACTTGTAGAACAATATAAGTCAGCAGATAGGCTGTAAAAAAGTAAGTAAATACAATTAAAAAATTCAATAAAGTCAATAAGAACAGCAATTAAAATGTAGTTTTAATATTGAGTAAGTTCAAATAATAAATAAACTTCGAACAGTGCAGACAAAGTTATATATCAAAGAATGCAACCAAAGTTATTAAATTTGCCAGTTCAGAATTTATAAAGAATAAACGAATGTAAATCATTTAGCTTGTTATAAATGATTAGCAATCGATCACTTCTTTCTGGATTTTATAAAACTCTTTTAAAGTTAATACGAAGAGTGACTCGTTGAAAAAATTTAAAAGAAAAAGGCATTAAAGAGTATTGCATTTCTTATACAGGTAAGTAATGCAAAACAACACTCTTTACTTCACAGTCGTATTAATCTGAAAATATTTTACCAAACCTAAGCAAAAATACAGGGAAACTCCCATAAACCGATATTAAATGGTGTACAATTTGGTTACTGTACAAAAAGTCGCAATCTACCTATTTTAATGCTGAGTACATACCACTTCCAACTTCGGCAGCTGACCACTCGTTTTGTCAATCTTCTATAATTGTCTTCTTGAAAAACATATTTAGTATCGAAAGAGGAAAGGGAATAATCGCATTAATATCCACAATATTAGAGTCAATAACTGTTTTCGCTAATTAGGGTGCATTAATCAGCACCCTAATTATTTTCAATTCCAACATGCACTTTCACCAGCCAATATTGATTTCTTTTGAAGTATGCACAAGCTTTGCCCATTCATGCAACAGCTTCCCGTTTAAGATTCACCCTTCTAAACAAACCCACTATTATACAAGGTGTCCAGCTAATAAGACAGCTAAATTCAAAATTAAATTTCTCAAAAACAAAGGTCGATAGAATCATGCGGTAAACAGTTTGTTTCTTAGGTAAGCTGTAAAAATCTTATGCAGAACTTCCGATTGGTGAATATTTTGAAAAGAATGTGTTCAAAAAGGTCAAACCAAGCATTCTATGCTATCATGATTGCAAAGAATGCTTGATTTGACGTTTTTCTTGTTTTAGATTGCTTGGAGAGAACGAGTTTTTTTGGCTTTCAGTGCCATATTAACGAATTTTGGAATTATATTTTTGATACCTTGAAATTCCAAAAATTTAGTTCGAAAAATCGTTAAAATATGACATTGTAAGCCGAAGAACTCGTTGTCTCCCAGCAATCTAAAACAAGAAGAATGTCAAATCAAGCATTCTTTATAATCTAAACACAATCTAATCACCATGTAATCTGAACAAAAGGTCGATAAAATTATGCGGTAAACGGTTTGTTTCTTAGGTTAGCTGTAAAAATATTATACAGGAGTTCCGAACGGTGAATTTTTTGAAAAGATTGTGTTCAGATTACAAAGAATGCTTGATTTGACATTCTTCTTGTTTTAGATTGCTCGGGCACAACGAGTTTTTCGGCTTACAATGTCATATTTTAATGATTTTTCGAACTAAATTTTTGGAATTTCGAAATATCAAAAATATAATTCCAAAATTCGTTAATCTGGCACTGAAAGCCAAAAAACTCGTTCTCTCCAAGCAATCTAAAACAAGAAAAACGTCAAATCAAGCATTCTTTGCAATCATGATAGCAAAGAATGCTTGGTTTGACGTTTTTGAACACAATCTTTTCAAAATATTCACCGATCGAAACTTCTCTATAAGATTTTTACAGCTTACCTAATAAACAAACCGTTAACCGCATAAATCAATCGATCTTTGATTTTGAGAAATTTAATTTTGAAATCGGTGTTTTATTTACTGGACACCATGTAGATTCTACGGTGTCTAGCAGCGTGTAATTAGCCTTCCCTGTGTTTGTGCGCATAAATTGTTAACATGGCGAATCATTTAACAAAGACAAGACAGAACTCATTTTTTCTTTATTTCAGGTATATTTTGCAAGAAATATTATCTATTGCATTCTGCGCACTGTTGAAATTTCAGACGATGAATTGCAGATCTATGTCCACTACGAACCCTTGAACCAGGGGTGCAAAAATCTAAACGACAGCGGGTAGTTTCTTACCACCAGCATTTGAAAGTTTTCTTCCCTGAAAATTTAATAGAATTCTAACAAGAATTTTACACGAAATATTAGAAGGAAAAAAAGAAATTAGTTTAGTGGTGAGAGATTGCCTTTTGGCGCTTAGATTTTTGTAGTCCTGTCTAGAGCCCCAAACCACCCTCAATTCAAAACTTTATCTATCTATCTATCTACATGCTAGATGTCACATTTTTATGGATAATAGAACTTCTATAATTCTACACAAATTTCTTCTAAAATGACGCATAAAATTAGGGCCTGAAAAACTCGGTCAAGTTCGTTAATGGGCAAAATTGGATCTAGGGAATAGGAAGAAGGAAGGGTTTTGGTGAAAAACGTAAACAGTCCCATAATTTTTTATTTACAATACATATAAGTTTAAAGTTATTATTATTTCTAGAAAAATGGTAAAAAATTGATTATGGCAGATTGTTGATAAAATTAAAAATTAGCTCAAGGGCGAATAAAATATGGTTTTAGGGGAAAGAAATCCATAACTTCGCCAATTGTCAAGGTATTAAATCCACTTAAATTTGTTATAAACCTGCTCAATATTATTTATAACTTTTATATTGGTAGTTTTTGATAGGCCCAACTCTTAACACACACAAATAAATAAATAAATAAATAAATAAAAATTATAACGAAAAAAAATCTAGTTAAAGAAGAAAAAAGAAATCATAATTTCGTCAATTCATAAGATATCAAATCCGCCTGTGTTTATAATAAATCTGCATGATATGATATACAACTTTTATAATGACAAGCTTTTGATATGACCTATTCTTTCTTTTCATATGACATATTCTTTTAACAAATAAAAAAAAATTCATTGAAGCAAAAAATTGTTGTATTAACATGATTTTGTTAAAACCAGTCATACATAAAAATTAAAAACTCGCCAAAAGCAGACATATAAAATTGTTAAACTAGGATTATCTCTAATCTTGATTTAACTTTTGTTGTTGAAATTAGTAATTTAACTTCGAAATGTACCTCTACCTGTAAGCCGAGTGGACAGAGGTTTTTTATATGAATTTATGCTAGGTAAAGGTCTGGATTATTTTTTAATTAAAATAGTTAGTTAATTTTTGTATGTTGTAGTAACCCATTATTCATCTACTAAACACATAAAATTCAAAAACAAAATTTGTCCTGGCTGCTTATAGTTTCATAGAGTGGATTTTTATGGTATATACCCCGCTAATTAAATAATTTCTGAAGGAAAGTTATAATATATAATAGATCGTTCTACGTTGCTCGGTTATAGATTTACGAGGGAAAGTTTTATAACAAAGTGATTACGATTTTTAAGATGCGAATGACGATTTTTAAAAGCTTCTACTTTTATTGTTTGATAATCAGGAATGGTTTTAGTATGTTGTATATTATTTTTGTACTTATTTAATAAATACTACAATAAATTATTAACTAAAATAACGGTTCTTGAATAGGCCAAATTTTGTCTGACACGTTAGAAAGTTAAATAACTCACTGGCGTTAGTTTCGTTTTCAGCAATGCTTTCGTGTTTAAATTAAGGTTGTTCTCAACTGCTCTGCTCAATAAGCCTAAAACATTTTGACACATAAAACCAAAATAAAATACTCAGATTACTTAAACGTGTTTTTTAATAAAACCTAGTATTTTCGAGCATGTCATGCTCATCATCAGCGTTAAAACAACAAAAGAGTAAAAGTCGAAGGCTGAGCTCTTTTATACGAAGTGGACTGATCGAAAGACAACGTAAAAAAGGGGGGGGGGAGAAGTCGGAATGTTCCAAATTCGATAGAAAGGGGGGGTTCAAGTTATTTTGAGCAGATTGTACCATATTCTCGGAATAACACCTTTAAGTAATCTGAGTATTTTATTTTGGTTTTATGTATAAATAAGGTGAATTAAAGGATTCGACATATGTGACATGTTATATCATTTTAATATTACATTTTGACACTTTAACAAATTCATTTTTTAGCAGAAAGGTATAAAATTAGAAGATCTGGCTATATAAGTGCTTTCGAATCGAACGCTGTTTTCTATTTTATGATAATTAAATTACTTACTGAGTTATAAGCTATTTTGATCATGTGATCATGCGATTTTTTACCTGTCGTTGAATGGTTTTTCTGATTTCATCGGAAAATACGGTACAAAAAGTTATTTTTGATGGCTTGTTCTGAAACATCTATTGCATTTGTACAAAAAACAGAAAAATGAGGGCGATTGGATAGTTTCTGAATAATAACACCTGATAGCTTCATGCATTTTCGAACAAAAATGAATTAAAACTTATGTCGCAAAGTTGCCCTTTTTGATTTAAGAACTCCGTTAAGGGGCCTCAGGGGTTGATCGATACGGAAAAACATGAAAACAGTGCTCTCGCTTCGAGTTCATATAAAAACAGAAGTATTCAATGTAATTAATTTAAACTTTCCGATATTTTAAAGGTATGTTTGTAGTCTTATAAAATTGTAAAATGAAGTACTTCAATGTAATATAAAAATAAAAATAGCAAAATTTATGTAACACAATTTTCGAAAAAAAATTATGTGTTATATCACCAACACCAAGATATCTTAATGTTGAATCGACATAAGAACCTAATTTTTGATTTAAAATGATCAGGAAACTTTACTCTATAGAATGAATTAAGGATATAACTATCACTCAAAAACAACATTATTAAAAAAACTCTCAAATTTGAAATTTTAAAAAACTCCTAAAAAACACAACTTTTTTTTCATTAAAAATACTTAAAATATTAAACTATCCAAACTATATTAATTCATTCTATAGATAATGATGTTATACGCATGAAAAAAATTTTTAGCCATTCCATCAAATAGTTTTTTTTTAATCCTGGTGTTAGTCGTTAAAAATCAGGTTTTAAGAAAATGCGACTTAAAGTTGAAATTATATGGGTGCGGCTATGAAAGTGTTGATATATAAATGCTTATAACTCCGTTAAAAAAGCAAATATTTTTATGCAGTGTTTTGCTTTGATTTCAGAATTAATTGAATAATAAAACTAGATCATTAAAAAAAATCAACACATGTTCAAATTCGCCGATTTATTTCCCATAATTCAAGGTTCGTTTGAAGAAATTGATCAGTGAAATGTACGAAACCAGCCAGGGATTTATAAAACAGCGTAGTTTGATAAGTTATTAAAACTAAATTCGAATAATTAAAAAAATTTTAAATCATTATATCACTACGTTTATTTCAAAATTAACTATTGCAGTTGATATAAAGACACTTTAATTTTCATACATGAATTAATGCAAAATAATATTTACAAACTCCTTGATGTTAAATAGCATGTTACTTTACCCATTTTATCTCATTGACAATGTATAATGTTTTCTTTTAGCAGTTAAATAAACTAGTACACCGAACCCGGGATTCCCGGGTCACAGAGTAAAGGTGAAAAACTTTTTTAAAAATTAAAATTGAAAAGTCTAATAAATTTTTCGTACGTAATATGCTTTTTAAACTGCCAACTAATTCCAAACAGCAGTTTTATATGAAAAATATTAATTATGTTATCATATAAAGCTTTGAAAATTATCGGTACTTCCGTATTATAGACGCAAGATAGAATTTATTAGCCAAAGATCTTGCCAAAGAATAAAATTGCATTATTTCAGTTTATAAAATCAACTAAGAAAATATGATACACAGATATTCTTTAAAATACATTTTTGTAAAGATTAATTGATGTATTTTTTGTAAATTAAGTTTGCAACGAACTAAAAGTTATTAAATTGATAGGAAAAAACGAAATAAAACCAACAACATTCACTGGGTTTTATAGCCGACGATATTTTGACATAACACGTTTTTAATTACTATTTTTTTCGGTTGCTATGAAAAAATGGCAACTAAAATATACAATGATCTGTTATTTTTCACGTAGAAAAGAGACAAATGGAGGTGAAGTATGCAATTAAAACGGTTTCATGGGCGTTGTTCTTCCAATTTAAGTCTCTTATTCGGGCCAAACAAAACAATCTCTAAGAACAGAGACCGAATCCTTTAACATCATTTTTTCTCTAAATGAAAAAAAAAAAAATTATATTTTAGCATTCTAAAATAGCATTTCATTGTATTATGAATTAAAACTGTATCGCTAAAAGTTTTCCTTTTTTTTGCGAAAGCACGTGGTTGTGTTTGATGCAATGCAGCGAATTTTAGAGATGATTTTTTAGCGTCACCTGCAGCCACCAAACTGCATCTCTATTCATCATCCTTTTTTTTTTTTTTTTTTTTTTTTTACTCTATGGATATTTTTCCTTTTTTCCCCACACAAATGCGATACTTAAGTTGCCACCATTAGAGAAAATGAACTAAAAACTATAAAAAAAAATTAATATCTCAAAAACAAATTGAGATACAGTTTTCTAGCATACTGCATTTAAACATGCATATTTTTCTGCATACGATTGTATAAATGTCGAAAACGTGCTATGTGTAGAAGTTTAAAATTTTACAATAGCGAAAATTGCAAAATTAAAATTTCATCGAAAAGTGTTGCCATTCAAAACATGACGTATGCGTCACGCACAGATACGTTTGGCCTTTATTATATAGATATGCAAATATGCTGCCGCCTCCGGGTAAAGTGATTTTTCTTATTAATTACTTCGAAATAGGAGCTTAGAAGTCAGTGGAAATTGAAAGACCGTTTTATTTTTCACTTTTTGGAAATAATGTAGAACAAAAGACTCATAAACGCATAATGTGATTTTTAAAGAGAAAACAAAACGACCACGATCAAAATATTACAACGTGTCAAAATGTAGCATTTTTATAATTTTCTATCGAAGAAGATAAATATTCTGAACGAAAGTAAAAATTAAATAAAGTATTTTTTTTTTCTTGAGAATTTTCGACATTCGGTTTTGATGGACTTACATATTTCGGAATGTCTTGAATACAATTTCGTTAATTCTAGATCAATAAACCTGACATCATATTGCCGCAGTTTAATCCTAGAATCATTAATTTAGCATAGATTATGAAAAAAAATGCTGTGTACTTTTAACTTTGGTAGAAAGCTAAAATAAACTAATTTGTTTAAAAAATTCTAATTTTTGCTTTGTTTCTTTTTGAAAATGGGACAAAAAGGAAAAAAATAAAAAGAATATTGCCCAGTTAACCTGATGGCATTGAGCTCACAGGCTATACCCACTAATTGCACATTGCAGCCTTTTATTTTCAAGGGTTAATACCGATCGAAAAAAAATCAAAGGAGGGGAAACAGCTCCCCCTTTCTCCCTTTTTTACTTAATCATTGAACCCCCTAAACTAATCAGGGACATGCTTGATGATATATAAAAAATCTATATCCAAAATTCAGAACAAATCGGAAAATTCTTAATAAAAACCCATTTATATAATTTAAGAGGAGATATCTCTCCCCCTTTTATACTCAATCATTAAACTTCCAAAACTATTCATAGATTTGAACGAAATCTGATTATTCTGCATGAAAAACCCATTTATATAAATTAAGGGGAGGGGCATTAGAACCCCCGTTGCCCCTGTTTATACTTATACAATGAACACCTAATACCAGTCACGGAGGCGCCTCATTAGAATGATCTTATACCTAAATTTTGAACGAAAACTGATAATTCTGCATGAAAAAACCATTTATATCAATTAAGGGGAGGGGCATGAGCCCCCGTTCCCCCCTCTTATACATACTGAATGAATTCCAAAAACTAATCAGGGAAGCGCCGTATCAGGATATACCTATATACTAAATTTCAAGTGGATAGGATATTTTTATCATGAGTTATCGCGTTACGCACGTACGCACCCACGAACGAACGTACATACATACAGAATGGGCGGGCACATAAGCTCTGAGGCTATGATAGCCTGTGAGTTAAAAACTGAAATAATTTAAACAAATTATTTCTTTAACCATTTAATATATGATTTTTAGGTGCGTTCGTAATACGAAGCACTTATAGTCGTCATTCAGTCCCTCCGTCCGCATGTAACAACGCAAAAACACTGCCCAACATAATCGTTTGAGACCTAAAATATATGATTATTGCATAATTTTGTCATTTCAAATTTTATGAAAATCGGATGCACAGTTGAATTACAGGGACAGTAATCTGTTACATTTCAGCCAATGAGAAAAAATAGTTTAAAGTGTCTTTTAGCGATGTTACACTCTTTCGAACATAATAAAACTGATATGAATCTTTGGAATGTATACTAAAATATACATTCCGTACAATCTGTGGTGCAAAGAACATTTGTTGTTAATTTACAGGGCCACTCAAAAGTATTCCATTACATAATGGTATAAAAGGAAACATTGTTTGTGGCTCGTTTTAATTAGATTAAAAATTTTCACGTTTTATGAAACTGATATACGTTGCTGAGGTTTATTAAAAGTTACTTCCTGTATAATAGAAAGCAGATAGTATTTACAGGGACACACAAAAGATTTCGCATATCTATACAGTATACAGAATACTGTATATTCTTACACCAAGATCTGAATATTTTAAAAACTTTGTTATTGTACGAACGCACCTCGTTTGCTACATTTGACGTGCAATTTCCGACATGTTTTATTTTGCGCGAAGAACATTACTTTTAAATCCATTTTTCCTTTTTCCCTTTTTTTAAAAAAATCTATTTTTGAATTTTCCACTAGAAATATAGAAAAAAATTATTTAAGATTATGTTGCACTTAATGCCATCGTGTCACTATAGTTAAGAAACAAAAATGATTCTAAAAACAATCATTTTTAAATTATATGCATACTTTAAAACGTGAACGTTGCCAAAAATACAACCGCTGCGCCAAAAATCGCTGATTTTAACCACTAAAATTTAATAGCATTATTTGTTTCATTAAATCTCAGAAATCTTTTCATTAAATAAAGCGAGAAACACTTTAAAAATTAAGTGGTACGAATCGGTCATTCCTGTCGCAGCGTTTACATCCCTGCATTTGCTCTAATAACAAATAACTAATACTTTATAAAGAAATTAAATGCTAATCAAGCCGTTGCAACAACTACCAACAAAATATATTATAGTTTCCCTGTGATAACACAACAGATCAAAAATGAACTTTATGACCCGAAATCCATGTTATTATAAGTCAGAAATATATAACACGTTACGAAAAGACCAATTGAAAGCACTCAATTGAAAAAGAAAGATCATGTAACTTCTGCGATATTATGCAAAAAATTGCAATAAAAATCTTTTTTTTTTTTTTTCGAACTCTCTATTTAGTCTAGATTCTTTGTTTTATTTCTTTGCTGTTTACTCCCTCAATCAAACATTGAATCTTAATGATTATGCAACGTTTAAATTTTCGTAAGACGAAAATCCAAATCAAGGAAGCTTTTAAGTTCTAGTTTTAACACATTCCATGCATTCTGACATGACCAATGTTATGTCTACAGATATATAGATTTACATTCTTTTTTATTTTTATTTATTTTTTTTAGATAGATAGTGACGAAAAATAGGTTATATATATATCTATCAGGTCTCAATGTATAATGCAAAAATTATTCATAAAATGTTTTTTTTTTTTTTTTTATTGTTTTCAATATCTTTGCTTAGTCTCAGTGACTGATAGTTTTTTTCATGCTCGCTCACGCAATCAACTTTTTAAATCAACCATATCGTCTGATAAGGTCTGGATTTTTTCACGATCCAAAACAAGACTTTACACGCGACAAAAATAGAATAAATTAATCGATTACGATTAGGATTAGGATTACCTATAATTTCCGGGAACAGTTTTTGTTTATGTCCTTGTTTAAGAAAGTCTTACTCCTCACCAATTTTATATTCTAAAATAATATTATGTATACATTACAATTGGATTTTTTTGCGGTATTATAACTGTTGAAAAAGTCATTTATAATTATATTTTGATCACAATAATTTCGCAACATGCAAGCTTTGAACCAATCCAACGCTCCGCCTTACACAGCTGTAAACTATAATCGAACTCGAATACCATTGTCATTAAACTCTAGGAACAGATTTTGATTATGTACTTATTTAGGAAATTTGGATTATGATTACTTTACTATTGTTTTTATGACGGTCGATTACCTGCACGAGGTATATAAATCCCGGAGGAGATGCCCACCGTGGGTTTTTTTTTAAGGGAACCTAACCCGTATTTAGACAATGTTACCTACAGTTTGAAGAAAACCACGGAAAACTCCGAACGATTAGGCTGACGGGCGCGACTGGATTCGAGCCCAGCATCTACCAGTATCCAAGAGCTTCGACCTCTTGGACACTGGTGGGGTGATTATTTTACTAACTATCAATTTTAGACTCTAAGAGACAGTATGGTTAATATATTTTGTTCTACTGTAATTGATGAGCAAATTATTGATTATCATAGTTCCCTTATGATGATTTCGTAACATATAGGGGGAACTGGGGCACACTGATACAACCCTTCTACTGCTCACAGGGCCATTGCAGGACGTTTTACGACAGCATCAAAAGGTGATGCTAGTGCACGTACAGAAAGTCTTGGAATGATTCAGTAGTTCGATGAAATGGGACAGGTGATTTATCGTTTTTGTAGGTCAAAAGTAAATTTGAGTTGTACAATTGAAAGGGTATTATACAACTGTTCCAGTATATTCAACCGAAAAGAATACTCTCCCTGGCAAGTAAAGCTACTCTTTATGAGTTCTTCATTCTTTATTGTTAGATAAATTATGAAGTGTTGGATTTGAGACTCATTTTATTCAAAATGGCTGTATGGGGCACAATGATACAGTCTATCGCCGGGCACATTGATACAACCTAAATCTTTTTCTAGTTAATTTTTTCATTACCTTTTATTATTTTATTTACCATACACTCCTTAATTCAACCATTTTTCGCCAAAAGGGTCTAATATTAGTTTTTATTGAAGTGAAATAGCTCTGATTTATTTATATTAGAACATTTTATAGTATTTTTGCAAATAGAAGACGTGCGAACTTACCCAACATCTAGTGCTAGTAGAACTAACAAAAGAAAATGCCGACTGCTTGGAAAATTTCAAATTTATATCGATTCTCCAGAGAAAAAAGTATTTTTTGACATGCAAAATGTGAAGTAAGAGAAACGAGCTGCAGAACGGCACAGGATAATTATGTTATAAACAGAATTTTTAATGTAATTATTCTTTATTTTCTGTTCATAAACGGATTTATAAACAGAAAACTTGGTAATTTTCCCCCTTTCCTAAGAAAGAAGATAATGCTGGGGTTTAAATGCCAGATATGACAAAGTTACTAGAGCCAACAATCAGACAAGGAACAACCAGAATATCAAGTCATTATACATTTCATTTTGATTGCTTTAATATTGTTTACAAATAAATTGTGGGTGATTTGAATTTCTATAAATAAATATAAAATGGTTTTCTAACTATTTTTCTATGAAAAATATGCATTGGTGTTGTTTTTTCTCCATTTTTACCAGACTTATCAAAGTGCCCATGAGGTGTATTAATCTGCCCGGGGATGGGGCACATTGATACAAATGACTTTTTTTGACTTTTTAAAATTACATGTAAAAATAATCTTTAAAACAACAATTGTACATTTTTATAACACACTACACAAGTTTTGCTGACACCACATGGAAAAATAACTTAAATTTTCTGCTTTCGTGACACCAAAAAAATTCTTAGAAAAAACTGTATCAATGTGCCCTAGTTACCCCTATGTATCGACAGGGTTCTCGATTTTGATCAACATTAGCGATTTGACGAAAATGAAATAAAAAACATTAGCCAAATGAAAAGAAACGTTAGCAAAATAGAAACGACGTGAAAACTGAAAGAATCTATCTTTGGTTCTTTATTTTATCAGCTTTTTTTCAATTTCTTATAAGATAACCTAGTTTTTTGTAATTCTTATATCATAGAAATTTGACACTGTGATCATTTGAAATAAGTGCATTCTAAATGTCTCCTAAATGTGTAAATGCTTCAGACATTCTTTCAGCAGTTTAAATAAAAATTCAAAACAGCAATCTTTAACTTCCCATTGTGAACATAAACACTGAAAGTTGCTCTTAGATTTCGATTGTTAATATAATGAACAAACTTGACCGGCCAATAATACTTTGCATAAAACTAATAAATATTATAGTAAATGGCTAATTTATACACCATATACCAACAAAAATTTTCTCTCCTTGGCGTTTGATACAAGTAATTTTGTTTGTGTTTTTATTGGCATCATTAAGGCGCGTATATAAGTGATTAACTGATAATAGAGAAATACCTATCGTATAATCCTTTCTGTATCTTTGGCTGTTGCGAAACTAAATTGTTGTTGAGTCTGTAGCTTTATAAATAGAAAATTTTAAATTCCACGGTGTTATTGTTTATGTAAAGCGACATCAAGCGTTCAGCAACGCAGATGAGAATCAAAACTATATTCATACACCACACACACAAACACATGAAAAGAGTAGAAAATGAGTACTCACAATTTGGCGAATTTGATTGATCGTTTACTCGCCAAATGAAGCAACTTGTCGCGATTTGGCGCAATGGCGAGCAGCAGGGAGAACCCGGTGTATCGAATATCCTAATCCCCCCTGTTCATCTAGTTAATGAACTATTCATTATAGAACATTTCACAGATGTTTAGTATGGTTAGAGCATACTTTAAGGTGGAAAGTGATAAAGAAGCGGGGGGGGGGATAACATACTATAACCCTGTGATTAGACAGATACTACGATTGTATAGCTTTGCGATAACCGTTTCAGTCACATTACAATGCGTCACAGCAGCAATTAGGTTTTATTTGCAATCCACGTAAATTTTATTATTTTCAGTTACTGAAATATGCAATATTATGGTTTTGATTATAATATAATTCATACACTTTTTAATCGACTGCAATCATACCGTTGTGAATAATAAAAACATTAAAAATCGTTGATACACTTAAATTTCCTGTTTTTAGATTCACCATATTCTTGAATAATGGATTAGAATTACATTTACAGGCAACTAGTATTATTTTCTATTAGATTCGCTGAAAATATTTTATACATATTGTGATGAAAAATGTTTCCAAATGCTTTGCCTAATCTAAAAGGTTAACAAATGTATTGCAGCTGATTCACGCAGTGAACTGTTCGTTAAAAATAATATGTGTAACATTTAATTTTTTTTATGAAATGCAATTAAACATTCATAATGAACAAGGCCTTTCAATTTCTAGGTTGAAGCACTTAAAGCAAAATAGTTTACGAGTAGAAATGTATTTCCGACAAAGGATTAGAAAAATATGTTCTTTTAACTTTTTCAGAAACATCTTATGGTGCAAAAATATTCATAAAAAGCTTCATTTCTATTCTTCATTTCATACTCTTCGTCTGCGTGATTGATTTTTTTTTCATTGATTACTGATGTAGTCATTTTATTGGTACAAAAAATATTCTTATTTGTTTTTCAGCGTTTTCAAACACTTAAAATGATCGATGCTTTTTTTATCCACTCCACCATTTTATATGATGTTTTAGAAATATATTTACAAGTAAGCATTGTAATACCTTATTACAATGTACTTTCTTGAAATGTAAAAATTTTTAAGCAGATGGATCCGAAAATTATGTTTGTTTAAATTTTTCAAAACTGCATTTGTTCTGAAAATTTTTTTTGTAAAACGTTTCCTTCCTATTTGCTTACTTCTTGTGATTAAAAATTTTTTGTTCCTTATTCATTGAGTCAACTACTCAAAGGTAATTTTATAAGGAGTCCCAAAATGAATGCTGCATTAAAAAAAAGAATTAAATGAAAACGGAAAGTATTACAATTGCGCCACTTGCTGCATTTTACTAGAGAAATCAATAAAATTTTACTGATGCAGTATTTCAAATTTAGTTACAAAGTTCGACAAATGATGGCGTATCCAGTGATTTGCGAAAGCTCTATTTAAACTCACGCGTTAGATCTCCATTGTTTGCTTCGTAATCCTGCTGCTATCATGAGCTACTAAGACACACAAGTAATTATGAAAATTGGTTTATTTGTTAGAATAGCAGATTTCTCTTGTTTTAGAATTTCACTGCCTAAACAACAATATTAAGACAAGGCACAGTTTTCAGAAAAAAATTAGTGTCACAAAAAAACTGCAAAGGAATACAATAAAGGCTTTGAATGAAAACTTTTAACAGACTAGGAACATCAGATGGCAGTTAAAAAATACACATGCGAATGTTGAAGTCGTTCAACAAGTGTTACAGGATCTTTCATAAGCTTCAGGCTGGAATACATGTAATACAATATCCATGTGTTTCCAAACAAAATTCAGACTCGCCAACCACTTAATGCTGTTGCCATTAATACACGCGAACGTTCTGCTGCAGCAGCTGGATACAGGTGAAATGAATGTCGTAAAAATTTAGTTATTCTGTGAATCGTACTTTTCCGTAGAGTCTTCCGTCAATAACTATAACTAGCGAATTTAGGGAATGGAGAATCCTCAATTCACCATCCCACCATCATTGCGTCTCACAAAAGTCGCGCAATATCCTCCGATGTAAGTATTTGACAACTTTTCAAATGCCAAATAATTATTTCAATCGTCTAACTCGACATTCTCCATAAATTTGAAGTGATGGAAAATTTCTCGGGGGACATTGAGAACATCTCATGTCGAACAACTGAAATCTCCAATTTCTACGACGAAAATTTCAATGATCCTGTTATTGCCATGGGTTATTGAAATCATTGGATCAGTGGCATGTATTTTCCTCCCTATTCAAGAGATTTAATTCTGTGTAACTTTGTCTGTGCGGAGAAGGAGTACTTTAAAGATCGGATGTGCTATTAAATCTGCAAACAGTCCAAGAGTCGACAGCACAAAACCTTATGTCATCGAGCGCACCAAAAAAATCCTTTATTTTATGGAAGAGTAGTCATAGGGGAATCTAATGATCTATGTCTGCCGGAAGTGAAGTGGTGTATAAACCAAAAATGAATATCACTAGTGGCTTGACTCGGAAACTCAGCATTGTGTTTTCTTGGACCCATTTTTCCATGTTTTCATACTTTTGATTATAGGACAAACACAATCCGAAATTTACGAGTCAACCACTAGTGGTATCGATTTCTGGTTTATGCACCACTTCACTTTAGGCAGACATGGATCATTAGATTCCTCTATTACTACTTTTCCATAAAATAAAAGTATTGTTTCTTGTGCTCGATGACATAGGGTTTTGTTCTGCCGGCTCTTGGACTAAACTACTGCCGAGCTGATACATCGCATCTCTGCTGCCTGTGTGAGCATTCAGGTTGTAGCTTTGCCAATGGCTTCAGCTGGTTTTATCCCTAATAGCATGCATGGTCACAGTGACGTCACTGTGAGTCACTTTGGTCACATCACATCTGTGACCAAAATGCCACCACTCTGTGACGTCACATCGTGACTGAGATGTGACTTTCTTAAAAATCTTTGGAAATTCATAAATATCGTTCAAAACATGTTATTTACTTAAAAAAAACATGTTTCTGGCAATTTAAGTATCGTCGCTTTTGTCACAGTTTCGTCACAATGTTAATGTCAAATTAGTCACAAATGACACATTTTTCACAAAGATGTCACATTGTGACCACTTTGTGAAACGTCACAAAAGAGCTCTAAAACGGCCGTAACGACCTCACATTTTAGTCACTGTGACTTCACATCGACAATCGATGGTCACAAAGTCACAATGTGACTTCAAAACGACGTTGCAATGACGTCACCATGCTTTACGGGATGTTGCGTCTGCATCATATTATTCAGCACAATATGGTAGATGTGTGAAAATTATCGTTTTTTATGATTTTTTTTAGCAAAGTGTTAAAATATTTTTTTTAATAAATAAGATGTATACATTAAAACACATAAACTCACACAATGGTACACATAAACAAGAACTTTTATATGAAGTTGTACAATTGATGTACATCTGATTGTTAAATATTTTGCTTCTTACTGACTTTCTCAACCTCCTGCCTGCCGCCGGCTGATTTTTTCACACACTAAGCTGCAGGTTTCACTGCAACATAAGCAATATTTAAATTAGTATAATTCCACAAATAAAACCCAGTTCTGAAAAATTAAGTTAGGATTGATGCTATCAAAGATTATATACCGATACTAATAACGTATTTTGCATCAGGTTGGAAAAAACATCTTTTTTTTTAATATTTTTAATAAATTACAGAGAAAACAACATTACAATATTACCCTTTGGCTGGGCAGTCAGGGAGTTAATGTCAATGATACCAGTAATTTTTTAACACTTATATAAAATCAAACATGCAAAATTAGACAACTTTAAAGTTTGAATTTTTGCATATTCCATATTTCGAAATGACCACATTTCAGAAACATATTTTCAAGCAAGTATTATATACCATTATAGTCTAAGAGCCCGTGACTGGCAGACCTTCGTTATTTTATAAAAGCTGAAACTTTCTCAGCGCAGTCTTCCAACAAAGATAGGAACGATGGGTAATTATGAAATTTGGATCATGGTGGCTTTGGCAGTGACCAGGGAGCAAAGGTGTAAAAAATACCAACTTACTTTCGTCATTTTATAAAGCGTAATTTTTTGGTATTTCCTTTGGAATGATGTTAGAAATCACCTCCTCCATTTACGCTTTATAAAATGATGAAAGTAAGTTGGTATTTTTTACACCTTTGCTCCCTGGTCACTGCCAAAGCCACCATGCTCCAAATTTCATAATTACCCATCGTTCCTATCTTTGTTGGAAGACTGCGCTGAGAAAGTTTCAGCTTTTATAAAATAACGAAGCTCTGCCAGTCACGGGCTCTTGCTCTATTAGATTCGTTCAAAATGTTTTATGCATATAGCATCGGAAAACACGTTCGTCTAAATTTAAAATAACTCGATATATAATTCAAAATATATTAACAAATGTTTCAATCTCTTGTCGTTGAAAACTCTTTGTCTATTCTTACTGGTTTGAAAACTTCATTGTTCCTTACTGACGTAATCAACCATTTAATATATCAATGATATCAATATTTTTTTTAATATTTATGTAACATTAAACGTGGAAAGTGTGCAATGAATACAATGTTCGAATTTTTACACAAAATCTTAAAAAGACGGCGTTTTAGAAATACATTTACAAGCAACCAATATTATGTTAGATGCTTTCAAACTTTTTATTGGAAAGCATTTTTCACGCAGTTAATATTGGAAAATATATCTGTCTACAATTTTGACACTACATAAAGACACTCATAAAAAATATTACTTTAATTTGCCTATTCCCAATTATTGAGACTACTTATTCATGTCGTCAAACATTTAGAGAAACTTATATATTAGTATTTAAATTTATGTTATATGCAATCAATGATGCTTGCAATATTAGGTGTTTTCCACATTCTGTGTTTGCCACGGCAGGCATGGGGAGTTAAAAATACATTTACAAGCAACTTATGTAAATATAAGGGAAAGTGCCCATATTTCGTCGCCTTCCCTAATTTCGTCCCCATTAATTTCTCCGCTTCTCTGAAAGTGGCGCCACTGATCACGCAAGACAAAACGAACGGAAAATAAAAGGATTCAGAAGTGAAAATTTACTCGCCAAGGTGTATTCGTGTATTATTAATGTCGAATTTCCTATTTTTAGAAAATCTAAGTTCTTGCTACGTCATTTGTAGAACGATATTTACTTTACCATAAGTATTTATTTCCTATTCATTGCATATGAATAGGAATTGCATTTGCATATATTCTACGTAGGTAAGATGTTAACATTGCCATTTAGTGAGTTTTACAATGTTCAGTTTATTTTACAAGAACTGAAGCATCGCCAAATTGGGAAGTAGCGTTGTGCCAATTTCGTATTCCTTTCAGTTCTTATTTTCGCATCAGGGACGAAATTAGGAACGCTTTACAGCACTGTAAAATCCTGATAAATAATGCGCCAGCAGTTTTGTATGTGGGTATGTATAAACTTAATCTTGAGTATTTGCTTCAAATTTTGTAAATAAGTTCATTCTAATAAGAAATCAGGGAAGTGCCATTAATTACACTAGCAACTTCTGCCCGAGGAGGTTCAGCAACATTGATCACTGGATTTCCGCATAAAACAATGTGAAAAATTCCCAGGCGAATCAAAAACGCTCAGCTGAAAAAAAAATTCTGACAACTACCACTCTCAATGAGAAGGGAAAAAATTCACCGTGTCAAAAGTCCAAACATGACCTACCTAACATCATTGATGACAAAAGTGATTCTTCTGTTGAAATTGCTCATGATGATAATATAAGCGATGGTGACAACAATGATCCAGAGTGTTCTATTTACTTGAAGCGTTTTTCTCATGAAGAACATGAGGAACAATGGGTTCAGTGCCTTCAGTGCTGCACATGGTCACACGAAACATGTTCAGGAATGAAAAACAACATACAATTTATATATTCCTCATGTTTAGATGGATAGTTTTTATAGTATTATTGATGCTGCTATATACTGTTAGGATTAATAGCACATTTTTTATACCTTAAGGTAAGTTAAGTTAATCATTTATTTTGAAATAAATTTTGATTTAGTTATAAGTTAAACCTTGGCTTTTTGGATTTTTTTGAGGGGGACGAAATTCGGACATTAATAAAATTTTTTTTCATATTGAGATATTTTTGAAAATACAATTTTTCGTATTGTTAAAGTTTTTTTGTACAATATTTGTCCATGTTTTCATATGTGTAAATAATTAATCTATACAAAATACAAATTTGGAAGGTTTTTATTGAAAATTAAAACTTCCTGGGGCCTAAAAGTAACTGGGGGACGATAATAGGGCACTGTTTGATATATAAAATGCCAGAAAATATATTTATTTATATCTATCAGAACTACATGTATGATGGCAAAATATTCATTGAATGTATCGATATTTTGTGTGTTTAAAGTATTTCCTTATGTTTTATAGATGTTTACCCGAGAAAGCATTCCATTTTAATAAAATATGTATACGTATATATATATATATGTATATCTATACTAATAAAATCCGTGCGCCTCTGTCTGTCTGTCTGTCTGCTTGAAGCCGATTACAGTTCGCAACGCGGGCGAGTTGGAAGTCGCGAGAGGTGTCTTTCGATTGGAAATATTCCGGGGAAGTCATTTCGGGCATTTTCGAGACCGTGGGACTAAAATTAAAAAAGTTATGAATTAAAAACCCCTTGGGAATCGGAACGAAAAGTGTCTCAAATCCGAAACGGCGCTCAAACGGAGCTCCGAGACAGAACACTGCGCTACCTTGCGGTGAAGAACCTAACTTTTCCCCTTTGGCTAAAAGAAGAAACAGCCGAAAACCGCTTTTTCTACCGGCGCTAATTGCGTTTTTTTTGCGCGTTTTTTCTTAAACCATCATGCAGACAGTTTTTAAAGTAGGAAAAAACTGATTACATATTCAGGATCTGCGTAAAAATCTGATTCTGATGAACTAAAAAATACGGAAAAATGTCTTAAGAGCGCGTAGTGCCCACCGTGCAAAACCAAATATTTTTAACGGGACTATGGGCGCGAAGCTACCATAGTTCCGATCCACAATCTTTTTTTTTTTCAAGTGCACGTGGCCCACAGTGCGAAATCACATATTTTTAACGGGACCATGGCTCTTTAATTTACTTTTTTTTGTGCTTGAGGATTCGAACACCAAGACTTGCTTATTTAATGAATTTTTTTGCTTATTATATACTGCTTAATACCGAGGTTCGTTTGGAAAAAGTGGCCCAGCTAGCGGGCGTAGCTCGCTAGTATATATATATAATTTGATTTTTCATGAAGTAAAATCGAACATTCAAATTTATTGGTACTTTTAAAATTCAATTTTTTACATACTCCATAATCAAACCTGCCATTTAAGAAATAGGATTAAAGGCAAATAGCTTTATATTCTACTCAAATTGTCGAAAATATATTATTCTGGGAAGGCCAGGAAAAATATTTATTTAAATTTAAAAGAGCTGTATAAAATATTAATAAAAGGTTTCCATTTTACCTTATTACTACTATTGATTCAGGGTTCTTTGTTTCTTGCTCATGCGGTGAACCATTCAAAATTAATGATATCTGTGATGTTTTGATATTTATGCCATGTAATCTAACATTCAGAATCAACTACGTCTGTAAGTTTCGGGTATTTACACATTCCATATTCCGGTATGTCTTTTTTGGAATATATTTTTTAGTTTAATCTAGTTATATTCAAGTAGATTCGTCTAAAAGGTTTTATGAATGACGTATCAGAAAATATATATTTTTAAAAATTTGCTAGGCTTACGGAAACGAAGAAAATCTCAATCATTGGGAATAAGCATGTCAAAGCGAAATAAATTATGAATAATATTTTGCATTATAAATGAGGTTCTGCTAAATTTAGACAAAGATATTTTCCAACATCATTTGCATAGAGCATTTTCAATCTGTCTATTAAAACATAACACCAGTTACTCATAAATATATTTCTAAAATGATGTTTCAGGTTATGGAATGTGTAATTACTCGAGATTTAAATGCATCGGCGATTTTTGAAATACTCTATATGTTCAATTGTTATTTGTTAATACTGTTGATTAGCTTGATATAAAATTATACGATTTTATTTGTTTACTACTAGTGATTGAGAGTTTTTGCTGGATGTAAAATTACTCTATTAATTATTCAAGATTAATAATGTCTGGATAATAGGATTTTTATGAAACAGAATTTCACATTATAAATAAATATTCAAATCTTAGTTATTTTTAATTTCGATATTCCGTATTTTTAAAGTACTTTCATAGGTTCTTCGAGGGAATCCAATTCAAGAGTTTCTTCGAGGGTTTTATAGGGAATCCGATCATTTTTATTCGCATATATAGCATTTGTTGATATAGCATTCAAAATTACCGATTTTTTTAAAATTCAGTTTTTTATGTACTCCATAATCAAACATTATGTTTTAGAAAATATATCAGTTTATATTTATCAGAATTCGACGTTTGATGAAAAAATATTCATAGAATGTATTTATATTTTGCTTTTTTAAAGTATTTCCATATTCTTTATAGTTGGTAATTTTATTGATGGTTTTCCGGAAATTCATTCAATTTTATTAATATATATACATATCAACTTTGAATATTTATCATGTACAATCATACATTCAAATTTACTGATATATATAAAATTCAATATTTTATATACTTCGTAATCAAATACGACGTTTAAGAAACATGCTTACGGGGAATTCGCCTTACTTTCTTTTAGGATTGTTGAAAATGTTTTATTCAGATAACGGAAGTAAAAATACTTATTTAAATTTAAAAGAACTCAATAAAATATTTATAAAGTGTTTCGATTTCATCTTCTTACTACAGTTGATTTGGGGTTCTTTATTGCTTGATCATGCGGCAAACCATTGAAAATTAATGACATCTGTGATGCTTGTATATTTATGTCACATAATCAAACATTCAGAATCAACTACGCCTTACGTTTCTGATATTTACGCATTCCATACTCCGTTATGCCTTTTTCGAAATATATTTTTTAGTTAAATGTGGTTACATTCAAGTAGATTCATCGAAAATCTTTTATGCATGACGTATCAGAAAATATATAATTTTAAAAATTTACTAGACGAACTGAAACGAAGACATTCTCAATCATTGCAAATAAGCATATAAAAGAGAAATAAATTATGAATAATGTTTTGCATTAAAAAAGAGGTTCTGTTAAATTTAAAC
The DNA here is from genome assembly GCA_964019185.1 of Maratus speculifer. Taxonomy (NCBI): domain Eukaryota; kingdom Metazoa; phylum Arthropoda; class Arachnida; order Araneae; family Salticidae; genus Maratus; species Maratus speculifer. Next base: position 99,318,569 of record OZ025302.1, read on the forward strand.
AAACATATTTTACGACATCATCTGTATAAAATCTTTTCAACTAGTGTAATAAAATATAACACTAGTTGCCTATAAATATATTTCTGAAACGCCGTTTTAGATTATGGAATGTGCAATAAATCGAACTTTAACCCTTTTGGGTCTGGTGTACTATTAATGGTACATGTCTTTTAATTGAGCATTATTCTATATTTAGGATACTATCTATTTTTAATTCAATATTTTTAGCCGATAAACTCAATTTATAAATGCAAAAGTAAGAAAATAAATATTAATGCTTACGTTAATTCTGTCAATTTACCTTTTTTTCCTGTAAAACATGTTTGTTGAACATGAAAATGTTTTATATAGAAAGGATAGCATCTGAAAATCCTTATTAAAATTTTAGAAAACTTATTAATATATTATAAAAAATTCTGGGAAATGTTTCCGAAAATCAGTGGCAATAGATGAAACTTCGTTTTTATAAATGCCTGTTTAAATCTCAAATTTATAATAGTTTTGAAATTTCTAAAAGTAAAAAATGCATTTAGGAATTGTGCGCAACCCAGAAGACGTTATTGCATATTTTATTTCGTAGTTATATTACATTTACCTACATCGAAAAATATTCCCTTTTCCCCCCCTCACACATTAACATATATATATACTTTGAATAAGTGTATAAGTTAAAACACATCACTGCAACAGATGCTTAGCAGTTCTAATTTTCACAAAGTCAAAAGAAAAACAAATGTAATAAATTGCATAGGATAGTGTGCAAACCGCTATATCATTTTGTTTAAGTGTTTCATGTTAAGGGTGCTATTCTCTCAGCTCACGAATTCCTCTCCGTAATGTTAAGTCTATGGGCACTTGATGCATTTTTACATTCAAAATATCTCCTCGGGAAATTAATATTTTTAACTTTTTTTTTCAGTGTTCTCGTCTCAAAGGATGGGTGTTTTATTCTTAGTTTTTAAAATATTTCTAAATTGTATGCATAATTACTTACCCATCATCCATAGTATAGCGTAAGTCTTGCAATCGTTTTGAAAATTGAAAATTTTTTTTTGACGGATTTACACGTTTTCGATGGTGGAGATTCCGAAAAACATATTTTTAGAAAAAAAATTTACCGTCCGTCTGTCTGTCTGTCTGTAAACGCTCTATCTCCCGAACAAATTGAGACAGAGACTTGAAATTTTGTATGTAGTTAGTATGTAAGAATGGGACGAAGCCTATTTAATATCAGCAACCTCGATTATCCGGAACTATTTTTTTCGGACCCTCGAAAAATTCGTTCTGATGAAAGGTATATAAAAATTTTCGATTTTTTTTTTTTAAGGAATGGACGTAAAAGGCAATAAAATAACACACATTTTTCATATAGAGCGAATTGATCGGATTATTAGTTGCCGAGATATTTGTAATCCTGTTTTCCACATTCTACGATTTTTCATGACCCTGTATTTCATTCAAATTTCAATTCAGAGGTATATTTTAATTGGAAATGAGACGCTTAATCAGTCACAGTTAATTGTTAGTTAATAGAATTATTATTTTTGGAGTTATAAGGACGTTTCTTTTACGCAGTTCGGTACTACTTGAGTAGTTTGGCGTTTTATATAATTTGTCGAAATTGGTACATCAGCAGTTCTTTAATAAAGCATTACTATGTATATTAACAATATTTAAATCTTGTTTATGAATTGCAATGCATTGTATAAATTGTTTTCACATGTTTTATTTTCATATACATATCCATGATGGGTAAGTATTACGGTGGCCCCCAAAGACTAGTTTTTATATGAAATGTTTTTATATTAAAATTTTATTTCCAGTTTGTTAGTTTTTAAAACATAAAATATTAAATTGGTCATATATTTTAGAAATACTTTAAAAACTAAGAAAAAAAACAGACATCCTTTGCGACGAGAACACTGAAAAGAGAACTTAAAAATTTTAATTCCTTAAAAAGATATTTTGAATATGACAATGCATAAAACGCCCATCGGCTTAACATTAGGAAGAGGAATTTCTGCTGCTTAGTGAGTATCCCCTTTAACAATTTAGTATTAAACGTATTATATATATATATATATTTACAGATAGATAAGTGACAATACAATATAACATATAATATAAACATATGCAATATAAATCTACAAGTGCCACTTCTTTATTTCAAAGTCTATTTTAGTAGTGGAACACAAGAATAATGTCCGACACCATGGCAAAAAAAAAAAAAAAAAAAAAAAAAAAGAATAAATCTGAGCTCTCCTGTATAAGACGCTGGTAAAATATAGGCTAATAAGCTTAAGGATGTATGGAAAATATTGTTCCATTTTTAAATGTTACATATTATTTGTAATTTTTAACTAGGGAGAAAAATGATTTACATACCCGTTCTTTTTACACAATAGAGTTACTTAAGGAAAAGTTTAAAGAGATCTTACCTAAGAAAAGAAAGAAAAAGAAATTATTAAGCATTTTCATAAATTCATGGTTAAAAAAATTGTATAGTTTTATTTGTAAAAAACAGTAAATAATTAAGCAAACACACTTCACTGTGGTGAAATGAAATTGTGTCATTGAAAATGCCATTCATACCGCACAAAAACTAAAATTAAAAAAAAATAATTTTTCTCATTTAACCTACAATAACTATTATATAGTTCTTGTAATATATTTTAAACAAGTAATGAATAAATTAGTCACCAAAGCAATTAATAATTCAAATAATTTTGAACTGCTATTAAAAAATACGTTTAATAAAAACAATTTAGTTTTTGAGATTTTTCTTATTTAACAATATAATTATTAATGTTTTAAAATTTTCTAACAAGGAAGGTCTCCATACGGGAGTGCTCAGAAAATTCTTAAAAAAAATTACAGAACATTCTTCTCATGATTATATATACATTTATAAAAGAAATTTTGGCGGAACCTCGATAGAGCATCCCATAAAAAAATAATGAAATTTTCGTTTATTTGGCGATTTATCACCGATTGACGGTAAAACAGAATTTCAAAAAATTCACTTTTTGTCGAATATTCTTTATTCTCTTTGCGACGACAGTTGTTTGCTTAATTTTTAATTTTTTATCACCAGCTTTTGTAAACAGAAATTTTTTTGTAATCAAATCACGAAAATACTCTGATTAAATAAGATAAATTTTACAATAAAAAATAACTAGTGGGAATAATAAAGGATTCTAAGAGACAATTAACGAGCAATTTTCAGATGCATTAGTATAGTTCGCTTTTGGCGAGGAAAAATCCTGCTCGCCAAATCTTGTGTCTCTTTCATATTTTCGTGCCAAATATTCGAATATATATATATATATTATTATTATTATTATTATTATTATTTGTAGACTTTCTACTGAAATTCCACCGGTAAATTTAACTGATCCTTTATTCATACGTAAATAGTACAAGTAGCATTTTTTTCAACATATTCTGAGTATGCTCAGTTAGGAGACCTTCCTTGTAAGATGATATTAATCATTTAATAAAATAGTGTACGATATTAAAGAAATTAAACCTTATACTTAAGAAACAATAAAATATAGCGAAAAGTCAACAGAACTCCCCCACCCTCTTTAAAAAAAAAACGATTAAAATTATCATACGAAATTTGTGTAGGTTGCAATAATTTGGATCCGAGTTATAAGGTACCCTGGGGTAATAACGCCAGGCGGGGTAATAACCACAAGTGCTTATATTTTGCATAATTATGAAATAATCAGGTAAATGACACCCATGTGCTCTGCGCAGAAGAGTTTTGAGTCATATAAATCGCAAAAAACAGCTTCAAGTTAATTTGCTTCATTTTTAGGTCTTATTGTTTTTACAAACAACTAAAATTAACGCTTGATCTAAAATTTGCGAGATACGTTTTGTATATGTGAAGACTATCTTTTTATCCGGAAATACTTTGTTAATTACATAAATTTGTAGTGCATTTCATGTACTTTTAAAATGTTGTTCAAGATTTTGGATATCTTCTCGAGATAATTTGTATTTTAAAATGTACTGCGCAATAACTATACCGGGGTAATAACGCCAATCCTTGACATTAATACCCCGGTTGATTGCCTACAGTGGCCGAGCTACATCCTAAATACTGATTCAAATAAACACAGTTAAAACTGTGCAATGTTTCTCATATTTCTATTTAAACGGTCCTTTTTGAGCAAAAAGAAACTCACTGTCTGATATTCATTTGCCTCATCCCCCTCTCCCACACTACACCTTTATATTTCTTACACTTTCACAAAAATTGAACATTTTCAATATCTTAGAATGCAATTTGTCAATTTCTAAGTTTGTAGAGTTTGTATTTTTAGAATTGGGCTATCTACATGCATTATTCCATCTTATTTCATAGTTTTGTTTGCATGGCGTTATTACCCATATAGGTGGGTAATAACGCCAAATAGCATGGGTCAAGAAAAAACGCCATTACATTTTATGAATACATATCTGTTAAATTATTTTATTTTATATAGATAGTCAATGAGTTGCTGTATCAGATTCTATATTTGTTTGAAAAATACAATCTAAAACTAAGCCGTGAAAATTGGTAGAACTAAGTAGGGGTAATAACGTGGTAATAACGTAAAAGGGTAATAACGTAAAAGGGGTAATAACGTGGCGTTATTACCCCAGGGTACCTTACAAGTATGCGGTTTTCGGGCACTAATAATCGCATTATACCAAAATTTTATGGCCTTATGTTAAAAAACCCTACAATGTTCGCTATAAAATTATGTCACATATTTCACATGCACAAAATTTGATCTTGCTGGAGAAGGGACCGAAATGTCTCCAGACCGAAATGTTTCTCGATCAAAATTTCTCGGGAACAAAATGTGGGACCGAAACTTCCTGCTTCTTAAATTTATACCATGACTTTGTATGTACATACACATGCACGCGTAAACATCTACATACATATTTCATAAATATTCCGAAATACAATGATATCCTAGTGAAAGTAACATTACCAATGTAAAAATTCCAATATATTGCTATTAGGTTAATGTAAGAACGGCTGTTGTAATAAATCCTATAAATTATTTAATAATTTAGATTTGTGACTAATATTTCGTACGTAATAAATTTTTGGAGATTATATTTACTCATACTTCATTCATTAAATAAATTAAAATGTTATAAATTCCTTCATTCTATTCGCAAGAGGTGAACAGATTTTTTATTCATTAATTTTTATTAATAGCAGCTTCTTAGTTCATTACATGTTTTTGCATTAAAAGTAATTAGAATTACTTTTTTTTTTTTAAATATCTAATATATTCAAATTATAAAATAAAAAAAGTAATGATTATATTAAACAGTAAATATCTCTTTATTATAAAATCATTAATGTTAAAGGAATAAATATTTTTTTGTTTGCTTTAATTAATTAACTACACTTAAAAAATATTATACAAAAAAAAGAAAATCTAAAATGTTCTTTCGAGATCATAATTAAGTGATTAGATAAAAACAAAATTTCATTTCTGAAATCATTTTTTAGCAATATTGTTCTTAAATATAATAAAAATAATTAAATATTTTTCATTTGCAGGTTAAAAATTCTAAATAAAATGATAATTCCATTTTTTTTTTTTTTAACAAGTAACAGATTATATAAAGCTATTTCAGAATAGCTTTCAAAAGTAATGGATAAAAAAACAGTTTTTATTCTAATGTTTAAGAAAATAAAATTTGATTTTGACTTATAATTACGTAAATATAAAAAAATTTAATAAAAAGTATTGGATTCTTATTTCAATGTTTAGTAATACAATAAACAAAAATATATAATTTTTTGCTTAAGAGCTAATTGAAACCGTGTTTACATAATAACGTTTTTAATTTTAAAATAAATTTTTTATCACCATATAAAAAGACTTAAATTTTATCATTTAGTAATACATTATTAAAATCGGCGTATTAATCCATCTTATATTTCTGTTTAAATCAAAGCTTCATTTCTTCCCCATCAAAATAAAAATATTTTTTTTAAGTGCAAACATTTTCATTACATTAAACATAACATAAATTCATAGATAAACATTAGATAACATTAGATGAAACTTAAACTTACTGTTAAAGTTATAATTATATTTTATATTAATACCGCAGCATTATTGAAAGTGTATATATATGGGTGATGGACAGTGGTTCAGAAATTGAGTGATTGCCACCACTAAATTTTAATAGTAAAATAAATCTTATTTAATAAAAATATTCGTGTTAAAAATCCGAAAAATTCTGATTTATATTAAATAAGACGAAGAATATTATTAAAATTTAGCGGTATCAGTTTGTTCTTTGGTGCGCCACTGGTCCATCACTGTTATTCGCATGCTCGTTTGTTAACTGCTTATTGAAACATTGTAATTTTATTATTTGTAAAAACTTTATTAACTTGCTCGCTACCACGGACGCACTAGCGCGTCTGACTGGCACCTCTGTGTATTCCGGCAACGCTCTGGAGCATCGAACATCTGGTGCACCCCTTAAGATGTTCAGAATCCTTCATTACTCTCGTGAGTCGTTTTGTATTGCAAAGTTTACCTCATTCAATCGGAGCATTTTCGTGATTCAACTACAGAAAATTTTCTGTTTTTAAAAACAGGTAATAAAAACTAAAAATTAAGCAAAAGGTTCTTGTCTCGAAGGGTTTTAAACACTATTTTGTAATTCGGCTTTTGAATTTGGAAATACCATTTTTAGTAGTACCGAATGTATTAAAGTCTATTGCCTATTTTATCATTGACTTTTGCTCCAAAATAAAAATAGCACTATATTTTTTAATTTCATAATAATTTTAAATTAGAAAGAAATAAAAATAATTATTACGTGTCCCTAGAAACCTCTTAGTTTTTTTTTTCCCCTTGTAAAATCTGGTAATCTTTCTAGTTAATTTAATAAATTGTAGAATGTGGAAAACAGGATTACAAATATCTCGGCAGCTAATAATCCTACTGACTTCGTTTTTATGGAAAATTTGTGTTATTTTATTGCCTTTTTCGTTTATTCCTTAAAATAAAAAAAATTCGAAAACTTTTATCTACCTTTCATCAGAACGAATTTTTCGAGAGACATAAAAAAATAGTTCCGGCTAACCGAGGTTACTGATAATAAATAGGCTTTGTACCATTCTTACATACTAAGTACATAGAAAATTTCAAGTCTCTATCTCAATTTGTACGGGAGATAGAGTGTTTACAGACACACAGACGGACGGATGACAATTTTTTAAAAAATATGTTTTTCGGAATCTCCAGCGTCTGAAACGTGTAAATCCATCAATTTTTTTTTCGATTTCCAAAACGATTGCAAGACTTACCCTATACTACGTATGATGAGTAAGTAATAAGAAAAAAAAATGCATGTTTGAAATAAACATCCAGCAATGGGTGTCATCTATATCGAACTTTGGAACAATTCTTTATTCACATGAAAAAAAATTATCCCGAGAAGCATTTTAGTCCACACTGCACTCCATGTTTCTCCATATCTCTGGATGCAGGATAACACAATGATTATCCTACCGGTTAACAGTTAAAATCGGGCCTGCCTGTGATTTTGATCAAGATATGACTTGACAGACTAGTTACATTTTAATATGCTAATCCAATTCCTGGACTTTAAACAGTCAACTGGATGAAGAGAGTGTTTGTTTAACCACCTTTCAATTTAAAAATAAATGTTTTGTTTGAAGTCGCTTAAAATAAGAAAGAATGGAAAAATAAGAAATTGCTTTCATTACAATCAGAATTGCCATGTTCATTTTCGAAAAAACAGGAATTACCTACAAACAACGGGGCAGTGGTTTTTAAATTGGAACATAAAATTACAGTGAACCTAGGACGCATTGACTGGTTCGTAACCGGTCAGTGGTTCGTACCCGATGAGAACGGTTAATCTGCAAAGCGGCTCTTAACCTCGCTCTTAACTGATCCGCAACCAATGTTGTTCAGTTGAAATAACCGAAATGATCGGTGAGAGACCAAATTAACCGGGAAAAAATCTCGGTTAGCTGAATCTCGTGATCAGTTAGGTGAATTTATTTGAAACGAATTGGCAAAATAATTACAGCAACGTAATACAGATGGTACTACTAGTAAGTAATACCATACGTCCAGTGTGCCTGTCGACCGGTTAGAAACCGGTCACTTACCGTGACGTCAAGTCACCGGTGAGATTGATCACTTCAGTGAGGCCCACTTGACGCGCTTCTAATGAAATAATTAATAGCATAAAATAATTAGTGTTCCCAGTTCCAATGTCACAAAAATGGGACAGTGCGCTAAAGAAAATGGACAGCAAACTCGAAATTTTTAATTAATTTTAATAAACTATATAAATTATGATGAGTGGATCCTGTGATATAGTTTCTGTTTATATAGGATTCCTGTCTTATACGTAAAAATTTCATTGCCCTACGGTAGAAATACCATACAAATATACCTGCTAAAACGGAAACCTGTTTAAAACTTAATTCTTCTCCTGTCTTTTTCGATCTCATCTCAGCAGGTTTTATTCTACTATATAAACTGCAAAATTTTATTTGCATGTGTAAAATCTGTTGAAGCGGAAGGATTTAAACAAAATTCTGATTTAGCAGGTGTAATTGAATAGTACTCCTAAGTTACAGAGAGTTAATTTTTTACTTTTAAAACATCATTTCGTTTATACAAAGTTTACTAAACCAAGTACCATAAAACGTTGAGAGAACAGAATAGCTGGGAACTGCAAAAAATTCCTTTTAGACAGGTTTATGTCTAGACAGGCAGATTTGTAATATTTTCCTTTTGGAAAAGACATTTTCCAACAGTCTTTCAATTTCGCAAAAGGGCTATTTGTCGCAATTTTGGATTCCTTCGAACCAGCACAGAATATGGAACTCTTCCCGAGCGTCCGTAAAAAATAATGAAAATTTCATTTTGTTCGTCAGTTAGTAAAAAAATTTCTCTTTTATGATAAAACTAAGCTGTGTAAAAAAAAAATCCTATCCTTTTATCGAACTGGTTTGAATAAGTTTTATTTAAATAAATATACTTTTATAGCTACGCACTTGTATCTTACATTTATATGTACATTTATATGTATATGTAATGAATTTTAGCGATCGCATTATACGGTTCCGAGCATAATTTAAATAGATTCAATTTAAAAATTCGGAACGCAGTAGTAATACAGGATAAAAGCCCATGAAAACCGGGACATCTTTCGTAAATCGAGACACCTGGTAACACTAATTATAAGCCAATATATATATATATATATATATATATATATATATATATATATCAATTGCAATTCTTCATTATTTCAAATAATAAATGCTGTAAAGAAGTATTTAGAAAATAGATTTTAAACTAACATAAATCTCTTGCAACAGCTGTAATTTTTTTCAGTGCTAATTCGCAGGAATCAAAAAGGGGGTAATTTATGTTAACATTTATTTTTCTTTTGTTCAAGCTAATTTATTGACTTAATTATTACTTAGAAAATTTTATAACACAGTAGAAAACATTAAAATGATTAATAAGTGCGTATAAATTTTGAAACTTCATAACAACATGGCGAATTCTAAATTTATTAAACCCCACTTTATGACTTTTGTTTCCCAAATGAAAATTAATTATGGATGTATGGTTAATGGTTTATTAAACGACTTTTACGCAAAGAAATAAATTTATTTATTTTTGGTTTTCTTCGATTGATCTTTATAACAATGAAAAAATTGTACTGTATAAATAACCTTTTCGACAACATTTAGAAATAAATTTTTATTGTATTTTTAACCGACTTCCAAAAAGGAGAGGAGGTTATCAATTCGACGGGTATGTAATCTTTTTTGTAGATTAGATTTCAGTTTTAGCTGTTTAAAAAGCTTATTTTAAAGTAAAACGCAAAAGTGTCCTATTAGCAGTTAAAAATCTTTAAAAAGTAACCAATTGTCGTATCAGTGTGCTGTTTACACCAGGCTTGCAGTGGTATCCACCTATTTAATTCATAATTTCTGAATTCAATCAGAAATTCCGAATAGTAATTTTTTCTTTTATTTAATGACTGACATTTCGTGATTGTTTAATCAGAAGGATATTCTTTTTTTTCAATTTCAATTATAAATTTGGTATTTCTAGAGAAAAAAAAATGTGCCTATCTGAGAACTCCGATTTCCACGATAATACTTCTCGAAACGACTAATATTTTGCGGAGAAAGCAAATGTATTTTTCTTTTCTTTTTTTTTTGGGGGGGGGGGGCAGCACATAGTTGAAATCATACTCCAATAAGTTTACTGGTTACATTTTTATGAGATTTCAAAATGGGAAAGATCTGAAAGGACTCAATGAAGTATTTTTAAATTTGTCACAAAATATTCCATTCAAGTCCTAAAGCTAGATGTTTACTCCAGTGCAGTGACCCAACCTACAGTTTCGTATTCCAGGTGTACGGGGCGCACCTACTGGGGGTACACGGAAATAATATCGGCACTAGCGGAAATCATAAAAATGGTTATCAAAGTCACAGACATGTTACAAATGACAATGCAATTTCCATGATAATATTTCTCATAAGACTAACATTTTGTGGAAAGGAACAAAAGTATAGTTCAGACATTTTTTTTTTTTTTTTTTTTTTTTTTTTTTTTTTTTTTGTGTGTGTGTGTGTGTGTGTGTGTGTAAGCGGGGTCACACTCTGCAAATTCTACTCCGATACGTTTATTCCTTATATTTTTATGAGTTTTCGAAATAGAAAGATCTAAAAAGATTCAGTGAAATATTGTTTAAATTTGCCACGAAATATTCCATCCAAGTCTTATAGCGCGATGTTTACCCTTGTACAATGATTCCTAACATGGTGTACGCGTACCTTTGGACAATGATTCCTAACATGGTGTACGCGTACCTTTGGAGGTGCATGGCGGGCCTACTGGGGTACGTGAAAATAATATCGGTAATAACAGAAAGCACAAAAATGGTTAGTAAAGTTACAGAATTGTTAGAAACGATAACTTCAGTGTCTATCGATTTATTATATAACAGTGATAAGAAGGTTTTTAATGGGAAACGTATTTACATTATATAATTTAATGGAGAGGTGAGGAGAGGAACAAGTTTATGAGAAATTGAGGTGTTTCGAAATAAAAAATTGAATACAAACCAAACTGAATAAGTGAAATTATCTCGGATTTCTAGTCTCTTGTTTTCTAGATGACGAAACGATATTGAATCGTTTCAGTAGCGAGAAGTTATCGCTTGATTTATGGAATGGTTTTATAAACTGAGATCATAGTTACTAAAACTAACCTCTTGTGTTCGCATATATTTTATTTCACATTTATTATGTTGATGCATATATTTTAAATTATCGTGCGAATATTGACATAACTTGTGAAAAAAAAATTGCAATATTAATTGAACTGTGTTTTTATTATATTAAATTATAAGAATTTATTAACCGACTTCAAAAAAGGAGGAGGAGGTTATCAATTCGACGGGTGTTTTTTTTTTTTTTAATATTTTATAAAGCCTTTAATATAGTTTAAATATATTACAAAGTTTCATGTGATTTCAATAAATCTTAAAGAAGTTTTGAAAAACCGAAACTACATCACTTTTACACTGTCAAAGAAGATTTTTAAAAGTATGAGATCTCTTAAAATTTCCATAGCCAGTTAGTTACAAAGTGATGTGGTCCCCAATTGTCATAATTTTTAAAATACATATTGAAATTACATAAAACTTGGTGATAAATTTAAGCCACATTTGAGGTTTTGCAACATAAAAAGACTTATAATATAATATAATAAAAATACAGTTTAATTACTATCATTTTTCTTATGGTATGTCAGTATCCGCACAATAAATTAACGTCGAATACACTGTAAATAAAGAATACTGCCCAGTTAAACTGATGGCATTGAGCTTACAGGCTACAAATACTAATTGTACATTAAAGCCTTATATTTTCAAGGGTTAATTCCGTTCGAAAAAAATTAAGAAGGGGAAACAGCTCTCCCCTTTCCTCTTTTTTTATACTTAATCATTGAACCTCCTATACTATCAAAGACATGCTTTATCATATAAAAAATCTATATCCAAAATTCAGAGAAAATGAGATAATTCATAAAAATCCATTTAGCATTTATATAATTTAAAATGAGTTATCCCCCTCTTTTATACTTAACCATTAAACTTCCAAAACTATTCAGAGATTTGAACGAAATCTGAAAATTCTGCTTGAAAAACCCATTTATATAAATTAAGGGGGGGCATTAGAACCCCTGTTCCCCCTATTTATACTTATTCAATGAACACCTAATAACAGTCACGGAATCGCCTCATCAGATTGATCCTAATCTAAATTTTGAACGAAAACTTAATTCTGCATGAAAATCCCATTTATATCAACTAAGGGGAGGGCCATGAGCCCCCCGTTTCCCCTCTTATACATATCGAATGAACTCCAAAAACTAATCAGGGAAGCGCCTTGTCAGGATATACCTACATACAAAATTTCAAGTGGATCGGATATTTTTATCATGAGTTATCGCGTTACGCACGAACGCACGTACGAACGTACATACAGAACGGACGGGCACATAAGCTCTCAGGCTATGATAGCCTGTGAGCTAAAAATCCGTTAAATTTTCGTAAAAATTGCAGTAAAATTAGATGAAATACAAAAATTACATCTAATTTTACTGCAATTTTTACGGCAAAACCTGCTGGCAACATATTGCTGCCAGCGGTTTTTCCGCAAATTTAACCTTTTTTTTTTTTTTTTTTTTTTTTTTTTTACAATGTATATATATTAACGTAAAACTTGTATTAAAATGTATACTCTACTTTATAGAATGAATTGGCGATACGTAAATTCTATGCGAGCAACTATTTTAAAAATTCAATTAATTTTTAAAAATGAAAAAAAATGAAAAAAAATTAATGATTAGAAAATGAAAATATTTACTTATCTCAAAAATATTAATTCATTCTGTAAAATATAGGTTATAGATCAATTTGACATAGTTTTTATATTTATATATCTAGTGTAAATTAAATTATAATATGCGAATTGTGAAATATCACGTGAAAGATATTTCAACATTAAACGAACTGTATATTTTATTATCTCTATGATACTAGTCTAAGTGACTTTCATCAACTGTTCTAGGCTGGCCGCTTTGATTTTATATGCCAGCTGACCATTTTGACACTTTAATGTTATCTGCGTGTAAGGTGAGGAAAATTATTGTTTAGAATGAAACTAAAAAAAGGTGTGATGATCAAATAGAACTCTTGACACTTTTATGTTAACCGCAACACAAAACTCGCCAACAGCTTTTTTGTTGTGTTTTATTTGCCAGCTAGCATTTTTTAATTTAATAATAATTAAAATAATTGTAATTAAAAATAATTTTTTGATGCTGAAATTAAATGTCATGGTTTATGATACTATTTATTAATTTTTCTCTTTTCTTTTCTTTTCTTTTTTTTTTTTTTGTCTTTTTCTTTAAAAAAAAGAAAGAAGTGGAAGTCTTTTAGTTTTAAATTAAAGTTGTGTATTTAAAAAAATATATTAAAAGATTACATTTTAAATAATGAAATACGAAAAAAATTCAACGGTAACAATGTCTTGCGATTTATTACCTGTGCCCGGCTAACAACAACAACAAAAAAAAAATTACAAAGTCCTTGATTTCACTATCAGAATCTTTCAATTTGGTGAAGGTCTGAGTAAGTAAATGTATAAAAGTAGCATTGCACAATGCTTGGCATACATGTAAAAGAGACCAAACTTGGCGCAAAAGAGACTAGTCATAAGGTGGTCTGGTGTAATAACGCCAAGTGCTAATATTATGCATAATTATGAAATAATCTGGTAAATGACACCCATGTGCTCTGCGCAGAAGGGTTTTGAGTCATATAAATCGCAAAAAACAGCTTCAAGTTAATTTGTTTCATTTTTAGGTCTTATTGTTTTTACAAGCAACTAAAATTAACGCTTGATCTAAAATTTGCGAGAATTCTTACTGAATTTTTCTTACACTTTCACAAAAAATGAACATTTTCAATAGCTTAGAATGCAATTTGTCAATTTCTAAGTTTGTAGAGTTTGTATTTTTAGAATTGGGCAATCTACATGCAATTATTCCATCTTATTTCATAGTTTTGTTTGCATGGCGTTATTACCCATATAGGTGGGTAATAACGCCAAATAGCATTGGTCAAGAAATCACGCCATTACATTTTATGAATACACATCTGTTAATTTTTTTTTATATAGATAGTCAATGAGTTGCTGTATCAAATCATATATTTGTTTGAAAAATACAAACTAAAACTGAGCCGTGAAAATTGGTAGAAACTTAACTTGGCGTTATTACCCCAGGGTATCTTATAATAAAAGCGTTTATATTTACATTTTATAAAGCAACAAACAAGACTTAAATAGATTAAAAAAATTTTTGTAATTTCAATAAATGTTTAAATAGAAATATAAAGTTATAAGAACTTTATATTTAAAGTTACATCTCTTTTATACTGGCAACGGAGATTTAAAAAAAAGTATGAGATCCCTTAAATTATCCCTTAAATCTGTTCGGGACACAATGTACACTATTCAGCGAAAAAGTAATTTAGAAATTAAAATGTTAGCTACTTACGTCTTTTGAACTTGTAATTTTTTTCAACAATGTGATTTTTTGTTCTTTCTTTAAAATTAAATCGGTTTAACACAATTTTCCTAGCAGACAAATACTAAAATAAACTCCCTTCTCAAAAACAAATATTAAAATGAACTTGCATCTATGAAAAAGATAAATTGAAGCAAACGCGACTTATCTTTAACGTTTACGCAAAAATAAAACATTGCAATGATATCAGAAAAAGAATTTTTAAGATCTTTTGACATGATGTCTTTTTTGCTTTAAAAACTTCACATAAACTGGCATTATTAAATAAGTGCTCAGTTAAGAATATTCTTCAAACCACTTCAAAAACTTTTATTTCTTTTCAAATTTGCTTGTTTTTATCCAAATATGTGTACTCAAAGATAAAAATTAAAATCATTAAGTCATTAACACATTTCAAGAACATTGCAAAAGCATAAAAGAAAAAAATATATATTGAATGACACAATTTTCGGTTATTGTCACAAATAGAAAAAAATCTTTGAAAAGACTGATTTTTTTCCGAGTATTACGACTTTAGTTAAATGAAAAGATTCTTTAACTTAAGAATTTGTGCTCCCTTTTTGTTCACTTAAATGGGATATGATTCAATTCAAGATTTGCTCTTCATTACTAGTGTGGAATTTATGATTTTGGAGGATCTTTTTTTTTATCCTGACAATTAATTTATACCAATGGCAGTTGATGGATAAGTGCTTGTTAACTGTAACGTTCCTTCATAAATGATGAATGGCGTCACTAAATGCAAAAGTGATATGAATCAATAGTATAAAATGTACATAAAGTATTCGGTGTCTGTTACACATAAATCACTTATTTCCCAATTACACTTAAATTATTGTTTATAAAAAAAAAATATTTTTTAAGTGCGTTCATTATGTAAATACGAAGCACCAATAACCGTCGTTCAATCCGCCCGTACGTCTGTCTGTCAGTTAGTCCGTCTGTCCGCATATAACACAGCAAAAACCACCCGACCGAATCGTTTGAAATTTCAAATATATAATTGTTGCATAATTTGTCGGGTCATTTCAAATTTTGTGAAAATCGGATGTATAATTTAAATACATGGATGATACATGGGGTGCAAAAAATAATTTTTATTAATTTATAGGGCCACAAAAATTTTTAATTTATATAGTGGTATAGAGGGAAACATTGTTTAGGGCACGCTTTAATTATAGTAAACTGCTTTACATTTTATGAAATTGATATTCGTTGCTGAGGTTTTTCTAAAAGTTACTTCTTGTAACAAAAATCAGATAGTATTTACAAGGCCACACATAAGATTTCGACTACTATATTGAATCTGAAGTACTGTTATTATTACATCAAGGTCTGAATATTTTTAAAATGTAGTTATAGTACGAACGCACCTCTTTTGCTACGCTTGATGTGCAATTTCCGACTTGTTTTATTACTTAGATAAATTTGACAAATAAATTTCGGTAACGGACATTTTATCGACTTTCCATTTAAGCAGGAATTAAAATTTTTTGAATATTGAATTTTTTTTAAAGTGGATGAAAAATGTTTTGGTCTAAACCAGCGGTTCCCAATCTATGGGTCGCGACCCACTGGTGGGCCGTGACAGTTGTTTTGGTGGGTCGCGGAACAATCGAGGTTTGTCTTCAAAATATATCTTTAATTTCATCTGTTTAAAAAGATATGACAATTTCAACAGAAAATAACGTTTCAAGGGTAAATTCCTAATTTCCTTCTAGATTAATAGGCGAACAGAATATCCAGAAATATTTAAATCATCATTGAGGTTTTTGATCAAATTCAACACTTCATGCTTATGAAAACATGCTTTTTCTACCTCTCTGTTTTTGAAAGACAAATAATGGGACAAAACGTGTGTTAATAAATGTTCCCGCATTCGTAAACACTTGTACCAGAAATCTCATTGATTTTAAAGTTAAGTTTTTGTAATAATTAATTGTATTTTTAAATATCTTTGTAGTTTGTACATTGTTTAATTGCTATTCATTTACACACATTGAGATTACCGATTCTTGTTTTTGTTGATAAAGTATCTTCCGTAAAAAAAATTTGCGTTTTCCGTAGAATAGAATAACCAAGCATAACAGAAATAGCACAAAAATTATTATACTGATATACAATTTTATCTTGGGTGGGTCGCGAAATTCTGTTTTACTGAAAGGTGGGTCGCGAAATTTCTTTTCACTAAAAGGTGAGTCGCGTAACAAGAAAGTTTGGGAACCGCTGGTCTGAGCTTTAGTTGTTTGTGTGTCTATTTACCCGCATTTCTATTTTTAGAATAATGCCTCCGTTGAACTGAATATTTAGTATTCTATGCCATTAAAAGCTCTTTTTTTTATCATACAGTTCTTAACCGTAGAGTGATTCTTTAAATCAAGAATAAATTCAAAATTACATTCCTCTGGAACTTTGATGCATATCTAAGTTTGATTTAAGCATTCAAATAATTTTTTTTCAAGACTAATGCTACGTAAAATAAATTACAGCCATTGAAAGATATCATTAACGCATTTCAAGAACATTAGTTACAAATAATAGAACCTGAGGCGTCAGCTCAGCACAGATAATCACCTCATGGAGTTCATGACTGACATTTTGCAATTAGTTAAAATTCGATTTGCATGTTAAAACGCAATCGGTATGCCAAGTTCTATCTTAATGGGAAAAACCTGAAAACCCAATTTTAGTGGTTGACTCGTAAATATAACTCGTAACTCGTAAGATGGATTGTTCTGTTATTATTTGAAATAGACAATTATTATTAACTGAAAGATTCGAAACATAGATCACTCCTATTCACATACAATTGTTGAAATTTGAAATAAATTAAATTCTAAACATTCTTAATAAATAATGAACATTTTGTGGTCAGGTTTAGGCGTTTTGAAATTAACTCTTAAATGGGTAAAAATAGATTAGATCAATCATTATATGCTATGCTGTTCTATCCTGATTCTATAACTTTCTATTGTTCTGTAAAATAAAATAGATATTTCTCGAATGAAATATTTAGTTTAGAAACATTGAGCACGTGTATATTTATACACTTGTCAGAATTTAAATATTTGTGTTCATTTCTAAAGTGAATAAAATAAGAAGTTATAGTTGTTAATAGAACAAGCCATTTATCTTATGCTGTGCCATTATTTATTGCGGTTTTCGTAATCATTCTGTTATCGTTTGACATAGATGTATATTTTTAACTGAAAGATACGAAACATAGATCACTCCTTTTCACATACAATATTCGGAATGTGAAATAAATTAAATTCTAAACATGCTTAATAAATAATGAACATTTTGCGGTGAAGTTTAGACGTTTTCAAATTAACACATAGATGAGTAAAAAGTAAATTAGAGCAATTTAATATATGATATGTTGTTCTTTCCTGATTCTAAATCTTTCTATTGTTCTGTAAAATAAATTAGTTCTGGCATGAAATATTTAGTTTAGAAACATTGAGCGCGTGTTAATTTATACACTTGTCAGAATTTAAGTATTTGTATTCATTTTTAAAATAACTTACTGTCGTTAATAGACCTAGCCATATATTTTATGCTGTGCCATTACTTATCGCTAGATTTCGCAATCGTTCTGTTATTATTTGAAATACCGTACTTACTCATGTATAGCGCGCACGCGTGTATATGGCGCACCCCTGCTTTACAAGTAAAAATGGCGATTTCTTAAAATCTCATGTATAATGCGCACCATAAATTTGATTGGCTAATGAAGAATGACCAAATGAATCTCAATTTAAAAAAAAAAAAGTCGAAACAAACATTATACCAGACCAGAAAACAAGACGAAAATACATTTTTAGATTTCGGGTTGTAAGAGAATGGCGGGAAATAGGAATGAGTGACGGTAAAGAGAATTGCTAATTAGCGTTTAGATAATGTCACTAGCTCTGTTGTACAAAAAAACTGCAAGGAGTGAAATTAATATGCAGTAATACTTCAATTAAGTAACATTTTCCTAGTTTTAATATCTTCTTTGAATAATTTCTTGTTTCATATGTATACAGTTCGACTGCATCCAACAGTAAAAAATTATTCCGTGTGTTGCGGCGATGCGTATTAACGTAATTAATAAACTCACATGCTTTATTAAACTGTAACATACTTTATTTTAAGATATTGCGAAAGCGTTGTTTGCCCTTCCAGCAAAAACAAAACAACAACTAAGAAAAACACAGACAATTTGCGTTTCTATAGTTACATACATTAGCGAACTTATGTGATGCCAGATTCCAAGCATAAATTACAAATAACTCTAACACCGTGTATAAGGCGCACCTTGGAGTTTTGCCCTAATTTTTTGAAAATAAGTGCGCCTTTTACACGAGTAAATACGGTAGATGAATATTGTTAGCTGAAAGATTCGAAACATAGATCACTCCTTTTTACACACAATTGTTAGAATTTGAAATTAATAAAAATCTAAACATTCTTAATGAATAATGAACATTTTGTGGTCAGGTTTAGAAAACATTTTGAAATTAACTCTTAGATGAGCAAAATTAGATTAGAACATTCATTATATGCTATGTTGTTCTTTCCTGATTCTATGACTTTCTACTGTTCATTAAAATAAATTAGATATTTCTGGAATGAAATATTTAATTTAGAAACATTGAACACATGTTTATTTATACATTTATAATAATATCTGTGTTCATTTCTGAAGTGAGCTTATTGTCGTTAATAGAGCAAGACATCTAAGCAATTGTTTATTGCATGTTTTCGTAATCATTATGTTATTCTGTTATCATTTGAAATGGATGAATATTTTTAACTAAGAGATCACGCCTTTTCACATACATTTGTTGGAATTTGAAATGCGTTAAACTCTAATAAATAATGAACACTTACGCTCTTATTCACCAACTACTTCAACCCCAAGTTATACCGAAAACCTCGGTCGAATGCTCAAATAGTGTTCACCTCTAATCCTTATTGGATGTCTTCTTGATAATGTCCAATCAAATGTTATTGTAAATTTCATTTGAGCAGTCAACCGAGGTTTTCTAGGTTGATGTAGATGGTGAATACGAACATTAGTGGTGAAGTTTAGACGTTTTGAAATTAACTCTTAGATGGGCAAAAATGGATTAGAGCATTCATTATATGCTATCTCATTCTTTCCCTATTGTATGACTTTCTATTATTCTGTAAAATAAATTCGATATTTCTGGAATGAAATTTTTAGATTAGAAACTTTGAGTAGGTTTTTATTTATACACTTTTCAGAATTTAACCCTTTCGGTCCGATATTTTTTTTCACTTTTTAGAAATAATTACTTTTATGATAATAACATTAATTCTAGCTATCCAAATAGATTCATTAGTGTTTAACGAACATTTCAATATCTGAAAGATAACGAATGTCGTTGTTTTCCATACTATTCAAGTCATATTCATATGAAAAGGGGCTAAGGAAAAGTTTTTGGAGTTGTTTAGAGAATATTACATTACAACAAGATTTAAGTAATAATTTAACATTTTTTAATGTTTTTTTTTTACTTTATTACATAGGATTCTTTTAGGAGAGTAACTTTTATTTTAAATTTACATAGTGAAATATGTGTTTAAAATAAATGAATCGTAAACGGCGCAAAGAGAATCAAGTAAACATTTATTATTATTATTATTATTATTACTAAATGTCCAAACATAAATGAAGTCATATACTAAATGCATAGACATATATTAACATTACTATCTGTTAATAGTAGCAAAAGTATTTGTTAAAAAAAAAATAATACTCCATTAAGAGACATGTAGTACTAATAGTACACCACACCCGAAAAGGTTAAATGTCTGTGTCCATTTTTGAAGAGAAGTTACGGTCATAAAAGGTATGTCAAAAATCAAGAGCTTAAACGTTCCTCTATTGCTCAGCATTGTTGGTCTTCTCAACATAAGTTTAACTTTTCTTCAGCCACCATCATCCATAAGTGTCCTTCCATTCTTGATCTTGATTTTTGGGAAGCTTACCACATCATAAAAAATTCTCACTCCTTAGTCAATGACTTATCTAGTACTTCTTATTTTCCAAGTATTTGGAAACCTTTAATTTAATACTTTTTTTTTTCACTCTTTTTTTAGTTTTTGTTTTGCTTCTTCTCCGATAGATGTCGATACTTGTCCACCCAATTGTTTTGTCTGCTTTCTTCTCATTGGTTGCTTTTCTTTAGGCGGGATTGTTCCCATAGCGGGTATATAAGCACTGCGTCTCTCTGTCTCTTTGTTCAGTTTTGCTATTTTTTAGCTCGCTGAATTTCGCACTGATGAAGAATCTCGATAGTAGATTCGAAATAGCTATTTGCTACCTTCTCATACTTTATTTGTGCATTTATAATCGTTGGTTTTCTATCTTTAAACATTTGTGCACAAAGGCTTTATTTGCTATTTTAATGAACTTACTGCCGTTAATCGAACAAGCCCTTTATCTTATGCTGTGCCATTACTTATTGCTTGTCTTCGTAATCGTTCTGTTATCATTTCAAACAGATGAATATTTTCAACTGAGAGATTCGAAACATAGATCGCTCTTTTCGCATATAATTGTTGGAATTTGAAATATTTTTTAATAAATAATGAGCATTTTTTGTCAATATTAGATTTTGAAATCAACTCTTTATTGAGCGTAATAAGTTAGAACATTCCTTTTATACAGGGTGTCCAGCAAATAACACCCTGATTTCAAAATTAAATTTCTCAAAAACGAAGATCTAGAAAATAATGCGGTAAACGGTTTGTTTATTAGGTAAGTTGTAAAAATTTTATATAGAAGTTTCGAACGGTGAATATTTTTAAAAGATTGTGTTCTAATTAAAACAATGCCTGATTTGATATTTTTCTTGTTTTAGTTTTTTTTTTTTTTTTTTTTTTTTTTTTTTTGCATAGAACAAAATTTTTGGCGTACAGTGCCATATTTTAACGATTTTTGGAAAAAAAAGTTTCGAAATTTCAAAAATTAAGTTCGAAAAATCGTTAAATATGGCACTGTACACTAAAAAGCTCATTCTCTACAAAAAATCTAAAACAAGAAAAATGTCAACTCCAGTATTCTTTGCAATCAGAACACAATCTTTTCAAAATATTCACTGCTCGACACTTTTGTATAACATTTTTACAGCTTACCTAATAAACAAACCGTTTATCGCATAATTCTACCGATCTTAGTTTTTGAGAAATTTAATTTTGAAATCAGGGTGTTATTTGCTGTACACCCTGTACTATGTCTTTACTTTTAAATACATGGGTTAACCCTTTCCGTCGCAGTGTCCTTAAAAAAGAACACCTAATTTTAGTTTAACTGGCACCAAGAATATTTAATTAAATTTTACTTTTATAACATACCTGAAAATAAGCAAGTTCATATGTTCCAATAAATTTGCTTATAAATTCTGGTGTAAGTTATTTATTTCAAACAGATTTATTCGACGCCGGAAAGGATTAAGGTATCCGCACATCTTCGGAAGTGATTTTTTGGAATTTTTGAAATTTTCTCTTGTGATTCATTTTTTAGCTCACAGGCTATCATAGCCTGAGAGCTTATGAGCCCGCCCGTTCTGTATGTACGTGCGTAACTCGATAACTCATGATAAAAATAACCTATCTACTTGAAATTTTGTATACAGGTATATCCTGATAAGGCGCTTCCCAGATTAGTTTTTGGAGTTAATTCGATAAGTATAAGAGGGGGAACGGGGGGGCTCATGCCCCTCCCCTTAATTGATATGAATTTATTTTTCATTCAGAATTATCAATTTTCGTTCAAAATTTAGGCATAAGATCATTCTAATGAGGCGGCTCAGTGATTGGTATTAGGTGTTCATTGTATAAGTATAAACAGGGGGAACGGGGGTTCTAATGCCCCTCCCTTAAATTGATATAAATGAGTTTTACATGCAGAATAATCAGATTTCGTTCAAATCTCTGAATAGTTTTGGAAGTTTAATGGTTAAGTATAAAAAAGAGGGGATAACTCCTCTTAAATTATATAAATGGGTTTTTATTAAGAATTTTCCGATTTGCTCTGAATTTTGGATATAGATTTTTTATATGATAAAGCATATCCCTGATTAGTTTAGGGGTTCAATGATTACGTATAAAAGGGGGAAAGGGGAAGCTGTTTCCCCTCCTTTGATTTTTTTCGATCGGAAATAACCCTTGAAAATATAAGGCTGTAATGTGCAATTATTATGCGTGGCCTGTGAGCTCAATGCCATCAGTTTAACTGGGCAGTATTCTTTTAATTATAATGACGTTTACTTGAAAACTTTGAAAAAGTAATTATAAAAGTTTTAGCAACTATCCAGAAATAATTTTTTAAAAAGAAAAAAAATCAAAATTAAATTGAGCATTTTAAAAAGTATTAAAATTCCCATTTAACATAAGTAATCTTCCCGTTTTTGATAAGTTAAAAAATTTCCATATTTAAAACCAGTGATGGAAAACTGGCGCAGAGGTGGAGTCTATTGACACCGCAAATTTTTTATAGCATTCTTCAGCTAAACAAAATTCAGAAATTCTGTAACTAGATAAGTGTAAAAATACTATTAAAATTTAATGGTGTCAATAGGCTGCACATCTTTGCTAATTTTCCACCACTGATAAAGCCTCAGACCTAAGTAATCTATCGGTTTCAGGGTCATTTACTGAAAAACTGACAAAATGTCCTGAGTTTGTTACTTACTTAAATACCTGAATGTATCAATATGTAACTTTTTGAAGTATAAACTATACATTTAATAAAGGAAAAACCCTAGATTTTCATACTGGCATAGTTGTTTTAAGTTGACTAGATGATAGCATTGTTAAACAAGTTTAAAATTGCAAGTCAAAGATAGCAAATGGCGTGCATTTGTACTGTAACGAAGTTTGAAAAATACTTTGGAGTAATAGTATATACAGTACTTCGGATACAGTATAGTAGGCGTAATCTTTTGGGTGTCGCTGTAAATACTATCTGCTGTTTATTATGCAAAAAGTAACTTGTCTTAAACTGCAGCAACGTACATCAATTTCATTAAATGTGAGATACATAATTAAAACGCCCCTTAAACAATGTTTTCCATGTATACCATTATGTATCGGAATACTTTTGTGTGGCTCTGTAAATTAATAGCGAATATTCTTTGCACCACAAATTGAACAGAATGTATACTTTATGCACACTTTAGTATCTACTTTAGAACATACTGACTGCAAAACAGACATAAACAATTAAAAACTGACTAAAAGCCAACTATAATTAGTCAAAAAGGATTTCAAGTTATGTCTTTAATACTTTAACGGTTAGACACTCGTTATTCTATAAAATAATTAGTTAAATCGTCGAATCTAATAATTTTACACACTTTAACGGTAACATATATACTTCATAGATACATATATATTTTTTATTAAGTTCGGAAGAGTGTGACATCATTAAAATACGCTTGGAACTATTTTTTCCTACTGGCCGTCATGTAACGGAATAATTTTGATTGTCCCTGTAATTAAACTGTACATCCGATTTTCACAAAATTTCAACTGAATAAACAAAATTATGAAAAAATTATATTTTTTAAGTTACAAATAATTCGGTTGGGTAGTTTTTGCTCTCTCGTATGTGGCACACGGACAGACTGAACGACCACTATAGGGGCTACGTATTTACATAATTACGAATGCACCTAAAAAGCAATAATGCGTGGAAAACTGTACTACGTGTGACATGAAACAACCAGTTAGAAATATCCGGAGTGCTTAAATGAATTCTAATTTGATTAAAGTTTGATTCCGATCACGAACCTTCCTAGTGGTCGATTTACTGTAATGTTTATGTTAATTTGCAAAAGCATTTAAGTGGCAAACTGTAAATGGGTATTGTGCTGGATTTTCACTGATTCCTTAAACTCAGTTAAACTTTATAGATCTGTTTGTAACGGGTTGTTATCACAATTGCGCTTCCTTAGTATTGAAGCTATTTGGGATTAAGATGGTGAACGTATACTGTTTTAAAATTTAAGTTCTGTTATTTCAAGAAAAATCATGTTTTGTACTAAAAATAGTTAAAATATATGAAATTATGAGATTATAAGCAAGAATTCTTTATTAGATCAACTGAAATGTATTTTTATCTTATTCTTCTTGTAGTTGATTTTGGCTAATGAGAAAACGAATGGCCCAGGAAGCCCGTTACGTACTAATTATTTGCTTGCGTATTCAGTATCGATACAGAACTGCCACAGGCGACTATTTTCTAATTCTATTCTATCTATACTTTATTCTATTCTGTCTATACTATATTCTAGTTCGTGCCACTTTTGCGAAACAAAATCTTTTACATGCGGTTTCACAACATTTAAAAAAAAATTATACCTCAAAAAGTATTTTTTTAAATAATGATGCAAATAGAATGCAAAAATAGTCGCCTATGGCAATTGTGTGATAGTTTGAAACAGCGTTGGTGATATCCGAAAATAATTTTATCGAATTTAACCCCTTAATCCCCCCCGAAGTCCCTCTCTTTCTGTAATGAACGACCATGAGTATGCCCAATAATTCGTTTACCAGACAGTTATGGTTGCTTATTTGAACAGGATTGGTCTGTGATATGGAACTGATAGAATAGGGCACTGATCGAACGCGAGTTTTTTGGCACAAACATTTTGTACCACATAACCTACTGTACAGTCCTTCTCTTCACGATAATAGGGGAGAGTGGGGATGAATGGGACAACAGAAATTTATATATGCTCCCCAAACATAAATAATTTGATAATTCACCTGACTGATCGCAGTACTGAGGTTTGAACAGACATAGTTTCAAAGAAATATCCATAACAGAAGATTAGCTATTGTACAAAGTGTATTTTTCAAGAACCAAAGTAGGTTTTTCTGTTTAATCTTTTTAGTATTTAATTGATAGTTAACCTTCTCAAAACCTTATAATTTTTTATATTTAAATGATATAATCTCTCGTTATACTTATGATGCAAATAAACAATACTGACAGTGCTTACTAAGCCTAATCACTGTTTTATATAACCATGTGGCTATGGGGATGAATGGGACCGTCTCATTCATCTCCAGGGCTATTCCATAATAAATAAAATTACATTTTGTCGTTATCTAGAAACCAATTAAGAGGAGAAATCGAGGCCACTGTCGTGTCCTAACTGATACACCAGAAAAACAATATTTTGAAAAGGAAATTGTAAAAAAAACAGAAACCAAGAAAAATGAATTGCCTGCCTTCAAGAAGTATTTTTAGTAAATGTACGGACAGTAGTGATAAATCTGACAATTTATCACTTCATGATGAAGATGAAAGTGATTTGAACATGATTTCAAATGATATGGACTATCAAAATTGCAGCTTGGATAACATAATAGAAGACGACTTTCTCCTAACAAAGATATGTAGGAAAAAATATTTATCATTACGTTGCTAGGGTTTTAAAGACCAATAATGATAACCTTCAAGTACAATTCTTGAGAAAAAAGGATAATAATTCCTTATTTTACTAAATCAATCCACCAGAAATTTATTTTGTTAATCTGGAGGATATTGTTATGAAACTACCAAAGCCTAGGCCTCTGGGAACTGCCAGAACTAAAGGACTGTTGTCATTTGATATTAGCTTCAGTCAATATATAGTAAAATAAAATATATCATTCAGTTTACGAATAAACTAATCATGGAATATTTTTTTTTTACCTGTCCCATTCATCCACACCATGGGGATGAATGGGACAGTATGCATACATGTTAAAAAGTATTAAAAATTTCAAAAACAATTGTTTATTGAAAATAGTATGTCAATAAGTTGCTAAATGCTGAAGTATTCTTTATGTAATATTTTTTAAATTATCAACTGTATACAGCTTTAGTTATTAGTAAAAATGTAAAAATTGTCTCATGCATCCCCACTCTCCCCTAAGCTTAGATGTCAAAGAGTTAATTATATAGAATACAATCGGCTATTTAATCTCATTTTTCTCTGTCATTTTTTCTAGATTGTGTTAGATTTTCTTTATTTGTCAAAGAAAATAAGTAGGTAGTTAAGGAATGGAAATATAGGATTAGTTAAATCTTGATTTGCATATTAAAACGCAATCATTCTGCCAAGTCATATCTTGGTGGAAAATACCTAAAAACCCAATTTTAGAGGTTGAATAATAAGTTTACCATTATGTTTTCATGCTCTCAATCCTCCATGTTTTCTTAATTTTGGTTGCGGGAAAGCACAATGGTATGTCTGCGAGTCAACCGTTAAAATCGGGGTTTTAAGTGTTTTCCACCACATGATATGACTTCGCAGACCGATTGCGTTTTAATATGCGAATCAGGATTTAACTAATCGTAGATTTTCGTCAGCGAACTGGATGAGGTGATTGCCTGTGCTGACGCCTCCCGGTCTACATAGAAAAATGCGATGACTTGTTACATAAAATAATCATTAAAATAACGTTTTCACCATTAGAAAGTAGGCGGCAAATGTCGATGATATGAGTATTAAAAATTACATGCGTAATTTTTAAGTACATGAAAAATCTCTATAAACTTTGAAAGAAGGATTTCATTAAGTTTTATCACCTTCTTAAACATACTTATAAAATTTACATACATACATTTTTAAAATCGCACATAATCGACATCTGACGTCTACTTTCTGATGGTGAAAACGCTATTTTAATAATTTTATTAGGTAATGAAACATCGTACTTCAAAATTTCCCGATGGGTTAACATGGTATTTCAGTGCAAAGGCTCCCTTAAATAAGGTCAGAATAAAAATTAGTGATAGCAATCAGCCATTAGTAAAGCAGCGTTTGCATATAGAATGTAACAAGTGTTATAAAATTATCGATCATTCGTTTGTATGTTTACTGGTTGCTTCAATTTGAAGTATAATCTTTACTTTAAGATCCAAAATAAATTTCCATTTTTCTGGCCATTCATTTTTATTTCCAGATTAGACTATTCTTTGCACACTGTAGCATTACTTTTTTATTGTTTTATCGTTTATTATTTTTTAAGTGAAATAGATGGAGATTTATTTAATGTAAGGACAATTTTCTAAACACTGATCACTCCTTTATTTATTACTATGTAAAAGAGGAAAACACGAGTGTTTGAATTAACAGTGAATTTTATATATTTTTTGATAATTCATTTATTTATCACATAGACCATTCATCTTATGTTTCACTATTACTTTTCTTTATATTGTTTTTCTTTCTATTGCTTTTTAACCCCTTGGGGACGAGCGACACATACACGTGCCGCAAAATGGCTTAAGAATCCTTGTTTATTCCCACCAGTAAAAGTTTATTGTAAATTTTGTCTTATTGAATCGGAGCATTTTCTCGATGTAATAAGGCACAAATTTCTGTTTTTAAAAACCGGTGACAAAACATTAAAATTTTTCTAAAAAGCTCCCGTCGCGAAGGGGTTAAGCTTTTGTATGACCTTGTTTCAGATCAGTAACTTACCCAAAAGTCAATAGTACTTACACAGTAAGTTTTAAAACACGATTTTATTTGTCGTTCCTACTTTCCCCCAACACACCACTTAATACAATTTGATCATTGGAAATGAAAACAGACGATAATATTGGTTAATTTCTTCATCGTTTCTGAAGCTTCAGGTCGATGTCGCAAAAATTAATTTTGTCAAATTAAAAAAGCTTGGAGTAGTCTGAAAGTAGATTTTTTTAAAGGTAATTTTATATACTTTGAAATTTTGTATTAGAAAATGGGCAATATTTATGAGAAGCATATCAGTTTCTGTTTATTGTAAATGTGAAAAAAAGTACCTTTTAGTCCATAATTATTTTAGTTTTACATTCAAAATTTTTTTAATTAGTTTTTATATGCTTAATTGATGTATTCTAAAATCTGAGTTGTTGAGACTCAAAGGTTTAAATTAAGTAGATTCACATTTATTGAATGTAAAGAAATGCTAATGGTGATCTATTGTTTAGTTTTAACAGTTTAAATCGGATATCATAAAATCCAGAGGAGATTCGCATGTTACAGTTTGCATCAGAATGGAAAATTCATCTTATGTATTGCTATTAATTTCTTATTGTTTTAATTTTTGCTGGTATTACTTTATAAAATAAAATAGGCGAAAGATTTTCTGATTAAAAACGGTTATCTAGAAACAAAACATTTTTTTAACCATTAATTGGAATTTAAGTAATAGTTTTTATTAGAAACAATATCTTTATATAATTTATATCTTTAACATAAATATATAAAAAATCCTTTTTAAATATCTTTATATCTTTATATAAGTATATAAAAATAACATTTTACAGTATTACGTGTTTCTACGGGATAATGATTTTCTCATTCTTCACTACAAATCACGTTTAATGTAGACAACACAGATTCATAAAATATATAAATAATTTCTCGTATTTAAACTTATTTCAGCACTTAGGACAAGAGTATTTCCATTTTTATGACCCGTCTATCAGAATTTGCATACAGGCTAAGTTATAACTACTAAGAAATAAGAGGATAAAAAAATATTCTGTCGAGAAAGCAACTCGAAAGCACCCTCTGAAAAGCGATGAAAAGCAGTCAAAGTAAATTTTCGTTACTAATCTCTCTATTCAAATAAATAAATAAATAATGCTGTCAACACGGCGGAGAATGAAGTTTTTGTAACCAGAGGTCTTTCTTCATTAATATTAAGGAGACGATGGACGTTATTTTTTATTTTTTATTTTATTTTATTTTTTATTATTATTATTTTTTAATCACAGCAATATGAAATTTTGTGCACATATACATTTCTCCAAAAGCATATAGAGCATCTTAAAAAATATTTCAATCTTATTAAATTTTTAAAATTTTTTAAAATTTTTAAAATTTTAATCGAAAATTTAAAATGTTCCTTGTGTATTTATTTTTGAGATATTTCCTTGCTTTTGAATTTTTATCACTCAAAACTCTATTATAAACAAACTTGTGAGAGATTTTTTTAATCTCTTGAATAGTTAATATTTTTACCGAATTTTCTAAATTTTATATCGATTTTCATCAAAATTTTGCCTTTTAATGACAAAAAAATCAAATGTGACTATCTTAATAAAGACGAATTTTAAAAAGCTTACACAATATTTTTCTAAACAATATCACGATACTTCCTTATCAATTTCGTAAATATTGATAAAAAAAATTACGTCTCAAAAAACATTTCAAATATCTAAAAACGCTGAAAAATTAGTTTTGAGAAAAACAGTTTTAAAGTATACAAATACACTTACCTTTATTATTTACTTCTTAAAACCTTCATAAATGATATTCTAATAAGAAAAAATTGTTATGGTACTATTATACCAAAGAAATATATTTTTTTGCTAGAATAAAAGTCCACTGTCTCCTTAAGACACACAAAAAATAAAAATTGGTGATATTATAGACAAATGTTTTATAAATTCGCTAATTCACACAGATTTTAAATTCAGATATTTAATGTTAAAGTTGGCCAAAATTGTTCCATTAAAAAAGTTTTATAGAAGCAAAAACAGTACATAAGAATTTAATCAATATTTAGAATATTTTATACATTAGAAGTTCCCGGTATTCAGAATGCATTTATTTATTTTTTAATTTGAGTCATTTTTTGAAGAAAAATTTCCATTTTAATTCAAATTTTCTGAATTTTGAGAGAATAATTTTGAAAACTTTTAGAAAAAGTTATTATTTTAAATTGTTGCCAAATGATCAAATAATACTATTTCCTACAAATTAAAAAAATATTTACAAGCGATTACCACAAACGGAAAAAAAAAGAAACTTTCAAATGAGAATTTAATATAAGTTAAATGCGGGAGATATTGAAAATTACGTCATAAAACTATATTTACTTGTGAATATTAAAAGTGAAAGAAAACATTAAAATAACGAATTCTTTAAAATGCATTAACAGCCGCAAATGGAAAAAATACGTTATATTTAAAATAACCAAAGAATAATACTGAAAACAATTTTAATTTAAAAATGTATTTACCTGAGACATTTCAGATTTCTTAAATTATCTTTTAAACTATTTTGTTGCCAATTCGAAAGCACCGGAAATAAAAATATTTCATTTCTAGCAATAGAAGCATCTTCATATCAATATCAAAAAGAGAAAGAAAACGTTCAATAGTAAATTCATTCATGAATGTGAGTTAAAAACAGCATGTAAAAGAAATTACATCATATTTAAAATGAGCAAGTAATATTGCAAAACAGATAAAATTTAAAACTATATTTAGGCGAGATATTTATTTCATATTTTGATATGACCTTTTTAACCATAGTTCTGAATTCTAAGATGTCACAAATAATATTTCCTTCCAAACAACAATTTTTTTTTCACATAAATATTAAAAAGATGATTACTGATTTAAATT
Organism: Maratus speculifer; assembly: GCA_964019185.1. Lineage (NCBI taxonomy): Eukaryota > Metazoa > Arthropoda > Arachnida > Araneae > Salticidae > Maratus > Maratus speculifer. The sequence goes on from OZ025302.1 coordinate 99,349,700, forward strand.
ATATAATAATACTTTATTTGATGTAAAAAATCAAATAAATTAATAATTAAAACAAAAAATGAACTGTCATGAAGAAACAGAAAAAATGCAAACAATAACTCCCCCCCCCTATAAATTATAAGAAACAAATAAACTATATATTACGTTCTTATTATTACTATTACTATTTTGTATGATATTCTTATTATACATAATACGCCATAAAGTTTTCAAAAGTGACAGTTCTAAAATTACTATAATTGGCGTCATGCTTGGCACAATTGCATCTGGCCTGGTCCCGAATTATACGAAAGTACCAAATTTTCAATATTTGTAATTAAAAATTTTTCATTGCTGAGAGTAACGCAAATAAAACGAAATATCTCTTGAATTAAGGATATTTGTAACAAATAGTGGAAACTTTGTATAGTTATAGTACGAAGACTAAAAGTATAATTTATTTATATTGTTTAATACTAATTATTTTTTAATATTTATCCCCAACATCCGATATTCATAACAAAATTGCTGGTTTTTTTTTTTTTTTTTTTTTTTTTTTTTTTTTTTTTGTTTTCACTACTTTTTAGGTCTGCGTATTTTTGCCTCTGCTGTTTTTATCTTTCTTTCATCTACATTATACTTCTACCTATTTACATAAAAAAACATTATTTTTATTATATCCTTTAAAAAATCGCTTTACCTTTTTATTAGAAATAATAAAAGTGCGAAAAAAAATAGAAAAGTAAAATTGTTTTATTTTATATTATTTTGTGATCTTCTAAATAAAAATCAAATTTTACATTAATTTCTCTTTATACGCTGTATATTTATTTATCTTACATATCATAAAAATTAAATCCCACCTCAATATTTTAAATTTTTTGAAAAAATATTTTTTTCAACTAAAAAAAAAATATATAAAACTTTAAAGAAAAAGAAATAAGCAAAGCAAACTAACATTTAAAATATTTTCAGACTCGAAAGTTTTTAGCAGAAAGTAATTTTTCATTTTACTTTTATAACGTTGTTCGAAAAAAAATGTATTCGTCTACAACAACTCCACCTACAAGTTAAATTAATTCTTATTTTCTTTCCAAACTACAAAAACAGAAACTGTAGAAAGAAGCAAAAATTTAAATGAAGAAATTAAGCCACTAATTTATCTTTTACTTAACACAGGAAAATAGAAAAAATACAGATAAAGAATTGCGAGTTGAAATAAATAAAAAGTATTAAAAAGAAATCTTTTAGAACAGCAGCTGTGGTTTTATTTCTTTTTACCGTTTGAAAGATTGAAGTAGTTGAATTTTTTAGGTCCAAGCATTTATCATCTTTTGGTAATTTATGCTTCTGTTAACTGCTTCAAGCAGTTAAGGCAAGTGATTAAATATTAAAAATGTTTTAATATGAAGTGTTAGAAATATCATTTAAAAAACTGTATTTTTAAAAATTGCAAGGAAAAAGCTTTTTTATAATCTCTCTAATTGTGACTTTGAAAGGATTTATTTTATGACTTTAAGTGGCAGCAGCTTTTCTCTGCTTGTAAAAATAAATGTCTTGTTGGTATGTTTTCTTCTTTCTGATATTCTGCGCAACAGTAATAAAGGTATCTCTATACCTCGGAGACAAATTCTTGAATTTTGCTAAATTTTAAGTTTAAAATTGCTAATTATTATAACTTCACAAAATACGAAAATTTATTTTATTTTTTATTTAAAAAGTAGATAAAATTAAGCGAAAAATTATTTTTTTTTCTCTTAAACTTGTTTATATTTCAAACTAATAAATAGAAATATATTTTATAAATTCCGTAATATGTATAATAATGTTATGGAGGAAATACAATATTCTTATGGCAATAACATGAGGCTTTTAAGAGTTACACGCATAAAAAGGCAAACAATGCTGAAAATTCTGGAAAAAGTCTATAATTCATAAATTAAAATTGTGTAATTCCAATATGGCTTGTGGTTTTTGTGGTCATTTTGTGGTTATTTTAAACTATTATTTAATGAGGTATTACATTTTTTTACAAAAAATTTTACAAAATAAATAAATGAATGAATAAACAAATAAATAAATAAAAATATATGAATAAAAAAAATAAAAATATATAAATAAATAAAATAAAAATAAATATTATAATAAATAAATATAAAATTTTTTTTTACAAGAATAAAAAATAATCAAAACAAACTAGCATTTAAAATATTTTCAAACTTGAAAGTTTTTGGTAGAAAGTAGTTTTTCATTATACTTTTATAAAATTGTTCGAAAAAATGTATTCGACTACAACAACTCCACCTACAAGATAAATAAATTAATTCTTATTTTCTTCCCAAACTACAAAATCAGGAACTGAAAAAAGACGTAAAAATTTAAATGAAGAAATTAAGCCACTAATTTATCTTTTACTTAACACAGGAAAAGAGAAAAAAATATAGATAAAGAATTGCAAGTTGAAAAAAATTAGTAGTAAAAAAGAGATCCTCTAGAACAGCAGCTGTGGTTTTATTTCTTTTTTACCGCTTTAAAGATTGAAGTTGTAGTATTTTTTAGGTTTAAGCATTTATCATCTTTTGGTAATTTATGCTTTTGTTAATTGCTTCACGCAGTTATTTTAAGTGATTGAGTATTAAAAAGGTTTTCATATGAGGTGTTAGAAGTGTTATTTAAAAAACTGTATTTCTAAAAATTGCTAGAAAAACATTTTTTATAATCTCTCTAATTGTGACTTTGAAAGGATTTATTTTCTGACTTTAAGTGGCAGTAGCTTTTCTCTGCTTATAAAAATAAAAGGTTTATTGATTTGTTTTCTTTTTTCCTTTGCGGTGCAGTAATTAAGGTATCTCGATGCCTCGGGAACAAGTTTTTTGGATTTTTATAAATTTTAAGTTTAAAGTTGCTAATTATTAAAATTTCACAAAATGTGACATTAACATAATAGTAAGTAATTTATATATTTATTTCATTTTTTTATTTAAAAAAAGTAATACAAAATTAAGCCCAAAAAATTCTCCTGAAAACTATTTGCATTTCAAACTATTAAATATAAATATATTTTATAAATTCTGTAATAAATATAATAATGTTATGGAGGAAGTACACTATTTTTATGGTTATAACATGAAGCTTTTAAAGTTACACCCATAAAAAGGCAAACAATGCTGGAGATCCTTGAAAAACGTCTATAATTCATAAATTAAAATTGTGTAGCTGCAACATTTTTGGTTTATTCAAAACCAGCATAAGAATAATCTACTTCTTTTGAATATGTATTTTAAAATTATATTAAAATTTTGTGGTTATTTTAAACTATTATTTATTGAATTATTACAGTTTTCACAAAAGAATTTTACAAAAAAATAAGTAAATAAATAAATAAAACTAAATAAATGTAAAAAAAAAAACTCTTTTGACTCTTTATAAAAAAAATCAAAGCAAACTAACATTTAAAATACTTTCAAACTTGAAAGTTTTTGGTAGAAAGTAATTTTTTATTATACTTTTATAAGAAATTATTCGAAAAAATGTATTCGCTTACGACAACTACACCTACACGTTAAATTAATTATTATTTTCTTCCCAAACTACAAAATCAGGAACTGTAGAAATAAGTAAAAATTTAAATGAAGAAATTAAGCCACTAATTTATCTTTTACTTAACACAGAGGAAAAAAAATCCAGAAAAGAATTGCAAGTTGAAAGAAATTAGGAGTAAAAAAAAAATCTTTTAGAACAGCAGCTGTGGTTTTATTTCTTTTTACCGCTTTAAAGATTGAAGTAGTAGTATTTTTTAGGTACAAGCATTTATCATCTTTTGGTAATTTATGCTTCTGTTAACTGCTTCACGCAGTTACTTTAAGTGATTCAGTATTAAAAATATTTTAATATGGCGCTGTTAGAAGCATCATTCAAAAACTGTATTTTTTAAAATTGTAAGGAAAAAGATTTTTATAATCTCTCTAATTGTGACTTTGAAAGGATTTATTTTGTAACTTTATGTAGCAGCAGCTTTTCTCTACATGTGAAAATAAAAGGCTTATTGATTTGTTTTCTTTTCCTGATTTCCTTTGCTCTACAGTTATCTAGATATCCCTATGCCTCAGGGGCAAGTCTCTTGAATTTTTGATAATTTTAAGTATAAAGTTAGTAATTATTAAAACTTCAGAAAATGTAGCATAAACATGACTAGTCGTTGGGGGCCACCGTAATACTTACCCATCACGGATATGTATATGAAAATAAAACATGTGAAACTATTTATACAATGCATTGCAATTCATAAACAAAATTTAAATATTGTCAATATACATAGTAATGCTATATAAAGAACTGCTGATGTACCAATTTCGACAAATCATATAAAACGCCAAACTACTCAAGTAGTACCGAACTGCGTAAAAAAAACATCCTTATAACTCCAAAAATAATAATTCTATTAACTAACAATTAACTGCGTCGGATTAAGCGTCTCATTTCCAATTAAAATATGCTTCTGAATTGAAATTTGAATGAAATACAGGGTCATGAAAAATCGAAGAATGTGGAAAACAAGATTACAAATATCTCGGCAACTAATAATCCGATCGACTTCGTTCTTTATGAAAAATGTGTGTTATTTTATTGCCTTTTACATCCATTCCTTAGAACAAAAAGTTCGAAAATTTTTATATACCTTTCATCAGAACAAATTTTTCGAGAGTCCGAAAAAAATAGTTCCGGATAATCGAGGTTGCTGATATTAAATAGGGTTCGTCCCATTCTTACATACTAACTACATACAAAATTTCAAGTCTCTTTCTCAATTTGTTCGGGAGATAGAGCGTTTACAGACAGACAGAGTGACAGACAGACAGACGGACGGACGGCAAATTTTTTTTTTCTAAAAATATGTTTTTCGGAATCTCCACTATCTAAAACTTGTAAATCCGTCAAAAAAATGTTTTCGATTTTTAAAACGATTGCAAGACTTACCCTATACTACGTATGATGGGTAAGTAATAATAAGTAATTTATATACTTATTTTCTTTTATTATTATTTTAAAAAATAGTATAAAATTAGTAGAAAAATTGTTATTTTTTTAAAAATATTTACATTTCAAATGATTAAATATAAATACATTAATATTTTAAAACATTAATACTTTATACATTACATTACATTAATTAATACATTAATACTTTATAAATTCAATAAAAAATATAATAATGTTATGGAGCAAATACCCTATTCTTATGACAATAACATGAAGCTTTTAAAGTTACACGCATAAAAAAGGAAACAATGCTGAAAATTCCTGAAAAAACGTCTATAATTCATAAATTACAATTGTGTAGCTCCAACATTTTTGGTTTATTCAAAACCAGCTTAATTAAAAAAGCGTAATTTAACAAATTGCATCAACCATTTGAAAAAGGATTTTTTTAAGACTTATAAATAAATTCTACATTAAAAAAAATGGTTTTTACAACTAATCGGTTCACCATAAGATTCTTTCCTTTTTCGTGATCGTCGCACATTTCGTAATCGGGAGTTTCGATAATCAGATCTCTCTCTTTTTTTTTTTTTTTTTTAAACTTTAAAAGACGATTTTTCATACGACATTTTTCTTTAGATTTGTTTTTTCCATGTCTGATAATTTGCGTTTACCTTTCTTTTAACAATGACATTTCTGTTTAATACGTGACTTACTATAACATCTCTTAAATTTAAGATTCTATTAACTATAAAAAATTAGGGAAAATAAAATGCAAAAAGTAAATGCATATTTTTACAGAAAAGACATATATTTCGAAGGATTAAAATATTTGATTCAGGCATTTCAAACACATAATTGTTAGAAGAATGGGTATAACATTAGGGAATGAAAACGTACTTTTTATATAAATTTTGAAGTAAAGAAAAATGTTATTCATTTTCAAGTGCGTAATTCTTAAATGAGAAGGGAATTTGATGGAATATGCTTAAACAATTCAAAACAAAAACACATTCGTGATAATAACTGTTGCACTTGCAACAAAATTAACACAATAAACAAAAAATTCGAAAATTTACAAAATCATTTATGTAAATAACTCTAAAACACATAAACTAAATAAATTTTTTTTTAAAACGTATGTTTTACGAAAAAAATATTGTTTTATAATTTTCAAACTGTGAAATAAAATTCTCATCAAAGACTGCATAGTTTTGTGTATTTGGGTTTTTAAACAATTCGAACCGATAACACAATGGCTAAAATAATACTTATATTTAAAATGCTATTGTCTCTAATAATTTTTCTCTAAAAATTTACATAAACAAGATGAAAAAAAAGTAGATATATAATTTTACCGGAAAGAAATATATTTCCAAGGATAAAAATATTTGATTCTTAAATTTTCAAACATGTAATTCTTAGAAGAGAGAGTGGGATTTTATGGAATCGATTTATACGCGAAAATTTCTTGTTGCAAATAAATAATGAAAATGGATAATGTATACTTACTTGAAAATCATCCTTCTGCACACAAAAGATACGCTTTTGGTCTGATGCCAATTTTCAGAGAGATATAAAAAGTGAAAAATTGGAAGAAATAAACAAAATGGAAAAACGAGCGGAAAAAAAGGAGGAACTGGCTTTCGAAACAGAAGGGAGAACATTAAAAAATAATTTGCAAAGGAGGTGGTGAGAAGAGTGTGGGAGAATATTTGAGTCGTTATATTACAAAACTGCAGGAAGAAAAGTTTTATTTTCATTTCATTAAACCTGGAATTTCAGTATTTTTCCAATATTGTTCATTTAAATTGCATTTGCGGAATAGCTTCAATTTTAAGCAAGTAAAATATGTTTTTTTGATAGGTCAGAATATGTTTTACCATGTAAATGATAATATTGAGTTTTGTTTAAAACATTTGTAAGCCATTTATCAATTTTAGAAGTTAATGTTAAAATCAGAATAAAGGCAAAAATTATTTTTTTAACACTAGGAGTCTCTGGTATATGCGAGCTACCCTTTCAAACCCCCTCCCCCCCCCCGTCCAGATTCTAAAAAACCTTTATTTTGAGTGGCTGTAATAAGATTATCGAAGATTTAATTATAATCTTCAAAATTTGATAAAATATGCTTAAACAATACAAAACAAACAGATTCGTGGTAATAATGCTTGTATTTGCAACGTAATTGACTCAAACAAAAAATTTCAAAATTTACTAAAATATTTATGTAAAAAACTATAAAATGCATAAACTAAATGTGTCTGTTTATAAAAAAATACATGTATTAATATCAAAATTTGTTGCTTTATCATTTTCAAATGATACAATAAAATTTTGATATAAGAAGGCATATTTTTTGTTTTTTGGGTTTTTTAAACAATTCGAATCAATAAATCTATGGCTAAAATAGTTCTTACATTTTAAATACTATTATCTCTAATAATGTTTTTCTAAAAATTAACATAAAAAATTGCCAAAAAAATATAGACATATAATTTTACCGGAAAGATATATATTCCCAAGGGTAAAAATATTTGATTCCTCCATTTTCCAACATGTAATTCTTAGAAGAGAGAGTGGGATTTTATGGAATCGATTTATATGCGAAAATTTCTTGTTACAAATAAATAAAGAAAATGGGTAATGTATACTTACTTGAAAATCATCCTTCTGCACACAAAAGATGCGCTTTTGGTCTGATGCCAATTGTCAGAGAGAAATAAAAAGTGAAAAATTGGAATAAATAAAAAAAAAAAAAATGGAAAAATAAGCGGAAAAATACGGAAGAACTGGCTTTCGAAACAGAAGGGAGAACATTAAAAAATAATTTGCAGAGAAGGTGGTGAGAAGAGTGTGGGGGGAAATTTGAGTCGTTACATTACAAAATTGCGGAACGAAGAGTTTTATTTTCATTTCGTTAAACCTGGAATTTCAGTATTTTTCCAATATTGTTCATTTAAATTGCATTTGCGGAATAGCTGCAATTTTAAGTAAGTAAAATTTATTTTTTGATAGGTCAGAATATGTTTTACCGTGTAAATGATATTATTATGTTTTGTTCAAAACATTTGTAAAACATTTATGAATGTCAGAAGTTAGTATTAAAATCAGAATAAAAGTAAAAATAGTTTTTTTAAACACTAATAGGCTATGGCCCCTGCGAGCTACACTCTCTAACCCCCATTCAGGCTCTAAAAATCTTTTAATTTGATCGACTTTAATAAGATTACAGAAGATGGAATTATGATTTTCCGTATTTCATAAAATATTCTTAAGCAATACAAAACAAAAACACATTTGTGGTAATAATTCTTGTGTTTACAACGTAATTAACTCAAACAAATTTTTCAAAATTTACATAAATATTTATGTAAACAACTTTAATATGCACAAACTAAGTATATATGTTTACAGAAAATGCATGTATTATTTAGCAAAATTTGTTGCTTTATCATTTTCAAACGATATAATAAAATTTTTATATAAGAAGACAAAATTCTAAGTAGTTTGGTTTACAATTCGAAACAATAACACAATGGCTAAAATAGTTCAGATATTTTAAATACTATTATCTCTAATAACTTTTCTCTAAAAATTTACACAAATAAAGTGCAAAAAGAGAGATATAATTTTAGAAAAAATAAATATATTTCTGAGGATAAAGATATTTTATTCCTCCATTTTTAAACATACAGTTCTTAGGAGAGAGAGTGAAATTTTATGGAATCGATTTATAAACACAAATTTCTTGTTACAAATAAATAAAAAAATGGATAATGTATACCTACTTAAAAATCATCCTTCTGCACACAAAAGATACGCTTTTGGTCTGATGCCAATTTTCAAAGAGAAACAAAAAAGTGAAAAATTGGAAGAAATAAATAAAATGAAAGAACGGGCGGAAAAAAGGAGGAACTGGCTTTCGAAACAGAAGGGAAAACATTAAAAAATAGTTTGCAGAGAAAGTGGTGAGAAGAGTGTGAGGGAAAATTTGAGTCTTTATATTACAAAATTGCCAAACGAAGAGTTTTATTTTCATTTCGTTAAACCTGGAATTTCAGCATTTTCCCATTATCTTTCATTTAAATTGCATTTGCTGAATAGCTTGAATTTTAAGCAAGTAAAATACGTTTTATAGTAGGCCAGAATATGTTTTAGCCTGTAAATGAAATTATTGAATTTTGTTTAAAACATTTGTGAGCCATTTATCAATTTCAGAAGTTAATGTTAAAATCATAATAAAAATAAAAAGTTTTTTATTTAACAATAGGAGACTCTGGCATATGCGAGCTACCCTTTCCAATCCCCGTCCAAGTTCTAAAAAGCCTTTAATTTGAGTGGCTTTAATAAGATTATAGAAGATTTAATTATAATCTTCAGAATTTGATAAAATATGCTTAAACAATACAAAACAAAACGATATTCGTGGTAATAATTCTTGTATTTACAACGTAATTAACTCAAACAAAAATATTTCTGTAAACAACTTTAAAATACACAAACTAAATATGAATGTTTTCAGAAAACACGTGTATAAATATCAAAATTTATACCTTTATCATTTTCAAACGATTCAATACATTTTTATAAAAGAAGGCATAATTTTATGTTTTTGTGTTTTTAAACGATTCGAACCAACAACACAATGGCTAAAATAGTTCTTACATTTTAAATACTATTATCTCTAATAATTTTTTTCTAGAAATTTACATAAATAAAAGGCCAAAAAATATATAGACATATAATTTTACCGGAAAGAAATATATTTCCAGGGATAAAAATATTTGATTTCTCCATTTTCAAACATGTAATTCTTAGAAGAGAGAGTGGGATTTTATGGAATCGATTTGAATGCGAAAATCTCTTGTTACAAATAAATAAAGAAAATGGATAATGTATACTTACTTGAAAATCATCCTTCTGCACACAAAAGATACGCTTTTGGTCTGATGCCAATTTTCAGAGAGAAATAAAAAATGAAAAATTGCAAGAAATAAATAAAATGGAAGAACAAGCGGAAAAAAAAAGGAGGAACTGGCTTTCGAAACAGAAGGGAGAACATTAAAAAATAATTTGCAAAGGAGGTGGTGAGAAGAGTGTGGGGGAAAATTTGAGTCGTTATATTACGAAATTGCAGAAAGAAAAGTTTTTTTTTCATTTCATGAAACCTGGAATTTCAGTATTTTTCCAATATTTTACATTGAAAATGCATTTGCGGAGTAGCTTCAATTTTAAGCAAATAAAATATATTTTTTGATAGGTCAGAGTATGTTTTAGCATGTAAATGATGTTATTGAGTTTTTTATAAAACATTTGTAAACCATTTATCAATTTTAGAAGTTAATGTTAAAGTTAAAATTTAAAGTAAAAATAGTTTTTTAACACCAAGGGGGGGGGGAGGCAATGGTCTCTACAAGCTACGCTCTCTAACACCTGTCCATGCTCTTAAAATCCTTTATTTGATCGACTTTAATAAGATGACGGAATATTTAATTATAATCTTCCGAATTTCAGAAAATATGTTTAAACAATGCAAAACAAAAATACATTCGTGGTAATAATTCTTGTATTTACATCGTGATTAACATAAGCAAAAAATTTCAAAATTCACATAAATATTTATGTAAACAACTTTAAAATACACAAACTAAATATGTATGTTTTCAGAAAACACATGTATAAATATCAAAATTTAATGCTTTATCATTTTCAAACGATACGAAAATTTTTTATAAAAGAAGGCATAATTTTATGTTTTTGTGTTTTTAAACGATTCGAACCAATAACACAATAGCTAATATAGTTTTTACATTTTAAATACTATTATCTCTAATAATTTTTTTCGAAAAATTTCCATAAATAAAATGCCAAAAAATATAGACATATAATTTTACCGGAAAGAAATATATTTCCAAGGATAAAAATATTTGATTCCTTCATTTTCAAATATGTAATTCTTAGAAGAGAGAATGGGATTTTATGCAATCGATTTATATGCGAAAATCTCTTGTTACAAATAAATAAAGAAAATGGATAATGTATACTTACTTGAAAATCATCCTTCTGCACACACAAAAGATACGCTTTTGGTCTGATGCCAATTTTCAGAGAGAAATGAAAAGTGAAAAATTCGAAGAAATAAATAAAATGGAAGAACGAGCGGAAAAAAAAGAAGGAACTGGCTTTCGAAACAGAAGGGAGAACATTAAAAAATAATTTGCAAAGGAGTTGGTGAGAAAATTTGAGTCGTTACATTACAAAATTGTGGAACGAAAAGTTTTATTTTCATTTCGTTAAACCTGGAATTTCAGCATTTTCCCATTATTTTTCATTTAAATTGCATTTGCTGAATAGCTTCAATTTTAAGCAAGTAAAATACGTTTTTTGATAGGTCAAAATATGTCTTAGCCTGTAAATGAAATTATTGAATTTTGTTTAAAACATTTGTGAGACATTTATCAATTTCAGAAGTTAATGTTAAAATCAGAATAAAAGTAAAAAGTGTTTTATTTAAGAATAGAAGTCTCTGGCATATGCGAGCTACCCTTTCCAACCCCCGTCCAGGTTCTAAAAATCCTTTAATTTGAGTGGCTTTAATAAGATTATGGAAGATTTAATTATAATCTTCAGAATTTGATAAAATATGCTTAAACAATGCAAAACAAAAACATATTCGTGGTAACAATGCTTGTATTTACAACGTAATTAACTCAAACAAAAAATTTCAAAATTTACTAAAATATTTATGTAAAAAACTATAAAATGCACAAATTAAATGAGTATGTTTATAGAAAATACATGTATTAATATCAAAATTTGTTGCTTTATCATTTTCAAATGATACAATAAAATTTTGATATAAAAAGGCATATTTTGTTTTTTGTGTTTTTTAAACAATTCGAATCAATAAAACTATGGCTAAAATAGTACTTACATTTTAAATACTATTATCACTATTAATGTTTTTCTAAAAATTAACATAAAAAATTGCCAAAAAAATATAGACATATGATTTTACCAGAATGATATATATTTCCAAGGATAAAAATATATTTTTTTTTCAAACATGTAATTCTTAGAAGAGAGAGTGGGATTTTATGGAATCGATTTATATGCAAAATTTCCTGTTACAAATAAATAAAATGAATAATGTATACTTACTTGAAAATCATCCTTCTGCACACAAAAGATACGCTTTTGGTTTGATGCCAATTTTCAGAGAGAAATAAAAAGTGAAAAATCGGAACAAATAAATAAAATGGAAAAATAAGAAATAAAAAAGAATATTGCCCAGTTAAACTGATGGCATTGAGCTCACAGGCTACGCATACTAGTTGTACATTACAGCTTTGTATTTTCGTTAATTCCGTTCGAAAAAAAAAAATAAGAAGGGGAAACAGCTCTCCCCTTTCTCCTTTTTTATACTTAATCATTGAACCTCCTAAACTATCAAGGACATGCTTTATCATATAAAAAATCTATATCCAAAATTCAGAGCAAATCGGATAATTCTTAATAAAAACCCATTTAGCATTTATATGATTTAAGAGGAGTTATTCCCCTCTTTTATATTTAACCATTAAACTTCCAAAACTATTCAGAGATTTGTACGAAATCTGACAATTCTGCTTGAAAAATCCATTTATACAAGTTAAGGGGAGGGGCATTAGAACCCTCGTTTTCCCTGTTTATTCTTATTCAATGAACGCCTAATAACAGCGACGGACTCGCCTCATCAGAATGATCCTATGTCTAAATTTTGTACGAAAACTGTTAATTCTGCATGAAAATCCCGTTTATATCAATTAAGCAGAGGGGCATGAGCCCCCCGTTCCCCCTGTTTATACTTATTCAATGAACACCTAATAACAGCCACGGTATCACCTCATCAGAATGATCCTATGTCTAAATTTTGAACGAAAACTGTTAATTCTGCATGAAAATCCCGTTTCTATCAATTAAGGGGAGGAGCATGAGCCCCCCGTTCCCCCTGTTTATACTTATTCAATGAACACCTAATAACAGCCACGGTATCGCCTCATCAGAATGATCCTATATCTAAATTTTGAACGAAAACTGTTAATTCTGCATGAAAATCCCGTTTATATCAATTAAGGGGAGGGGGATGAGCCCCCCGTTCCCCCTGTTTATACTTATTCAATGAACACCTAATAACAGTCACGGACTCGCCTCATCAGAATGATCCTATATCTAAATTTTGAACGAAAACTGTTAATTCTGCATGAAAATCCCGTTTATATCAATTAAGGGGAGGGGCATGAGTCCCCCGTTCCCCCTCTTATACATATCGAATGAACTCCAAAAACTAATCAGGGAAGCGCCTTATCAGGATATACCTACATACAAAATTTCATGTGGATCGGACATTTTTATCATGAGTTATCGCGTTACGCACGAACGAACATACTAACGTACGAACGTACATACAGAACGGACGGGCACATAAGCTCTCAGGCTATGATAGCCTGTGAGCTAAAAAGGAGGAACTATCTTTCGAAAAAGAAGGGAGAACATTAAAAAATAATTTGCAAAGGAGGTGGTGAGAAGAGTGTGGGAGAAAATTTGAGTCGTTATATTACAAAATTGCAGAAAGAAAAGTTTTTTTTTCATTTCATTAAACCTGGAATTTCAGTATTTTTCCAATATTTTTCATTTAAATTGCATTTGCGGAACAGCTTCAATTTTAAATAAGCAAAATATTTTTTTTTTTAATATATATATAGTAAGTCAGAATATGGTTCTCTGTGTAAATGATATTATTGAGTTTTGTTTGAAACATTTGTAAACCAATTATCAATGTCAGAAGTTAATATTAAAATCAGAATAAAAATAAAAATAGTTTTTTTAAACACTAAGAGGCTATGGCCCCTGCGAGCTACACTCTCTAGTCCCCATTCAGGCTCTAAAAATCCTTTAATTTGATCGACTTTTATAAGATTACGGAAGATGGAATTATGATTTTCCGTATTTCATAAAATATTCTTAAGCAATACAAAACAAAAACACAGTTAGTTTGTGATAATAATACTTGTATTTACAACGTGATTAACGCAAACAAAATTTTCAAAATTTACATAAATATTTATGTAAACAACTTTAAAATGCACAAACTAAATATGTATGTTTACAGAAAATGCATCTATTAATAGCAAAGTTTGTTGCTTTATCATTTTCAAACGATATAATACAAATCTTATATAAGAAGTCAAAATTCTAAGTAATTTGGTTTACAATTCGAAACAATAACACAATGGCTAAAATAGTCAAGATATTTTAAATACTATTATTTTTAATAATTTTTCTCTAAAAATGTACACAAATATAGTGCAAAAAGAAAAAAAAGAGCATAATTTTAGAAAAAATAAATATATTTCTGAGGATAAAGGTATTTTATTACTCCATTTTTAAACATGCAGTTCTTAGGAGAGAGAGTGAATTTTTATGAAATCGATTTATAAACACAAATTTCTTGTTGCAAATAAATAAAGAAAATGGATAATGTATACTTACTTGAAAATCATCCTTCTGCACACAAAAGATACGCTTTTGGTCTTATGCCAATTTTCAGACAGAAATAAAAAGTGAAAAATTGCAAGAAATAAATAAAATGGAAAAACAAGCGGAAAAAAGGAGGAACTGGCTTTCGAAACAGAAGGGAGAACATTAAAAAATAATTTGCAAAGAAGGTGGTGAGAAGAGTGTGGGGGAAAATTTGAGTCATTATATTACAAAATTGCAGAAAGAAAAGTTTTATTTTCATTTCATTAAACCTGGAATTTCAGTATTTTTCCAATATTATTCAGTTAAATTGCATTTGCGGAATAGCTTCATATTTAAGTAAATAAAATATATTTTTTTGATAGGCCAGAATGTTTTTACCATGTAAATGATATTATCGAGTTCTGTTTAAAACATTTGCAAACCATTTATCAATGTCTGAAGTTAATATTAAAATCAGAATAAAAGTAAAAATTGTTTTTTAAAACACTAAGAGGCTATGGCCCCTACGAGCTACACTCTCTGAATTTTATTTAGGCTCTAAAAATCCTTTAATTTGATCGACTTTTAAGAGGTTACGGAAGACAGAATTATGTTCTTCCGTATTTGATAAAATATGCTTAAGCAATACAAAAGGAAAACACATTCGTGGTAATAATTCTTGTATTTACAACATGACTAACTCAAACAATATATTTTAAAATTTACTAAACATTTATCTAAACAACTTTAAAATACGCAAACTAAATATGTATGTCTTCAGAAAATACATGTATTATTAGCAAAATTTGTTGCTTTATCATTTTCAAACGATATAATATAAATTTTTATATAAGAAGGCAAAATTTTATGTATTTGGGTTTACAATTCGAAACAATAACACAATGACTAAAATAGTTCTTACATTTTAAATACTATTATCTCTAATAATTTTTTTTCTAAACACTTACATAAATAAAATGCAAAAAGAAACAAAAACAGGTGTATAATATTAAAGAAAATAAGTATTTTTCCAAGGATAAAAACATTTGTTTCCTCCATTTTCAAACATATAATTCTTAGGAGAGAGATTGGGATTTTATGGAATCGATTTATATGCAAAAATTTCTTGTTACAAATAAATAAGGAAAATGGATAATGTATACTTACTTGAAAATCATCCTTCTGCACACAAAAGATACGCTTTTGGTCTGATGCCAATTTTCAGAGAGAAATAAAAAATGAAAAATTGCAAGAAATAAATAAAATGGAAGAACAAGCGGAAAAAAAAGGAGGAACTGGCTTTCGAAACAGAAGGGAGAACATTAAAAAATAATTTGCAAAGGAGGTGGTGAGAAGAGTGTGGGGGAAAATTTGAGTCGTTATATTACAAAATTGCAGAAAGAAAAGTTTTATTTTCATTCCATTAAACCTGGAATTTCAGTATTTTTCCAATATTGTTCATTTAAATTGCATTTGCGGAATAGCTTCAATTTTAAGCAAGTAAAATATGTTTTTTTGATAGATCAGAATATGCTTTAGTATGTAAATGATATTATAATTCTTTTTTAACATTTGTGAACCATTTATCAATTTTAGAAGTTAATGTTCAAATCAGAATATATGTTAAAAAATAGCTTTTTTTAACATTAATAGATGCTGGCCCCTACCAGCTACGTTCTCCAACCTCCGTTCAGGCTCTCATAATTATAGCAATCAAATAAATAGCAATTAAATTTTTGAAATTTTGAAATTCCAAAAATTTAGTTTGAAAAATGATTAAAATATGACACTGCATGCCGAAAAATTCGTTCTCTGAAAGCAATCTAAATCAAGGAAAATGTGTCAAATAGTCTTTGCAGTCAGTCAGAGTTTATAATCTTTTCAAAATAGTCATCGATCGAAACTTCTGTATAACATTTTTACAGAGTACCTAATAAACAAAACGTTTACCGCATAAATCTATCGATTTTTGTTTTTGAGAAATTTAATTTTGAGACCAGGGTCTTATTTGTTGGACACCCTGTAACGTATATATGTATGTATGTGCGTGCCGTGATAACGCAGGATAAAAATATCCGATTTGCTTCAAATTTTGGATCTGGGTATTTTCTGATAAATCGCTTTCCTGACTAGTTATGAGAGTTCATTGGATAAATATACGAGTAGAACGGGAGCCTAATAATCCCTATAATTTAGATGAATAGATTTTTCATGCAGAATAGTGAAATTTAGTTCAAATAATAAATATAGGATCTCTCAATTAAGACACCTCCATGTTTACTTTTAGGTGTTCATTGTTTAAGTATCATTAAGAGTATTATTCCTAGACATTTTTTTAAAGCTTCCGAACGATACCACGCTCATTAAAATCTAGATCTGGCAGTTAAAGTTGTTCGCCGGTAAGAAATATGTTACCTGAATCCATTTACAGTAAACTTCTGATTATCCGTCCTCCTATCAACAGCTATGTTAGGTTAACCGCCACCCCTTCCCTTAAATATTTTTCATCAGAAACGAATTAAAAAAACTCAAGTGCACAGTAAACCGAGTCAATCAGTGCTATTCTGGAGAAATGCTTGATTATAAAAAATTAACGATTAACGAAATTATTCAAAATATTTCAATTCCAACTCAAATGCACAAGTAAACCGAGACGCTCGGCGCTATTCTAAAAAAGTATTTGGTTATAGAAAATTAAAGAATAACAAAATTATTCAAAATCTTTCAGTTCCAACAAAAATGTAGATTAAACCGAGTCAGTCGGCGCTAATCAGAAAAAATCCTTGGTTATAAGAAATTAACGGTTGGCGAAATTATTCAAAATATTTTAATTCCAACTCAAATGCACAAGTAAACAAAATCAGTCGGCGGTATTCCGAGAAAATGCTTGATTATAAAAATTAACGGACTACGAAATTATTCAAAATATTTCAATTCCTACTCAAATGCAAAAGTAAATCGAGTCATTCGGATCTATTCTGAAAAAATGTTTGGTTATAAAAAATTAGAAAATGACAAAATTATTCAAAATCTTTCTATCCAACAAAAATGTAGACTAAACCGAGTCAGTCGGCACTAATCAGAGAAAATCTTTGGTTATAAAAAATTAACGGATAACGAAATTATTCAAAATATTTCAATTCCAACTCAAATGCACAAGTAAACAAAGTCAGTCGGTGGTATCCTGAGAAAATGTTTGTTATAAGAAATTAACGGTTGACGAAATTATTTAAAATATTTCAATTCCAAAGACGTCTGTAGTGGATGAATGTGATAAATGGGAGAATGATGATTCAGGAGTGAGTCGCGGAGATGTAAAGACTTAGCCCCTCTAAGTGCATTTTTCGTTTTGTGGAAAGCAGATACAACCAAATTACTTTTGTATTTGATACATTATACATAGGTTAGAGATAACAGTTTATACATTACATATAAATATGCGTCTAATTGAACTGAATTTATCATAATCAACTATAATATTTTAGTGCCTGTATGACATATATTTAAATAAAAATATAATCTATTTACAAAAAATACTTGCATCGTATAATTTACAAAAAATAATACAGTCGACTCTCGTTAATTCGAAATCGGATAATTCGAATATTCGCTTAATTCGAACTAAACATGCAGTCCCAAATTTTTCAATGGCAGAATAACATTAAAAATTTTCATTAATTCGAACTCATTTTCTCTTGACTTCGTTTAGTTCGAACTAACTAGAATTCCGATTTTCATTTTTCTTTTCTTTCTCACGGATTTCAGATCATTTGAGTAACTTTCTTTCTTTGATTTTTGTGAAAATTGTTCCGAATGTGTATACATATAATCCAATGCATTTGATATCCACTTTTTTAGTGCCCCATCTGTCCATCAGTGCCGCTTTAAAATTTTCTTCCAATGTACTTGTACCTAATCTTTTAATTAGTTTATGTATTACATCTTTTAATTTTATATTAAGTCATATTCTAATGATAATGGACGAAATAAATTTAAAAAACACTATAACTTTAATTCCTTTGTAATAATAAAATATTTAGCATGCTTTCATTTCATATTTTTCATAATTCGAACATTTCTTGTGGTCCCAACAAGTTCGAATTAACGAGAGCCGACTGTACTTGCATCATATAATTCACAAAAAAAAAAAAAAAAAAAAAAAAAATACAGGGTGTTCCAAAAATAACGATCCATTTCTATGAAAATACTAATTTATTGATTTCTGTCATAGGTGTTTGAGTATATGCTCCCCTTAGAATAAAGAATAATCCTTGTTTCTTCGAAACTGGATGATAAAACATATGAAGAGGTGCGTCAACACTACAATTGAAAATATGGAAAACAGCTACCAATAAGGGCCAATATCAAGCTACTCGCTATCAAATTCAGATAAATTGGTAGCGTGGTGGATGAAAAACTTCCTGGATGACCGTCAAGCGCAGGACGTGGCAGTTGAAAGTAGCACCACGCTCACGAGTAGCCTGATATTTGCTCTAAGTGGTGGCTGTTCTCGAAATTTCCGATGCACAGTGGACTCACCTCTTTATATGTTTTATCAACTGGTTTCCAGGAAACGATGACATTTCTTTCTTATAAGAAGAGCACTTCTTCAAATACCTGTCAATAGATTAGTGCAGCGGTTCCAATCTATGGGTCGCGATCCACTGGTGGGCCGCGGCAGTTGCTTTGGTGGGTCGCGGAACAATCGAGGTTTGTTATCAAAAAATATCTTTTATTTCATCAGCTTAAAAAGATATGACAATTCCAATATAAAATAATATTTAAAAGGATTTTTTAAAATTTCTTTCTAGATTAATCTACGAACAGAATATCCAGAAATATTTAAATTAGCTTTGAGGTCCTTGATGAAATTCAACACTTCATGCTTATGAGAATATTTTTTTACTTTACTATTTTTGAAAGACAAGTACTGAGGGAAACTGCGTGTTCCTACATTTATAAACACCAGTATCAGAAATCTCATTGATAAAAAAGTTATGCTTTCATAATAATTAAATGTATTTTGAACTACCTTTGTAGTTTGTGCATTGTTTCAATTGCTATTCACTTGCACACATTAAGATAACCGATTTTTGTTTTTGTTGATAATGTATCTTCCGTACGAAAATTAGTATTTTTCATAGGATAGGATCAGCCAAGCTATAGAGATCGTACAAAAATTGTTATACTGATATACAACTTCTTGGGTGGGTAGCGAAATTCTTTTTTTATTGAAAGGTGAGTCGCGAATTTTTTTTTCGCTGAAAGGTGGGTCGCGTACTAAGAAAGTTTGGGAACCGCTGGATTGGATAGAAATGGATCGGTATTTTTGGAACACCCTCTATATTACATTGATGAAAATCAAAAATTAAAATTAGAAATTAAGTTTTTAGCTGTAAGGCTACAAGCAATAGTTCTATTTAAATTATATGTTTTTTCATTACAGGTTGAATATTTTCAATGTTTCAAACAATTTTTTATTCAATTATTTGTGGTACATAATAACCATTATGTTCGAAGATGTTGTCCTAATTGAATAAATCTTAAGAAAACTATACATTATAGCTGCAGATTTCCAAAATTTTTAAGGGGCCAGAAAACTTAAGCCAATTCCTAAACCTGAATATTTTAATCGTCACCAAGGTTTATGTTCTGAGGAAAATAACGAAACAATGGAAAAACAACGTGAATTTCGTCAAAAGGTCGCAAAAGAAAAAATAATTTTATCAAAGGATGGCAAAAATACCTCTACTTTCGTTAAAGAATCGCTGAAAATGCGATTTTCGTCAAATGACCACGGAAAAAATGCGATCTTGGTTAGAGGATCGCTGAAAAACACGTGGGTTCCGTCAGAGTTTGACGAGAAAATCTGGGATTCTCTTCAGAGGATTGAAAAATGAACACGATTTCGTCAAATGATCTCGAGAAAGAATGCGAAATTTGCCAAAGGACGGCGATTTAGACGCCGAAAATTAGTCGCCAAGTCCAAAAAGTTTAATCACCACGTGGGGACTGGCGACGTGGAATCTGCATTTATACTATACCTGTAATAAAGGAATAAAAATTTTAGAAAATCAGCATCGTAAAACCGATTACTTCCCTTAATATACTCTGTAGTAAATTTAATTTCCTTTTTACAGCCATAAGTTAACTTCCAGGAATCAAAAATCAAATAATATAAATCACAAATCACAAAAAAATTTCCCAATCTTGAAAAAAATATATGCGAAAGTGTAAATCTCCCGATAATTCGACAATCAGGAAAAAAATAGATTGAAAAGTGGATTTTAAAAGAAAAATTTATATTATTAGACTTTCACTTTTAAGCTTTAACTGAGTAGGGAAAAAATACTTTATTTAGTTAGGAATCTGGGATATTTAAACGCTGAAAGAAAAAAAAATTAGTTCATGACATTTTAAAGTCTTGACTTGAATTTATAATCTAGCGAAAAGTTATTTAAAGAAGTTACAGACACATTCATGGATGAAATGAATTCAAGTAATTAAATCTTTAATTAATTGCTGGGAATAAAAGGTTTGTATGCGTTGAGTTTGTTAAAAGTTGAAAATTAATTTTTAAAAGCGCTCTCAAGAAATTTTTAATGTTATGATTTATTTGCATTTGTTTTAAATTTTTGCTATGTTTATTTTTGAATGATATAAATGATAATTAAAGACAGAAAAATAAGCCCAATTTAAAATAAAGAACGAAAAATCTTGCGTCCAGCATGAAATATAAAACGATTTCTATCATGAATGAATATTTAGAATACCCTCTTTTGAGATATACATGATTCCAGAAAACGTTTTTTATCTTTAGAAATCACAGAAATCCGACATATTTTCAAAATTTGTAAAAATGATGTATATTAATTATCAACAACTATGCAACACAACAAATTAAAGAGTTCAATTCACAAATGCACGGTATCATAGGAAAGAAAAAAATCCCTGCCAGTTTAGCCTACAGATACATTTCACAGTTAAGTACAGACTTCACCAACAAAAACTAATTCAAGATAAGAGATAAACACATTCTTACAATTTTATATGGTTCCTTGAGACGAATTTATAATTAACTTTTTAGTAAGAGCTGGTTTTATCAGAATCATGTTAAAGCCATATTCAACAAGGTATTTTTCCATGCTCAACAACTGAAAATTATCTGACACATTTTCAGACTCACTTTTAATAGTAAAAACACGAAACTTGCTGACATGATTTTTTGAAGAAATTTATAAGCAGTCTGTGTTTTTACTTTTCGTTCGCCTAGTTAATACTTGAATTAAAGCAATTTTTTTCTCAGTACAACCATTTTTGTTTTTCGTTTCCTGTACTATTGTTCGGGAAATTCGGTTCAAAATAGCCACTTTGACAATATTTCTTAACATATATTCCACTTTTGACAAAAAACCGACTAATACGGCACATTATATATTTTCTGAATAAGAGAACTTGCCATTTGGATGCGTTTGAGAGCAAAAATAAATTTAAAAATGAGTTAGAAAATAAACAGTTTGGATTTGATTACAACGATGATTAATCAAGATTCTTAATAAGATAATTTTTCTGCCAACCTCCAAGTTTTGTTTAATTTGTTTTTGCTGAAAGAGTTGGTCTTACCAAAATTACGTCTTGTCAATATGAAAGTTGTACATAATATTAAAAAGATATATACTACATTTAAGCAATTTACCTATCTTGTGAATTGACGAAGTTGTGAATTTCTTTCTTGCTGTATTTCTTTTTACCGTTTTATTATTATTCTTTCGGTAAGAGATGATCCTATCAAAAACTCCTTAGTGTAAAAGTTGTAGATAGTACTAAGAAGATTTGTAATAGGTTTAAGTGAATTTTTTACCTTAAGAATTGACAAAGTTATGAATTTTTCTTCTTAAAATCCCATTTTTTTACATTCCTTGAGTCCATTTTAAATTTTATCAAAATTCTGTGACACAAAAGTTTTTTACCCCTTTCCTATAAGATATAATAACTTGAAACTGATTTGGTGTATATTACTGATTACGGAAAAACTTTTAGGATTTTCTCGGTTTTCAAAAAATTTGTCCGTATTTTAATCCCGTGGTCAAATTTTGCCCATTAGCGAACATGATTCAGATTTTCTGCCCCTTGTTTTTTTTTTTTTTTTTTTTTTTTGTTAGTTTGGAAGAGTTTTGAGCAAAATTATGGAAGTTATCTTGTCCATAAAAAATGATATAGGTAGATAAATATATATGTAGATAAAGCTTTTAACTGGTGTTTATTTGGGTTCAAGGGATAATCCTTGACGTAAAGATAATCGTCCAATAGATGACAATCCCCATTCATTTTTTTCCCCCGCACCGCCCCCTCCCGCAAAAAAGAGAAAAAAAATTATACTAATACGGCGATATTACTATGCGATTCTGTTCTCTATCTACCAGGAAGTAATTTCAATTTAAACATACTACTGCTATTTTAGTTTTGAAAAAAAATTCTCTTCCATTTAAAATATTTACACTGATCTATGTAACTACGCAACTAATGAATTCAAAATAAAATTAAATGATAAATATTCTCCTATGCCCTAAAATGATTTAAAAAAAATAGAACAAAGCTTTTATATCTTACAAACAATGAGATTTCCCCATTCCGCAGATCAAAGAAAAAGAGTTTTAAATTTCATAAAAGCTATTTCGCCTCATTACATTTTATTCGATTTCATATTTGTATTCATCTGTATTCGTCAACAAAATTTCATAAATGTTATTTTAATAGCTTTCATTTCATTCTACTTTAAACCTAATGCTTCGCAAAATAAATGTTTATTGAACGCGTAATAAATACAACTCGCACATATTTGGGGTGAAAAGGATGTGGTAATTAAATAACGCCATAAGAGTGAAATTTATTCTTTTAAAAAATGGAACATATGTAATAGATCGTACGTTTTTATGAAAATAATTCTAATGCTTTTAAAAAATCTTAAGCGGTAGGCGTAGGAATTTATTTTCAGATGAACATGTTTTGAAATGGATGACTAATTTTATGGAAGACTAATGAAAAGAATCGCCATTTTGTTTCGATTCAAATTTTAATTTGAAGTTAATTTTATATTTTCTAATTTATGCATTCCTTAATGTAAGTGTTAAACAGTGGATAAGTTAATATATAAATAATAATATTTATCATTATTTTGAAGTATAAATATATATATATATATATATATATATATATATTTAAACAACAACACCTTAAGTTATTTTGATTTTTTTATAACTGTTTTTCCATTTTAAAGTATTAACCTTTTACAGGTCAAATTCAGATCCAGACATTATTTAAATTATTTTTTTTTGCACATTGTGACTTCTAATGCTTTAGTTAAAAGATTTAGTCATTAATATTGTGGAAAAATTTATAAACAATTTTCAGAATGTTCTCAATTGGGCACGTTGGTCACTTCAGGTGGTCATTTTCCAGAGGTCATTTGTCATTTTTATGATTTTCTGTACATTTTCCCATAAAAGAAAAGAATATAAATTCAATTTAAAAAAAACAAGTTATCAAATTCGAAGAATTAATTTAAATTTTTTTTTTATGACTGATTATTTTCCAGTGGTCATTGGTCATTTTTATGATTTTCTGTACATTTCCTCATTAATGATAGGGATGTAAGCTCTATTTCAAAAAATCAAGTCATCATTCAATGATTTATGCTAATTCTTTCAAGTCAATTTTGATTAAATTCAAATTTTAATAATTTTTTTAACTTATGTTCCCAGTTGGGAACATTGGCCTATAAAAGGTTAATATAAGTCAGATGCATGTGGTGATCTAACATTACTTAAAATTTAACCTTTTTCATATTTAGAGCATTTTCTCAGATGCTTCAAAGTCACTTCAGTGTGTTTTAAAAATTCCATAGATGAAAATCCTCATTTATTTTTTCTTCCTCCCCCCCCCAAAAAAAAAGAATCAAAAAATATATAATAGTTCTCTTTATCTACCTGAAAGCAATTTCAATTTAAACATGCTACTGCTTTTTTACTTTTGAAAAAATTTCTCCTCTATTTAAAATATTTACACTGATCTATGTAATTACATAACTAATAAATTCAAAATAAAATTAATTGATAAATCTTTTCTTATGACAAAAATGATAAAAAAAAAGCTTTTAAAATTTACAAACAATGATTTTCTCTATTTCGCCGATCAAAGAAAAAGAGTTTTAAATTTTCTAAAAGCTATTTCGCCTCATTACATTTTATTCGATTTCATATTTGTATTCGTCTGTTGAACAAAATTTCATAAATGTTATTTTAATAGCTTTGATTTCATTCTACTTTTAACCTATCACTGCGCAAAATAAATGTTTATTGAACGCGTAATAAATACAACTCGCACATATTTGGGGGGAAAGGGAGATGGTAATGAAATAATGGCGTAAGAACGAAATTTATTCTTTTAAAAATAGGACAAAACTAATAAATCATGTGTTGTTATGAAACTAATCTAATTTTTTTTTTTTTTTTTTTTTTTTTTTTAATAATGTTAAACGGTAGGCATAGAACATTATTTTCAAATAAACGCATTTTGAAATGGATGACTACTTTTATTAAACACTAATGAAAGGAATCGCCATTTTGTTTCCCTTAAAATTTTAATTTTGAAGAAAATTCTATATCTTCGCATTAATGCATTCCTTGATGTGCGTGTTAAACGTTATACAAATTATACAAATGAAAATGTTTATGATTATTTTGAAGCATAAATATGTATTTTTCAAAGCATAAATATATTTTTTCAAAAATAAAATTAAAGGATAAATGTTCTTCTATGACGAAAAACTAATTTTAAAAAATAGAACAACGCTTTTAAATTTTACAAACAATGATTATTCTCCATTTCGCAGATCAAAGAAAAAGAGTTTTAAATTTTCTAAAAGCTATTTCGCCTCATTACGTTTTATTCGATTTCATATTTGTATTTGTCTGTTGAACAAAATTTCATAAATTTTATTTTAATAGCTTTGATTTCACTTCTGCTTTTAGTCTTCTATTTCTGAAAATAACTGATTATTGAACATGAAATAAATACAAATCGCACATTAATAGCTTTTTGGGGGGAAGGGGAAGGGAAATGGTAATTAAATAACAGCATAAGAACGAAATTTATTCTTTTAAAATTGAAACACAAGTAATGGATCTTATGTTGTTATGAAAATAATCTAATGTTTCTTTTTTTTAACCTTAAGCAATAGGCATGGAAAATTATTTTCAGATAAACATGTTTTGAAATGGATAATTAATCTTGTAGAATACTAGTGTCAAGAATCGCCATTTTGTTTCCCTTCAAATTTTAATTCGGAAAATATTGTATAATTTCGCATTAATGCATTCCTCAATGTAAATGTTAGATATTATAGTAATTGATTCAAATAAAAATGTTTATGATTATTTTGAAGCATAAATATATTTTTTTAAAAATAACAACACCTTAAGTAGTTTTGATTATTTTGTGTGATAACAATTTTTCTATTTAAAGTATTAATATCAGTGAGGAACTTGAATCTATATGCCTATAAACTTTATTTATTGCGGACTATTTTTTAAATGAAACACAAAGAAAAATCTACGATACCAGGTACTTACGAGTAACGGCGACCTTCCTTTAAAGCGTATTTTTCATTTCCCAACGCATTAGACACTTCCATTTTCTTTTTACCTTTTAAAAGCGCGCATTTCTGATGACTAGTATAAAAATTCCGTGCTTTCAAAATGTATGTTTCTCAGACGTTTAACAGCATTAAATTTACACGATTAAACGTTCTGTAACATTGCTTATAACACATTTTAGGGAAAAATGGTTAAAGATGTGTCATGAAAATGCCTCATTAGATTGCCAAAATAAATGAAAATCCCCATTCATTTTTTCTTTCCTTCTTCCCTCAAAAAAAGAAAAAAAATATGTTCTACTGATCTTTATCTAGCTGGAAGAAATTTCAATTTAATTAAACATACTACCATCCTTTCACTTTGGAAAAAATTATCTTTCATTTAAAATATTTACACTGATTTCTGTAATTACGTAACTAATAAATTCAAAACAAAATTAAATGTTAAATGTTTGCTTGTGACGAAAAATGATTTAAAAAATAGAAAGAGCTTTTAAAATTTATAAACAATAATTTTTCTCCATTCCGCTGATCAAAGAAAAAGAGTTTTAAATTTTCTAAAAGCTATTTCGCCTCATTACGTTTTATTCGATTTCATATTTGTATTCAACAAAATTTCATAAATGTTTATTTAATAGCCTTGATTTCATTCTATTTTTAACCTATTACTTCCAAAAATAAAAATTTATTGAACACGAAATAATAAATACAACTCGCGCATATTTGGAGGGGGGAGGGAGAGAGATGGTAATTAAATAACGGTATAAGAACGAAATTTATTCTTTTAAAAATAGAACAAAAGTAATAGATCGTACGTTGTAATGAAAATAATCTAATGTTTAAAAAAAATCGTAATTGGTAGGCGTAGAAAATTATTTTCAGATAAACATATTTTGAAACGGATGACAAATTTTATGGAAGACTCATGAAAAGGATCGCCATTTTGTTTGCCTTCAAATTATAATTTGGAGTTAATTTTATATTTTCGCATTATTGCATTTGATAATGTAAGTGTTGAATATTATAGATATCAATACAAATAAATATATTTATCATTGTTTTGAAGTATCTATCTCAATGAAAATTTAATTTAAACATACTACTGTTATTTTACATGTGAGAAAATTACCTTTCATTTAAAACATTTACATTATAACTACGTAACTAATAAATTCAAAATAAAATTAAATGATAAATGTTCTCCAATGACGAAAAAAAAATTTTTTTTAATAGAACAAAGCTTTTAAATCTTCTAAACAAAAGGATTTCTTCATTTCGTAGATCAAAGATAAAGAATTTTAAATTGTATAAAATCTCTTTCGCCTCATTACGTTTTATTCGATTTCACATTTGTATTTGTCTCATAAATACATTTTCATAAATGTTATTTTAATAGCTTTGATTTCATTCTACTTTTAACCTATTATTTCGCAAAATAAATGTTTATTGAAAGTGTAATAAATACAACTCGCAAATTTATAGCTTTTGGAAGAGGGGAGGGGAATGCTAATTAAAAAACGACATAAGAGCGAAATTTATTCTTAAAAAAAATAGAACAAAAGTAATAGATCGTATGTTGTTATGAAAATAATCTAACGTTTTTAAAAAATCTTAAGTGGTTGGCCTAGAAAATTATTTTTCGATAAACATGTTTTGAAATGGATTTCCCTTCAAATTTTTATTTAGAGTGAATTTTATATTTTCGCCTTTATGCATTTCTTAATGTAAATATTAAACATTGTAGAAATTAATAGAAATACAATGTTTATGGTAATTTTGAAGTATAGATAAATTTAAAAAATATAATAGTACCCTAAGTAGTTGATTTAGAAATCGTCCCGGATAGCTCAGTTGGAAGAGCATGGAGGGCTTCAGCCAATACACCCCTGGTTCGAATCCTGGTCCGGATTTTTTCACCCACTAGGAAAAATTTCATTTTTTATAACATCCTAAGTAGTTTTGATTATATTTTGTGATGGTTATTTTTCTATTTAAGGCATTGAAATCAGTCAGCAACTTGAATCATAAACTATATGCTTAATGCTTTGTTAGGAATGAGTTTCTATACAGATATATTTAATTAATAACTAATTAATATAACTTCATGAATGATGATACGCTGAGAAACGAATTTAGGATTCCTAAAAAAGATAGTTTAGATAGTATTCGCTGTTTTCTTTTTTGTTGAAAGGGAACAGAAGATAACTTGTATATGTTTTAATAAATTCACTAGCTTGCGCTTCCTACCAAACGTAAACAACGCAGTGAATATAGACTTCTCATAATAAACTTTGGTGCTTATACGAAATTACTACATTAAAATGGAAATTTTGGGTAAAAAAAAGAATTTTAGCCAAATAATTAGGCGTAATTTCTTAAATGAACATCGAATACTTAAAAAAGAATGTTATTAAGGATCAGTATTTAAAAAGTTAAAACAGAATCATTATAAGATCGCTCCTGTGTCTATCTATGTTTCAGTCACAATTAATTTACTCGTAAACTATGGAACGTGGAACGTTCAAATTGGGGGAAGTAATATACACATATTTACAGATTTTAAAACATTCACAATTATATTTATGGAAAATGTAGAGGGGCATGTAGTGGGATATCGTGTAAAATCTTTTATAATGACGAACTTTAAAAAAAAATCTTTTAATTTTAGATGTTGTACTTTTAGAGATATTCTCGAACAAAATATATCCCCCCCCCCTCTATCTATTTCTGAATCTATTGAAACTAAAATTTTGAAAAATTAGAGATAGCAGACGTTAATTTAAACTTTGCAAGAAAACTATAGCCATTATTTATGTCATATAATTTTTGAGAAAAGTCCATTTTACCGTTACAAACAAATTTCAATTTATGGGCATTCAATCAAAGATGTTTAGGAGTTGTGGAATTACATATCATTGTTAAAATATAAGAGCATTTTTGAGAAAGATTTAGAAAAAATAATCTTCAGAAATTAGGCGAGATATTAATCCTTAAAGATACGAACGGTTTGGAGATACATAATGACAGGAGCGACGTACTTTATGTACCATCGACTTTTAAAGCCTAGATATCAATTTTTAATGATTTATTAGTGTAATGCAGTGCTAAGTAGCAGTACAAAAGCAATGTATGTCAAATTGTTAAAAACAGACTATAACTAGAACTAACCCATTAACATCCAATATATTTTCTCCGCTAAAATTTAAATTTTTGATTTCCCACCACTTTTAAAAAAAGAATGTGAAAGAAACATATATTTATCTTTATACTTACTGATGTAAAAGACGCCTTCTCTCTACTAAGTTTGTGATCTAAAAATATGTCGCTGTGTGTTAATGCGTTAATCAGATAAATAATATGGGATTCACGACTAGTTTGCATTGAGTAGATATCACAATACACCTCTCGTGTTTTTAAGAGCTAATTAACAATAGAATGGCCGTGAATGGTCAGTTTGATTGCACCATATGAAGAGATTTCTGTTCAAACCAGAAATTTTATTATTAAAAAAATATAAAAGATACAAAAAAAAAGTTTTAATAAAAAATTTAAATTATTTTAAGTCAAAATTTTGGTGTGAAATATTTTTAAAACTTGACTAAAATATCTGGCCTTTCTAGTGTTAAAACCTATCACGAAAAACGTATACGGATCATGGCGGTGTTGCAAACTTGTGACATACTTTCGAAGTGCGTTAGCACAATGCCACGTTTAAACTTTAAACAAGGGTGGCATTTAGTAATAATAATAATAATAATAATAATAATAATTTGTTTAATTCTCTTTCCACCATTTGCTATACTTTTATTTTATGTTTCATTCTTTAAATTTAAAATAAAAGTTATTTTCCTGAAAGAATCATGCGTAATAAAGGAAAAAGAGATTAGAAAGTTGTAATTTTAGTTAAATTTTGTTGTAATAAAATATTTTCTAAACATCTCTAAAAACGCTTCCTTACCTATTGTCATATGAATATGAATTAAATAGTACACAAAACAAAACATTCGTTATGTTTTAGAGAATGAAATATTCGTTAAACTCTAATTAGCCTATTTGGATAGTTAGTATCATTGTCATTAACGTAAAAGTAACATCTAAAAATTGAAAAATGAAATCGGATCCGAAAGGGTTAAAATCTATTTAAATTCTTTCCATTTTGGACATTCAAGCAATTCATTTTCTTAGTAAAACCGCGTGTTTATTTCTTCTCGGATACCATTATTCTAGATCACCGTAGAAAAGAAGTTTTTTCCACACGCACTTAACTTTCAAATTAAATGCTCCAATGCAGCAGAAACGATGTTTTCGGAGGGAAATGAACCACGGGTTATCGATTCAGGAAGTGTTGTACGGCTTCCAACATCGAACTAAGGAACTTGGAAATATTCCTTCTCAAAGACGGAACAAGATATTTATACTTTTTTGTCTTTCGTCCATAATAATAATAGTACAGGCACAGTCCGCATTTACACAAACTTGTATCGGTTGAATATTCAAATAAGAACAAAGGAGATAAACAGCTATGCGGCTATTTTCGATCCGCAGATAGTCAAAGATTTTTCTTTTTTATTTATTTCTTAAGACGTTTCGATTAATTTAATATAAATGAGGATTATTTAATTCCTGTGCGATTGATTTTTAACTGAAAATTCTTAAACCCTTTCAGGTCTGGTATACTACTAATAGTATATGACTTTTCATCGAGTAATATTTTGATTTAACAATAACTTTTGTTTTTTCTACATATAGAAATGATACTGTATGCCCAATGCATTTTTTATTATGATTCCATTTATGTTTTTGGCATTTAGTAATAATAATAAAAATAAAAAAAGTTTGTTTAATTCTCTTTGAAACGTTAATAATTTCTTTGTTTTATGCATATACTTCGCTCTTTAAATATAAAAAATAGATTACTTTTCAAAACGAATCTTGTGCGATAAAACGTAAAAAACATTAGAAAATTGTAATATCTGTTAAACCCTCTTATAATATGGTACTTTCCAAACGTCTTCAAAAACTTTTCCTTAACCTATTATCATATAAATATGAATTGAACATTACACAAAAAAGTACTTTCGTTAGAGTTGACAATGACATAATCTTTAAACTTTAGTAAGTCTATTTAGATAGCTACTATTAACATTATTAAAGTAAAAGTAATTTTGTTTTCAAAATGAATAAAAAATTCGAACCCGAAAGGTTTAAACATATCATAAAAGAACGGAAAAATACTTTAATGCACTTAGTTTCTATCAATTTAAACTTTTCTAAATAATTGGTCATAACATAAATTTTTTGTACATAAGTAAATAAAGAATAAAATTAAGCTTATCTAAAAACTACAATGTATTAGAGCTTCATATAAAAGAAAACGAATTTATGCAAATGAAATAAATTATAATTAGATTTCAAAAATCACATGTTTCTTATCTTTTGTAATGCAATATAATGAATATTCAAATAAAAATCAATCAATCAGAAAGGGTGTAAATATAATTACTAAATTATAATTCAACAATAACAAACCATCTTAGAAAAAGGTAACTTTATTGGTGGGCAGAAGGAACAAAAATGATTGTCCATTCCATTTTAATGTGAAATGAAAGCATATCTGATTTTCCCTTTTTTTTATGTGGAAAATACTTGCAACCTAAAACGCAATTGATCCGGGAAACCTTCAAGAGAAAAACCGAAAATATTATTATCACGTATAAAAACATTTCATATTTATTTACTTAGAAGGTGTCACAAATAAAAATTAAATTAAAGAGTTGACATGTTTCGGTTCATTAATAAGAACCGTATTCATAACATATAAAATCAGTAGAAAATTAAATGACACTGGATATAAATATAATTTAAAAATCAAAACAAAACATTGCGCCCGCTATGATCGTGAATATAGCCATTGCCAACACGGCATATAAATATAATAAATTTTGACCATATATTAAATTTAAAAAGTATAAAATTAAAATTAAAAAAGTAGAAAAACTAAATGACTTTAATACTTTTTTAATTTTAATTTTATACTTTTTAAATTTAATATATGGTCAAAATTTATTATATTTATATGCCATGTTGGCAATGGCTATATTCACGATCATAGCGGGCGCAATGTTTTGTTTTGATTTTTAAATTATATTTATATCCAGTGTCATTTAATTTTCTACTGATTTTATATGTTATGAATACGGTTCTTATTAATGAACCGAAACATGTCAACTCTTTAATTTAATTTTTATTTGTGACACCTTCTAAGTAAATAAATATGAAATGTTTTTATACGTGAATGAAAAAAGGTGAAGTGATTTTGTTTTAGTTTTTGAAAAAACGAAAACTAACAACAGTTTTAACATTGAATATTATTATCGTTTACATTATCGCTTTACTGCTCGTACGAAAATAAATTCCACAAATAAATTTTACATCATGTACTTAATATAATTGTTAAACAAATTTTTAATTTTCTTAAAAAATTATTACTAACAGACTGAAAGGAGGCTGCTCAAACATCATTGAATTTTCCACTGAAATTTCAGATTAAGTTCAAACTCTGTTTGGATGTTCAAGCGCAACTTGTAGAAATGTCTTGGTGGAAAAAACCTACAAATCCGATTTTAAGGATGTTAGGTCTACCATAGGGTTTTCCTTCTCGCAGTTTTCCATGTTTTCATACCTTTGGATGCATGAAAATACAGTGATAAACTTATCGTTCAACTTTTAAAATCAAGTTTCAGGTGATTATCAACCAAGATATGACTTGGTAAACCAGTTGCATTTTAATCTGCAAATCGAATTCTGTCTAATCCTGGAATTTTGACGGTCAACGTGTTGAGGTGTGCTAGTTTTGTGTAGCTGCCTTCTGGCCTATAATTTTTTACTATAATTTTTTAAATATATAAATAGACTAGCTCACCTGCTCGCCGTTGTCAAGGAGCGTAATAATATTCTTAAATGAAACTTAAATTTGTATGATTCTATATCTGTAACTCTATTTTGTCTGAAATACATAAAATATTTTCTAAAATAATTCTCACTGTGGGAGAGTTTTCCAATTGTTGAGATAGATTATGTAAACTTTTTTTTATAATTTTCGAAAAAAATGTATGGGGTAGAAAGGGGTAGTAATGAACAAATTAAAATTTTAAAGGCCATTTATTCATTCAAAAATGAGTAAAGAGCAGGGGGGCAGCTGCTTACTAATCTACAGGCCAAACGCTTTCAAACCATATGTCACATGAATAAAATCTATTTCCGCCACCCTCCACCCACGGAGGGGGAAATACCCCCTAACTGTCTGGGGTCAAAATAAACCCCACCAATTGAAGGTCTGTGTGAAGCTTCACCTTCGATGAAATCTTCTATTTGAGGTCGAATCTCGCTGTAGCTTAATTAGAAGATTAGAGCTAGAAAAATGCATCGCCACGAGGGGGGAGGTGAAAGAGAAGAAAAATGATTCATAATATGAAAGAGTATTCCGAGGATTTGCCGATGGTAAACCACGTGGAGGGTTTCTAAAAAAGTTTAAATATTGTCGAAATATCGCCAAATATTTTTTTTAAATTTCGAACCCTTTTATTGGGAGGGGAAAGAGGTTTTTCTTAAATCACTAAAACACAAATTTATTTATTTATTTTTTGACGATTTATTTTCTGAAATTTCACGCTCTTACCAAAAACGGCTGTTGCGATACGACCACATGCTTTAAATGTTCAAGCACCTTATTAGGGGGATTTAAAAATATCCCTTTTTTATTGCTCACTTATGTCATAAGAAGTATGTTCGGTCCAATTTTCATCCTTATAGATTCAATAGTTTTGGCTGAGCGATGATGAGTCAGTGAGTGAGACATTACCTTTTATATATGGAAATAGATAGAGAGATAGATATTTCCTGGAGGTGAATTTCTATTTAAAAAAATTTCAAGTTTTACATGTTTATTAAATTATAAAATTACTGCGTCTAATAATGTTTTATAACAAAAACCTTTCACTATGTTAGTTAAATTTTTTCCTACAACTGTTTATTAAACCAAATCAAACAACAAAAAATCCGGCGTCTAGCATAGATTTTAAAACTCTTTAAAACATTAATGGATTACTAATATGAAATTTCATATTTTTACAATGGAATATTTAAATAAACAACTTAAAAATCATATAATGTAGTAAAAGTACATTTTCATTTATTTCCGTCTATATCTGGTAATGGTTTAGACTTTTTTTACTGTATCTCTTTGTATAATTTATAGAATTGATATACATTATGTAAAACTCTAACTATTATTTAAGTCTTAAAATGTCGCTTCAATTGTCGACCATAGTCAAAAATTTATCACATTGTTTATTGTTCGACAATTATGGTAGAGAATTTATGTATAGAAAACTACTGTCCTGCATTAACCATTAGATATAAAAATGTAATTCGAAATTTAAAATTTCCACATTTAAAAATTTTAACAATGTAAGATTTCATCATGCTTTTGAATACATAAAAATACATGAATAATTATTGTGTGACAGGTAAATCTTTTTCATACCGGTCAGGAGATTCATATTTAGATAAAAATGTTCGCTTTATTTACATACAGAAATATAATAGTATGTGCAATATTATGTATGATATATTGACGCTAATCAATGGATATGTGCATCTTTTTACTTTATTTTGGAAATAACAGATATTGAACTTATTTTATCAACGGTAATTTCAGAATTATCTAGCTATGAGATTTTCACAAAAGTTGCTCTATACACTTAGCTAACACATTATGCAAATTATATTTCGGTTGCGTACTCGCATGCATATTGAAACATTATTTAGTCAATCTGCACATTTTTCATATTTTTTTTTTCATTTTTATTATAGTGTATTATGTGCAATGCCATTTGCTATATTTCCTGAAAAAAAATTTCTTTATATTGAGAACTCTGCAAATCATAAGCAACAAAAAAATTGGCAAAATTTGGGTCTGTTTTTATAAAAACCTTGAGTGTACATGCTATACTCAGAAAATGAGCACAGTTAATTACTATAAGCCACTTAATCATAATCTGTGATTTGAAAGCTTTTTCTACTTTAGCTTTTAGAGGGTTATCCAAATGATCTTCGTTCGTTTTCAATTTGTCGACGGTCACTATGGGATTTTTGAAAAAAACATCTTCGCGGAAATAAATGAAATGTGCTGTTTTGTTCACACATTTGAAGTTTTCGAATAATTC
The DNA here is from genome assembly GCA_964019185.1 of Maratus speculifer. NCBI lineage: Eukaryota > Metazoa > Arthropoda > Arachnida > Araneae > Salticidae > Maratus > Maratus speculifer. The sequence continues at coordinate 99,385,043 of OZ025302.1, forward strand.
CGCCGATATTTTTCTAGATATTTATCAAAATTTCTAAAATCGCAAGTGGATGGTCATCTTTGGTCATATAATATACATAAGCCTTAATAAATATATTTTCGTTTGAAATCATCTTTATATTTTTTTCTGTCGCAAACCTGAATGTCAGATAATAAGGTTATTTTATTCTAGTAAAATTTCGTAAATAAAACTAAAATTCAACGCTTTTTGAGAAAAAAAGAAGACAAATAGAGATTGTTCAAACTTATGCAATATCTGTTGTATTATTTTTCCCGAAAATTTTCCCTAGAAATCGAATTAATCTGCATTAATCAGACAAGAGACGAAAATCTGGCAAAAGAAATTAAATTTAATTACAGTAACTCAGTTTTTGGTTTAAGTACATTCTTTTCATTCATTTCTATCGAGAAAAAAAATGAAACAGAAAGAAACTGGAAAGAAAGAATTATCTACAAGTACAATGACACTTTTAAATTTTTTTCGAACATTTAAACGAAAATAAAATTTTATTTATTTTCAAATATTAACGTTTACTGTGCAGTTGTTAATTCTTTCTAAAATTATTTTTGGCACAAATAAATTAAAATTTTGACATGATTTCAGTATTACATATAACGTTAAATTTCTTATGAAACCACTCTTTCAAAGATAAAATTTAAAAATACTAGCTAACAAGCATATAAATATCAGATGAATCCTTTATATAACCACATATTTACAATAACTAAACATGCATACACATACCTAAAAAACTACGTTATACTAATACAGGGTGCTTTAAAAGACGATTTTATATATATATTTACTATTATTTCCTAACACTACAGGTTAATATAAATTTTTCATCGATTTCTCAACAAATGGAGATGCCTACTTAGTTTTTCATGCGAAATTTTTATTTAAGGGACTCGGTGTTCTTGTTCTGGCCAAAAATAACGAAAATTTCGATTTTTTATACTTTTCTTAAATTATACTTTATTACACCTAGTACATTCTTATGAAGTTTTGTAAATATCCGAGTATTATAAATACAGTTTAAAGCGATTTTGTTACATCGCTGTCCCTTTAAGTGCCACAATCCACTTCATTTAATTAGTTAATTTTTCTCAATTTGTGTATTTTCGACGAATAGGCATAGGCATGTTCAAAGTAATAAAACCATTATGCATATTTTTCGACTAAATCGATTTTTTTACTTGTTCCTTATGATCTATTTAATACAATTAACTTCGGATTTTGAATAAAATATCTTTTTATTATTTTATTTATTTTTTGCCATAAATATATAAAATAAATTCAGTTTTTTACTGTAATTTTACACAGAATTGCACAATTTATTTTATTTTTCTAACGTAATTAGCTTAGAATAAATCCGACACTTCTACGAATAATTAAAAAAAATAGCTAAAAATTTCAAAATCGCACGAGATGATACATTTTATAATTTACTTACATAATATATATATATATTATGTAAGTAAATTATAAAATGTATCATCTCGTGCGATTTTGAAAATTTTTAGCTATTTTTTTTAATTATTTGTAGAAGTGACGGATATATATATATTATTTTCGAATTTTGCCAAGAAATTTGAACAATTTCGTGATAGAATCATTTTCCTTCACTGAGTCCTTTATTATTATGCCAAAAATGAACCTTAAAAGGCTAAAATTTAAAAAAAGTTCAAAGGTTCCGAGTCCTCTTAATCGCCTCAGTCCTGATGTCGCCTGTACGAGATACTAAAGAACACCCTTTAAATGAATTTAAATGATTCTAGAATTAAAATTACTTCCAGGCATTTTCAATAAGTACGTACATACCATGAATATTGATATAAAGTTTTTACATCTTTGAAGGTGTTTTATAGTAATTTAAACAGGGTTTTGTGGTCGTAATGTTTGTCTCAGGACTGAGGAGATTCACATTTGAGCAGTTTCCCATCATTATTGCTAAAATGAACTTTTTGTAAATTCTGTAAAATTAAAAAAGCTGAAAACACCCAAAAGTGACAGAGATAAGTTGATATTCTTTATAATTTTGTAATTGAAAATTTACAATGTTTATCAGAAGTATTTAGTCATAAATTTTTCATTAATATATTTCATATTTTTGAACTTTTTTTAATTGCTTAAAATGATGTATTTTAACATCTGACGAGGAAATCACGAATAAGTGTAAGTTAATTTAATCAACATCAATCGAAAGCGCATATTGAAACGTGTTTTTTGACTCATAAATAATTTGCCCTCGTCTACCTAAAATTTTTTAAGTTTGCGCTTTATTTGTTTTTTTAATAAGGGGAGATAAAACAGGAAAAATGATGGTTCTGATTCGAAATTTTTAATAATCAGATTAATATAAATTACAATACATATTTAAAGAAAGTCGGTCTATAGGCTGAGGTAGATTTCAAAGTTAAGCACTAACTTCATCAATAACAATTAAATAAAGTTTAGAGATAAACCCACTTTAACGATTTTATCAGGAAGCTTTTGATGAGTTTTAATTTCATTTTTCTGATTTTTTTTTTTTTTCAGAATCATGTTAATACGATGATTTTTTCTTGAATTGCTATGTATTTTTGTATTTTTTATTGTATATATATACTTTTATAAATACATCCAAAGTTATTCAGACAATACCATTAAATAAACCAATGAAACCAGTATTTTTACAATCATATTATTAAAAACAGTTGAAGAGAAATAGTAGGCAGATTACCAAATTACTAAGAAATATATGGATAAATGGACATTATATAACCAGAGTAATTCATATATTACCATACAATAAATCAATGAAACCAGTATTTTTACAATCATATTATTAAAAACAGTTGAAGTTTGAAGAGAAATAGTAGGCAGATTACCAAATTACTAAGAAATATATGGATAAATGGACATTATATAACCAGAGCAATTTATATATTACCATACAATAAATCAATGAAACCAGTATTTTTACAGTCATCTTATTGAAAACAGTTGAAGTTTGAAGTGAAATAGAAAGCAGATTACCAAAATAATGAAAGATAAATGGATAAAAAGACAGTAGAAGGCTTTTCTATTAAACTACTTCTTCAGGGGTGTATAGTTTAACAAAAAAGCAAAAAACATCCAACCAGTTTCTGTTATGAGTCGTGCTGAAAGCTAAGAATTCGACTCATAATACACCCGACTGGCTGGAAGCTATTCACATGACAAATTAGTAGACAAGATACTCATTGAAGAAAATAAAATCAATATGACAAAATAACAATAATATAACATTCCTTAAAAAAAGGATATGTATACTAAAATATTTACCATTACCCAAATCCTAGCAAGATTTGTAGTGCAATCAGATACAAACTACATGTGACTTACTAACAATCAAGGTTATGGTCATAGTATAAATCACATAGATAATAAAATAAAGTTGTAACAATAATAATAAAAAATAGTAGAACATATATTATACTATATATTTCATAATATATTTCGAAAAAAAAAATGCTACTGTTAGAAGTATTATACTTTTATTTTTAAACAATTATTAATATTACTATATTAATTATTTAACTAGGATATATTACTACAACTTCTAGCAGAAAATTGTTTTAGTGCTGCCATCTATAGGATTAATATATTAATTAAATTATATGCTTTTGGTGCTGCCCTCTATTATAGGAAAAAAATTAAATAAATTAATTAATAGCTAAGAATTTAGAAGAATAATTTCTATTCTAAAATTTTACAAATAATTTCTTTAAGACAAATACAATAGACAACCATATCTTATCTTAATAACTTGATCATTTTTAAGATATGCATATTAGTTTTTAGGTAAACATAAACTTTAATACTATGTGTAAAGTTAATTTTTTTGTTTAATTGTATAATAATTAACCATTGCGTATTATCCAGACAACACCGCCCACCTCCGTAATCTAACATCTAACCCACCCAACCATCCTATTATACATATTTTTTAATTTTTTTTTTTTTTTTGTAATTTTTTTTTTTTTTTTTTTTTTTTGTATTATTTTTATTTTTTATAATTTTTTAACCATTTTTTGCGCAATGTGGTAATTATTTTTAGGATCATGTAATAACTTATTATATATTAAAGACTATCGGAGTTCTTATCAATAATATCATATGGTGCTGCATAAATAGGCTTGTTAATGTTTGCAATATTGGTTGAGGAGAAAAATAGACAGTTAATACTAAATAAATGTTTATACAGATAATATTTTTTTTAACCAAATGTAAAGGATAACCATATCTTATAGCAGTTTCTTGTACAGTTTTTAAATTATGCATTTTAAAATTATGTGAACAAATATTTTTAATTCTATGGGCAAAATTAAGTAATATATTGATATATACAGATTTATGTAGGCAAGAATTATAATGAGTAAAGAGGTTTACTTTAAAAGGAAAGGCATTACGTTTATCATAAATATCAAATAGAATTTTATTATCAGAAAGAGTAATATTAAGATCAGGAAAGTTAATTTTATTATTACGCATATCATAATAACTGTATTTTAAATTTTTGTGGTATTTGATTTGTAGCGAATAGTTAGATGACTTTTTAGAATATAAAATTATTATATCATCAAGATACCTGTATAAAAACAATTAACAATAGAAGTATTACGTTCATAATAATGTAAGTAGAAATCAGCACAGATGGATGATACAATCCCACCTTGTGGAAGACCGACTATTTTTTTAAAATATTGTATTATTAAATAATATATAATTATGATAAAGAATAAATTTGGTTAAAGATTTGAAGTAAGATAAAGATACTTGTATGTTAAGAGAATTCCTATATTCCTTGAATAATAAATTTATGACCCTGAACATATCTGCAATATCAATTGTATTAAATAAATCATTAAAGTCATATGTTTTTATGTACTTAATGTTTTGTAAATTTTTGATATTACTTACAAGATGTAAACTATTTTTTATACTATAGAATTTATTATTAGTTTTTGAAATATCTAGTATTTTTGTAAGTATTGTTAATAATTCTTTACCTGCATTATTGTTATAAGTATTACACCCAATAGTTATAGTACGAAACTTTTTAGGAATTTTATGGAATTTTGGAATAACCACAATATAAGGATAGTTATAATTATGATTTTTTAATTTTAGTTATTTATAATATTGAGCTATATGTCTATTTTTAATAATAGTATCAATATCTATTTTAATGAAATTTGAACTAGAATTCATTGCTTGATTTAATAATGTAGAGTAATAATGTTTACATATGAAAGCATACTTGTTAGGAGATTTATCGACATATGTTATAATAAATTTATTTTGTTTTTTATTAATAAATTAAAAGGTTTTTATTAATAATATTTATTAATAAGTTTATTAACTTTTTTATTTCATCATTTAATTGTTTAAAATTTAAATTAAAGGTACGATATTCCTATAAAGTTCAATATTTAATTTATCTAAAACATGAAGTTTCCATTCAGTGAAGTATTCCAGAGGCTTATTGTAGTCTATAGAAATTTTATAAATAAAAAGATCTAAATCTAAATTAAACTGTTTTATGATTGATTTGATATTAGTACATGAAGGAACACGATATTTAGTACCATTAGCCATTAAATTGCGTAAGGAATCATTTTCAACGATATTAATATCCCCAGTAATAATGTGACCATATCTTTATTTATGAAGTTACTATAACAGGGATCATTGCAATAACATGGATAATTAGTATTATTGGTTAAAAATTTAGAAAATTTATTGTAGTTAAATACCTTACGTCCAAGTGTAACATTATATTTGAAGGATTTATGTACAGAAAAATTATTTATAGGGAAATTATTATTTTTATCATTAATAATGTTATGTAGATTAATTTTATTAAGTACATCATTGGTAAAAGTAATTATGAGTTGAGTATTATTATTTTTTTATATGTATTTTTAGAAATTTTAACATTAAGAAGATTAATTCTATAGTACAATAAGTCAAAGTAAATATTACTAAAATGTGAAGTTAAATCAATAGATAGAAATACTTTATAATATAAATTTAGATTTTTTTTTTTATTGAAAAAATGTGTTTCCTAATATCCATCCATTGATACGAGTTATTATATTTAGATTCCATCTTAATTATTTGTTGTTTGATCTCACTTCTAGAAATATATTGATTATTAGCCTTATTTTTACCTCTTGTTGTACGTGTAGTTTTTTTATTAGCAGAATGAATTAATTTTGCATACGTACTATTATAATGTTCATAATTATTAATATTAGTAAAGACAATGTTAGTACGATTAAATAATTTAGAATTTAGACCATAAGAGTATAAAGAATTACGAGATTTAATATAAATTGATTCATAAAGTAATCTATCATTTAGATTTTTATGCATACTTAAGATTATGATGGTTATATTTTTAAAGTTATGGTGTCTGAAATGTATATGTTCAACATTAATAGAGTTGTTTTTTAAAATACCCTTCCTATATTGATTGATTCTTCTATACAAAGGATTACATGTTTGACCTATATATTCTAACTTACAGATATTGCAATTAATTGAGTAAGGTACCCTGGGGTAATAACGCCACGTTAAGGTTCTACCAATTTTCACGGCTCAGTTTTAGTTTGTATTTTTTAAACAAATATATTATTTGATACAGCAACTCATTGACTACCTATATAAAAAAAATAATTTAACAGATATGTATTCATAAAATGTAATGGCGTGATTTCTTGACCAATGCCATTTGGCGTTATTACCCACCTATATGGGTAATAACGCCATGCAAACAAAACTATGAAATAAGATGGAATAATTGCATGTAGATTGCCCAATTCTAAAAATACAAACTCTACAAACTTAGAAATTGACAAATTGCATTCTAATCTATTGAAAATGTTAAATTTTTTGTGAAAGTGTAAGAATAATAAAGGTGTGCTGTGGGGAGGGAGGGGGGATGAGCAAAAGAATATCATACCGTGAGCTTCTTTTTGCTTAAAAAGGACCGCTTAAATAGAATTATTAGAAACATTGCACAGTTTTAACTGTGTTTATTTGAATCAGTATTTAGGATGTAGCTCGGCCACTATAGGGAATCAACCGGAGTATTAATGCCAAGGATTGGCGTTATTACCCCGTTATAGTTATTGCGCTGTACATTTTAAATTACAAATTATCTATAAAAGATATCCAAAATCTTCAACAACATTTTGAAAGTCCATGAAATGTACTACAAATTTATGTAAATAACAAAGTATTTCTGGATAAAAAAAATAGTCTTCACATCACAAAACGTATCTCGCAAATTTTAGATCAAGCGTTAATTTTAGTTGCTTGTAAAAACAATAAGACCTAAAAATGAAACAAATTAACTTGAAGCTGTTTTTTGCGGTTCATATGACTCAAAACTCTTCTGCGCAGAGCACATGGGTGTCATTTACCAGATTATTTCATAATTATGCAAAATATTAGCACTTGGCGTTATTACCCCGCCTGGCGTTATTACCCCAGGGTACCTTATATTACATTGTATGCTTTACAAAATATCACATTGTTTTTAGAACTGGAATCCTTATCAATTTGTTGTGTATCTGCATGAGGGCAAGTTAAGCGTTTGGGAGATAAGCACTTTTTAAATTTAAGTTTAATCGAGGGACAATATGACAGGTAACTGTTTGACGATCCAAAGAAATCCCTATCTATTTCTTTGTACCGAGCATTAAACATCCTACATTTTGAAGAGCCTAAATTGCCAGTCACTAAATTTGTTTTGTAACTAGTCATCATAAGAAAGATTATTTATAACCAATAGGAAAAAATATATTACATAAAAATTAGAATAAGAACAATTTATAATACTATATAAATTTAAGCTAAAAAAGAACAAATTGACATAATATATATATCAGTTGAAATCTTGGCCATTTGATTAAAAAATGATAACTGACAAAATATATTGAATAAAAATAATATATATATCATTTAATTCCCTAATTAATTTATATCACTAATAAAGATAAAATAAAAGTAATTAAATTAAAAAAAATAAATTTTCAATAATAATAAATTGAAAGTACTTGATTACATAAATAATAATTATATACACATGAAAAGTAAAAATCACAAACTCAAATCTAAAAGTAGTCTCATAGTAAATAAATTATGCAGTACACATAAACATTATATCCTATAAATAAAGCCCCCATGTTTAATTACATATCAACTAAATTTCAATATTGGTAAAATCCGAAGTTATAACAATGGTATATATTTCCAAAAAGAATTAAAGAAGCAGTAAGAATAACAAATTGAAGAAATACATCATTTCATGCGCTGTTCAGCATCAAAGTAATGTATTTTAATTTTTTTTAATAGGTTAATTTATGCCTATATATTCGTTTTCTCGTAAAAATTGATCCTATCAAAAACTTGTCACTTTAAAAGTTGTAGGTTGTTGTTAAAAAGATTTGTAAAAAAATCAATGTAGGTTTTTTAACCTGTTAATTGACGAATTTATAAATTTTTTTCGTCTTCAACATCCCAATCTCTCCTATTTTGTTTTCGTTTATTTATTTTTCTTCGTATTACTTACTTTACTTTATTAATTTATTCATTTTTTCTGTAAAAGTTAGTCAGATCAAAAACTTGTCAGTATAAAAGTGTAGATAATTCTCAGAAGTTTAATAATAAATTTAATTGGATTTAATATCTTGAGAAATGACGAAATTATGAACGTTTTTCTCCTCAAAATTCTTTTTTTTCTCTCTTTTAACTTCCTTTTTAATTTTATCAAAAATCCGTCACACATACGTTTTCGGTCCTTTTTCTAGAAGTAATAATAAAATTAAACTGATTTGACACTACTGTAATAACGACGTTATGGATTTTTTTCGATTTTCACAAAACACCGTCCCACCTCCACACCCGCTTGGTCCAATTTTGCAAATTAACGAAGTTGACCGAGATTTTCTACCAAAGGTCTAAGGTATCAATTTGTAAGAGGTTTGTACAGTATATTACGGAAGCTATCGTGCCCATAGAAAATGATATATGTTTATGAATATAGATAGCTAGATAGGTAACGTTTTGCACTAGCGGTGGTTTGAGGTTCTAGAAATCATGATTGGCGTAGATCTGCAAAAAATGTTTCAGAAATTTCAACACAAGAGAGAATATGATAGGTAGTATTTCTTTCAAAATCAATCCAATACTAATGTAAAAGTGAAAGTCCCTATAAAAAAGAATTTCTACTGACAAGTATGATGTTGGAGGAAAAAAGGCTTGAAGAACTGAACAACATGGCACCAAGAACATTTCATAAACTTAAAACAATAGCAGTATTTACAGTGGTCAACGCAGTTCGAAAATCAAAACTTCAGGTACGGCGGAGTTTCAAATGGATATGGAAGAGTTTGCACTACCCAGACATACACCAAGCATAAGAAACATGTCGAAGTTTTCCGATGCAACTGGAAATAGAGCGTTGATTGCTGTTTGACGGCGTTATTATATAAAAAAATATTGATTCCACTTCAGTAAAGATATGCATATAATGTATTGGAAATTGGAAAGTTGTTCGCTATATAGGAATGTCCGTCATCGAAGTTTCATTGCAATTTGAATAAAAAAAAATAAATAGATGATTATCTATAAATACACACATAAGTGATAAAAAAAGAAATCATTGTATTTTTCTATATTTTAAGATTATATGAAAATGGTGTAATACATATTCTTTCTGGACAATTGTTTATTATTAAAAATATATTTTTATTTCGCATTAATAACAGTTTTAAAGTTTAAATATAAACGCACTATGTAATCTCTGTATACCTTTTTCTGATTAAGATAAATTTCGCTTTTATTAAAGAGAATGAAAAAATAAGTGAATTCGCATCAGTCACAGAAGAAATGAAAATATAGATAAAGAAAATAAGCTTTAATTTGAATAGGAGAAACTCTGTTTCTGGTTTAATTACATTCTTTACATTTCTTTCTACACAAAGATAAAAAATGAAATTTTGAAAAAGCGGAAGAAGAGGTTATCTATAATTAAGGAAACACTTTAATTTTTTCGCAAGTGGTTAAATAAAAGAGTTTAAAATTAAAAATCATTATATATTTCTATACTTCAGGTTTATACGATAATAGTGCAATAATTATTCTTTCTGGACAATTGTTTATTGTTAAAAGTATCTTTCTATTTCGCATTAATAACAGTTTCAATGTTTAAATATAAGCTATCTAACCTCCGTATGACTTTTTCGTATTAACCTTTCGCTGGGCACACAAATTTTCCTCACATGAGCAGACGCGTGTTGTAAATTGTACAACAGGAGAAAAACATTCAATTATTGCAGTTTGTTTTAATTTTACAAATAATTTAAGAAACAAATATCATATAAGTTTTCTCTGCTCACAATTTATGAAAGTATTTCGCAATACACTTACCGTAATTTCGGGTGTATAATCCGCGGATCAACCAATTCTTTTTGGACCCAGAAATCTTATTTAATGATTGAAGACAAATATTTACGGCGATCTAACTAGTTATATTTGTTTCTTATAAAATTCTGGGTCGAAAAAGAATTGTTTGATCTGCGGCTTATACACCCGAAATTACGGTAGATTTATTTTGTTATAACATATTAAAGCAGGCGGTAATGTTGCTTAAAGAAAAAAGAAAGCGATTGTTGTACTTTTTACAACGGCGCGCCCGCCGGAAGGTTTTAAGATAAATTTCGCATTTTTAAACAAAAAAAAAATGAGTTCACATTATTCAAAGAAGAAACGAAAATATAGAAAAAGAAAATAAGCTTTAATTGGAGAAACTCTGTTTCTGGTTTAATTGCATTCTTTATATTTCTTTCTACTCAAATATAAAAAAAATGAAATTTTGAAAAAGCGGAAGGAGAGGTTAGATACATTTGAGGAAACAGTTTAATTTTTTCGCAAGCGGTTAAATAAAAGAGCAGTTAAATAAAATCGTTGTATATTTATACATTTCAGTATTATATGATAATGGTGTAATAATTATTCTTTCTGGACAGTTGTTTATTATTAAAAATGTCTTTCCATTTCTCATTAAAAACAGTTTTAAAGTTCAAATACAAAACTAATTAAACGAATTAGACCATCTAATCTCTGAATGTCTCTTTCTGATTAAGATAAATTTCCCATTTTTTTTAAAGAGAGTTAAAATAAAATAAATGAATTCACATTAATCACACAAGAAATAAAATTATAGAAAAAGAAAATAAGTTTTAATTGGAGAAACTCTGTTTTTGGTTTAATTACATTCTTTACATTTCTTTCTACACAAAGATAAAAATGAAATTTTGAAAAAGCGGAAGGAGTGGTTATCTGCAATTAAGGAAACAGTTTAATTTTTTCGCAAGCGGTTAAATAAAAGAGCTTAAAATAAAAGCACTGTATATTTCTAAATTTCTGGAATATATGATAATGGTGCAATAATTATTCTTTCTGGGGAATTGTTTATAATTCAAAAAATCTTTTCTATTTCGCATTAATAACAGTATTAAAGTTTAAATATAAAGTTACTATCTTATCTCTATATGTCTTTTTCAGATTAAGGTAAATTTCGCGTTTTTTAAAGAGAAAAAAAAAATAATTTATTCATATTAGTCATAGAAGAAATGAAAATATAGAAAAAGAAAATAAGCTTTAACTTGAATTGGAGAAACTCTATTTCTGGTTTAATTACATTCTTTACATTTCTTTGTACTCAAAGATAAAAAATGAAATTTTGAAAGAGCGAAAGGAGGGGCTATATCTACAATTAAGAAAACAATTTAATTTTTTCGCAAACGGTTAAGTAAATGATCTTAAAATAAAAGCACTGTATATTTCTAAATTTTAGGATTATATGATAATGGTGTAATAATTATTCTTTCTGGACAATTGTTTATTATTTAAAAAATCTTTTCTATTTCACATTAATAATAGTTTCAAAGTTCAAATATAAAGGTAGTATCTCTCTATGCCTTTTTCAGATTAAGGTAAATTTCACGTTTTTTAAAGAGAATAAAAAAATAAATAAATGAATTCACATTAGTCACAGAAGAAAAAAAATATGCTTTAATTGGAGAAACTCTGTTTCTGGATTAATTACATTCTTTACATTTCTTTCTACTGAAAGATAAAAAATGAAATTTTGAAAAGCGGAAGGAGGGGTTACCTACAATTAAGGAAATTTTTTTTTTTTTTTTCGCAAGCGGTTAAATAAAAGATCATAAAATAAAATTATTGTATATTTCTATATTTCAGGATTATTTGATAATGGTGTAATAATAATTCGTTCTGGACAATTGTTTATCATTAAAAATACCTTTCCATTTCTCATTAATAACATTTTCAAAGTTTAAATATAAATGCTCTATCTAATCTCTGTATATCCTATTCTGATTAAGATAAATTTCGCATTTTTTAAAGAGAGTTAAATGAATTCACATTAGTCACAGAAGAAATTAAAATATAGCAAATGAAAATAAGCTTTAATTGGAGAAACTCTGTTTCTGGTTTAATTACATTCTTTACATTTCTTTCTACTCAAAGATAAAAAAGAAAATTTTGAAAAAGCGGAAAGAGAAGTTATCTACAATTAAGAAAACAGTTTAATTTTTTCGCAAGCGGTTAAATAAAAGAGCACTTTGATTGTTTCTATATTTTAAAATTATATACTTTTTTGTACGGAAATTAATCTTTTCTGAAATTAATTTTTGTAAAAACAAATTTTAATTTTCGGCAGCTGTTTAATATTGCAAATTGTTTGCATCATACAATCTCTGTTTTAACTTTCATATATAAAAGTACTGGTTTATCGCTTTGTAAATTTCTGCTTATAATAAGTCTTGTAATATTTAAGTAGGTACAAAAAATATTTATTGCATGTACAGAATTATTATAAAGTCTTGTATTTTGTGAGCCATAGGAAAAAGAATAGGTGTAGTTTAAAACCTACTCTTACCCTATACTACGTATGATGGATAAATAAAATTATATATTAAGCGGGTTCCAATCTTAAAAGTGATTTACATAATGTGACAAAAATGGAGCCCATCTAATCGTCTAAATGAACTTTAGAGTTTTCACATATATATTTACTATTGAAAATCGTGCCTTTACTCATATTTAGATTATACTTTAACTGTATTCAAGTTTAATGCTTGCTCTATTTTTATTGGACAGACTGGAATAATAACTAAAAATAAGTATGATTCAAGTATGGCTTCATTGTCGATTAATAAGTTACAACCAAAAGAAAAGCAACAATGTTATTTTTGTTTTTTAAAACAGAAACTAGAGTTCTGCATGGTCCAGAATTTCGAGGACTAGACCCGACCCGACCCGAAAGAAAGTTATCTTGCAAAGGCCCGACCCGGTCTAAAATCTAAAAGTTCGGTCCGGTATGGCCCATCCCGGCCCGATCTGAAATCAGTAAAGACAGCCCCAGCCTGGCCTGATCAGACCGATTCATTTTCTACGAAGAAGATTTGTCTCCTATGTAATAAAAGAGCAGTCACATAAAAAGCTGAAATCTCTATCTCAAAAAAAAAAAAAAAAAAAAAAAAACCTTGGCATTTTTAAAACAGGAAAGTGGAGAAAATAGGATCATGGAGGAAAATGCATTTAAAATTTCCGTTTGTGTGGGGAATTGCACTGAGTTTATTAACTAAATTTACAATATCTTGCGGTATAATTGCCATTAGAGTAAAAATGGGGTGTCAAAATATTCACGATCAAACAGAGTTTTATTTAATATAAAAAAAGAAAATCTACTCTCTGACCAGTTTTAATGGAGATTGTCTGTTTAAGCATGTTCGCGTATAAAGTGTGGGTATCTTAAACTTTTCCCTTGTAGATAAAGAAGATGACTTATGAGTATGCTTCAGCAAATTAACGCTGTGAGTTTTACTTATAGAGGGAGGTGCAAGTATAATCAAAATGATTTATTAAATTGAAAATTATTGTTGAGCTTATTCAAATTTAAATTAAAATTTAGTCCATCAGCATCCAATCTTTATTTTCTTTGTAGTAATTTTGTTATTTATAAATTTTACCATAAAAATTAAGCAGGTATTGAAAAAAAATGGTTTCTCAAAATTGAGTAAAAAGTACAGTCGAGTCTCTATATAACGAAATCCATCGTTCCAGTAAAAAATTCGTTATATAGAGAAATTCGATGTATAAAGAATGGTGTTAAAAATCGTATTTAAATGTGTAAATTTTGATCAAATATTATTTTTGATGTTTTTAATTAAGAATTTGAAATGTTTAAAAGTAAATATTAACCTAACATTTTATTTCTTAATTATTTAAGCAGTTTCAAAAAAGAGAACAGACATTTATTTGAAAACTTAATGAAAATCAAATAAGGAAGACTTGCATTAATTTCAGACTAAGAATTTTTCGTTGTTTTTATTTTAAAATTGTAACGCTCTCAAAAAAAAACTCAAATTTTAGAATTGTAGTTAACATTTTCCTCCATTTGAAGGCCTCTCTCATTGATTCCTCTCTTATATGTGTAACAATCTAATTGACTCTGTTTTGAGAAGGATGTTGTAAGGTGTGTGGTAGGTGTGATGAATTCGTTGGATTTAAAGAACAAGGAGAGAAGTAATATTTAAAAAAACTCAGCACTGAACGATAAATAAAAAATAAGTGATGGAAAATTGATTCCATATGATTTCGAAGCTTTTTTAAAACTGAATAAATTAAGACCAATTTATGAAAAAATTCGTTATATGGAGATAGATATTTCGCTATATAGAGACCGTTTTTAATGTAATCATGCGAAAAGGGGACCATTCCTACAAAAAATTCGTTATATAGAGAAATTTGATGTATGGAGTTTCGTTGTAGGGAGACTCGACTATATTCAATTTGAAGTACATCACATACTCAAAATACACTGTTAAAAATCTTGCTCTAGTTTGAACCAAAAAAGTTTGTTTTTCGGTGCTCAATATCTGCCACCGTAAGATGATGAAATCTTGAACCAAAATTTAGAGCTCCCATTGAAGCATAGTTCCAATACTTGGAACGAGGTTGAAAGGAAGCTCCAAATGTTGGTACGAGATTTCACCATCTTATGGTGGCAGCTATTGAGCACCAAAAAACAAACTTTTTTGGTTCAAACTAGAACAAGATTTTTAACAGTGTAGCTCCGATCCAAATGTATTCAAAACTAAGAAACACATGTACTTATTTTTTATTCCATGCTTTTGTTCAAATGTAAGTCGCTATGAACTGCCCCCTTAACCTATAAATTAAAGTAGAAATATATTAACATTTATTTCTTGCATAAAATTATTAACAATAAAAATTTTATTGATTGTTTATAAATAAAAATAGAAAAAAATATTAGCAAAATACCCAAATCGAATATTTTTATAACAAGAGCGCTATTTGCAAGCACTTTTAAATTATTTAAAATAATGTGTATAATTTAATGTTTACATTAATAAGCATCTTTCTATGCCATCATTAATGAAATAAACCATTACAGGGTACAAAATTATCGTTAGTTTAGATTTGATAAGGTGTGATGTTTCAAAATTGAGAAAGTTATGTGATAATTTTTGATCCAAACATACTCAATCCCGTATGAGTACATCGATGTACTCATTTTTGAGTATTTCCTTTTTTTTTTTTTTTTTTTTTTTTTTTTTTTTTTTTTTTTTTGAATACGCCAAATAAATTGAATCTTTCTGTGACTACAAGGTATAGAGATGGTTAGAAATCACTTCTCACAGACATTTAAAAGAAATACTCTATCAAACCTAACTACCATGTACGAAAAAATAACATTTCTTGTAGGATGATCTATGCATATTAATAAGATAACTAGAACTAACTCACATTTATAAGTAACTTACAATACTTATAATAATAATATAAAACTAGTTGGATTTGCTATTAGCAAAACTTTCTTCTATCTCATACATGTATCTTAATATTTCAAACAGTAGATAGACATGTTAATACTTTAATATTATTAATTCAATACTACATCAATTTTGATTTTCATCTTAAATTTCTCTATACAGTCAATTAATCGGAGTATAAGCGAATTAATAAAGATCATGATATTTATTAAAATCAATATATTTCCCTTATTCTCTTATCAGCTGTTTGCTAACCAGCTTAGAAAGACGCGAGTTCCCGTTTCTGCATGAGTCGATAGACAATAGAATGACGAAGCGTCGAGAAAATGACGCAAAAAATGCTATCAGAATGCTCCTTTTCCGCGAAATATTTCAAAATTCAAGGAAGACTTGCCGGGTATAGCCAAAACCATACACAAACATTTTGGTTCAGTTCTGTGTATTAATTTATACACTTTTCGGTGGTACAATGTTAAAAAGGTTACAAAAATCGGTATTACAGCACTCCCTTTTTAGGAATATTTAAAAGTTGAAGGAGGACCTGCTTACCGCGACCAAAAACATACACAAAAATATTTGTTCAATTCTATGCATACCTTCATGCACTTTTCGATGGTAAAATGGTTGCATACAAACACATAAACACACACACACAGGCACACATAAGGACCAAGAGACAATTTGCAAAAACATGTTTTTTGGAATCTCTGACTCCTAAAACGTGTAAATCCGCCGAAAATAAATTTCTATTACAACACTTTCTTCTATTAACGATAGAAGAAGTTAGAGAAATAAATAAATCATGTCACAATCATCTGCCTTCTTAGATTATTCCGCTATCTAGAGAAAACCCTAAATACGCAAAATATGTACTGCATTTTTTTAAAAGCGAAGCACAGTTTAAATGATAAATGCGTACATAAATCACCACATTTTGAACGTAGATAATTTGCGTGTACTCTTCTTGGTGGATCTGATTTATATTCGAATAGTTCTGTTATCAATAAAAATATAAACCGATAATGAAAACTGCTAAATAAAAATTATCATTTAGCGATTATAATATAGTCCGTTGGTCTGATGCCAATTTTTTTTTAAAGGCAGGGGAAATTGATAGATAAAATAAATATGTGAAATAAATCTGGCTTTCTCTCGTATGAAAAGAGCCATTCGATATTAATTCGCAAAAAGATTGAAAAGGAAGGTGTGAAATTTAAATCGAAATAAAAGGATACTTCGAAAAAAATATTGTTTTACTATAACTCTCATTTATTCCATATTTATAGTACAGAAAAATATTCAATAAATTTGACATTAGAAGTATTATTTTGTAGTTTAAAGTATTAAACTATGCTTTTCATCGTTTACTTCACATCTTTAATTACTCTATATGCATACACACAAGTAAAAACGAATACACTATAATACAATAAAAGTTCTGAAAAGCAAAATCGATGCAACCAGGGTTTCTCGAATCACAGAACATCCTGCCTAGTATATAAAATATTGAATAAAACCACCGGTTTTATTAAAAATTTTAATAGTTTATTTTTTACTTTTAATGTATACATTCTTTTTTTTTTCTTTTGCTTTGATAGGCTTTCATAGGTTATCAAAGCCAGAAAACTAATGTGCCCACAGGTTCTGTGTGTATTTAAGCGTGTATGGTCCTATTTTTTTTCAAATCTTTGGATTTATTCTAATACTGTCCTTCCCTTATTAGATTTGACGCTTCACTGGGTTAATATAAAGGCTGGGAATGAGGGGGATAACTTCCCCGTTATTTAGATAAATAGCTTTATTATGCAAATTTATACGATTTGCTTCAAATTTGGTATATTGGTTTATTCTGATAAAGTGTAATGAAAGAATGGGTACAGTTCAATAGCAATTATTTTTTTACTTTCGATGCATTTTGAATTCGTTACTAATTATTATGAAGCTTAGTTTACACAATATTGTAATGTATGCTTCTTGCTGTAACTGGTGAAGAGAACAAGATCTTTAAAAACTAGCAACCAAGTTTGGTCTCCCTTAAATGTATGCTAAGCATCGTATCATGTTATTTTTATCCAGTGTTGAATTCAGGGGCTTGCCCGCGGTGGGACATTCACCCTCTCTCGTAGCTATGAAAGGTCCCCCAGGAATATTTTAGATTTTGTGCTTTTTATGGTATAAAAATACAACTCCCCCCTCCCGGAAGTCTAATTTGTGTCCTCCCCGAGCCACAGGGTCCCTCACGTAGAAAAGTGTCTGAATGCAACACTGCTTTTATCCATATAACTCGGTATTTTTATGTTAGCCATATGCTGATGATAAATCCTCAAACACTAAGCATCTTTTCGCTTTTGACAAATTCCAGTTACAATATCATCCATTCACTCATTATATTAAAAATATACAACTTTAACTTAAAACTGAAACATTGAAAATTCATGGCTTTCTGTCATTTCTTTAGCAAAAACGACAACAACAACAACAACAATAATAATTATAGAAAATAACATCATAGGCCGAGGCATTTGATTTCAACATCAAATCATTATTTTAATTTAAAAAGGGAAAAAGAAAAAAATGCTACTAGATCGGGAGACAATCACGGCTGAGATTCCAAAATTAGTTAAAACGTAATTTTTGTAATAAAAATAATTTTGATTAAAGATGGCCGCATTGTATCTAAAAATCGAAGCATTCAGTAAGCAATTGTTTGTAATAGTCACATGACTTGGAATATTATAATGCAGATAATCCTTGAAGAATTTTGTCATTATAAAATTTTTTCCCTCCGTTCGGTCTAGAAAAAGCTAGACTAAAATTACAAATGAGATAGCATAACCCATTTATTTCTATGTTTTAAAATTACTACTAATAATAATTTTTATTATTTTCTAAAATTAATAATAAGAATGTTTATTGTTTTCTAGGAGATTTTCCCCAAAAAATTCCATTTTCAAGCGCTTTTATCAAATGAAGTTTTTTTCTTTAGGCTTCTGAATCTTTTTATAATTTTCATAATTGAAACTTTACGGAAGTTCGAAATTTCGTCTCTTTAACAGACTTTTTGCAAGTGAGATACGGCGTAATGAATTAAAACTTTTTATTCTGTCCATTATTAACGCCCTTGGCGATTGGATTTTTAAAATCTCTAAAATAAGCGTTTAATTATTATTTTAATAGATTTTTCGTGCTGAATTTTACGCTTATTTATAAAATTGCTACTGAGATATGATAAAATGTCCAAACATTTTCAAAAACCCGTTTATCGCTGAAATGCATCTTTAAGTACTTTTTAGTAGATTTATTATGCCGTAATTTACCTCCTACCAAAACTGCTGCTGAGATATGGCGAAATGACTTTAAAATATTTACCCTGCATTTAAACCCCCTAAGGTTTTCTTCAAAAATCCTTTCTTTTTGCTTGCTTAGGTCATAATTATTAAGTTACGAAGTTCAAAGTCTTCGTAAGCCATAACATTCCAACATGGATAAATTAATGTATAAATTAATGTACAAATTAATGAATAAATTAATGTACGATTAAAAAAAAATAGAAAAATTCTATTAAACGCAGAATAATTTATAAATATAAGCAAGACATTTTCTTAAAAAAAAATAAAAATAATTAAAAAAAAACGATGTAAAATTTGTAAAAATATTTCATTATATTTTCTTTTACAATTTTATTATTATTTTTCTTTTTTTTTGTTCTGGGCTACTTCACTGATTGCAGATATAAGGGGTTTAATTTTTTTTCCCTGTTTGCTTTCCAAAGACCATATCATACAGCTTATTAATGAGGTTATTATAAATGGATTTAGCAAGTTAATGAAATATTTCAATGGAAAGGAATGACATAAGATTTTTTAAATAGCGGTTTCTGAATAAAACTTAATATCATTAATGTTTTACTGATAATGCATTTAATTTACATTTAAAAGATGTTATATTTTTAATGTAATTTTATTTCATCAGAGATTTTTAACCACTATATTATATTTAATAATAAAATATCAATGCACATTTACAATAATACATTCCCCTATAATTTCCATAATCTGAATAACACCTGAAAGTTTTATGTTTTTCAGAAAAATGAAAACATAATGTCTTGAAAATATAAATAAAAAATATTTGATATGCAAAACAGTGACAGTGATATCAAAACTGAAAAATAAATATGACATTTTATTCAGTATATATTACGTAACTCGTGCTCAGATATCTTCTCTACTCAAAATAGATTTCATGTACTATTCAAACAACATAGTTTACATGTATCATACATTCTAAAAGAAAATGAAAGAGCTGAACTAGATAAATCTCAAAATGAAATAGAAATTTTTTTCAGTTCGTTACATATTTCTCGATTTCAGACAATTTTCAATGTACTACGGATGCTAACAGAAAGCAAAAGTTGTTCATCAACCTTAAATATACCTGAGCTCTATACTGTAAACAAGTCGGGAATTGAACGGCAAACGTAACAAACGTGCCATAACGAAGTTTTAACAATATTCAGATGTTGGTGTTGTAGTATAACAGTGCATATTCACAGTATCCGCAAAGATACTCTCGAGAGGGTTGAATTCTGATAGGGATTGGCCGACGCGTTTTCACGTAACTTGGCCATAATTATATTTGGCGAGCAAGAGATACTTCCGTGGAGGAGTTTGATTTCCTTCCGAACCGAGTACAAAGTAACTTTTCTCTTGCAGCATTGCATTGGATGGAACGTGTCTTACTGAAAGCTGTACTCTTTAATCCTTTGCGGGGCAGGGCAAATTCATTGCTTAAGTATTGACATAAATGACTGGCACCGGAATTTGAAAACAACTTTATTTTTAATTAAGAAAACGCTATGTTTCACGCATTCAATAAACCGTAAATTTCTTTAAGAAAATTCTGGTGCCAATGTGGCGTTTGGGAATTAAAATTAAGTGGTATATCTATGAAACCAGCGCCCCGCAAAGGGATAAAAGTTTTTAAACACAAATTTTTACTTTGTACTCGGCTCCGAAGGAAATCAAACTCGACGGAAGCATTTATCCCTCGCCAAGTATAATTATCGCCAAGTTACGTGAAAACGCGTCGGCCAATCCGTATCAGAATTCAACCCTCCCGAAGAGTTTCTTTGCGGATACTGTGAATATGCGTATACAGTACTTCGGATACAATACAGTAGCCGAAATCTTTTGTATCCCTTTAACTCCTTGGGGACGAGCGGCATTTATATGTGCCGCAAAAAGGCTTAGGAATCTGTGTTTATCCCAACCAGTAAAATTTTATGGTAAAATTTTGGTTATTTAATCGGAGCATTTTCTTGATTTAATAAGGGACAAATTTCTGTTTTTAAAAATCGGTGATGAAACATTAAAGATTTTGCAAAAGGCTCCCGTCGTGAACGGCTTAAATGCTGAATGCTTTTTATTATTCAAAAAGTAACTTGTAGTAAACTCGGCTTGTAGTAAACTTTTTCTCGGCTATCGAAGCGTCTTAAAGGTTTTTCCAGTAATTTTCATAAAATTTTTTATAAAAATAATCTTAATTAAAATGTTCTTTATCTGTTTGTTTCCGAATTATACCATGCTTTTTTATATGATAAACATCTTGAAATACAGTTATGTTTAAAATATTTTTATTGGCAACAGATCAAAGTTTTTTTTGAGAAACGAGCTCAAATTGGTCAAACCACTCAGAAGGCCTATAGGTCTATTGGCATGCGGCTAATACAATAGTATCGTTTCTAAAAAATTTCAAGATTTAATTTAAATACATAATCGTGATTTTTCATTAAAAAAACTTTTGGGGTATTTATGGGTAATCTCAAAAATGTATTAATATAAAATACCAATTAAGCTTTTCAATAAATAAAATGAATTGTATATAATACATAAAACATAGCTAATAAGATGCATTCATAATCTAACTATTTTTTTATAAATATTCAGATCTTAATGCAATAGCATTAGCATAACTTGCACTCTTATTCAAAAACTAGAAGACAGCCCGTAAAAATGACGTGTTTGCATTTTTAAAAGGATGATAAAAAAAATTATAACTGTGGTCAATCAGCCACTTTAGGCTTAAACAATTTTTAAAAATACTGCGATTAAACACGCGGAAAAAAATCTATATAAAAAAAGGAAATTTTAACAGAAATTTGCATTTAAAACTATAACAAAACTGTCTGGTGGATGGGGGGAATTGGAATGAACAAATCGTAAATACATAAATTTTAAAAGAATAAAGTAACGCAAAAAAAATCAATTATAAAAGATTATATTGTGAAACTACAGCCAAAAAATATATAAAAATACTGAGAGAAAATAATAAAAATAGCTAAAATGTATTAAAAAAAAATTCCTATTTTGGACTATTTTTAGCTAATACTTAAAAAAACACTCTATAAGATCGGAAACAAATGTAAACAATAAAGAGTAAACAGCGCGTGTTCGAGAGACACACGCGCTGCGCGCGCGAGCTCAGGGATTTTGGCTTCCGAGTACTAAATTCGCTGTAATATTCACTCCATGTACCTGTCTCCTGAACACGCGCGCATAGCTCCCGAACGCACCCAATCATTCCTGAGTCGTGATGTTACAATGGAGTCATTCTAAAGATTCATTCACGGAATTTGTCATTCTTAAATGGCAACAGTTTTAACTTGTTTACATTGTTTGTTCTTTTTCGTAATTGCTGGTTGTTTTATTTAGAACTTAAACATTATAATTAAATAGTTTTTGTAGGTTTTAAAGAAAATGCGTAATGAATAAATCTTTTACATGTATATTTTCATAAGTTGAACAATTAGAATATTTGTGAACGGCTCGGAATAGTTAAGCCTAACGTGGACGCAATTGCAATAAGTTTCTTTTTCTCGTGGATGGGCTGACCCCGGAATCGTCGTACACGGAGGGGTTTTATATATATAATGAGTGAATCAATGCAAATTAATTCTATTTACTAAATTCAATGATATGGAAATGATTGGACTCCATCTTAAATAGGACATCAGCATAGCAACTTAAAATCGTTACCTATCATGGGATTTCATTGAATTAGTTATATGCATAGTAGTATTTAATAGAATGAAGAAAACTTTAATTATTTTTTTTATTTTGATTCGATTATTATTAAATTTGAAATGTCTTGACAATATTTTGCAACGATCTTATTGTACTGCTTTGTTACGATTATCCTAATTTGAAACTACACTAATTGGAAGGTACTACCTAAACCAAAATTACTCCTCACTAAAATTCTGCAGACATATAAAATCCAGAGTTTTCCAGATGCTTCTCGTAAAATACTTCCTCAAGAGTCTTCAAGTGGTCACAAACTTCCAGTTAAGGCGTGTTTAGCCCTCCAAGCGTCTTGCAAAGGGGTAAAATTGTAATGTTGTTTTCTCGACATTTTGTTTTAAATGTTAGAAAAATATGATTCTTTCAACATTATTTAAAAAAAATCTTCATTATAAGTATGAATGTAATCCTCTAGATAATGAATCATTCTTCGATGTATTGAAATTCTTTAAATCTACAGAATTATAGTATTTTAAATATTGCTTATATTGCAATGAAAACTGGGGCTTAGTATACGGACTATTACGTTCCAGACGCTTAGAGAGTTAGACATTATAAATTTCTTAAACTTCATATCTTTAAAATACTGCTAATTCATAACTCACATACACTTGAGTACACTTCATATTTCTCAAGTACTTCTCCATTAAAGTACATATCATACAACACGAGTCAAAGATGAGGGATTTCGATGTACGAGAGATTGTGGGGCAGTCGCCAGCTCGGACGCTATTCGTCTCGTTGGACTTTATCCGTGTAATATTTCATGTGTTATATCTACCCTTTTTTTTTTATTCTCGAAAGATTCGATTTGATAAAAGGTACATAAAAATTTTCAAAATTGTTTATTTAAAGAAATGAATATAAAAGACAAAAGAAAAAATAAATTGTGCATAAAAAAGAAAGTCAATCGGATAATAAGATGCCGAGATATTTGCAATCGTATTTTCCACACTTATCGATTATTCAATTATCGATTATTTTATCCAAATTTCATTCAAAGATATATTTTGATAGGAAATGATGAGCGTCAATAGTTTAGACATTATAGAATTCTTAAACTTCAGATCTTTCAAATACTACAAATTCATAACTCACAGACACTTGAGTCCACTTCAGATTTCTCGAGACCCCATTAGAGCATATATCCAACGACAAGAGGCGAAGGTGAGAGACTTCGAGTTATGAAAGATTAGTGGCGTAGCCAGCGGGTGGCGTAGGGGGCAATCCGACCCGGGTGTCATCCTATAAGGGGTGACACCCAATCTTTATTTGCAAATATATATATATATATATATACACTATATTGCCATTGATTATGGGACACTTGCGATTTTAGACATTTTACTAAATATCTAGAAAAAAACATGAGGAATCATCTCGAAACTCTTAGTGTATAAATATAATAGTATAAGTCATACATCTCCGTGAAGATTTTTTCCCGAAACTCCAAAGGGGACCGTCAACAAATTAAAAAAGAATGAATATCTTTTGAATAACCCTGTCAAAACTAATGTAGCAAAAGCACTCAAACTCTAGATTGTGATTGAATGCCTTATTGTAATAAGCCTTGTTCATTTTTATGCAAATAGCATGCATACTCGCAGAGTAATTAAGGTTTTTATAAAAATGATCCCAAATTTTTCCAAGTTTCTCCATTATAATTTTCAGAGTTCTTAATATAAAATAATATTTTTTTCAGAAAATATGACAAACAACATTGCACAGAGTACCCTGTAATCAGAATTAATAAATAATAAAAATTATATGAAAAATGAGTAGGTTTACTACATAATTTTTTACTG
The DNA here is from genome assembly GCA_964019185.1 of Maratus speculifer. Lineage (NCBI taxonomy): Eukaryota > Metazoa > Arthropoda > Arachnida > Araneae > Salticidae > Maratus > Maratus speculifer. The sequence continues at coordinate 99,409,850 of OZ025302.1, forward strand.
CGCATGCGTCAAAGATATCAAAATTTCATTTGCATATTATGTTAGCTAAATGTATAGAGCAACTTTTGTGAAAGTCACAAAATCATAACTTGAAAATTCTGACAATAATCGTCAATTGAATAAGTCGAAAATCCGTTATTCTCAAAATGAAGCAAAAACAAGAGGGGTTGTATCCATATATTCATTGATTAGTGTCAATATAGAATACACAATATGGGATGTACTACTGCATTCGGATAAAATCCCTCATTTTTTTGCTTCATTTTGGAAACAACGGATTTTGTCCTTTTTCTATAGACGATTACTTTCAGAATTTTCAAGCTATGATTTTGGGACTTTTACAAAAGTTGCTCTATACATTTAGCTAACATAATATGCAAATGAAATTTTGATATCTTTGACGCATGCGCAGTAAAAAATTATATAGTAAACCTACTCATTTTTCATATAATTTTTATTATTTATTAATTCTGATTACAGGGTACTGTGTGCAATGTTGTTTGTCATATTTTCTGAAAAAAATATTATTTTATATTAAGAACTCTTAAAGTTATAATGGAAAAACTTGAAAAAATTTGGGACCATTTTTATAAAAACCTTAATTACTCTGCGAGTGTGCATGCTATTTGCATAAAAATCAATACAGTATACTACAATAAGGCATTCAATCATAATCTAGAGTTTGAGCGCTTTTGCTACATTAGTTTTGACAGAATTTTTCAAAAGATATTCATTCTTTTTTAATTTGTTGACGGTCCCCTATGGCGTTTCGGTAATAAATCTTCACGGAGATGTATGACGTATACTATTATATTTATACACTAAGAGTTTCGAGATGATTCCTCATGTATTTTTCTAGATATTTAGTAAAATGTCTAAAATCGCAAGTGTCCCATAATCAATGGCAATATAGTGTATATATACCGGGTGTCCCAAAAATGACTGATGGATTTTAAAATTCAATAACTTGCAAACATTGACAGCTATTTAAAAAATTTTTGCAGGAGGGTTATGTTTAATGTCAGGAGTTTTTTTACCGTAACTTTTGATTTTAGTTCGCATCTCAACCAATAGGTGGCGCTGACGGCGATTGAAGGCCAGGTCGACGCTTCACTCAGCATTGATCACCTGGCCTTCAATCGCCGTCAGCGCCACCTATTGTTTGAGATGTGAACTAAAATAAAAAATTACGGTAAAAAACTCCTGACATTAAACATAACCCTCCTGCAAAAATTTTTTAAATAGCTGTCACCGTTTGCAAGTTATTGAATTTTAAAATACATCAGTCATTTTTGGGACACCCGGTATATATATATATATATATATATATATATATATATATATATATATATATATATATATGTAATCTTATAAGATTTCGGAAAAGAAATCTGTAATAAAATGAAGTTCCTAGCGCTCTACGCAATAGAGTTAATTTTCTTTTCTTTGAGAATGTGAAATTGTGTTTTTATTTTAGGTGATTTTAACATTGTGTTTGCCGCAAAATCAAAGGTATGAAAACATGGAACACTCAGAGCAGGGGAACACAATGATAAGCAGTGAGCCATTAGGGGTATTAATTTTTGGCTTATGCACCACTTCACTTCCGGCAGACATGAATCATTAAATTTCCCTATGGCTACTCTTCGGTAATATGAAGAACTTTTTCTTGTACTCGATGACCGAGGGCTTTGTGCTGTCGGCTCTTGGACTATAAGTGTTTTACACTTTTATGCATGTTTTTACTCCTGCATGAAGATCAAAGTGGTAGAATTTCAAGTTCGGGTAAAATCATGCTCATCTACTTTTGCCTTTCCTGTGAAATTTACTCTCTTAAAAAGTCAGCCACAAAATAGCTCAAGTTGAGCTGAAATCTACTCATGTCAATGTTGAAAGGCAGCTTCTCAAAAAAGAGTTGAAATTACTAGTGTTTTAAACAATTTAAATGAAGTTGAGATATTTAAATAACCAATTTAGATCAAGAAGATTTAATCGTTTGAAAAACAACTCTTTTATGATCGAAAAAATTACAACTCTTTCATGAGAAGCCAAATCAGCTCTTTCGTTTTAAGAGTGACTCTGGTCTAGATGTGTCAATTTTCTAGCCAGTGAGCGATTTAAAGAATTGCATTTTTATCGAAAACATATGTGCGAACGTAGCTTCTATTATTCTAGCCTACCGGATAGTGACTGGATGTGTGTTCGGGATAGATAATACCGGATTGAGTATTATCAACCGGATACTATATTTGTTTCAAAAGTCTATCTTTTGAAACAAAAGCATGTTGAATTTAATAAAATAGTGTGAAAAAATTAATCTATACACAAAGCTACGAATTCTTTAGAGATTGGGATGTCACACTTATTTAACGTAAAACAGTTTTATAAAAAGTAAACTATTTTTAGATGATGGTTCCGTTTAAATTTCATCAAGATCCATAAAATAATATACAGTAAAACTTCCTTAAAGCGACCGGCCCCACCAGTGGCCGAGAGGGTCGGACCTCTCAACTGGTAGACGGCAGGTGCTGGGTTCGAACCCAATCGCGGCTGTCGGCCTAACCGTTCGGAGTTTTCGTGGTTTTCTTCGAACCTTGCGTAAATACGGGTTCGGTTCCCTTAGAAAGACCCCCCACGAAGGGCATTCCCCCCTGGTCCTATATCCCTAGCGCAGATAATCGGACGTCAAAAATCAATCAATCAACCTTAAAGCGACCACGTTACATTCAAATAAAAATTAATCGCTCCAAGCCGTGGTTTCCTAATGGAGGTTATGTTTAAATCTAGATTTTAATTGTTGAGAAAATGTAATTAATTTTAGTAAAATTTATTTTCATGAAGGAAACAATATATAAAAATTTAAGTATCGAAATATAAGTTAATTAGATAAGTTAATTACAGCATAGTTTTAAAAATGAATACATTGACCTTTTTTTTTTGGCTTTTCGGTTTTATCTTTTATCAATTTTATTTCCTATATTCCTTTAGAACTTAAATAAATAAATGCTGTTTTTTTTACGGCCGGAAAGAAAAATTGAAGATTTCCTTATAACTATATCTATTTCTTTGAGAGTTTCCTGATAGAATAGGGCAGGACAAGTTTTAAACCGTCATTCTTAATTCATCATCAGAGTTTACTACTAGTTACATCAGAGGTTACTACTTTTTAATAAAATAAAGGTTTTTTTTCCTTATGCTCGATAACATAGGTTTTTGTGTTGTCGACTCTTGGACTATTTGAAGAGTGGTAATCACGCGGTGCGATCCCATAATTTTAATTTCATGAATACCAAAACTGACAATCCGCACCAAGAATATTTTAATAAAATTTTCCTTTCATAATGAAAGTGTGAAAAAGCAGATTTGTAGTCAAAGTTGCCGGAATCTCCAAATATCTTTCTCCTCTCCTTAAAAGTAACACTCTCTCTCTATCAAAAACAAACTTATCTTATATAATGCTTGCACCAGGTCTATTCTTACCCATACCTGTTCTATTTGGGATTTCGTAGGCAATACTAGTATGAAATCGCTATACGGCGCTCATAACAAAAGTGTTCGAAACATCAGTAAAGGTTATCGATATCTACGCAACACCGCACTATACGTAAGGCTGCAAACACCGTTACCTTAAAAAAAGAGTATACACTGTTAAAAGTAAAGGTGACAAACCGGTGTCATTTGGGACCCGGAGGTGAAAAGGCCCTAGGGTCCATTGGAACCCGGGGTATTTGGAACCCTAGGGTGCTATAGGTGCTTGGATATGGGGTCGCAGTGCCGACAGGTCTCTTACTGGGTGATTGGAGCTAAATAAGGTGCCATACACTTCGTATTGGCACCAATGTGGCACCTCATCAGGTGACTGGAACCATGCGCATGCGCTGTGACGTGTGTCTCTCTGTTTTCTGTGACGGCAAGAAAAATCTATGGCTATGAGTGAATGAAGGTGAGCTCGATGGCCGAGCGGTTAGAACGCTCAGCTTGTAATCAGACGTTGTGAGTTCGAATCCTTCGACGGCTAAAAGTCGGTTTGTATATTTTTTAATTTTTTTATTATTGGACACTCTGGATTAAGGGTGCCATCTTTTCACTCTAATTAAAGATGTCATTCTGGCTCCTTTAGGGGTGTCACCAGTGAGACAAGCCTTTCACCCCTAAAAGGTGCAATGTGTCACCATTAGTTTTAACAGTGTAAACCAGATCTCTCAAAATCTTTATGAAAGTGTTTACAATCTTCCCAACAGAATTGACGCGGAAATACCAGACTACGAGGTATCCGACCCCACTAATAAAAAACGCCGAAATATATGCTCTCCTATACTTAAACACTCTATGTTTGTTTTTGTCTCTTCTTTTGTTGTTATAGAAAAAAGTTTTTTTTTTAATTTATTAGCTATTTACATTTGTTATTACTAAAATGTATGATCTCTGAAAAGACTTTTTTTCTGTTGAAATAGATCCCGGTAGTTTTTTTTTGCCTGGCCTTTTTAAAAACTAGTAAAACTTTTATTTCATTTTATTTTATTTTATTTTATTCTATTTTAGTTTAGTTTAGTTTAGTTTAGTTTAGTTTATTATTTTTTTTTTGTTACTTTTCTCACTTGATTTGTTGTACTCCATGTACCAAACATGTTTCTTGAAAACTTTTTTTACATTTTTAACTATCTTTAAATTTGTTAGCTAATTTTTTCACTGTGATTACGAGCCACACTCAAACATAATTTCTTTTTTAATGGCTCCCTAAAGCCCATGAAACACGACTAACGTATAGACTGGTTGTTAAGTTGCCACGCAACTAGATAGTCCATCAATAAGATCACGTTGTTCCATTGTTCCAGCAGATTTCTATTTTCTAAGAAATTCGTTCGTAAAATATAGTGCCAGTTTATTATTTCATCATTTTATAAACACAATTTCTCTGACCCTCAAAGGATTAAATCATTACGATCAATGGGCTACACCACATCCAATAAGGATATACGTTCTTTTGAATATTTATTAATGAATAATAAGTCTACTAACACTATAAATAAAACTATGAGTATTAAAATTTTACCAATATCAAGTACATATTTTGGAACAAGAGAACTGAAATAATCTAATCTGTTTTATCTAAAACTGACGTTGTATTTTCTAAGAAATTCGTTCGTAAATATCTACTGACAGTCTATTATTTCATCATTTTATCAACAGAATTTCTCTGCACCTTAAAGGGTTAAATCTTTACGTTCATTGAGCTGCACTACATTTAATAAGCATATACATTCTTTTGAATATTCATTAATGGATTATAATTCCAATGACACAACAAATATACCGAAGAACATTAAATTTTCACCAATATCAAATATGTATTTTGGAACAAGAGAACTGAAATAATCTAATCTGTAAAAATGAAATTTCAGCAGCTATTCATCTAATATTTTCGACTTCTATGTGAAAATATTCTGCCAAAATGAAAGAAGCTAACGGATAAAGAATACCGTGACAGTCAAACCATCATTTCGTACAAAAGATACGTTCTTGATCTGTTGCCAATTTTCGAGCCGAAATAAGTAACTGAAAAAGCGAAAGAAATAATCAGAAAAGAGAACGAAAGAATGAACTTAGCTTGGAAATAAGAGAAGAGACATAATTTACAGGGGAATGGTGAAAGTGGTGAAGAATTTAAGTTGGAATGCTGTACTAAATTGTTCCAAACGAAAATTTGTTTTCCATTCCATCCATTCAGATACCTATATGAATGTCTTATTATTTTTTTTATTAAAAATATATATATCTTGTGCGTTTTTATTTTCGAGAAATTGAGCATGAAAAAATTCGATTCGGAAATGTAAAAATTTAGAAAATGCTTAGTAAAACTTTTAATTTTTAACAGACTTCTAACAAAGAATGTTACACAATTCTTTTATGCATATTTTTCTTCATAGATCATTCATAACGTTCGAACAAATGATCTGATTTTTAACTTTTTTTTTTTACTTTTCTTACTTGACTTGTTATACTACATGTACAAAATGTATTTTTAATACTTTTTTACATTTTAAACCACCTTTAACTTTATTACCTAATGGTTTTACAGTGCCTACCAGCTGCCCTTAAGCAAACTCCTTTTTTAAGGCTTTCTAACGCCCATGCAACACGACTAACATACAGACTGGATATTAAGTTGTGACGCAGCTTGGTAATCCATCAATAAGATCACATTGTTCCAGCATATTTGTTTTACTAAGAAATTTGTTCGTAAAATAGTGCCAGTCTATTACTTCACCTTTTTATTAACAGAATTTCTCTGCACCCCAAAGGGTTAAATCACTATGATTAATGAGCTGCGTAAGCATATACATTCTTTTGAATATTTATTAATGAATAAAAATTCAAATGACGCCACAAATAAAACGACGAGCATTAGAATTTTTACCAATATCAAGAATATATTTCGGGACAAGAGAACTGAAATAACCTAATCCGTAAAAGTGAAATTTCAGCAGCTATTCATCTAATATTTTCGACTTCTATGTGAAAATATTCTGCCAAAATGAAAGAAGCTAACGGATAAAGAATATCGTAACAGACAAACCATCATTTCGTACAAAAGATACGTTCTTGATCTGTTGCCAATTTTCGAACCGAAATAAGTAACAGAAAAAGCGAAAGAAATAATGAGAAAAGCGAACGAAAGAATGAACTTGGGTTGGAAATAAGAGAAGGGACATAATTTACAGGGGAATGGTGAAAGTGGCGAAGAATTTAAGTCGGAATGCTATACTAAATTGTTCAAAACGAAAGTTGTATTTTCATTCCATCAATTCAGATATATATATGGGTATATTTACTTTTTTTTATTGAAAAAAAATGATATATATCTTGTGTGTTTTGATTTTCAAGAAATTTAGCATAACAAAATATTCAATGATAAAGTTTAAATGTAAAAGTTTAGAAAATATTCTGTAAAAATTTTGATTTTTAACCGACTTCTAACAAAGAATGTTATGCAATTTTTTTATACTTGTACTTCTTAATATATCAAGCATAACTTTTCAACAAAATGATCCTATTTCGTTTTTTCCTAAGGAATAGTTTTTATTAAGTTCCCATTTGAATTTCATTTTGATATATTTGTCTGTCTGTTACATTATCATTTCTTTTACAAATGGAACAAATGGAAGAAAAAATGCGTGGGGCCACTATAAGGGCGTACACAATTAGGATGCTAAGCTCTCTCATACTAATTTTACTCTAACATTTTGAACTTATTTATTTTCTGTAACTAAATTTCATACAAGAGTTTATATATACTTTCGTTCATGTGTTTAATAAAATTATGCAAGAATTTCACATGTTAGAAATAAGTATCTCAGATTTTTAGCTCTTCAAAATATTGTACTTTTCATAAAACGAAAATAACAAATCAGGACGCGTTTCAAGCTACAACAATAACAGTCGTAGGACATTCGGGGGCAGAGTTAGACATAAACAATTTATCTCTAACTCTGTCCCCTTACGGACACCTGTTGGTTCAGCTGATTACGAGATGTTACTGTTGTAGCTTGAAATGCGTCCTGTTTTGTTATTTTTGTTGTATGGTGATTTATACAAAGTGTATTATTGTAATGAATGATTATCGCCAGTGTTATCGATGTTATTTCACTATTAAATTTTTCATCTAAATGCTGTTAACTCCTAAAGTAGTTGACCGATTTCAAAAAGAAAAGTTTCTAGGTAGAGTATAAATATGAGATCATATGTGACAGACAGTTTAAAAAAATACTTAAAATAAAAAAAAATCCGAAAAATGAAAAAATTCTGAAAAATGATTATTGTTCTAAACGAAAAGATTTTAGTCACAGAAAAAAATGTCTGTCTAAAAGTCTTAAACATAATCCTGTAAATACGGATTCCAGATTTCATTAAAATCGGCCGGGTAGTTTTCAAGGAAATGGGCTTTGACTTCTTCAGTTCCGAAGCTAAAATAATAATGCAGATACTTATCCATTGGTTTTGCCCAAATAAAATGACATTGTAAATGACAGAAAATGTATCTTTTCCGGAATTCAGTCTTTAGGCGTTTAGTAATTTAGTTTAAAAAATATGAATCCAAAACAACAAACCCCCCTACAAATATCAATTTAATAACCAACCTAAATTAACGCCATCACAAATTTAAGAGATTTAAATAACTTTCAGAGCTTTAAGAGCTTTATACGTTTTTCGGTCGACGGGATAATCAAGTAGTACCGGTACGTCTTACTACACAAACTGTTTCATAAATGTATCTATGGGGGAAATCACTTTATGACGCCGTATGCCCATTTATGACCACAAAAGCGGAGTGGATTGTATGGGAAGGTAAAATTACCAAACCCTCGAAATATTGTCTTCATTCTCAAAGGTTTTATGCAAGTTTTCATTCGTGCATGCAAAGCTATGTGCTATACTTTCATATTACAATAAAATCATGAAAATCTTATTTTGCCGCTCCTGAGAAATTTACTTTTGTCGAGATGGGCCATTTTTCATGCGGGTGAGCGATGTATTGAAAATTTGGATACAATCGACTCTCGTTAATTCGAACCCGTCGGGACCACGAGAAATGTTCGAATTAATGAAAGTATGAGATGAAAACATGGTTAAAATGGTACTATTACAAAGGAATTAATGTTATAGTGGTTTTTTTTATTATTATTTATTTCGTCTGTTATCATTAGAATATGACTTTATATTAAATTAAAAAAAATTCATAGGCTAATTAAGGAGTTAGAAACAAGTACAATGGAAGAAAATTTTGAAATGTCACTGATGAGCAGACGGAGCACTAAAAAAATGGAGTACAAAAGCATGGAATTTACGTATTCTCGTTAGAAATAATTCTCACAAAAATCAAAGAAAGAAAATTATTCAAAGGATATGAAGTTTGTGAGGAAAAAATAAAAAATGTGAAGTTGAAATTCTCGTAAGTTCGAATTAAACGAAGTCAAGAGAAAATGATTTCGAATAAATGAAAAATTGTAACGTTATTCTGCATTGAAAATTTCGGGACTTCATGTTTAGTTCGAATTAATCGAATATTCGATTTATACGATTTCGAATTAACGAGAGTCGACTGTATATCTTTACAGACTTGTCCATCTGTAACACGGTTTCATTGGTCTTCACGTTATATTAGTAGTAATTATAGGTAAATTGTTAACATGAACAAAAATATATGTATTTATTAATGTAATATAGTAACCTTGAAAATTATTAATCCCATTTTTTACAGTTGCAGTTAAAAAAATATTTCACGTCTTTTGTTTTACAAAAGTACAATACTAAAAAAATATTTTTAAATCTCTTTTTTCTTTTTTACCAATGTCCTATTATGAAATTTTCAAACCACTTAAGTTTTAAAAACAACAACGAGAAATTAAAGTGTATTGTTTTTTTAAAGCCATACACCAGATACTATTTAGGATGGTTCTAACATTAATTCTCTAATGGCTTTAAAAATCTCACTCAGTTCAATGCTTTATAAATACTAAAATAAAAGAACGGATGGCTGTAAAATTTATAATCTTTTAACTATAAAAAAAAGAAGAAAAATCATCTGAAGAGCAATTAGAGTAAAAATATTTCTTTAAAGGCTTTGTATTTTGTTTTATGTTTATTTTTTGTTATATGATTTTCCTTTTTCAAAGATACTTCGTATTTGCTGATTCAAAAATTTAAAAGCTTTTTTTTAAGTTTTTGTTCTTTATAACCACTCTATCATTCAATTTATTAATGAACTCATTACAAACGGATTTAGCAAGATAATGATATTTTTAAAATATGAACAAACGCTGAAGTTATTTATAAAGAAACTTGAATTTAATCTCCTGAATTAAGTTTAAATCGGCATTAAAACAGCAATACAATTCTAGTAATCATTATCCTTGTTAATGCTTGTCATTTTTTATTTTTCATTGCTGGATAAATAGCTGAGATTTTTAGTTTTATTTTCAGCCAAAATACTCAAGAAGGAAAAAAAATCCTGTATTATTTGCGGATTTTGTTTGCGAGCCAGACTGAATAAGTATCAATTGTAGTATTAATTTAGAAATAAAAAATGTTTACATACCAGTAATTCATACATAATAGAGATCAAAGAGTTCTTACCTGGAAAGAAAGAGCAGAAAGAAATTATTGTTTATGTTCCGATAAATTTATTACAGTTCTTTTTATGATAACATTTAAGCATAAAAAAGAATTATATAAATAGCTAATAAATAAACAAGAATGACGAAAAACTATTTTTTAAGCAGATTTAATATTCTGACTGAAAGAGCAATTTTATACATAGTGTCATTAACTCTTTATCTACTGACGATACTTATAAGTACCATTAAAATTACTTATCATAAAATTCTTTTAACATGTCAATTAGTTTTAATACTGTTTAGATTGAGTTACAGATACATTACTTTGCTTTGTTCCAAAAGCATTATTAGTTACACAAAACAAAAATATTTTTAAAAGGATGATTTCTTTTGTCTTTGTATCTTTTCAAGTTTCTTGGTGCTGAGGGAGGCGGATGGGGATTTTTCAATTCGGAAATATTTCTATATTTATATTGTAAAAACATCCTATTTGTACATTTGATAATTCTACAAAATACTATGAAAACAATTAATAATAAAAGATTTGAGTGGGGTTATAAATATTGCACATAATCCCTGTAAATTCAAATTTAATTAATCCTCCAATCCTTCTAAAATGCTTCAAAAACCTATTAAATGATTGTGTAAATCTTTTAATTTAGTTTAAACAATTTACGTAAAATGCTTTAGAATGTAAAATTTTCATGAATTCATAATTCGACAGATAAAGGGTTGAATTATTTTCGGGATTTGTTTACCTTATAATTTTCAATTTAAGACTACGACTAAAAATATTATTACATATCCAAAACATTTTTATTAACACAATGTTTTATATGTAGAAAGTTCCATTTGAATAGATTACAAATAAAATAATAATCATAACCAAATAATTAATATTAAAGTTTTAAAAACACGTTATTTATGAATTATTAGCAGAAAGTTAGATAAATAGGTATTAGGGTAGGCCGAAAAAAACTTTTTTTCGATTTTCGATTATGGCGGGTGCGGAAAAGTGGCCACTGGTGGCACTCAGTTCATACAAAAAAATTGAGATTTTTTGGACATTTCCTTACCCTGCCGCAAACGGCTTGAAGTTTTGCAAAAATATTCATTTTTGAACTTTTTTCGAAAAAAATTAAAAAATGTTTAATTAAATTTATTTTAGTTGTATTTACTTGAAAAGGCATATTTAATGTGCCAAATGTTTAAATAAGATCTGATCATGCATTATTTAATATCTATGTGTGTTATAACTTAGGCTATTTTTATAGCTTTTTCGCGTATAATAGGCAAAAGTTGTATTTGTTTGAATCGATCGTTAGTTTCTGTATTATTTATGTCCCTTGGTCTTCTTTATGTGTTTTCTATGGGTCAAACGTCATATATTTGGTAAAAAGACAGCAGTATACTTAAAAAACAAATCTGGAAGGTGAGAAAGTGGCGAAGCAGGACTCTAAGCGCGCGCAATGATTCGTCGTGATACTCAGGGAGTGAAGTACGAAATAGTTGAGAGCCAAAATTCGATAAAGGATTCTTATTATTTATCCTTGCTCAGTTACCTGCGACATTTGTTCAGTATTAACGTGAAACCCTTTTGTATTGATATGCAGTGCTTTTTGGGTCGTTTAATGTGCCATTATAGTGTTTTGTGCGTTTTATTACAACGAGCTTAGAAATATAATATATATAAAGGGCCATGACAATGCAAAGACATGCGATAGCGTGAAAAGTAACTCTTTAGGGGCATCATGCATATTGAAAGGATTGCAATTGCCAACCTATGCTGATAATCATGCGCCACTACTACTGGTTGCTTCATCATGTAGAAGTTGTGACAGCAGAGGATACGAATCTCGTCATCAATAAAAACAAAGTCAGAAGAGAGAAATAGAAACTTGGAAAGAAGATACAGGCAGAAGAAGTTATTGAAAGAAGGAAAATTAAAAGCATATTTTTTGATGGTAGAAAGGATAAAAGTATATTCAGAGGAAGAAAAATAACAAGCAGCACCGTCGAGAGAAAGGCGTGGAACACATCACCGTGTTGTTTGAACCTGGTTAGGAACACTTGTGTCACTTGATACCTCTTTCCGTTTCCTTGATACCTCGTCAGTTCAGAAAAGTCTAACTTGTGGTGACTTGAAAGATTGTATAATGATTTTGCTATTTCTTTTCCGTGACCGGAACAAGGTATCAAGTGACCCGAGTATTCCTAACCAGGTTCAAACAACACGGTGATGTGTTCCTCGCCTTTCCTTCGACAGTGCCGCTTGTTCTTTTTTTCCTCTGAATATACTTTTATCCTTTCTATCATCAAAAAATATGCTTTTAATTTTCCTTCTTTCAATAACTTCTTCTGCCTGTATCTTCTTTCCAAGTTTCTATTTCTCTCTTCTGACTTTGTTTTTATCGATGACCAGATTCGTTTTCTCTGCTGTCACAACTTCTACATGGTGAAGCAACCAGTATTAGTGGCGCATGATTATCAGCATAAATTGGCAATTGCAATTCTTTCAATATGCATGATGCCCCCAAAGATTTACTTTTCACGCTATCGCGAATCTTTGCATTGCCATGGTCCTTTATACTAGCCATTTCTAAGCTCGTTGTAATAAAACGCACAAAACACTATAATGGCACATTAAACGACACAAAAAGCACTGTATATCACCACAAAAGGGTTTCACGTAAACACTGAACAAATGTCGCAGGTAATTTAGCAAGGATAAATAATAAGAATTTTTTATCGCATTTTGGCACTCAACTATTTCGTCCTTCACTCCCTGAGTATTACGACGAATCATTGCGCGCGCTTAGAGTCCTGCTTCACCACTTTCTCACCTTCCAGATTTGTTTTTGAAGTATATTGTTGTCTTTTCCTCAAATATATGACGTTTGACACATAGAAAACACATAAAGAAGACCAAGGGACATAAATAATACAGAAACTAACGATCGATTCAAACAAATACAACTTTTGCCTATTATACGCGAAAAAGCTATAAAAATAGCCTAAGTTATAACACACATAGATATTAAATAATGCATGATCAGATCTTATTTAAACATTTGGCACATTAAATATGCCTTTTCAAGTAAATACAACCAAAATAAATTTAATTTAACATTTTTTAATTTTTTTCGAAAAATGTTCAAAAATGAACATTTTTGCAAAACTTCAAGCCGTTTGCGGCAGGGTAAGGAAATGTCCAAAAAATTTCAAATTTTTTGTATGAACTGAGTGCCACCAGTGGCCACTTTTCGGCACCCGCCATAATCGAAAATCGAAAAAAAGTTTTTTTCGGCCCACCCTAATAGGTATTACATTATTCGTAAAAAATGTTTTGATGCATTATCTAAAATTATGAAAAAAAATCTAATCTTAATTTATGTTTTATTACAATCGTTATTTGATTCACAATATTTTCAATCGCAACTATACTTATCGATAACAATGTTTTCAATCGCAATCTTTATGCAGCTATAACTTAACTGCTAAAACAACTATAACTGGTAAAATAACTTTTTGAGTTGTACTGTTTCACTTTATTAAAAAACTTGTTATTATTTTATGAACTTTTTCTTATTACGACAATATTTGACTGTTAAAACATTATTTTTTGTAAAATATCTTTTTTACTGCGTTTTTCCAAGAGCCGACCGCACAATATCCTATGTCATCGAGTCCAACAAAATTGACTCGTAGGATTAATATAGTGTTTTCTTGCACCCAGTTTTCCATGTTTCCATACTTTTGATTGTATGGCAAACACATTGCTAAACCTACGAGTGAACTACTAGTGGTATTCATTTTTGGCTTATGCACCACTTCGCTTCCAGCAGACATGGATCATTAGATTCCTCTATTATTACTCTTCCATAAAATAAAGGAATTTTTCTGGTGCTCGATGACATAGGGTTTTGTGCGGACGGCTCTTGGACTATGTGTTCTGGTCATCAGTGTTTGTCTCTGAAAATCTGATTCGTGTATAAGTCGTCACCCCCCCCCCTCCTCACTCCAATTCTTAAGCAAAATTAATAAACAAAATTGAATTTTCTAGAATAAGTCGAACCACATTTCTGATAATACATTTTAAAAAGATTTGAAATCTAGGATAAAATAAGTTAATACGTTTTCATTACATTAGATAGCATTATTTTTCTATGTATCTAATCTGACTTAAAAAAATAAATAAATAAAATCAACATTTTAAAATTATATTTATGTAAAATTGAAGCCGGAAGCCAAATCACATCGATTTAATGATAGTTAAAAGAAATAAAATCTTTCAAAAATATAGTCAAGCTTTATTTTCAAGAGTAATCAACTTCATAGATTGCCAAAATGAAGTGAATTATTTATTGATGAATGAATTATTTATTGTTATTATCATTATTTTACTTATTCGTGTATATCCCAGTGGGGTAATCAGTAGCGGCAGCTGCTGCCACATCGAGGGGTTCTGGTTTGAATCCGGGTAAGACATTCATGGTGTGCTGTCCCTTTGTAGTTAAAATAAATATGTAATGGAAATGCGAATAAAAATAGTTCTGAATTGTCGTTGTTTCTGTGTGTTATTGATCATTCGAAGCGAAAGCCATAGCTGCTATAGGCCTCAAAGCAATGTCAAATCAAACCAATAAATAAATAAATAAATAAGTAAATAAAAACCAAACTCGTGTATAAGTCAACCCTCCATTTTCAACTCCCAAATTTTGTTTAAATTTCTTCGACTTATAGACAAGTATATACGGCATATTTTTATATTCAATCAGTCAGCTTGGTTATTGACAATATACAACGACGGAATCTTGTAATCAATTTTTCACCCACTTCCTGGTAGACTATTATCATGCAAATTTGGAACACAACGTGATTCCGGTGACAAAACAACATTTTCATATAATTTTAAATTAATAAAGTATAATTTTAAATTAATAAAGTAATTTTAAAGCAGATGTCTGTCAGCCGGGCACATGCAATAAATCAATAAATATTGCTTGTGATTTACAACTACATACACATTTCAACAAAAATGGAATTAACGATGCGACGAATTATCTTCGCTAAAATGTGTCGACTGGCTCTGAAACTGCAACAATGCAATATTTCAAACACTAAAAACAATTTTTAAAAAAATCCGAATTTGTACGTTATACGTAGCAAATGAGGTGCATTCATACTATAACGAAATTTTTAAAATATTCAGATCTTTGTGTAATACTATACAATACTTCGGATACCGTATAAGTATCCAAAAAAATGTCTGCGTCCTTGTAAATACTGTCTGTTTTCTTTTATACAGGAATTAACCTTTAGTAAACTTCAACAACGTATATCAATTTCATAAAATGTAAAAAGGTATATTATAATTAAAACGCGAACTAAAAAATGTTTCTTCCTATACCATTACGCAATCAAATACTTTTGTATGACTATGTAAATTAATAAAAAAGTATTCTTTCACCCCAGATTGTACAGAATGATATTTTAGTGTTTACTTCTTAGATGTTCGAAGAAGTGTAACATCGCTGAAATGCACTTGAAACTAATTTTTTCTTTGACAGTAATGTAACATAATAGTTTTTATTGTCCCTGTAATTGAATTATGCATCTGATTTTCATGAAATTTGAAATGAGTAGACAAGATTATGCAACAACTACATATTTTAAATTTCAAATGATTCGACTGGGTAGATTTGCGTTGTTATATGCGGACGGATAGGCAGACAGTCGGACGGACGGACTGAATGCCGACTATAGGTGTTACGTATTTATATACAATTAAACACACTTAAAAAGAGTCCTATATGTATTTTTTGAATATGCTTTACTTTAGTAAAGTTTAATCATAGTAACTGTTATTTACAAATGATAACTTTAGCATATTTTCCGGCTGCGATTAAAGTGACAATAATACGAAAATTTAAATATGTATGTATTTCTATAATATTTTTTAAATATATATGTTATGTATTTCTCTCCCTTTTCTGTGAGTTTGCTAACTAAAACGATCTGTTTAAATACAGAATAAGTAAATCGAAGGTTGAAAGCAATTCCAAAGGAAGCGCTTTGATTGGTCGCTTTAATTTCAAACAAAATGTTTTAATGCTGCAGAAGCGGTGTTTTGGATAGGAAATGAACCATGGATTATCGATTTGCAAAAAGTCGTAAGGCTTCTAACGAAGAATGAAAGAACTTAGAGACGTTGCTTCAAACCTAAGCAAAGTTATAGCCTGTGTTTTATCAACAAGAGTAGAGGCATTCTTAGCATATTGACTAGGTGCACAGAAAAATCTTGTCAACACGAAAGAAAAATGTAAACAAAGACAGCATTTATGCAAATATTTTTTTTTCTTTTTGCGGTAGCTAAATTTAGTGGGAGAAAAGAAGAAGGGAATAAGTATCAAACAAGAAAGAAAAAAAATCATGTGTTAATCATAGATTATGAAGTACTTTCCAAGTTCCAATACAATCAGAATAATGTAACAAAACTGCACCGCTTAAAAAATTAAAATATTACGTCTTATTTCAACATGTGTAAATGTATAACGCGTTTCAAAACCTAATTTCAGCTGTTCCTATCTACAATCGAAAAATTATCCGCTTTTTTAGAAGCCCTTTATATGATATAGAGATTTGTATGTATTAACAACATGCATTCCAAAATTTAGTTCATTTAATAGTTACATATATTTCAGTTGAAAATTCCCCTTCAACAATTTC
The DNA here is from genome assembly GCA_964019185.1 of Maratus speculifer. Classification (NCBI taxonomy): domain Eukaryota; kingdom Metazoa; phylum Arthropoda; class Arachnida; order Araneae; family Salticidae; genus Maratus; species Maratus speculifer. The sequence goes on from OZ025302.1 coordinate 99,426,694, forward strand.
CTCTAATAAAGAGAATGATGTGGGAATACCTTTGTGCAGCCTTGTATATGAGGTGTAAAATTTGTGTATAAAAATTCATTTGCAGAAAACTAATTGAAATAAAAGACGCATATCGAATTTTAAAACGTACTCTCCAGCAATCATTATGCAAAGACAGGACTGTAACTGATTTCTTTTGTTTATCCCTGTAAATTAATTTTAAAAAATGCTATAAATGCTCCGTTTTAACGTGATCGTAGTGAAATTCAGTTATTTATATCGGTTTCAATGCATATAAAATAGCCTAAAGTTATTAAAATACTCTCCAAACGATTTTCCCCCATATACCATAATTTAATCGAATTCTTTTTAATGTCCCTGTAAATGCACCATTAATCGTACATATTTCATGTGCAATACCAAACATCCTTTGGTTAGAGTGTGGCCAGTTGGATAGACAAACCAATGCTTAAGCACCTCTCAACTTAGTTGGAAAGTACTAAAAAGAAAATAATTAATGATGAAATATTGTTATTTGTTAAAAATAACTCTTTTGCAAACATTTAATATTTATTTTTAAATGGCATCTAATTTCGTTACTACAATTCATATTTTTTGTAAAAAAGAAAAAGTTAGTTACATTCATTTTAATCAATTAATTTGGAGTGGGAAATGAATCCGGTTATAGAAAATTTACCGCTTTTTTCATCTTGTAAAAGTCTCAAGCAAGTAAGTTTATTAAAGAATAAATGATTTTCGTTCTTTTAAATAAGTCAAAAACAAAGCAAAAAATTAGCTCCATTTAAACTACACATATTCAGGATTTGTAAATTATTTTCTCACTAAATAAGAATAATTTAATTATCATTAAACTTTTTAATTTATTAAGGTGTGTTATTTTAAGTGTAGCACTTTATTAAAGACATATGAGGACCCCAGAAGCCAAGGGGTACAAGTGACAAAATTTAGATTTCGAGTAAATTGAGTTCAAAGTTAAACATCAATTGTAATTCAATGAATTGAGATATGAAACTTTTGCTTGTATCTTAAGGGGACGGTGGACGTTAAAATTTATTTTATTCATTATTATCATAGCAATATGAAATTTTGTGCATATATTCATTTCACCAAAAGCATATAGAATACCTTAAAAAATTTTTCAATTTTATTCAAATTTGTAATTTTTTTTACAAAAATTTAAATTTTTAAACAAATTTTAAAATGTTCCTCGTGTTTTAATTTTTGAAATATTTTCTTGCTTTTGCATTTTTATCACTTAAAACTATATTATAAACAAATTTGTGTAAGATTTTTTTAATCTCTTGAATAGTTAATATTTTACAGATTTTTTTTCTAAATTCCTTATCGATTTTCATCAAAATTTTGCCTTTTAATAAGTAAAAAATAACATTTAATTATCTTAATGAAGACAAATTTTAAAAAGCTTATACAATTTCTTTTAAACTAATATCAGTATACTTCCTCATCAATTTTATAAATATTGATAAAAAATTAAGACGCAAGGAGCAATTCAAAAGTCTGAAAACGCTGAAAAATTAGTTTTGAGAAAAACAGATTTAAAGTATATGAATAAATTTATCTTTATTATTTACTCCTTAAAACCTTCATAAATGATATTTTAATAAGAAAAAACTGTTTAGGTGCTATTATACCCCGGAAATAGACCTTTTTTCTGATGATTTTGCTCAAATAAAGGTCAACTGTCCCCTTAATGATTTTTGAACTCTTAGTTCAATAACTGTTTTAAAAAAAGTGGAATACAATTTTTCTTTTTATTTATAACTAAGCAATGTTTATCATCATTCGGCACTTGTGCCCCTTGGCTTCCAAGCAGTAATGGAAAGCTAACGGGTACAAGTGCCGAATGAACGCAAGAAATGAAAAATTATGAAATAAAAAATTGTATTTATGAAAAAATTAAGAAGAATGTTGATACAAATAAATGAAAGGACAAAATTTTGTTTTAATATAAATTCTAAAAAAGGAAAAATTGTGAAATAAAAAATAAATTTACGAAAAAAAAAACTATGAATCATGTTGATATAAATGAATGAAAGGAAAATTTTTTGTTCTAATATAAGTTTTAAAATTTTATTATAAATTTTGAAACATTTAAATTTTATATTTTTTAACACTTTCCAAGAAAGTTGAAAAGTGAATATGATTTTAGTTTGTCTGTCCGTCTATCCGCGCTCTAACTCTCGTAAATATTTTCAGATTGTCCTGAAATTTTTGGAAATTATTCACATTTACCTCAACACGAACCTATTGCAAATGAAGTTTCTAACACGATTAGTTTATTTACAGGGACAATCAAAAGTTTTCCGTTACATTGCGGGTTATGGGAAAAATAGTTTCAAATGAATTTTAAAGATGTTACACCTTGTCACATATTAAAGTTAATGCATTTACGAATTGCATTAAAATAAACATTGTGTAAAATATGAGGTGAAAAGACTAGACATTTTTTATTTACAGGGTACACAAAAGATTTACACTACCTAATGACAAAAAGGGATTTTTTATAACATATTTTAATTATATTACAATTTTTATGTATGATAATATATATATATATACATCGCTGAGGCTTAATATAAGTTATTTCGCACATAATACGAAGTACACAATATTTACAGGGATACAAAAAATATTTCAAATAGTATATTCTATCCGAAGTATTGTATATTATCGATGATGATTGATGGATGGACGAAATGCCTTTTAAATTATAATTTGCTCTTTTAAATTTCACCAAATTTTTACATATTAATATATATGCTATAGTTCACATACAAGGCTATACAAAAGATTTCGTAAAGGTTACTGAATATGAGCGTAATTTACTTAAAGATTGCTTTTAAATAAGTCATATATTTCTATGCTGAACTGCATTCAATTTACTAAGAAATGCTTGCAAAATATTGATAAAATTATGTACAGGGTCACGCACAAAATCTTATACATGGTTATCTATGGAGATAGTTTCTGGAAATGTGATTTCAGTAGTCTTAAAAGTGTTTCAGTTTGAACTAAATTTTAGCTAAATACTGGCCTATAATAAAGGTTCAAGGTAAACTACAGTATAAACAAAAGTATACAAGTGTGTTTCTATCTATTAGTATAAACTGCTGAAAGAGAAATTTCAAACTTTTATGCGTTTTCTTGTTAAACTAAATTTCCCCATTATAAAGTATATGTCAACCGACAGATAAAACATAGAGTTGTTCAAAATTATTAGAATACATATTTGACTATGGACAGTAACACTCTCTTACCCTAAATTGCAAAGATTTTTGAAGGTTTCAGAGAGTGTTAGAAAGTGTTTCATAATCTACGCTTAACGCATGATTTTCTTATATGTTAACAGTTAAAATGCATTTATTTAATGTATAAAAAAGCAAATGGCCTTGTATGTCGTTGGTCGCGCTTCTGCTGTAGACGTTAATGGATACAACTGTACTTATACCCTTTGGCCTCCACGCGTTTCACAGTTTTAAAAAGAGGTTAAGTAACTGACCCCTAAAACGCAGTTAAAAATAAAAAAATCACTCATAACTTCTTATCTACAAATAAATAGACTCATTTCCAGATAGCCTGTGCACTTAACTCATTTATTTCAATTTTGTCATTTAAACCCCTTGGCTTCTGGGCTTCTCATATATAATTTAGTGTTTAAAATGTTCCATTCTTGCTATATCATAGCTAGTTGGTTTAATTTTCAATGGTGATTTGGTGAGTCAATAAATCTTTTCATGTAGCCGACTACTGTAAAAATAAAAAAGACTATTGCCCAGTTAAACTAATGCCATTAAGCACACAGGCTACGCATAATAATTGTATATTACAGCCTTATATTTTCAAAGAATAATGCCGTACAAAAATAAAATAAGGGTGGCAAATAGCCCCCCATTTCCTTTTTTTATATTTAATCACTGAACCCCCAAAACTAATCAGGGATATGCTTTATGAATTGAAAAATCTTTATCCAAAATTTAAAGGAAATCGAATAATTCTGCATAAAAACTCATTTATATAATTTAAGAGAAGTTGTTCCCCTCTTTATACTTAATTATTAAACTTCTAAAACTATTCAGAGATTCAGAAACAATCTACATCCAAAATTTAAAGCAAATCGGATAATTCTGCATAAAAACCCATTTATCAAATCTAAGGGGGGAGGGCAATGGACCGTACGCCCCTTTACACTTAACAAAAGAACTCCTCGACTAATCAGGAAGCATCTTATCACTATGAATCTGTATCCAAAAACTGAAGTGAATTGGTAAATTTTGCATGAACAACCCATTAACCTATATTAAGTGAAAGGGTTATATCCCAATTTCCCTTTTCTACTTATCCAATGAACACCCAATGCTAGTCACGGAGGCGCCTCATCAGAATTATCCTATATCTAAAATTTGAATGAAATCTGATAAATTTGCATGAAAAATACATTTATCTAATTAAAGGGCAGGGGGGTGAGATTCCACCCCCCCCTCTTAGACTTATCCAATGAACTCCAAAACTAATCATGCTGGTACCCTGATCAGAATGATCTTATGTCTTTAAATCTGCAGGAAAAACTCATTTGTTTAAATAAAGGGTGGAAGGTTAACCACCGTGCCCCTCTTAGACTTATCCAATGAACTTCCAAAAGTAATTATGGCACCTCCTCAGAATCATCCTATGTCTAAAATTTGACTAAAATCTGATAAATCTGCATGAAAAACCCATTTATCGAAATTAAAGGTGGGAATTAGCCCCTCCATCCCCCCTCTTTATACTTAATAAAACTATTTACTAATCACGGAGGCGCCTCATCAGAATGATCCTACATATAAAATTTGAAAGAAATCTGATAATTCTGCATGAAAATCCCATTAACGTAAATTAAGGGAAGGGGTATTAGCCCCTGTTCCCCCTCTTATACTAGTCGAATGAACTCCAAAAAACTAATCAGGGAAACGCCTTATTATAATAAACCTAATCCAAAATTTCAAGTAAATCAGATATTTTTATCATGAGTTATCGCGTTACATACACACATACATACATACATATAGAACGGGCGGGCACATAATCTCTTAGGCTTTGATAGTCGGTGAGATAATGATTTCAAAATAAGGTATTCATTTGTAATTATGTTGTAGAAATAATGAATTGCTCTATTGTCATCGGAAATGCACGTTTGCGTATAATTTTTATAATTCTAGCATATCATGAAGTGGGTTAAAAGTGAATTGCAAAACTCTATCTTTACAAATAAAAACTAGTTACATTAAAGTGTTTAAACCACTTTAAAACGAAATCAGGTATTTGTATAAATAAAAAAAATAGTAATAAAAATATTCTCTGGGAAAGAGCCTGATTAAAGGCATGAAAGTACTATGATATTTTAAATAAAATTAACTATTAACATCTCTATTTGATTATTTAATCGCCTTTTAGGTAAAACTGAACATTTTAACGTTCATGTTATACATTTTATGGGCATTGGATATGTTTTATTTTTATTGGGTTAATTATTTTTATGTTACTAATCACCTGGTGATGATAGTTTCTAATTGCTTCCGAAACTGTAGAAGTGTGTTTTTACTCATAATCTTGAGAAAAAATAAGGATTTTCTTTATGTTTTTCATATCCAGTTATTTTATTATCGTATCAAATACAGTATTTTTATTCTGCAAATATTGATAATTTCAGCTCTAATTTTAAGTATGACAATAAAATAGCTTATATTTTTTATAATTTAAAATTTCTATAACTTTTTTTAATATAATTTTTTGTAATAACTGAATTTGAGTGGAAAAAAGATACATGAATAATTATAGCATGTACAGTATGGAAATCCGGATGTTGAAGATAGGTTGCCAAAATTATTTTTGGCAATCGGCTACCTTATCGATTAATAACTTGAAAGAATTGTAGCATCGAAAAAACTTTAGAGAAAAATATTCTTTTCGAGTAAAATTTCTCTGTGCTCATTTGAGAATTAAATGTATTTTTGAAAATTCTATAAAACATTGAATTATGCTTACAATTTGAAAAGAAAAATGCAGTACGGCTCCTTGTTTTTGAAAAGAATCAAACTCTTGAAATTACCGGAAAACAATCGTATGAATCCATATTAAAAATAAATAAAACTATTTATTCTTTTGAAGCAGATTTTATCCAGTTAAATCATACAATTCATATTCTTTTATTTTAGGACTCATAATATAAATTTATATCAATTGCATTATGTTTCAATGGGTGTAACATCATAAAAAATGCGCTTGAAAAAAATTTTTCATTGGCCATCATGTAATGAAATACTTTTGATTGCCCCTGTAAATAAACTATACAATCGATTCGAACTATTCAATCGATCAAAGGAAAAAATTGAAATAACTCGACAACATTCTGCAACATATATATGTTTAAAATTTCAAACCATTCGGTTGGGTAGTTTTTGCGATGTTATGTGCAAACAGACCGATGGACGGACAGACAGACGAAGAATATAAGGTGCTACGTATTTATGTAACTAAATAGGAGAGACTGGGGTACAATGGTCCACTTTTGTAAATTTTGACTATTTACTCTTAAAGTATTGATTTTTTTCTTTTGATCAAGTACATGCATGTTAACTATACATTAAAGTTTATATTGCATCCACTCCAAAATAATAATTATGCATACTTTTTTTATAAATATTTTTAAATAGCAAGTGATAGAATGGACCATTGTACCCCAATGCCGGGGTACAATGGTCCAGAGCATGGGGCTCTATGGACCACATGTAATTTTAATAAAAATATATCAGTATAGTTCATTTTTTATCAATAAGAAAGATAAACTATATTATAATTTGTTTATTCACATTTTATTATTCACTTTTTAGCTCTAACTAAAGTAACATATTTTTTCTTCAAATTTTTTTATCATCCTTTGTTTTCGCTTCTTCTTCAATTATATTTTTCACTGGTGTATCAATTAGAATTCTTGATGCAACCTTTCTTTCGTTTATTTGGCGTTTTGCGCAAGCAAACTTTTGGTAAAGTACATAATTCAATAGGTGATATTTTTAGTTTACCACTTTTAAGCTTATTAGTACTTTTTAAAATATCTTGTTTACTAATTTTTGGTGTTCAATTTGGGTTAATTTTTAAATTTGAAAGCATATATTACGTAGATAAATATTTCAAAAATGCATTTCATAACATGAATCATTAATTAATTCACACACAGAAATAAAATAATTTATTAATTCTTAATTTGGACTAATTTTTAAGTTTGAAAGCATATATTATACATATACATATTTCAAAAATGCATAACACAACATGAATCATTAATTAATTTACACACAGAAGTAAAATAATTTATTAATTCTGAATTTCACATATAATATTTAACTTTTAGAAGCATGGAATACAAAACTGGGATTATAATGGACCATGGTCCATTGTATCCCAGTTTCTGATGGTCCATTGTACCCCATATGGAAGTTTGGCAAAAACTTGATGATAAAAAAAGAAATTTAGAATTTTATTATTTTAGCTACAATAAATATAATAATGTATTGTCTTACCTTTTTATTTTACCACGCACTGTCTTTCAAATTACAAATCTGTAATAAATAAATGAAGATATGTTTCACTGAAAATATTTACTCCTGCCTTACTCCTCCTGTGTCAAATCAACTATCAAGTATAAAATGGCTAAAATGTCAGCTATGCGCATGATTTCAAATTTATTTTTACTACTTCAGTACTACCATCTATGTACTAAAATATGAAGCTTTCAAAAACAGAATTAATATAAACTAGTTGGATGTGCCAATCCCTAAACTTTCTTCTATCTCATACTTACATTTTAATATTAAAAGAAAATAGTTGCTCATTTTAATGCTTTAATAATTTTAATTCAATATCATGCCGACTTTGATTTTCATCTGAAATTTCTGTTTCAGTCAATTAATCGGAGTAAAAACAAATTTCCGTCTCTGCACGAGCCGATGGACAATAGAATGATAGGCATATTTTTTTTTCAAATTCAGGGAGAACCTACTTGCCATACCAAAAAATAATCATACATAAAAATTTTAGTTCAGTTCTAGGCCTAACTTCATACACCTTTAGGGGGTGCAATATTGAAAATGGCATACAAATCGCGCGATTGCAGCGCCCCCTTCCGGCGGATTTTTTTCAAATTCAGGGAAGACCAACTAGCCATAGCCATACACTTACACAAAAAATTTGGTTCAATTCGATGCATAACTTCATATACTTTTGGTCGGTACAATATTGAGAATGTCACAAAAATCGCGATTGCAGCGCCCCTTTCCGGTGGAATATTTCAAAATTGAAGGAGGACTTGCTTGCCATAGCCAAAAACATTCACAAAAAATTTGGTTCAATTCTATGCATATCTTCATACACTTTTTGATGGTAGAATGGCGACATACACACAGACACACACACAGACACACAGACAGACGGACAGACAGACATTTTGTAAAAACATATTTTTTGGAATCTCTGACTCCTAAAACATGTAAATCCGTCGAAAACTGGAAGTCGAAAAAAATTTCGATTACAATACTTTCTTCTATTGAAGATAGAAGAAAGTAAAAATTAGGGGTGGACCATTGTACCCCGTGGTCCATTGTACCCCAGTCTCCCCTACGCACTTAAAAAATGTATTGCATTAATAAAGCCATTGATATTAAAAAAAGAAATACAGTCGAGTCTCTATATAAAGAAATCCCTCGTTCAGACAAAAAATTCGTTATATAGAAAAATTCGTTGAACAGAGAACGGCAAAAAATTTTTCATTTAATGTTTAAATTTTGAAAGAGAATCTTTTTGAGGTGTTTAATTAAGTTTTTGAAATATTTAACGGAATTTTTTCAGAATCTCAAACATTTTCGCTTTTTTCTTTTTTTTCCAGTGTCATATTGATTATTTTCAAAATTATCACTTTATCAGAGAGAGTTATGTTTAAACAAAAGCGATTTTATTCAAATGCAGTAGAAGATAACACCAGCAAAGATGACATTTAGTAACCATTCTTCATTCAAATGATTTCTCATAACAAAAAATGCTGCGAGCCGCCACAAACAACAAACATCCTCTCTAAACTCTAAACGTAGTTAAATTTAGGTAGATGAAAACTGCAGAAAAATGACCTTTTCTGGAATTCCTCCTTATCCCTTTTTTATTCCTTCCTTTATATCCAAAACAAACACCATTTTCAAGACAATAATGGAATAGTTTTATCTTTTAGGATGCTTTGTGATAGTTGCAAATCGCCCCACTATCAAGCAAATGTTTCAATATTTTCCAAGAACGCATGCTCATCTTCGTCAAGTGTAACCATGCAAAAAGATGTTTTTCTTGGAGGAGGGAGGGGGATTGAATACCCTTTTTGGACATGACGAATAAGGTAGAGGAATGTAAGCTCTGAAATAGAAAACAGAAATCAGCAAAAAAAAAAAAAAATCTGCAAATAATTTGAAGTATTTTCTGAACTTATGATAGAACATTTTCGAAAAAATTCGTTAAATGGAGATATGTATTTCGCTATATGGAGGTTATTTTTAATCTAATCATGAAAAAAATAACCATTACTATAAAAAAATTCGTTAAATAGAGAAATTCGTTGGATGGAGTTTCGTTATAGGGACACTCGACTTCTGTAAAAAAAGAAATAAAAGAATATATATACAATCTGCCTTATAAGTTTTAAGTGAGTTTCTTTTTTTACTATCAGCTATTCTTGAGGCATACAGGTATAAAAGGGGGCAGCATAGAGCGGCTATCAGGAAAGAAGAAACATTAGAAGAGTTGTTACATCAAAAGCCTTATTACTGCAGTACACGGCTGAACTCCACCAGAAGAAAAATAAATCTTGTCTATTCAATTGTTGTTATTGAGATCGATATTCAAGTCTTTTCAGAAAGTTTCATCACTAACGATAAATACTTTCTGTGCAATTTACCTTATATGGACTATTCCAAAATAAATAAATAAATGTAATTTAACAAATTACAACGACTATTTGGAAAATAATATTTTCAAAGACTATAATTTTAGACTTATAAATGATTTCCTATTTAAAAAAACAATAATAACATCATTTTTATGATGATCAAAACGTAGCTTATGCCTGGCATATTACGTATTAATATGCCTGGGCATTTAGAGTCATGTTAATATTCCTATGCCAATCATAAACACATTTTAAATGAAATTTTAGTTTTACAATTTTCGGTATTGAAAGTTTTAAAGCATCTAAACATCACACATTTTCAATTTTTACACCGTCGTGTAGAAAAAAATTTATTTTTAAATGCAATTTGTTTGAAAGCTGTATCTCAATTTGCTTTTAAGTTATTAATACTTTTTTGTCATTGTGTCAACAGACGTATTTCATTTCTGGACATTAAATATGAACCAATCAGAAACGAATAAAATAAAAAACAGAAGTATTCCATTTTTGGACATTAAACATAGACCAATCAGAAAACGAATAAAATGAAATAAGTTGCGAATTCAACCATTAAAAACATGCAGATATACTCCAGGTTTCCCAAGTCTCAACCGAAAACAGCAACTGTTTTCATAAATAGTTAAAAAAAGCAGACAAAATGTTTGTGTGGCGCTTACATAAATACCTATATCTATTATCTACTAAATTGTTAAAATGTATGCTAAATATAAAAAAGCCCTAAATTCGTATTAGCATAGTTGTTTTAATTTGAGGGTACAATAGCATTGTTAAAGCAGAAGTAATGTGTAGAAGAACTGACTCACACTTGACATACAATGACCCATATATCACGAAAATTGTATGAATATTGATTGTAAATTTTTAAAGAAGATTTTTTGAATATTTAAAAAAATAAATTACAATATGTTAATCAAGCAATGTTTTTCATTTGCATAAATAATTTTTTATATTAAAAAAAATAAATTAATACGATTATTTCTTCTTAGAATGTTGTTACATTAATGATACGGTGGGTTGTTAATTGAAAAACGTGCTACTTCTGTTATTTTCCCATTCTTATTACAAAACTTTACCAATATGAATTTTATTTACTTTAAAGTTATGCATGAAGTATAATTGGTTCTCATAATCTGTGGTAAATTCACTCTTTAAAAGAAGAAGGAAAAATCATTCGTTAAGCCTAGAACATGTAGTACTTTTTAACACATACGGTTTAAAAAAAAAAACTTCACTTTTTTAAGTGTTTAAGGGATTGCGTTCAGTTTTCGTTACATTTTGTTCGCGATTTTTTATTTTATTGGAAATAATTTTTCATCATATTTAGAATCAAATGAACCGGAACCCGTCGAACTCGACAAAGGAAGATGTTAAAAAAACTGTTAGATTGTATAAAAAGTATTTCAACTACCTAATCATCTGGTCTAACTCATAAAACAAATATTATTTATAATTAGCATTTAACTAACTTTTCGCGATCCACTTCTAATGAAGACGCTCAAATATTCGGAGATTCGTTAGAATCCTACCTGGAAATCGTTAATCTAAATCCTTTGAGCAGCCAGTCCATTTCCTTGAGGAATTCCATGCATAAAATGCATGTCAAAAAACTCCGTGTAAAAATGTTTATTGCCCGAAATCCGTGTAGAAAATGACGATTAAAGCTAATGAAGAGCATTCATCAGCCGTATTCAACAGTGCCCTCTATACTGCATCAGCAATGCATTTTCGCCCCCACATTCCTTTACAAAATCTGTTGATTTAAGTCCCTTATACCTGAGATTATATTTTGAACATACAGTTCTGAACCACCCCATATATCAAATAACCGCTTCCCTGATTTGCCCGTACGTCATACGGGAACTGTGTCTTGACCAATCATGATTTGCTCGTGTCAATACGGGCATATGATTTCAAATCCTGATTTATTATTCTCACCGATAAATTTTTATTGTAAATTTTTCATTCGAGCATTTTTTTCATGCAATTAGGCAAAAATTTTTGTTTCGAAAAACCGGTGATAAAAGATTAAAAATTCTGTAAAAGTAGCAAAAAAAAAAAAAGGTTTCGAAACGTTCTGAAAGTTTTTTCAAAAATACTTATCAGTTAAACGGTTAATCTCAACAAATCTTATTAATTCTCAATAACATGCATTAAGTAACCTCAAAAACATGTATAGACTCAATAACCTCGGTAAACCTCAATATCACGTATCCATTCGTTGCAGTTCAATTGTATTTACTTGAGAATGGACAGACAGACAGGAGACGGGCAAAACAAATTTACAAAGAAAAACGTTGGTAAGTATTAGGAACTATTTTTATTTTATACTTATTTTTTTCTCAAATTCCCTCATTTGTATTCTAAAAAGGCTTCCAAAAAGTTACTTTTTATTTCAGGTATTGTTTACTTTTTATTTCAAGTCATGTGCGAGAGATATCACTCATTCTGTATCCTCCACGTGACCTTTGGTCAGTATAGCGTCGAAAAACATGAAAAAAATAAAGATTCCAGCATAACCTCAACGTGTTTCACCTTCAAAGCATGTCGTATAAAAGAGTAAAAAATATTACAGAAAATATATTTTTAACCATCATATATCTCGATCAAGCTTTCGAAGCAATAAAATATTCTTGTGAAATACAGCTACACTGTAAATTAAGTATAACTGTAAGCATAATAAGTATGTGCCTACACTCAAGTCTCTGTTTTTGAGAAAACAATCGATTTCAATTTTTATCATTTTAAATTAAAATTCAAACATTTAGCATTCCGAAATTGCTTTACTTTTGGTTTAGCGATAATAAGAGACAAAGCTATAACCCAAAATATTATACGAAAATAAATTTTCTGAAACCAAAAGTGACGATTTAAAAAGCCATATAAAGGTAAACGATGTATTTTAATACACAAACATATAACATATACACAACTATATAAACACCTACAAACAAGGTGGATTTTTAAAGCTCTAAACTTCATATATAATTTTTATCCGCCATCAAAATTTTAAATCTCTTTTTTCTGGAAAACAGCGTTTTCCATTATGTACGTTTACGGGAAACATCATTTCTTAAAAAGTTTTTAAAATATTGAAATAAAATTTTGTGATAAAGTTCTGCTCATCAGTTGATATGTTTTGGAGCAAAATATAGCTTATATGTATATTAAGAGCCATATTTATTGAAAAAACACATTTTTAAAGAAATCCTGTTTTGTATAGAAAATTTAGTATGTGTTACTAAATGTATGATGTATTGCAAATCTTTTGTTTCATAACACAGATAAGTGGTTTGCAAATAGATTATTATAAAAAAGGGTGAAATATATTGAATATATTTCGTTATAGTATGTTTGACATAAGCTTCGTTCTTTACTAATATTTGATTAAATAGGGGCTAAATTTGAAAAGTTAATTAAAATTTTACTAAACATCTATATGAATTCATATTTTTATTTATTTTATTTTTTTGTTTTTGTTTTAACTAAAAACACATGTGTTTGTTAATAATTTCATTTTTAAGTGCCTCAAAGATAGACACATATCTTTAAAAATATCCCCATCTTTTTCCCTTTCGTCCCTTTTTTCCACAAAAATGAAGTGATTGAGTTGCCACCATTATAGAAATAAAAAAAAATTAGGAAAAAAATCAATATTTTGAAGACTAATTCAAATTTTAAAATTCGATTTACAGTTTTGTGATGTTCGGATAATTATGGTTTTTGGTGTTAATTTCACCGCATAATATTACATATTTTAAGAAAAATCGCTGTAAAACAAAATCAATCATTTAATTAGTCGTTTCATAAAATTGTTTCACAAATTCGTTTCATTATGATTTTATATTATGTGACTTACTGTTTAGCATTAAAATGAAAAAAAAAATTCTCTCTTTTGCAAATTTTTATTCAAAAACCTACTCAAAAAATATTTTCCTTTTTATTTCAAGTCATGATTGGTACACATAATTCATGTTATGTCCTTCAGATGACCTCTGGTCATTTTAGCCTCTTAGAGACAAACATGAACAAAAATAAAGTTTCCAATATTTCCTCGATGTGTTTCACCTTCAAAGCTTAGCGTCTAAAAATGTAAAAAGAAATAATACATTATATATATATATATATATATATATATCCCATCATATAACTTATGTACATGTTCAAACTAAAAGATATTCTTGAGGCATACAGCTAAAGTGGCTGCCTATATTGGACAACAGAAAAAGGAAACGTTAGAAGAAAACTGCATCAAAAGTCTTTCATGATGCAGAGCAGGTTGTATCCCATTTTATCGAAAAGAAATCTTGCCTAAGTGTTGATTTCTACATCGATACATACTAACTTCAATAAGTTTTTTATAAACAATAACTAAGGGCACTTAGTTTATAAATATGTAGGGTGTTTTTTTTTTCATAATGCAACAGGAGAGAAAAATCTTGTATCCGGCTTAGAGGTCTGCACGGGTCAGAATTTCCTGCCCCGGGCCTGGCCCGAAGAAAAGTTATTTTGGCCCGATACAATTTCTACTATTTCGAAAAAATTCAGATTTTTATCATATCATTAAGATTTCTTTTAAAGAATACTGCATATATATTTAAGGAATGATTTTACAGTATATTTTATAGAAAATATACAATAGCAACATTAATGATTACTTAGATGCTTATACTTTCAACATTCAAATAAAGATTCATAAAAAAATTTATATAATTTAGAATAATAGAAAATAAAAGAAAGTTAAAAACATCATAACTTTCGAAGCTGTACAATATAAAAAAAAATTATGAAAATATTTCTATATCATTATGTTAAAGATTTTCTCAAATCCAAACGAGCTAATTTCTGATGCATTTCTGAATTAATTTCAATTCGGAAACGCATAAGATTAGCAAGTGTTTTTATTCAGAAACTGTGTAATCGAATGGAGTTATCCATTTTTTGATATAAGCAATTTAAGAAAATACTGTCAAAGTTAGAGTTTTGAATCGAATATCCGGAAGCGACAGCATGGGAAGGGAGAAAAATCTGCAACCACGTGACAATAATCGCTTAAATCTCAAAAAGTATATACGATTACCTTATTTACCAAAAAGGGAAAACGCTATTCGATTTCAAATCCAATAATCAGGCTTGTCAATTTTATACCTTTACAGTTAAAAATTAGTCAGAAAATATGTCAAACTTATACGCTGTTGAGAAGTGAATATAAGAACCACTACGATGTATATTTCCAAAGATTACGTTAACATAAGTTCTGTATCGCTATTAAGTTTTACAAATCATGGTGTCTACCCTACACATCGAACAATTAAGTCTAAATTTCTAAGTTGAGAGATACGAGATTTCTAATAACGTTGTAGAATCAACAGATGGCCAGTGTAATTCAGCTTTTCAGTTCATCGATGTCATGAATTTCTGATTAATAAACAGCGTTTTTCAAAGTCAAATTGCAACGACCTTCTATATTGTTCATTCTGCAATACTTCATGAATCAAATGAAAATTGAAATCATGGAAATTGTGGAATAATACATTGCAAAAAAAGAAAAATATATATATTCTCTATGTAATGTAAAAAATCGTTAGTCAGTATCATTCTTTCTTTTTTTATTTTATAATTATGTAGAAGAACCGCAAAAATGACAATTTTAAATAATAATAAAAAAAATTAAATTTAAAAAATATATATATTTGATATTGAAAAGCCACCAGAAAGCTGTTTAATTGCTTATTTGCCGACTGACTTGAACTACTTACTACTTAACTTATTTAATTTACATGCCGGCTTCAAAACTGTACAGATGGGGGATGGAGGTATTGATAAGTCTACTTGGTTTTTTTTTCTATCCTCTTCACTGCATATCGTCACCTCAGAGCAACAGCGGGACATCTAATGATAATCGAAAATGAGATGTCTGACTTACTGTTATGAAAAACTGAGACCGAATCTAGATGAGCAGTAGGAAATTTTAAAAAAGCACATCTATGCTATAATACAATGTGTTTCTAAGTGAATACCGGTGTTTTAATGCTTGGTAGTATTACATAAAATTTAAATTTATAATTAATACAGAAAATGAAACATCAACTCAAACAGTTTTACCTATAAGTTTACAAGTGTTCAATGTGCGCAGCTTTCATCACACGGCATACATCAAATCGATAGCTCAGTTCTTTCCAAAGAACTGATAATTCGAATAGTGGACTTTTCTTTGAATAGCGTTTGTGGGGTCATTGTTGCAACAGTTGCAATGGTCAGTGGAGGCACATACACATGATCCTTTATGAACCCCCACATGTAGAATTCACATAACATCGGATCTGGTAATCGTCTGAATAGAACTTCTTTGCTAATCAACGTTTGGGAAAAACGGAGCTATTGACTTGATGTGTGTCGTGTGACGAAAGGTGCACATATTGAACATTTGCAAGCTTGTAGGTAAAAATGTTTCAGTTACTGTTTCATTTTATGTATTAATTGCAAATTTAAGTTTTATATAATAAAAACTATCAAGAATTAAAACTCCGATATTCATTTGGAAATTAAACATAGCTCGTATTAAACGTAGATTCGTGGTTCAGAAGTTGTTCCATTATATTCAAACACATTTCCTCATAGCAGTAAATCAGACATCTCATTTTCGATTATCACTAGATTTCCTATAGTTGTTCTGAGACGAAGATATGCTTTTTATATCTGCAAAGGCGTTCCAGTGTCATCTATCAGTAACATTTGAAACTAAAATAAGGAAGTATACTAAAATTTAACCAGGCATTACACACTATTCTCCAGTAAGAATAATTTAATATCTACCACCGCTTCCTATCCCATTTTAAAAACCATCAATCCAGTTTAGCCTTCATTTTTTATTTTCCAATTTTCTTTTCCAACTCTTTGTGCATTCCATTCTTTAACGCAAAAAAAAAAATTCTTTCTCTTTTCACTCCAAATTCTTTATTGTTATTCTAGAACAGCGCTTAAAGAAAATTCCGTTTGCGTATTTTCAAGTCATGCTCATTCGTTGTGTATCCTTCTCATGACCTGTAGCCAATTTATTCTTCGAGAAAGGAAGAAAAATTGTACGAAGGAAATTTTTAACACCTTTTCAAATTGTGCCACTTAGAAAGCTCCAACAAAATCGATATCCATTCTACATTATTTATAGGCAAAGACGGCTTTAAAAACAACATCTAATCAATTATAAAAAAATATATATATAAGAAAATGCTAGCGTATCATGTTCTATAGTAAGAATCTTATAGTTCCCTTCAGTGCTGTATATCAATTTTAATATGATTATGATAGCATAACCTAATTAAAATACACTAGGAACGAAATTATCCCGTATGCCATAATGTAAAGCATAGATTCCCAAAGGGAGCGTACTGCACCCTGGTGAGCGCTGGAGCTTTCCAGGAGGGCGGTAGCGAGTCTAGAAAAAAAATGGGGGGTGCTAGGACAGTCAAAAGGGGGGGGTCATGGCGTAGCTACCTATTTAGGAACGAATGAAATGAAAATAGTTGATCCCGTCTGCATTGCCCGGTCCGTGAAAAAAAACCTTAACTGCACCTTTAAATGGAAATCTATAAAGACGAACATTGGTTTGAGGTTATGGGGGGATGTAATTTATTTTACTAATGTCAAAAAATCTCCATGGAACACGTAGAAGGGCTAAAATCGCGGAGAACAAAATTTTATTTTATTTTTTATTTATTTTTTTTTTTCAGGCTAAAAACATTGTAGCTAAAATTCTTTCATTAATGTCAAAATATCACAGTGGAATACGAAAAATCTCTATGAATCGGGTTAAAAATTATTAACAATTTAAAAATTGGGGAGTACAAAATGCTCGATAATTGGCTGATTAAAGTTTTAAACAGAATTATTTTTTTTATTAACCTGTATTTTGAATAATTCTGAAGTATGACGACACATGCCTGAACAGGGATTTTTAAACGAACCCGTTATTTAAATCAGTTCAAGAATTATCATTTATCCTATTTTATTTATCATTTATATTTATTTATTATCAAGAATTATCAATTTTATTGTTAGTGAAAGCGATAAAAATCATTATATCTATAAATTTGTTCAAAAGTAAATTTATTTAAATAGGGGAATATTTTATATTTCAAAATAATCTCAGTGGAAGAAGAAATGCTGGCAGGTATTGAGTATTTGAAATATGGATCTAGGCACTCTCCTACAAACGAATCGTTGCCTATGTGCTTAATTTACCAAAAAGTTTTTTCAAATAAAGCCATGAAACCTTCTAGGCTAAAACAGCGTGCTGATAGAAAAGACAAAGGTATGTTCTATTTTTACTTTCTTCAATCTTTACAAGAAGAAAGTATTGGATTCGTGAAAATTTTAGAATTCCGGTTTTTGGCAGATGTACACGTTTTAGGGGTCAGATATTCCAAAAAATATGTTTTTTATAAAATGTCTGTGGTTATCTGAGTCTGTGATTTTGTGGACGCTCTCTCTCAACAACTAATGCATGGAATTCAATAAAAATTTATATTCAGGTAATCCCTGATATAAATTGATGCTGATTTGTTTTTGGTGTGAATCGCTAAACAGGTGGCGCTGTTATGTTGCCTTTTTCACGATTTCTGCAACAGCTTTATCTCAAGAACTACTGCACAGATTTTTACCAAACTTCATATTCTTTTAGTCCTTGTCATGACATGAATGAATGCCGTTTCCATTTGGTAGAAAATTTCTCAACAGATGGCACTGCTATGCTGCCTTTTTCATGATTTTTACGATAACTCCATCTGAAGAACTAACGCATGAATTTTCGCCAAACTTCAGATGCAGATAGAGCAGTATCATCATATTTGGAGTAGGAAATCGTGGAACTCACAGCAAATGAAAACTAAAATTAAAACGCAGAAATGAACACCAAAATTCTAATTTCTAAAAACAATGTAGCTCTCTAACCTAGATTGTGAGCGAGAGTACATAAAATTTTTATTGCTTTTATCAGATTAGGCTGAGAGTGAGTTCTGTGCAGTAGCTAATTTACTGTCTAAGAAAAGGAACGGACATCTTTGAACCTGACAATTTGGGACTGATGTTAAAGAAGTTAGAATCCAACATGAAGAAATTGTTAAAACTCCATTATTATCAACCATTTCGTTATTTTTTCAAAATTCTTACTGGTTTTGTGTTTATTTTTCATACTTCAATTTTTAATAAACAATATTTTATTAGATTTAATGATCGTTTTAATTAACTTCTACTTTGTGCTTCTTAATAGATAGATAGACATATATAAAATATAGATATATGCAACACTATTTTAACATTTTGTATAATTAACTAATATAGAAAAGGGGGCGTTGGCAATTTTTTCTCTTGTAAAGGGGGCGATGGTCTAGAAAAGGTTGGGAAACTGTGATATAAAGTAATTCTTTAATGCAATACTGCATATGATATATAGAATTTACACATGAAAAAGTAATGCGTATTCAAAAGTTTTGTTAAGTTTAAAAATGCACATTACAAGCAAAACGCAATTTTAATTAGGATGAGCGAAGCGAATCCTCTACTAGGCCACTCAAATGACATTTTGTCGTACACTTTACAAAAAAACTATACAGTATTTTGACTTGAAATTAAACAAAAATATAAATTATGATCTGTAGATTTGCAGAATATTTTTTTTTACAGAAATACTTTTAAAAAAATTATTATTTTAATTAATTTATTTTACATGTTTTTCCATTACGAACGCATTTTTTCAAATAAGAAGTAAAACACGTACGTTTTCAGAAGAAAAAGTTAAATCATGGGGTCAGTAAATATAGCTAGAATCATCATTAAATAAATAAATAAAATATATTTTCATTATTCTGATAAAATATCTCAAAAACTGCTTTCAGATTTTCAAACTATGCTCATTCCTTTTAACTATGTATAGTTTCATGATTTCTTTTATAAAATTTATAAAATACTTTATTTTAGAAAAATTATAGCATATTTTTAATGAATTAAAATTTGCGAAAATTCTCTTATTAACATTCAATTATAAAAGTATTCTTCTGTGTTAGGAATTCAAATACACAATTTATTCTTATTTTTTTTTAATCATTTAAGCAGACGATATTTATGAATTTTAAAAGAATTGCATTATGTTTTTGTGAAGTGGCAATAAAAGAATTGTAAACAAATAAAATTATCTAATATTTTGTATAATTCTACTTCAAAAATATTTTCATTTATACCAGTCTTATTTCATAAATAAACAATCTGAGGAAATTCTTAGTTATTTGGTTGAAATACCTTTTAAAACTAAAATGCGCCGAAACATAATATTTCATTCTTGCTTAATAAAGATGCAAAAGTAATTTTAAAAATATATTATTATTTTGAAATATTTATCTTATAACATAATTCTTCGCGAATCCAAACAAAGCATGGCTTTTGCTAGTTATTATTGAAAATAGACCATAAAAAATTAAAAATAAAAATAATCTTTTTACCCATTTTTGTCAAAGAATATATATCATCGTTTCTTTTTTCATTTCAAAAGCCATCAATCCAGTTTAGCTTCTTTTTTATTTTTCTAATTTTTTATAAAACTTTTTGTGCATTCTGTACTTTATCCCAAAAAATTTCTTTCTTTTTTCACTTCAAATTCTTTATTGTTATTCCAGAACAGTGCTTAAAAAAATTCCGTTTGCGTATTTTTAAGTCATGCTCAGAATATATCATTTGTTTTGTATCCTTCTCATGACCTGTGGGCAATTTATTCTTCCAGGAAGGGAGAAAAAAAATGCACGAAGGAAAATTTTAACACCTATTCGAATTGTGCCACTTAGAAAGCTTCAACAAAAACGAAATCCATCTTAAAATATTTATAGGCAAAAAAGCTGTGATGGCTTTAAAAAAGAGCATCTAAATGTCTCCCAATTTTTTTTAAAGAACTAGTTTAAGAATCTTTTGAATTATATCTTTATAGAAAACCAACTGTCCACTCAAGTTGAGAGAAGAATGTTTGTTACTCTGACTTAGAAAGATTTTCTTCGACTGTTTGCCTTTGAATGTAAACATTTAGTTTTAATATTTAACACTCTGAATTCAAGAATTGATTCTCACTGACCATTAGTGTCTCGCGTAAATGCTCTGGGCATTAGTATTTTAAGCTAATTTTCTTCGTCTTATCAAATGGCTGAATAATCTGTGATAAAAAAGATGGTTTGTTTATTGAACAACATACATCTGATTTGTGTGCTCGACATGAAGCCTGCATTGTCAATATTACAGGGACGAGATAGCACAAGGACATTTTACAATACAAGAGATATATACCCGGGAGCTCTCCACAAAGAGTGCGTGTAATGGAACCAGTGTGATTCGAATCCCCAACTCCTACGCTCGAAGGCGATTAGCGGCGTGGTGCTTTGAGCCGTGGCATTTGGGGCCACGGAGGCCCCATAAAAGATGGCGACGTAAACTGTAATATATTAGTGCTGTCCAAAGCATTTGGCGTCACGGTTTACGAAGAACACCGGACAACACTAGCAGTGACTGAGAGTCAGACCGAGAGTGAAAATGATTAATTCTATGTGTGTGAATGACGAGCATATTATTTTGAATTTCTAAGTTCCTGATATTATTTGTTAGACGTCAAAATTTGAATTGTGTAGCATGATTACTATAAAATGAGAGGCTTCAACTGAAAAAAATGAGTACATCACTTCGTTTGAAATGAATGCGACACAAATAATGAAAATATTCCCTGGCGATGGCTGCTGTACTGCAGACCAAAAGTACTCGGAAATTTAATTAAAATATTTTTTTTTAATTTGTAACGTGTATGTAATTATTATCTATCATCTTTTAAGTAAGTAGTGAAAACATCATATTATGTAGTTTATGTTTGGATTAAAATGGAATATAGCATTCTGTCTCATAATTTTATTTAAAATATTGTATATTTTTGGTAAAATTTAAAAATTTTAGCAGTTTTTAAAATAAAAAGGAACAAAAATTCAATATGTCAAATATAAGAACTAAAATTTTGTTGTGAAATATCTTTAATATTCCATAGAAGCATATGATATAATGTTTTCTATTTTTCACACCTGAAAAAGAACACCAATACGAAACGACATCCTGTCTGCATCTTCAAATACCATAAGTACCACTTTCAAAAGCTTAAAGTTTTTTAAAAGTATTACACGTGTTCCAATTGTATTTTTACTAAACATATCCCTCAATATATACTAAGAACATTTTTATATAACAGCAATAGGCTTTAAAGTCCATCGAACCACATCAAACTTTCTTCCAGAAAAACATTTGTCGAGATAGACCAGAAAATATTTTCATCGAAACATTTGTAAGTTAACTTTCTTGCTTGCATTTCAAAATATTTTTTGGTAATGAAAATTACCTGTTGAAAAGACTGTTGAATTTATTTTTTAAGTTAAATATATGCAACGATACATATTGGATTTTCTTTGTAGGTAAACGAATTTACAATGATGAAGCAATGAAGAAATAAATAATGCTGTTATTGTATGTTTATGTTGGAAGTACAAATTGCTATAATTTTATTTATTGAAAAATACGAGCCTTTTTACATGAAATCAAATCTGAATTTTCGACTAGTTGTAGAAACTGAAAAAGATGCATATATTTAAACTAGGAACATACAGTAAAGCCATGATGCCATTTTGAACAATCACAGGAAATCAAAGAAACAAGATTGAAATGCGAAAATTTCATTAAATAAAAGAAAATCTCTTCAGATTTTATATCTGTTCAGCGGGGAGAGTGTCGCTGAGACGAAGTGACATGGTTAGGATTCTATGTTAAAATTATACGCTTTTAATCGCTTTCCATTTTTATTATCAGATTAAAATACAGTAATTTATAAAATAACTATATTTAAAACTTTTACCCGCTAGTACCATGAGTTCAATTTTCGTTAGTATTTTCAGCCTTTCTTTCTTTCTAACCGATGACCAGGCTTCTACCTGCCGAGTTACCTCAGTTTGACGGGTTAGATACCTGCTATCAAGGCAGGTGACCGACTAATCAACGTCTAGCAGCAATAAACTTGATATCTTCACTTCGCACGTCATCATATCTGCAGTACTTGCTTCTCGTTTGAGTATACTTTGTTTTGCTGGTTACTTAACGTTACAACTTGTTGTTTGTACAGCAAATGGCTACTCAAGTTGGTCTCATAGTTCAGAATCATGGTGAAGGAATGTTGATCAGATGATGAGACCTTCACCTGTCAAGGCACCTCCAGAGGTATAATTCGCAGGTAACTTGAAGGACTTAGCACCCAGTACGGATTTTACATGCACCAGGCACCATTAGCATACATGACGGAATTTTAGCCAATTATGTGACAAGGAAATGAGGCAGAGGTCCCAGGCTTCTCATGAAACCGCTTAGAAGTCGTGGTCTCTATCTGAAACAGAGAGTCATAGACGTTATTCGCTTTGTTTCACCAGACGTCCTTAACTGCGTAACTGGGAAGAACTTGAATACCATTTAGATGTTGGAGGCAAACAAATAGAGGTCATATAAAAACTGCACTGAACAGGTATGAAACTTGGAGAGCTTTTCTTTTATATGGAAAAGATTTCACATTTCCCTCTTTTTTCATTGATTTGAATTGAACGGTCAAAAGTACATCATGTCTTTACAGATACACTGTATTTAACACATTACAAAAATATTTGGAAGAGATTAAATAGAGATATTTTATTTACAAACATGTAATGATTATCATCCGTAAATTAAAAAAAAAATATTTAAAAATATTTATATGTTTTAGTAATTCACACGGTAAGTAATAAATTTTTAAAAAGTTTTCAAAATAAAATAAAATATGACAACGATTCTATTGTAAATTTTGCGTTATCACAAACAAGTGATACCACAACGTTTCCTTTCAAACAAGAAAAGAACCGCGATGTGTAACGAAATCATATAAGTTATTTTAATGGTACTTATAAGTACCATTGGTAGATAAAGGGTTTAAATATTATCAAATTATAAATTGGAACCATCAAATTTAAAAAAAAAAAAAAACTACAATTTTACTGCGAAATGTGCGATACCTCATAAAACTGAGTGATACAACGTTTCCTATTTTTTAAACAGGAAAATGACAGCGATGTGAAACGAGATCATATATGCATCTACAAAAAACATGCGCTACTTTAAAGGCATTTTTTACAATACTACATGTTCTCAAAGGAGACTTTTTCTAAAGCCGAAACCATACATCAATACTAGAAATACTTTTCAGAAAGCATGCAAGAAGCTATATAGTCCATCGAAGCACATGAAACCTTTATCAGGAAAGAATATTTTGAATATTATCTAGACAGAAATTCTTCCGCAACATATTTTCAACCAAATATAATCAAGTTAACTTTCCTGACTGAATTGTGAAATATTTTTTATTTGTCTTGTACAATTATAAAATATCTTTATCAGAAAATATTAAGACATGGGGAAAAAATCTAAAATTCAATAGTAAAATATACATTTAAAATGTCATTAAATTATAAATTGAAATTTAGAGTAGCAGACAACGTATTTTGTCATATTTAAAAAAATAACTATAATTTCAGTGTAAAATGTGTAATATCTCATTCAATTGAGTGATACAACGTTTTCTATTTTTGAGGCAGGAAAATGACAGCGACGGGAAACGAAATTAGTTATGCATCTAGAAAAATCATGGGCTACTCGAAATATTGTTCAGAAAGCATCTAAGAAGCCATCGAAGCACATGAAACCTTTATCAGGAAAAAAGATTTTAGATATTATCGACACAGAAATTCTTTCGGAACATATTTTGATTCAAACATCTTTAAATTAACTTACTTGACTGAATTGGCAATTTTTTTATGTATCTTGTAAAACTATAAACGATCTTTATAAAAAAAATCTTAATAATAGATGCAAAGCTAATATCGACAAGATAGTATTTGGAAAAAACTAAAATTCAATAATAAAATATACGTTTAATATATTATCAAATTACAAATTGGAACCATCATATTAAAAAAAACTACAACTTTACTGCGAAATGTGTGATACCTCTTGCAACTGAGTGATACAACGTTTCCTATTTTTCAAACAAGAAAATGACAGCGATGGGAAACGAGATCATATATGCATCTACAAAAAACATGCGCTACTTCAAAGACATTTTTTACAATATTACATGTGCTCAAGGAGTCTTTTTCTGAAGCCGAAACCATACATCAATACTAGAAATACTTTTCAGAAAGCATGCAAGAAGATTTATAGTCCATCGAAGCACATGAAACCTTTATCAGGAAAGAAGATTTTGAATATCATCGAGACACAAATTCTTCGGGGACATATTTTCATCTAAAAAGTTTTATGTTAACTTTCTTCACTGAAATGCGAAATATTTTTTGTGTATCTTGTGCAACTATAAAAAAATCTTTCTAAAAATGTAATAGTTAGAAATGCAAAGTTATTATAGACTGGATAGTATTTTGAAAATAAAATCAAAAATTCAATAGTAAAATATGCACGTAAAATCTGAATAAATTATAAATTGGAATATAGAGTTGCAACCATCTTATTTAGCCATATTAATATATATATATATATATATATAACTACAAATTTACTGTGAATGTTGTGACACCTTATACAATTGAGCGATACAGCTTTTCCTATTATTCAATCACGAAAATGACAGCGATGGGAAATGAAATCATATATACATTCATATACACATCTACAAAAATCATGTTCTACTTGCAAAGGCTGGTTTTTACAATATTATATATGATCTTCGGGACTTTTTCTGAAGTCGAATCCATACTTCAATACTCAGAATATTTTTCAGAAAACATGCAAGAAGCTTTATAGTCCAACGAAACACATGAAACCTTTATCAGGAAAGATAATGTTGAATATCATCAAGACAGAAATTTTCCCGTAAAATATTTCCTTTCAAACATTATAAAGTTACCTTTATTAACTGAATTGTGATATATTTTTGGATGTATCTTTAATTATAAAAAAAAATCTTTATCAGGAAAAGTTATAATAAGTGATACAAAGTTAATATAGACTACATAGTATTTTTTTTGGGGGGGGGGGGAATCTAAAATTCAATGGTAAAATATACATTTAAATTGTCAGTAAATTATAAATTGGAATTCAGAGCAGCAGCCAACATATTTAGTCATACTTAAAAAAAAGATAACTACAACTTCAGTGTAAATTGTGTAATATCTCATACAACTTGAGTGATGCAACGTTTTCTATTTTTGAAGCAGAAAAATGACAGCAAAGGAAAACGAGATCATATATGCATCTACAAAAATCATGGGCTACATGCAAAGGCTTTCTTTTATAATATTACACGTGGTTAAGGAGACCTTTTTCCGAAGCCTTTATGAATACTCAATACTCGAAATATTGCTCAAAAAACATCTATGAAGCTTTATAGTCCATCGAAGCACATGAAACCTTTATCAGGAAAGAAGATTTTGAATATTATTCAGAGAGAAATTCTTTCGGAACATATTTTCATCCAAATATCTTTAAGTAAACTTTCTTGACTGAATTGAGATTTTTTTATGTGTCTTGTAAAACTATAAAAGTTCTTTATAAAAAAATCATAATAATAGATGCAAAGTTAATATAGACTGGATAGTATTTGGGGAAAATAATCTAAAATTCAATAATAAAATATACATTTAAAATATTATCAAATTATAAATTAGAACCATCATATTTCAATAAATAAATAAATTAATTAATTAAAACTACAATTTTATTGCGGAATGTGTGATACCTCATACAACTGAATACAAATGAGTGATACGACGTTTCCCATTTTTCAAACAGGAAAAAGATAGCGATGGGAAACGAGATCATATATGCATCTACAGAAAACAGGCGCTACTTTAAAGGCATTTTTTACAATATTACATGTGCTCAAGGAGACTTTTCTGAAGCCGAAACCATAAATCAATACTCGAAATACTTTTCAGAAAGCATGCATTAAGCTTTATAGTCCAACGAAGCACATGAAACCTTTATCAGGAAAGAAATCTTGATTATCATCACGACAGAAATTCTTCCGTAACACATTTTCTTTCAAACATTATAAAGTTACCTTTCTTGACTGAATTGTAAAATATTTTTTATATACATTGTACAACTATAAAAAATGTTTATCAGAAAAAGTTATAATAAGAGATGCGGAAAAAATTTAAAATTCAATAGTAGAATATGCATTTAAAATGTCATTAAATTATAAATTGGTTTGGTTTAGGTTTATTTTTTTCGCCCGATTATCTTAACCAGGAATACAGGACCAGGGGGGGAGTGCCCTTCGTGGGGGTCTTTCTAAGGGAACCTAACCCGTATTTACGCAAAGTTCCAAGAAAACCACGAAAACTACGAACGGTTAGGCCGACAGCCGCGATTGTGTTCGAACCCAGCACCTGCCGTCTACCAGTTGAGAGGTCCCAACGTTTCAGCCACTGGTGGGGCAAATTGTAAAATGGAATTCAGAGTAGCAGCCAACATGTTTAGTCATATTTTGAAAAAAGATAACTACAACTTAACTGTAAAACGTGTAATATCTCATACAACTGTGTGATACAACGTTTTCTATTTTTGAAGCAGGAAAATGACAGCGAAGGGAAACGAGATCGTATACACATTCATATACACATCTACAAAAATCATGTTCTACTTGCAAAGGCTGTTTTTTTTTTTTTATACAATATTACATGTGCTCCTCAGGACTTTTTCTGTCGTCGAATTTATACTCCAATACTCGAAATACTTTTCAGAAAGCATCTAAGAAGCTTTATAGTCCATCGAAGGCGCATGTAACCTTTATTAGGAAAGAAGATTTTCTATATTATCGAAACAGAAATATTTTCGGAAGATATTTTCATCCAAATATCTTTAAGTTAACTTTCTTGACTGAATTGGGAATTTTTTTTTTTTTTTAATGTATCTTGTAAAATTATAAACGATCTTTATCAAAAAAAATCATAATAATAGATTCAAAGTTGATACAGACTGAATAGTATTTTGGAGAAAACAATTTAAAATTCAATAGTAAAATATGCATTTAAAATCTCATTAAATTATAAATTGGAATACAGGGTTGCAACCATCTTATTTAGCCGTATTAAATATATATATATAACTACAACTTTACTGTGAAAGGCGTGATATTTCATACAACTGAAACTGAGTGATACAGCTTTTCCTATTATTCAATCAGGAAAATGACAGCGATGAGAAATGAGATCGTATACACATTCATATACACATCTACAAAAATCATGTTCTGCTTGCATAGGCCTCTTTTTACAATATTACATGTGCTCCTCGGGACTTTTTCTGAAGTCGAATCCATACTTCAATACTCGAATATTTTTCAAAAAAACATGCAAGAAGCTTTATAGTCCAACGAAGCACATAAAACCTTTATCAGGAAAGAAAATCTTATATTATCAAGATCAACTATATAACAATATATGGGCATCTATATAACAAAATGTAACCGAACTTCGTCTTTTTCAACGCCAATACCTATTTTAACAAGATATTTCTACTTTTCGGTTCAAACTATGCCTAGACACTAAATTTCAAGTCATGTGAATGATAAGATTTTGAATTATAAACATTAAAAATTTTGTGAATCTAATGTTACGTTGTGAATTTAATTACGTTTTCTTATTTTTATTAATATCGTCTGAAATTATACTCCTGATCTGCGAATTTTTAAAGTGGCAATATTACTAAAATGCCCATACATAAATACATTGAATGTGCAATTTTTATAATTTTATGATAAAATTTATGAATTATGAGGATAATAATCGAAAAAATTATGAATTGTAATTCACAATTTTTTGATAGATTTAGATTTATTAAATCCTGCTTTTTAGAAATACATGTAACATAATTAAGATATACATAAAGTTTCGTTCTAATTTGTTTTTAATTTATGTTTTAAAAACGGTTGAATGATGGCTTAAGGTGCCGTCTACAATAGAAGTGACTAGAGATTTTAAAACTTTTTTATGCTATCCTGTAATCTAGCAGTCTTCAATGACTGCATGAACCTAAGGTGCCTAAGATGCCTTGATCAATAAGGATGTTCTCTCGGTAACAATCAAGTACCTAACTTCAGTTTGAATACAGCCCCTAAAATATTCTCGTTTTAAAGAAATTAATTTCTCGTAAACTTACTGTAAGAATTGCATTTGTTTTTATGCAAATGGAAGGATGTAGAGTTCATTTTTGCTGTCAGAATTGGGTTCTGCTAGTCAAAAAAAAAAAAAAAAAAGTTATGGTTTGTTTTAATATGTATATGGCCTCCTAAACCAATTTTTAACATGTTATTTAAAAGTAGATTTTATTTACAATTGTTCGGTACCATACCCTAGTAGCAAACCAATATTGGTCCAACGTTGCACCAATATTTCATTTATTGGAAATATTGCAAATAAAACGCCATTATTGTCCCAATATTGGTATGTTTACATTTTGCTCTTATTTAGCCAATATTTGGAGCCAATATTAGGGTTTCATTAGAAATATTGCCAATAAAACGAAAATATTATACAAATATTGGTGTTACATCGGAAATATTTCCAATGAAATTCTAATATTTAACCAATATTGGCGTTTTATTGGCAATATTTACAATAAAACCCCAATATTTACTGCTAATAATGGCTAAATAAGTGTAAATTGTAAACATCCGAATATTGGAGCAATATTTCGTGCCAATGTTGGCCAATGTGCCAATATTGCTCCAAGATGTAGATAATAATGTCCCAGTATTGTTTGACTACTGGGATAATTTTTTTTTCTATTACAGTTTGTTGAGGAATTAGTAGACAGTGTTAATTTCTTATTTTCCGCGAGTGTACTTTCGTAACTCAGAGAGTTAAAAGTTGACGTCGAGTGACTCTCGGGCTTAGTTCGCTTCATCTAAAACATCAACCCGATTGACATTCATGCTTAGATCTCAAATAATTAAATATTGTGATAGAGCTTGATTCGTATTTATTCTCTTTAACGCAAGTAAACTAAAATTAAAATTGTTGCAGTACTCAACTCTTTGCAATAAAACTATATTACAATGTGAAACAACTTCTTTAATTATTAATATGCATGACATACGAAATAGTTTTAGGATTAGTACATCCGATTAATTTTTTACTCAGAGTAATTAGAAATTATTGGGTATAATTTCCTTATAAAGTTCTTTACATCGACCATCTTATAATATGTCAGTTATCTTCTGTTTTAATTGCTTCATTACTTGTAAATTCTTTCTGATAAGGAAAAAAATTATAAGTGTCTTTCTGTCTTTTACACTTTCTGAACTATGTTCAGGAGTTCAAATTTGAATCCTATCCCCCTCCGAGTTGTCCCTTAGTCCAATAAAATGATAGTTGAAAGATTGTTGTCTCTTAATCCAATCTCTAAAGCACCCGCTATCAGAATTTTTTAAGCTTTGTCTTTAAAATTTATTTTCAAGAAATTATTGGAAAAAAAAGAATGCAAAAAGAAACCGCAAACGAATCGACCAATTTTTCCGTTTTTCTTTTATAATTAGGTAGTTTATTCGTTGTTATATGCTGACAGACGGACGGACTGAACACAACTATAGGCGCTACGTATTCACATAATTAAGAACGCAACTAAAAAATAGAATAAAAACATTTCTTAGGAAAAATTCAAAATGTCAAATAAAATGTCTAAATCTTGTTCTGTGAAATGTCTTTGAATTTCCAAGGAAGCAAGTGATACAATACTATTTTTCAGACAGGAGAAAAGAGCGGCAATGTGGAACGAGATCTTATCTGCATCCGCAAAAATCATAAGTGCTGTTAGCAAAAAATTTTTCGAAATATTGCATGTGTTCCAGGAAACATTTGTTGAAGCCGAATCCATATTTCTAAATATACTGGGAATATTTTTTATACAACAGCCATATACAAAGTCCATTGAAGCACATCAAACATTCCCCCGAAAAGAAGATTTGGGATATTAGCGAAACAGGACTTTTTGGTATTACATTCTCTGTAAAGATAGTTTCTTACAAATATTTTTAAGTTAGCTTTCTTGAACAAACTGGAAAAATATTTTTTGATTTATGTTGTAGAAATGAAGTGAAAAAAATGTATACATAAAAGTTATTTTAGAATATATAGCAAAAGATAATAGGAGCGGTTATATATATAGGTTTAAATTACAAAATAAAAATTAAATCTTAAAAGTTGTTATCAAATTTACCCCTTTCAGATACGATATTTTTAGAAAAATACCCGTAAGTTATGGTGACGTCATTGCAACGTTGTTGTGAAGTCACATTGTGACTTTGTGACCATCGATTGTCGATGTGACATCACGTGACGTCGATGTGAAGTCACAGTGACTAAAATGTGAAGTCGTTATGGCCGTTTTAGAGCTTTTTTGTGACGTCACATTGTAACCACTTTGTGACGTCATAATGTGACCAATTTGTGAAAAACGTGTCATTTGTGACTACTTTGACATTAACATTGTGACGAAACTGTGACAAAAGCGACGATATTTAAATTGCCAGAAACATATTTTTAAAGTAAAAATAACATGTTTTGAATAATATTTGTAATTTTCTAAAAAATTTTTTGAAAGTCACATCTTAGTCACAATGTGACGTCACTAACTGGTGGCATTTTCGTCACAGATGTGATGTGACCAAAGTGACTCACAGTGACGTCATTGTGACCATTCATGCTATGAGGGTAACATCATGTTTCTAAAAAAATTAATTAGAGTTTAACGAATATTATATTGTCTGAAAGAAAAGGTATGTTGTTGATATGCATACTATTCGATTCATATTCATATGAAAATAGGCAAAGGAAGAATTTTTGAAAATGCTTATAAAATATTATGTTAAAAAAAGATTTAAATTATATTACATTTTTCTAATACTTTTTGCACTTTATTAAATAGGATTCTTTCAGGAAAGAAACTTTTATTTTAAATTTAAAGAATAAAATACCAGTATAAAATAAAAGAATCGGAAACAGCGTAAGTAGAATTAAGCAAATATTTATTATTATTATTATTATTACCAAATGCTTAAACGTAAATGAAGTCATATAGCAAAGGCATAGACATATAGGAACATTATTTCATGCAAACAGTAGCAAAAGTGTTTGTTAAAACCAAATTAATACTTAATTAAAAGACATGTACTATTAATAGTACACCAGACCCCGAAAGGGTTAATATAAGTTCATAAAATATAGTCAGGGATGTTTATGGGAAAACGTTCTGCACTACAATTTAATGTCAGTGAAGAATGTAAACAAAAATGAATGAAACATAGTTTTAAGCCTAGATGAAAATTCACGTAAAAAAATATATAAATTTTAAAAGTTCTTATTAAGTTTTAATATAAATTGTAACAAATTCCCATATTTTATGTAACACTCTGTATATATTTATTCAATTATTTATTTATATATAAGGTACCCTGGGGTAATAACGCCACGTTAAGGTTCTACCAATTTTCACGGCTCAGTTTTAGTTTGTATTTTTCAAACAAATACAGGATTTGATACAGCAACTCATTGACTATCTATATAAAAAAATAATTTAACAGATATGTATTCATAAAATTTAATGGCGTGATTTCTTGACCAATGCTATTTGGCGTTATTACTCACCTATATGGGTAATAACGCCATGCAAACAAATCTATGAAATAAGATGGAATAATTGCATGTCGATTGCCCAATGCTAAAAATACAAACTCAACAAACTTAGAAATTGACAAATTGCATTCTAAGCTATTGAAAAGGTTCAATTTTTTGGAAAGTGTAAGAAAAATAAAGCTGTTGTGTGGGGGCGGGGAGGATGAGGCAAAAGAATATCAGACCGTGAGCTTCTTTTTGCTTAAAAAGGACCGCTCAAATAGAATTACTAGAAACATTGCACAGTTTTAACTGTGTTTATTTGAATCAGTATTTATAATGTAGCTCGGCCACTGTAGGGAATCAACCGGGGTATTAATGCCAAGGATTGCGTTATATTACCCCGTTATAGTTATTGCGCTGTACCTTTTAAATTACAAATTATCTGGAGAAGATATCCAAAATCTTCAACAACATTTTGAAAGTCCATGAAATGTGCTACAAATTTATGTAATTAGCAAAGTATTTCCGGATAAAAAAAAATAGTCTTCACATTACAAAACGTATCTCGCAAATGTTAGATCAAGCGTTAATTTTAGTTGCTTGTAAAAACAATAAGACCTAAAAATAAAACAAATTAACTTGAAGCTGTTTTTTGCGATTTATATGACTCGAAACCTTTCTGCGCGGGTGTCATTTACCAGATATTTCATAATTACGCATAATATTAGCACTTGGCGTTATTACCCCACCTGGCGTTATTACCCCGCCTGGCGTTATTACACCAAACCACCTTATATAAATTTTAAAAATTCTTATTAAATTTTAAAATAAACTGTAACAAATGCCCATATTTTATGTAACACTCTGTATATACAGCTCATATTCAAAATATTAGAATAATTACCTTTTTTTAGAAATTGAAAATATCGTTTGGTAATTTAATGTCTTTTAATGAAAATATGCAAACGATATTTTTATTAAGAACTTATTGTTGATTAAACTTACTTGTTATCTTACATTTAATATCATTTTTGAAAAGATTAATTGCAAAAAAAATATTTTGAAAAGTCAAAATATTAGAATATTTATTCAAGTGGTTCAAAATATTAGAATATTTCAAATTAATTCTCCTTTAATTATTACCAATTCTTAACTGGTGGCATCATTGATTAAATTCAGACTATTTTATTTAAAACCAGTATTCTTGTTTGCAGTTTGTTTCTTTTTCGTCTTAAAATGGGCCGTGTGAGTGATATTCCTGAATCTACTAAACTTCGTATGGTTGATTTGTATCGGCACGGTAAAAATCAATGTTTTATAGCGAATTATTTACATTGTTCGCAATCGAGCGTTAGTAAAATACTAACACAATATTCAAAAATTGGAAAATTTCAAAATAATCGCCGAAATGGTGGCCGAAAACCAAAACCATCTGCTAGAGATGACAAGAAACTGAAGCGTATAGTTAAGAAAAACCGTTTTAAAAGTGAGCTATTCTGGCACCGAAAATGGAAAGAAGAAGGAGTTGAAGTTTCTACATCGACAACATTAAGACGTCTCCATAAATTTAAATTTGAATCTCGTGTACCGAAAACAAAACCTCTCATGACTGCAAGACAAAAGCGTATAAGATTGAATTGGTGTAAATCAAGACGTTTATGGAGCAATGAAGATTGGAAAAATATATTATTTAGTGATGAAAGTATGTTTTGTGTTTCATATGGTAATCAAGGTATTCGAGTTTGGAGAATGAAGCAAGAAGCATTTGATAAAGAATGCCTTAAACGTTCCGTAAAATTTGCAGCTAGTGTCATGGTTTGGGGTTGTATGAGTGCAGAAGGACCTGGAAAGTTATGCATCGTCTACGAAAAGGTTAACTCTCTGATATATCAAGAAATTTTAGAATATTACATGATTCCATCATCAGAAGATTTATTAGAAGATGATTTCATCTTTCAACAAGATTTAGCGTCCCCGCATACCTCGGTGTCAACTAAGAATTGGTTCCGCCAACGCAACATTAAGGTACTTCCTTGGCCACCAAATTCACCAGATCTTAATCCCATCGAAAACTTATGGTGTATAATGAAGAAAAAACTTCAAGAAATTCCTCCTTCAAGTAAAACTGAGTTAGTGGCACGTATAAAGTCTATTTGGGCTAATATTGATAGAAATGTTTGTAAACACCTTGTATATAGTATGCAAGATCGATTGTACGCTGTTATGAAAGCTAAAGGGGATGCTACAAAATATTAACTACCATTTACTTCATATTCATAAGGTAATATTGTTGCGTAAAATAAAATATTCTAATATTTTGAACCAATGTAAATTTTATTCTAATATTCTGGTGTGTTTAAGGAAGCTGTACACCTAATTTAATGTGCTGTATTTTATATTTTATAAATGTTAAAATCTTATCTAAACATTCCAGATTTAATTTATAAGAAATTTAATTGCATTTACTTAGTATAAAAAATAAATAAATGACAAATATTTTTTTCTTATTACTTTTTCTCAATTATTCTAATATTTTGAATATGAGCTGTATTTATTCAATAATTTATTTATATGTATGAAAACATTTACATATGTATGACAATTAAAAAAATCTAATAAAAAATTAAAAATGCAAAATGTCAAATAAAATATCTGAAACTGCACTGAGAGATGTGTTTAAATTTCCAAGGAAGCAAGTGATACAATACCATTTTTTCAGACAGGAAAAAGAACGGCAATGTGGAACGATATCCTATCTGCATCTGCAAAAATTATAAGTGCTGTTAGCAAAAGATTTTTTAAATTTTGCATCTGTTCCAGGAAATTTTTGTTGACGCCGAATCCATATTTTGAAATATACTGGTAATATTTTTTATACAACAGCCACGAGGCTTTAAAGTCCTTTGAAGCATATCAAACTTTCCCCAGAAAAGAAGATTTGGGATATTAGTGAAACAGGATTTCTTTGGTATTATATTCTCGGTAAGAAAGTTTCGTACAAATATTTTTAAGTTAGCTTTCTTGAATACACTGGAAAAATATGTTTTGATTTATGTTGTAGAAATAAAGTAAAAAAAGTGTATACATAAAAGTTATTTTAGAGTATATAGTGAAAAATAATATGAGCGGATTGTATATACAGAAGAAAATTTAAGAATTTTAGAAATTGAGAATTAAATCTGAAGCGTGATTATCAAATTTAACCCTTTCGCGTTCCGAATTTTTTGTTAATTTTTTTTTAAATTACTTTTCAGGTTAATAAAAGTAACACAGTTTATCAGAAAAAAATAATTAGAATTTAACTAATGTTTCATTCTCTGAAAGAAAAGTAATGTTGTTGTTTTGCATACTATTCAATTAATATTCATAAGGCAATAGACTAAGGAAGAATTTTCGGAGATGTTTTGAAAATACTGTATTACAAGAAGATTTAACTTATATAACAACTTTCTAATACTTTCAGCGCTTTATTAAACATAATTCTTTCAGAAAAGTAAATTTTACTTTAAAATTAAAGAATGACATATATGTTTAAAATAAAAAAAATCGCAAACGGCTCAAAGAGAATTAAGCAAATATTTATTATTATTATTGTTACTAAATGCCTTAAATAAATGAAATCATATAGTAAATGCAGAGATATATATGAACATTATTTCATGTAAATAGTCACAAAAGTATTTGTTAAATCAAAATAATACACAATTAAAAGACATGTACTATTAATAATACTTCAGACCCGAAAGAGTTAATATAAGTTAAAGTATAGTCAGGGATGTGTATCGGAGGATTTGTAAAAACATTTTGCACTTCAATTTTATGTCAGTAAAGAATGTAAACAAAAATGAATGAAATATAATTTTAACCATAGATAAAAATTCATTTAAAAAGTATGTATAAATTTTAAAAGTTCTTATTAAATTTTAAAATAAACTGTAACAAATGACCATATTGCGTATAACACTCTGTATATATTTATTCATTTATTTATTTATATGTATGAGGACATTTACATACGCTTGGCAATTAAAAAGATGGAATAAATTTTTTTTAAGAAAATTCAAAATTCGTAATAAAATATCTAAAACTGTACTGCAAGAATTTTTTGATTTTTTAAAGAAGCAAGTGATGCAATACCATTTTTCAGACAGAAAAAAACGGCAATGTGGAATGCGATCGTATCTGCATCTGCAAAAATCATAAGTGCTGTTAACAAAAGATTTTTCGAAATATTGCATGTGTTCCAGGAAAATTCCGTTGAAGTCAGATCCATATTTCGAAATATACTAGGAATATTTTTTTATACAACAGCCATATACAAAGTCCATTGAAGCGCATCAAACTTTCCCCAGAAAAGAAGATTTTGGATATTAGCAAGACAGGATTTTTTGGTATTATATTCTCTGTAAAGATAGTTTCATACAAATATTTTTTTAACTAGCTTTCTTGAATATACTGGGAAAATATTTTTTGATATATGTTGTAGAAATAAAGTAAAAAAAGCGTACATAAAAGTTATTTAAGAATATGTAAGTGAAAGATAATATGAGCGTTTTGTATATATAGGTTTTAGTTATAAAAAAAGAATTAAATATAAAACGTTATTATCAAATTTAACCCTTTTGGGTCCTTTTTTTTAATTTCTAGGAAAATATACTATTAAGTTAATAACCTTAATGCAATTTATCCAAAAAAATTAATTAGAGTTTAAAGAATATTTCATTGTCTGAAAGAAAAGGAATTGTGTAGTTTTGTATATTATTCAATTATTATTCATATGAAAATAAGCTAAGGAATAAATTTTTTGGAATGTTTAGAAAATATTCTATTGCAAGAAGGGACATAACTTATATTACAACATTCTAATACATTTTGCGCTTTGTTAAAAATGTACCTTTAAGGATAATATCTTTTATTTTAAATTTAAAAATTGACATGTACGTTTAAAAAAACAGAATCGAAATCTGCGTAAGAAGAATTAAGTAAATATTTATTATTATTATTATTATTATTATTATTATTATTATTATTATTATTATTAAATGCAAAATATAAATGAAGTCGTGGATGAATGGATGCGTATGAGAGGAGTTGTAAAAAACATTCTGCACTACAATGTTATATCAGCAAAGAATGTAAGCAAACATGAATGAAACGTGATTTCAAACACAGATAAAAGTTCTTATAAAAATTTTTAAATAAACTGTAACAACTGCCCAAATTATATGTTACTTCTTGTGTATATTTGTTTATTTATTTATTTGTTTATATAAAGACATTTACGTATGTTTGGAAATTAAAAAAAAAATCAAATAAAAAATTTCCTTAGAAAAAATTCAAAATTTCAAATAAAACATCTGAAACTGTACTGCAAGATGTCTTTAAATTTCCAAGGAAGCAAGTGATACAATACCATTTTAAGACAGCAAAAATGAATGGCAATGTGGAACGAGATCATATCTGCATCGGCAAAAATCATAAGTGCTGTTAGGAAAAGATTTTTTTTCGAAATATTGCATGTGTTAAAGGAAAATTTTGTTGAAGCCGAATCCATATTTCCAAATATACTGGGAATATTTTTTGTACAACAGCCACGAGGCTTTAAAGTCCATTGAAGCACATGAAAACTTTCCCCAGAAAAGAAGATTTGGGATATTAGCATGACAGGATTTTTTGGTATTATATTCTCGGTAAAGATAGTTTCATACAAATATTTTTAAGTTAGCTTTCTTGAATACTCTGGGAAAATATTTTTTGATGTATGTTGCACAAATAAAGTAACAAATAAAAAGAATATTGCCCAGTTAAACTAATGGCATTAAGCTCACAGGCTACACATACTAATTGCACATTACAGCCTTATATTTTCAAGGGTTAATTTCGTTCGAAAAAAAATTAAGAAGGGGAAACAGCTCTCTCCTTTCCCCTTTTTTATACTTAATCATTGAACTTCCTAAACTATCAAGGACATGCTTTATCATATAAAAAATCTATATCAAAATATCAGAACAAATCAGATAATTCTTAATAAAAACACATTTAGCATTTATATAATTTAAAAGGAATTATACCCTCTTTTATACTTAACCATTAAACTTCCAAAACTATTCAGAGATTTGAACGAAATCTGACACTTCTGTTTGAAAGATCCATTTTTATAAATTAAGGGGAGGGGCATTAGAACCCCCGTTCCTCCTGTTTATACTTACTCAATGAACACCTAATAATAGTCACGGATTCGCCTCATCAGAATGATCTTATTTCTAAATTTTGAACGAAAACTTAATTCTGCATGAAAAACCCATTTATATCAATTAAGGGGAGGGGCATGAGCCGAGGGGCATACATATCGAATGAACTCCAAAAACTAATCAGGGAAGCGCCTAGTCAGGATATACCTATATACAAAATTTCAAGTGGATCGGATATTTTTATCATGAGTTATCGCGTTACGCACGTACGCACGCACGAACGAACGAACGAATGAACATACATACATACAGAACGGGCGGGCACATAAGCTCTCAGGCTATGGTAGATTGTGAGCTAAAAAGGGTACATAAAAGTTTTTTAAATATATGTAGTGAAAAATATTATGAGCGGATTGTGTATAGAGATGAAAGTTTAATTACAAACTGAGAATTAAATCGGAATCGTGAAATTTAATCCTTCCGGGTCCAATTTTTTTTTTAATTTAAAAAAAAACCCTTTTACGTTTATAACATTAACAAAGTTTATCCAAAAAAATTAATTAAAGTTTAACGAATATTTCATTGTTTAAATGAAAAATAATGTTTTTATTTTGAACACTATTAATTTTCATATTTAAATAGGCTAAGGAAGAATTTTTGGAGATGTTTAGAAAATGTTTTATTTAAAAAATATTTTACTTATGTTAAAAATTTCTAATACTTTTTGCGCTATATTACACATGATTCTTTCAGGAAAATAACTTTTATTTTAAATTTAAAGCATATATGTTTAAAATAAAAGAGCCATACACAATGTCATAATTTGCGGCTGGAAATATGATTAAAAACACTAATTTTGACAAAATTTTCCGAAATATCTTCAAATTTTAACGGAAAACGGGACACTATTCGATTACATAATGTCTCACAGTTTTTTTATTATTATTTTTACTTATCACCTTCATATATTTGTAAAAAATATGGCAAAAAGATGATGCGTCAAACGTAGTTACGTTCTATTTGAATTTGCCTTTATTATAATATTACAACCTTACATATTATTACTAATTGTATTTAGATATAATGCATAGATATGTTTAATGTATTTGATTCATTTAGTATAACACGGTTGCAAGAACGACTTGTTAATGCTTCAAATTAAATCATATGATTTCATGAACGTTAATAATGGTTTCCGACATTGACAGTTATGTAGTTCTATTACTACTCCTAATTTGAATAATAACATCTGATTGCATTTATAACTCATAATATTATTGTAAATCTGACATAGGTTGGGAAAGAGAATATGAATAATGTAGTTGGTATTACACACTCTTTTGTAAAAATTAATAAACAAATAAATAAAGTACACTTTCTACTCAAGAAAGACTCCACTAAAGAAACACTTTCTTTAATTCACTTTAATTCAATTTTCAGAGCATCAGTGCTACCAAGATTTTTCCGTTAATAGACAAGTATGAATAATGTTATTACCACTACACGCACTTTTGTAAAATAAATAAATAAATAAATAAAGTACGATCTCTATTCAAGAAATACTCGATTAACAATATACTTTCTTTAATTCACGGAAATTTTCCTAGCAGTAATACTACCAGAATTTTTCTGTTAATAAACAAATATGAAATAATGTTTTTTCCGTTACACATACTTCTGTAAAATAAATAAATATATAAAAAAATACACTCTTAGAAATGCCTTCTTTAATTAACAGAAATTTTCCTGCAACAATACTACCAAGATATTTTTCTTTAATTGACGAATATTAGTTTCTTTTTCCGTTACTTAAAGAAAATCAAAATAAAATAAAAGCTTCTGATCATAGGATCGAATCAGCTACTTAGTGTTAAAAAGACCAGGACTTTAACCACTAGACTATAGTTGCATAGTTGCAATAAAATTTCAAACAAATTTGTTTGCCTCAAATGTGTATGATTTAATTATTTATTTTAAAAGTTTTTATTTTTTAGATTAATTTCGATAATATTTCATCTTTAATAATATTGTGGCTGAGATGTCAATACTTATGTATTGACTACGTTATACAGTTTTGCAATAGGATAAAAATATGAATAATAAATATTTTTATGTCGATTACTGGTTGTAAAACATGAATATTACGTTTTTATGTGAGATTTTTCTCTTTCGGTAAAATCATTTTTTTTTCCAGTTAATATTTTAATTAAAACATTTACTTTAAATATGTTCGTTAAAAATATGTTTTATGTTTGATTTTTTTTAACTTTAAAAAAATAAATTGTTAATACTTTTAAATGAATAAGAAAATAAATTGTTATTTATCTTTTACTTCGAAAACATTTCTTTTCTTTGTTGTTGGTTTAATATTTTAATAACAAAGTTAATTAAATTTGAAAATTAATTTATAATTTTTTTAATGAATTTAGTTTTGGTTTCAATATGCATGCCGGTTAGGAATGAACGGAATTTGACCCTCTTTTTCAGACCTTTGAGAAGAATTCACGGATAAAGCAGTTTCTAGGAATACGTAAATTATTCGTTAAAAAATGTGTTTAGTGTGTATAGACAAATTTTTCGGATAATGTACTCACCC
Source organism: Maratus speculifer (assembly GCA_964019185.1). Lineage (NCBI taxonomy): Eukaryota > Metazoa > Arthropoda > Arachnida > Araneae > Salticidae > Maratus > Maratus speculifer. The sequence goes on from OZ025302.1 coordinate 99,468,190, forward strand.
TCCACCAAAATATACCTGATATTTAGTATGAAGATATCTTCTTAAGAAATATGGAATTATCAAAATTCCTTGGCCAATAAGTGTTAAGGGAAAACATAACTGGGTGTAATCCTATGGGAAATATTGTGTGCATTAGTTCTTGAGATAGAGCGCTCACAAAATTAATTTCACACAGACATAGACATAAACAGAGACAGGCAGACTCACAGAGTCACAAACAAACATTTTGTAGAAACATGTTTTTTGGAATCTCTGACCCCTAAAACGTGTAAATCTATCGCAAACCGGAATTTTTACATATCCAATACTTGTAAAGATCTTGTAAAGCTAGAAGAAAGTAAAAATGACAAATGAATAAGTTTAGGCGCTAAAAAAATACATACATTTCTAAAATAAATTGTATATTATTTGAAATAAATTCCTATTAATTGTAAATATACGTATAAAATATAAAAGTTTTAAAAAGTTTTACTTTTACTTTTTTCTGATTTAGGTTTTACTGTAAAGACGTTGAAAAATATTTATTGAAATACTGACTTGATGTTTTAAAGATCATAGCATTTTTTAAATAACAAGTTAAGTTAGCGGTGGAATATAGACAAACAAGAACGGAATATCATGCAACCAACATAGATTGCTTAGTACTTAATAGCAAATATAAAATTATGTAATTAAACTTTACACTATATTAAAATGGAAGATGTCTAAATAAAAAATTTAGGAAATGCATAACGCAGATGAAAAACCAATCACTACAATTACCATCTATAGTCGAAAATGTATCTTTTTTTTTTCAACTCTCTTTCAACTTTCTTTTTTTTCAACCATGCTATTTAGTTACTTCAATTAAACGCATAGCACAGGTAAAAATATATTTTCAGCAAAGTTCTGTCAATAAATGGAAATATACTTGAGATATTTTATTTAGCCCAGTACATGTTTTAAAGAGTTCATACACGTCAAAATATATGCAAAAACAGTCAAATTTTAAAACTTACCACAACCAAAAAATCTCTTCAGCAATTTTTATTTATAGGCCAAATAAAGGAAATATATATATATAAATATATATATAAATATATACATAAATATATATAAATATAGCCAAATAAAGGAAACCGAGGCAAGTTTTCCAAATTTATACAATTTTAATTTTGTATTTTTTTATCCATTTTTAGGCCTACAGGATATCATTGTATTCCCTAGACCTTCCTCTACAAAACGGAAAAATTATTTTTCGAAAAACTAAATATAGTTTTTAATAGAAAATGGTCTAATCATGCCACGTTGGAACATGTGCCCCGTATTCGGGGCATGTTTTCTTAGCTACAAGAAATGTGCAGGGGAACATTTTCCAACTGTGATTTAAATGGTACAACTGAGGTAATAAATCTTGCTTGTTAATTAATAAGTATTTTTATTGTAAACTAAATGTACAGTAACATAAAAAATAGTTTTAATGCATTACATTTCAAGACGAAGGACCAGAAATCTTCCTTGCTGGAACTGGATTAAGTTTTTTCTCGCCTCTTTTATGAGATTCCTTTTGAAATTTCCCTATTTTTAGATGAATATTTTCATCCGAATAGATGACTTCCTATTTTTCTTTCCAAGCCGTGTTTGCCTCCTCATTGCTTTCTTCGCAAAAATCTCTGATTTCTTCTAGTGCAGGCGAAGTTTGTCTAAATGTAGAAGAAACGTCATCTTTATCCCTTTCGAGTTTGGTGTACTATTAATAGAACACATCTTTTAATGGAGTATTATTATGTTTTAAGAAATACTTTTGATACCATTTACATGTAGTAATGTTAGTATATGTCTACGCATGTACTATATGACTTCATTTATGTCTAGGCATTTTGTAACAATAATAATTACTATTAATTGCTTCATTCTCTTAGCGCGTTTGCGATTCTTTTATTTTACACATATATTTCATTCTATAAATTTAAAATAAAAGTTACTATTCTGAAAGAATCATGTGTAATAAAGCGTAAAAAGTGTTAGAAATTTGCAATATAAGTTAAATCTTATTGTAATACAATATTTTCTAAACATCACCACAATTTCTTCCTTATCCTATTGTCATATGAATATTATTTCAATAGTATGCAAAACAACAACATTCGTTTAACTTCCAGACAATGAAATGTTCATTAAACACTAATTAATCTATTTGGATATCTAGTGTTAATGTTATTAAAGTAAAAGTAATTTTTTCTAAAAACTGAAAAAAATTCGGACCCGAAAGGGTTATAAGCAATAGGTAATGTTTTAGTAGAACTTAAGGAACAGCTTCTTTGGAAGTGCTAGCCTGCGTTGGTGTTAAAGGATTAGATGCTTTCCTGGGTTATTTATTTTACTTATTTATTTTGATGGTTGAGGGAAAGGAGAATCAATTATTGAGGAAAATTTGAGATATTTTCAGTATTGTTAGTGCTTTAGAGATTTGGTGCGGCAGGAGCTGGCTAACATAAAATCGGAGTCTGTAAATATTTCAAAATTTGGTGGGAAAATTCATGAATGCTAAAAAAACGCCATAATATTGACTGTTGTTAACGATAGTGGGGGTACTGTTAATTTGACTAAGCACTGTTAATTTGTTTTTTGAGGTTTCCATATACACTGCGATCTCAGTGTGTTTATAACTACAAAAGCATAATAACATAAAATGGATTCATTAAATAAACCCATTTTTAAAAATAATTCACATTTTATTATATTTTCGAGTTTACCTTGTTTTTGATATTGTTAACTTCACTGAAATTACTAAATGATCAAACGGCTTTATAGTATACATGGTTATTTGGCGATTTTACTACATAATAAGAAAATGTTTTATACAATAATAGTAACTGATTTAAGAAGGGCACGTTTTCCAACGAGAAACTTGTTGGAAAAACATGCCCCTATGGTGTTCGAAAACTTGTCCCGTTGCTATATTTGAACTTTTACAGAACCTGGGCGAAAAGTGATGTAAGTTAGTTGCGAAACAAACGCATAGTTACATGAAGAAAGAAAGCCTTTTTTAGAGCATTCAATGTCAGAACAAAAAGTTGAACGCTAGTACTTTTTTTATATTTTAATAAAGATCTGAAATTTTACTCAGCGTTGAAAAAGAAATGGAAAAAGGGGTCTCATATCTAAGTGATAGAAGCTACTAAATTATACCTTTTGTAGATGGTGTGTACAATGTTGCCACTTCATCGAATTCACTCTCTGGCATCATCCAGCGACTCATTTAAAACAAAAAAAAATTCGGAAAATCTACCTATATGGAAAATATGCGCCGGTCCCCCATCCCAATCTTTGTGTGTCCCTGTAAATAAATGATAAATTATACGAACACCATATTTTATAATAAGCGCTTTGTAGCATATCTCAATGATAATAGTTTATATAAAATTAAAAAACATCAAATAATATCCTTAAAATAACCTGGAAACTATATTTCTCCATAGGTCGTATTCTAATGGACTTCTTTCCCTGTAAATGAGCCATTCTCAATTTGCAATACAAAAAATGCCATAGTAAACTCTACATTGTGGCCCAAAAGTAAATAAACAGTTACATATACATAACTGATTGTGCTCATTCTTTTGTTTCTAGCATAAACGATGAATGGTTCATTCCAGAAAACACGTCACAGTACGACAGTTGAAGAATTTCATCGATTGCGCATTTAAGGAAATGCGTTCTAACCGGAATTCGTGTGGCACAGGATTGTATCAATGTCGAATATGGACATTTTGAGCACATTCTCGATTAAATATATAACTTATATATGCAATTAAACCTGTATTAAAACTATTGCAGTATAAGTAACTGTACACATACATTTGGGCCCTGTATATCAATTTCGAAACAATCTGACTATATTTACGTGAGTTCCATGATAGACAGACAGACAGGTGGACAGACAAACCGAATTCCAAAACCCTTTTCAACTATGTCGGAAAAAGTATCAAAAATGAATCTAAAATCTTCTAACATTATTAATTTCACTTTTACAAAACCCAAAAACATTAATGATAATAATATTAAAATTTGAAGATTACACAATGCATTGATTTCCAATTCACTAATTATATGCATTTCATCGAGAAAAATTGTATTGATTCTATACTAAGAAAATGAAAAGTGACATATTTTTAGTCTATATACACGTCTGAGCAGCATAAATAATAAAAAAATATTAATCGCAACATAAAATATCATATGATTCTTGCTGTGAACTAACTGCTTTACAATATCTACCATGAAATAGTACTGAATTCCTGTCATAACAAATTCGCATAATGACATAGAATTATTGGTTTTATTATGTCCAAGTTTCATTTCCTTCTGTCGGGGCACATATGGAAGTGTTAATCGATTCAATTATTATTATTTTGACAGGAAGGAATTATACTACATTGATCTGTCGATACGGATGTCTGAGGTCATAAAACTTGATTAGGTGCTGTGATATGCCAGTTAGGTAATAACGTTGAAATAAACTTATTTTAAGAATATTATTACACCCGAAGTAATGTTCGTATCTAATAATATGAACTATGCAAAAGTAGAGGCAAATAACAAAATATAAATTTATTTATATTTATAATATTGGTTTGTTTGTTTCTCTAACTTTCAAAACTGCTCAAAAGATACGTCAATCATTTGTCTTCACACATCATAATAAAGTTAATAATAATAATAGAAAAAATGCACACATTACATTCACATTTGTATTTAAGTTTTTTTTATGTTGAAAGAATTATATTTCTTAGCATTAAAAAAAATCTAGAGAAAACATTATAATTTTACTCTTTTGCAAGGCGCTCAGGTGATTAAAACTTGTTATTTCAAATACACACTTTTAAAATTCTTTTGAAATTTTATTAGAAATATTAAAAAAGAAAATTTAGCTTAAAAAATATTTTTTTAACAAGGGAAAAGATTTTAGAAAGGGATATCCCTTTCTATTTTAGAAAGGGAAAAATCATCTCCTTACTGGGGATTTTTATTGACAATCACTTTGCAATAGGTGTAGATTTAATAGATTTGTATCCGTTAAATCATAAAAGATGTACTTTCTACACAGTAACACAGACTTCCCTAGATTAGTCAGTAAGGTTTTCTTCTTATGTCAAAAAGTCTGCATTTCTGCATAAACAAATGTCTCCAGGAAGTAGAATTTTATTGCTTATATTATGTCCGTATTCTATTTCTTTTAGTCGATACACATTTGGAAGCGTTAATCGATAGAATTACTATTATTTTGAGAAGAAGGACTTACATTCCTTTGATCAGAAGATAAAGAAGTCTGATGTTCATAAAACTCAATTATGTGTTCTAATATGCCGGTTAGATATTAAAGTTGCTATTTATAAGGTAAGTAATAGCGAATATTTTGAAGTAAATAATATTTTTTGAACCTTATTTACTTGAAGTAAATTATTTGAAGAATTTTATTATGTCCAAAATAGGCTTGTGTGAAATGAGCTATAGAAGAAAAAAAGAAGAAAATAAGAAAGTATAAATTTACTTACAAGTTGGTTACAATTTTAGTTTTTTCTTCTAAATTTCAAAACTGCTGAAGAAACGATATCAAATCTAAAATGTTTGTTATTGATTCAAAAAAGTATCCGTGCCATTTTCACCATTGGCTTACATTTAATGGTAACGGACTTGACAAGTAACGGATTTGACATTTCAAATAAAATTAAAAAAACTATTAAAATGAACTAGCTTGTATATTTTCTAACTTGGATAATAATTTACATACGTTCTAAAACTATTTAGTAAACTTACTTAGCAGCTTATATTTCATAGCTTACATTTCATGGTAACGGACTTGACAAATAACGGACTTGACATTTCAAATAAAACTATTAGAAATAAACTAGCTCATATAATTTCTGACTTAGATAATAATGCACATACCTTCTGAAACTATTTAGCGAACAATATTTAACTGCAAAAATCATTATTTTATATTAAAATTTACGGTAACAGACTTGACAGTGAAAAAAAATACCAAACTTATAAAAGCTTAATCTTGCCCTTATTACATTGCTTCCCAAATGAAGAGTAAAAAATGGCAAGTAGTAGTTGCGTGAATAGTTTACCTATATTGCCGAATATTTGCTGCTAACTTTAGGCAGCATTCGAAACCTATTTTGACTGAAATAATCACAAGGTAACGGACATGACAAAAAGTGAGAGACAAAAGATTTCTGGTAATTTCTTAAAGAAAATATCTTTTGTAATCATTTTTTTCATTAATATAGAACACTAACAGCTCACATTAAAAATAATTAAACCTTTTTATTTAAAAAAAAATTAGCTTAAATTAAAAAAAAAAACAGTTAAAAACATAAAACTTGGAATGGGACAGGCATTTTTGCTTAGAATCAAATATTCAGAGATCTATATCTCAAAAATTTTTATTGATTTTTTAATTTTTTCATGTTAGAAATGTTCAGTATAATCTTCTTTAGCTCATGCATAGCTCAAATCAAATTTTAAATATTAATTTATGTTTGAATTTTCTTCTTTTTACTCTGGGACAGCATATGTAAGCGAAATTTGAAAATGGCCCATCCACAAATGAAAAGAAAATTTATATGCTATATTTTTTTTACACATTTGCATATTGTACAGTACTATGAAAACTAAATTAAAGATAATATGCATTACAATTGCGTAAATTTGTACCATTTAGACCAGGCATATTCAACATTTTTTTCACGCGGGCCTTAAACATAAGTTTCAGATTTTAGGCGGGCCACAAACAGAAGTTTACGACTTTAGGCGGGATTTTAATTTGCTGAATTTCCAAGGAGATTTTCTTTAAAATATATCCATGTTTTTCTCAAAGAAAAAAAAATAACTATAGAAATATATAAGGTGTCCTGGGATAATAACGCCACGTTAAGGTTTTAGCAATTTTCATGGCTTAGTTTTAGATTGTATTTTTCAAACAAATATAGGATTTGATACAGCAACTCATTGACTATCTATATAAGAAATATAATTTAACAGATATGTATTCATAAAATGTAATGGCGTGATTTCTTGACCAATGCTATTTGGCGTTATTACCCACCTATGTGGGTAATAACGCCATGCAAACAAAACTATAAAATAAGACGGAGTAATGGCATGTAGATTGTCCAATTCTAATCCATACAAACTCTACAGCTCTAGAAATTGACAAATTGCATCCTAAGCTATTGAAAAGGTTCAATTTTTTGTGAATGTGTAAGAAAAATAAAGGTGTGGTCTGGGGGGGGGAGGCAAAAGAATATCATATTCTAAGCTACTTTTTGCTTAAAAAACACCGTTTAAACAGAATTATTAAAAACATTGCACGTTTTTAACTGCGTTTATCTAAATCAGTAATTTAGGACGCAGTTCGGCCACTGTTGGGAATCAACCGGGGCATTAGTGCCAAGGATTGGCGTTATAACCCCGATTGCGCAGTACATTTTAAACTACAAATTATCTCGAGAATATATCCAAAATCTTCCACAACATTTTGAAAGTACATGAAATGCACTACAAATTTATGTAATAAACAAAGTATTTCCGGATTAAAAAAAAATAGTCCTCACATTACAAAACGTATATCGCAAATTTTAGATCAAGCGTTAATTTTAGTTGCTTGTAAAATCAATAAGACCTACAAATAGAATAAATTAACTTTAAGCTGTTTTTTGCGATTTATATGACTCAAAACCCTTCTGCGCAGAGCACATGGGTGTCATTTACCAGATTATTTCATAATAAGGCGTAATATTAGCACTTTGCGTTATTACCCCGCCTGGCGTTATTACACCAGATCACCTTAGTCCAAATTGGCGTTTAATTATTGTTGAAGATTTTAAATTTGTACGTTACTTTAGGACAAATAGGACTACGTACAAAAAGAATTTTGACAAAGGAATTTATAACCACTCTTTTCAGTTAAAATTTGTCCTGTTATATAATTATCTTCCCATGAAAACAAATAATACAACGCTGAAGATTATAAATACTTTTTTACGCTAATAATATTAATATTTTTATACTAATAATTATTATGCTACAAATATTAATTAATGATTATGTGCCTCGGATTGCACTTAAAATGTAGCCGGGCAACAGATTGACTGCGGCTGATTTAAATGATATATACGATCATTAGTTCTAAAGTACGAATTGTAGGTTAGATCTTATTACGAGTAATTGTAATTCAAATGTTCGAGAAACCTATCAACCACAAAAGATTTGGTGTTAATCCTAGAAAATAAAGGAAAAAAATTATACCTTATCGTTTTGCACATATTCAGAATCTTTACTTATAAAATACTTATTGTAACATAAAACAACATATGTGCCCATACTATCTATTGCTTTACGATAGTTGCCACGAAATAGTACTGAATTCCTAAAATAGCAAATGTTTATAATGACATAACATTTTTGGTTTTATTGTGTCCATGTTCCATTTCCTTCTAATGCGACAGATATGGAAGTGTTAATCGATTCAATGATTATTATATTGACAAGAAGGAACTATATATCACTGATCTGTCAATATGGAACCTGATGTTCATTAAATTCGATGATGTTCCGATATGCTGGCTAGGTAACAGCAAATCAGAACACTAACTGAATTTTAACTGAAAATTGTGGTTATAAGCCATTTCTTTTATCAAAAGTTCTTTTTGCATGTATTCCTATTTGTCCTAAAGTAATGTACACATTTTAAATCTTCAATAACAATTAAACAGCAATTTGGACTATATATTTCTATAGTTGTTTTTTTTTCTTTGAGAAAAACATGGATTTATTTAAAAGAAAATCTTTTTGGAAATTCCGCCTAAATTCGAAACTTCTGTTTGTGGCCCTCCTAAAATCTGAAACCTAACACGTTACAGTTTATAAGATAAACAATAAATGATATTTTGAAGGAAATAAATTTTTTCGAACTTTGTTTACTTAACTTACTTCAAGACTTTTATTACACCCTATACTATATATCAATATATTAAGTATCAGCATTTGAAGGAGGATGGTTTCACGGTCTGGGAATCATGACCTGTAAAAATATCAAAATGTTTTGGAATCACATTCCGCCGAATGAATCGCGGAATGAGTGTGATAGATGGCTTTTTAGTACTTTTCAACAAAGTTGAAAAGTGCTTATGCATTCCGTTTGAATGTCCACATGTCCACGCTCTAACTCCCATAAAAATACTCGGATGTAATCGGATGCAATTGATGAAGCTTATTTAGGGTCACCAAAGCAAGTTTGGTATTGCACATGAAGTATCTACGGTTAATGGTTCATTTACAGGGACACTCAAAAGAATTCGATTACATTATGGTATATATGGGAAGACCATTTGGAGCGTATTTTAATGACATTATGCTACTTTAAATGTATTTGAAACTGAATTTTACTACGATCACGTTAAAACAGAGTATTTATAGCATTTTTATTAATTTTATAGGGACACACAAAAGAAATCGATTACATTACTCTCTTTCCGTAATAATTGCAGGTGAGTACATTTTAAAATCGGTACGCGCTTTTAAATTTAATTAGTTTTTTGCATATTATTCAGTATACATAAATTCTATACCTCATATACAGGGCAGCATAAAAGTATTCGCATGCTATTCTTCTTATTAGAGAAAATTGCCGAAGAGGAATTTTCAACTGAGGTATATGTTTTGCTTAAATGAAATAAATTTTGGAATGCATGTTGTTAATTCATACAAATATTTCTACAATAATCTCTATATCATATACAGGGCTGCTAAAAAAATCAATAATTTTCTGATTGTAGATAGGAACAACTGAAATTCGGTTTTGAAATGCGTTATTACATTCCCATATTGTAAAATTATACGTAATATTTTAATTTTTTAAACGGTGAAGTTTTGGTACATTATTTTGAATGTGTTGGAAAATGCCTCATAATTTATTTTTTATGCATGTTTTTTTTCTTCTTACATTTTATAATGAAAACTGCCTAAAAGAAGAAAATTTTAGGTTTACACACATTTTGGAATCTTTACTTACATTTATTGTAACACTAAACAACATATGTACCCTACTATTTATTGCTTTACGATGTTTCCCATTGAATAGTACTGAATTCCTACTATAACAATTGAAGTATAAGGCATAGATATGTTCCTTTTATTATGCCCTAGTTATCCATACTATTTTCTATTAGATATTACTAACCCATACTGTTTACTACTTTATGATTATGTGCCATGGAATAGTATGGAATTTCTGTCGTAACAAATGTGTATCAAGAAGTAGAGTTGTTGATTTAATTGGGTCCAAATTCTATTTCCTTCTATAGGGGCACATATGAAAGTATTAAACGATTCGATGATTATTAATTTGACAAGAAGGAATTATACTACGTTGATTTGTCGGCATGGAAGTCTGACGTTTGTGAATTTCTATTAAGTATTCTGACATGCCGCGTAAGTAATTGCGTTGCAGTTTATAATATAAGCAATAGCGAATATTTTGAAGTAAATAATTTATTTGAAGTGAATTTATTTCAAGGGATTTATTATATCTGAAATAAGATCTTTATAATATTAAATGCACTATTAAAAAAATAGAAGCAGATAACAAAATTTTACTTAATTCCTTTGCGACAAGTGTATTTTACATTATTAACCTTTTGCAATAGAGAGGTCCTTCTCACTGACCACTAGTGTCTCGCGTAAATGGGTGCTCCAATGCTCTGGATACCAGTATTTTAAACTAATTTCCTTCGCCTAATTTCTAATGCCTAAAGGCTGAAAAATGTGTGATAAAATATGGCGAAATAAACTGTATGATATTAGTGGTGTCCAAAACATTTGGCGTCCCAGTTTATTAGAGACACCTGAGAACACTAAATACTTTCGTAAGCGGTGCGATATATAATTCCCGCTTAATTTAATTTGTCAAATGCAACAGTGGCACAAGAAATTTTAAACAGAATTTTACGTTTCTAATGTATGTGAAGAAAAACTTTTACTTATGAGACAAATTTGTTCCTAAAACCTGGTGTTATTCAATTATTTCAATATTTTAGCAACTAAAATATTTTCCCCAGAAGAGGGTTAAATAAATACTTGCGGTTTAAACAGCGCAGTCTTCAGCAATATATCATTATAAAACCTAATTTAATCCCTATACATGGTCTTTATTTCTATAAAGCCTTTTTACGGAACTATTATGGTATACTTTAACAATAAATAGCTCTTTAAATAATTTTTTTATTTAAAAAATTTTTTGCTTCAACGTGCTTATCAAACATTTCTCTATAATACTGCAAATTTTCAAACTTTTGTATGGAATTGTTTTCTTAAAATTAGCGAAAAAATGCCCACTGTCACAAAAAAAATCATATACGGCGGTGACAGCATTAGTTTCTTTTCGTTTAGAATAGAGATATCTTTTATGTTTTATAATCGGTTATTAAAAATAGTTCTACGTTTCTTCCATAACGAATAAGTATCAAGAAATAGAATAATTCATTTTATTATGTTCAGGCCCTATTTCATTCTGTCGTGTACTATATAGAAGTGGTTATCAATCCCTCGTTTATAATTCAGACGAGAAGAAATTGTACTATATTGATCTGCCGATTTGGAAAAGTAGCATTCGTAAAATTCAATTAGATGCATTGATTTGCAGTATTAGTATTAGACCAAGAGCCGACAGAACAAAAAACTAAGGTATCGAGCACAGTAAAAAATCCTTTATTTTAAGGAAGGTTGTTATAAGGGAATCTAATGATCCATGTCAGCCAGAAGTGAAATGGTGCATAAGCCAAAAATTAATACTACTAATCGTTCACTCGTGGGTTTAACATTGTGTTTGTCGTACTATCAAAACTATAAAATGATTGTACAGGAAATACAATAATAAACCAACGAGTGAATCACTGGTGGTATTAGTTTCGGCTTCACATCCGGTAGACGTGGATCATTAGATTTCCCTCTTACTACTCTTCCATAAAATAAAGGCTTTTTTCTTGTGCTCAACACCTTGGGTTTTTGTGCTGTCGGTTCTTGGATTATATAGCGTTGAAATTTGAAGATAAGCAATAAAGAATATTCTGAAGTACAGGGGTAGCAAGAAATAAGTTGCCCGCTTGAGAGGACTCTTGAATGTGTTCTATTGGTTCAAATGGAATCTAGATAATTCAAATGATGCGTATAACACTTATAAAAATTTTAATTTAAAAGTCAAAAAACCGCCGATAGAGGACGCTGTAATGCATATAAAGCACGAGCATTAGTTCGATTTATAACTAATAAATAATATTAAAAAAGTGAAACTGCTCAATAAAAATGAAAAGACCGCCGTAAGATTCGTCGTACAGTAGAATATGGCATAGCCAATGCTCAAGAAACAACTTACTCACTTTAACTACCGTGTAAAGACTGATTGCCAAAATGTATCTAGCCATCTGAAGTGGGAACTTATTTCAGCTTAGTGATTCATTTGATTTCAAAACGTTGTGTATTGAGAGAGATATTGACTTATAAAAACAGGTGATGTATGACAAGATATATACACTCACCAAAATACCGCTTCGTCCCTTCGCGTGCAGGAACGCATCACTGCTGTTGTGACGGAGATTGACAAAAGTCCATTATTAAACGTATGGACAGAATTGAATCCGCGTTGGAACATGTGACTGCTGGCTAAGGGAACACATTGTGAACATTCGTAATATATAGCAAAAAAGCACCGAAAAAATTTGCGATAAATTATAATTAAAATAATAAACATTGTAAATAAATCAGCATAAAATAAGAACAATGCATTGTTTTTATTTTATGATGATTTATTTACAATGTTTATTAGTTAAATTTGCAGTACGTACTAGAAACTTGATGAATATATGTATTGGTTCTTATATTACCCATCTTTATACTTCGTACACTTGTAAATACAGTCGTTTGAAACACGATAAATCACTGATCTTAACCTTGTATATTGATACGGATAAATAGATGGATGGGTAAATAGATGGATAAATAAATAGACAGATATAGTGAAATATTATTCAAAATTTTCAATTTCCTGCATAATATTTTTGTTAATTTGAATTTGAATTTAACCGACATTTCTTATTACACAACATTTACATATTACTTTAAACATATCTTAAGAAATATGAAGCGAATACTTTCGTATATTTGCCAAATATAAATCCAGATAATTAATTCAAACAATTCATTTCTGAATTAAATTATGTTGGGTTATCAACCTTTTGAATTATAAACTATGGCATATGTGGAATAATAGTTGCGCGTCAGAAGCGCATAATTATTGCGTTTGAAAATACATTTCACTAGAGGTCTAAATTAAATTTAAATGTAAATTCGGAAATTATTATTTATTTAAAATACTTATAATGCCTCAGAACTCTTTTCTTTTGAGTAAATTGTGAATGCTATCAGTTCATAAGTTTTGTTATAATCCGATGAATTTATAAATTCGGTTTCTAACAATTAACTGTGAATACTATCGCAATTACAAGCTTAGTTCTATTATTTCAAATAATACATGTTAATAAACGTTTAATAATCTTCACATCATTTCCTGGTATTTGATGTGAAACTGCAATACTAATGTTAACGCCTAAAATCAAACCAACTTATTGGATTTCATGAGCATTAATGCTTTACATCTGCATTCCAATAACTGAAGTAATTCCTTAATGGTAGAATAATAATGATTATAATGATTAGTGTTACCATATGTTATTCAAAACAGTGGTATGCTGTACTTAATAGTCTTATAACAAGTAATCTTGGCTCATAAACGCATGCGTCATACGATGCATGTTTTGCTGTATTTTAGATATCAGCAACCAATAAATAATACCAGGTGGGCTTTCTTTTGTTATACATAATGACACGAAAGTATATAGATAATAAATATGATTATTCGGTATAAATACTATAGCAGTAAAACATGGGATAATTATATAACCAGTTATTAATGTTTCCATATGTTACTCAAAACACATATAGAATATAATGTATGCTGTTATATTTTATTTCTAGACAATAAACGGTATAAGCTTTTCCTTTGTGTATTGAAATGTCATATAAATGTGTGAATAAAAAAATATGTGATTGCTAAACACTTAATTTGTTTATTTATAAGTACTACAATAAAAGAAAATTAGGAAATAATTATACTAGTACTTATTAATGTTTTTGCATGTTACACAAAGAATCGATGTTCTGTATTTAGCAATAATGTAAGAAAGAAACAAATAAACACATTTGTTAGAAAAGCAACATGTTTTGTTGCCACTTGCCAGCTAATAAGACGTAATCTTTTCTTTAATATGAATAATGTGCGAAAGAAAAATAGCATTACTAAATACTTTATTATATTGTTTATTATATACTTTAAAAAACACGAAAAATTATACGTAATAAAAGACGAAAAAATTATATATTAAGAGTACTTGTTATTTCTGTGTGTTATTCAAAACAGTAGTGTACTGCATACTTGTCAGTAGCTTAACAAACGCATAAACATGTTTATTAAAAAAGAGCCTTATTACATCGTATTTTATGTATCTTTGGCCAATAAACAATAAGACATAATTTTTCCTGTGTTATAAATAATGTCATAAAAATGTGTGAAAGAAAAAAACTACTATTAAAAATTTTATTTGTTTATTAATACTTCAATAATAAAAAGGAAAAAAATACCAACACTCACTAATGTTTTCACCTGTTACTTGAAGCAACAATGTACTATATAAAGATAGAAAACCATCGATTATAAATGCACAAATAAAGTATGAGAAGGTAGCAAATAGCTATTTCGAATCTACTATCGAGATTCTTCATCAGTGCAAAACTCAGCGAGCTTTAGAGAGCAAAGAGACAGAGAGACGCAGGCTTATATACCCACTATGGGAACAATTGGTGGACAAGAGTCCTGTCCACCCAGTTGGTTTGACTGCTTTCTTCTCATTGGTTGCTTTTCTTTAGGCGGGATTGTTCCCATAGCTGATATATAAGCCTGCGTCTCTCTGTCTCTTTGCTCAATTTTGCTATTTTTTAGCTCGCTGAGTTTTGCAGTCATGAAGAATCTCGATAGTAGATTCGAAATAGCTATTTGCTACCTTCTCATACTTTATTTGTGCATTTATAATCGTTGGTTTTCTATCTTTAAACATTTGTGCACAAAGGCTTTATTTGCTATCTTAATGTATTATATACTTATCAGTAATATAAAAAATAAATAGAACACTTTTCCTAGAAAAGAATTAAATTTTCTACTTTAGGTATCGCTAACTATTATATCTGTGGCTTCCTGTAATAACTAGGTAAGGCACATTTTTAATATTTATAGTAATTAACGTTTAAAGTTTTCAAAAATTCTTTTTATCATTACTTTTATAAAATACATTAGAACCTAATAATTTTCACTACTTTCAATTAAAATATAAGAACCTCTTTTTGCCAAAATATTTATATAAAAATAGTTTTTATAATTGGGAACGATTATTACTGCTTATTCAATTTTTAAATGAAAATTTATAGTCGACCTATGGAGGGAAGTATTCGATTTTTCTTTTTCAGTACTATGGCAGATGAAAGTACGCTTTTAAAGCTACATTTTTTCAAATTATCTCAATTTTTTCAAAAATGTGCCTTACCTGCTTATTACCGGAAGCCACAGATATAAGAAATCATCTTTTGTTTGTTATAAATAATGTCATAAAAATGCGTGAAGATAAATCATTTTTATTAAATATTTTATTATGTAGTTTATTAACTATTTCAATAGGAAAAATGAGAAATAATCATATTACTAGTACTGTCTTATACTCGCTAAAAGCAATGTTCTGTATATTTATCAGTAATATAAAAAATAAACACATAAGTACATCAGTTAGAAAAGAAGCATATCCTATTGTCTTTTAGGCATCACTAGTTGATAAAAAATAAAATAAAATATTTGCTTTATTATAAATAATTGATAAAAACGTGTAAACGGAAAACATTATTATTCAACACATTATTATATAATTTATTAAATTATTAAATACTTTATTGTATAGTTTATTAAACACTTCGATTCTAAACAAGAGATATTTTTACTACTATTCATTAATAGCTCCACATGATACTAAAAAAACACTTGTCACTGATATCTAATATATAAAATTGAAATCTGTCTATATGTCTGTAATTCTATATAAATCCACAGTTTGGAAGCCAGAATTATAAAATGTTACGTACATGTGTATTAAAACACCGCCTATTCAACCAAAGTAATCCAGAATCAGAGTAATTTATAGTTAATTTTTAATTTAAAAAAATATAGCATTTTCGTATCAAATTTAAATATTTTTCGCTACAAATATTTTTTAAATTGACTATTATGTCATAGTTTTTCTTTTGCAAGATTTCCACGTGAAAAATGAATATGAAATAAATACAGTGAAACCCCGATGTATCATTCCCGCATCCATCGTTTTCCCGCATTGATTGTTTTATTTCTACAGTCCCTGCACATATTATACTTAAATAATGTTAACGAAACTCGCAAGAATCGTTCTTCAAAAATCGTTTTCCCGCATTCATCGTTGAAAAAAATTTTCTCCTCACCGAAACGAAATTGAAAGTCATACGAATCCACATGACATACAAACTGGGATTACTTTTTTTGTCCTAAGATAGCTCACTTATATTGTGTGTGTTAATGATGGCGACAATAATGCAGATGAAGAGTAGTTGTATATAGCAGAGGTTGTGATTACGTTTCCATTGATCAAGATGTTGCAACATGTGGTATTCCACACATAAAGGAATTGTGTGCCAATGCAAAAAATGAAAATAATGGCGAAGAAGCAGAGAATAACGCTCATGCCGATGAAGCTGAGCCTCTTTTGCCAAATCTGTCTAATGCGGCTTTGAATCTCTATGAACTCTTACACATGCATATGAAATTACAGAAAATGTCCAGAAAAATATTGTATTCCTTGAAAATTTATTTTTTCATTAAAAAAGAGAAACGGAAACCAAACAAAACTATTGTTTTTTTTAAATAAATATCAATTTAACTTCGATTTATTTCTTTTGCAGTTTAGTAAGCAATAAATTAGTATTTATTAGTATACTGTATGCATTGCATGCATTAGTAAAACATAAAAATTGCATTTATTCGTGTTTTGAAGTAAATCCGCATTCATCGTTTTCCCGCATTTATCGTTTTTTCCCGTACCCCTTGAAAAACGATGGATCGGGTTTCTACTGTATTTGATAAATTTTAAAAAAGTGAGTACTACATCATATTGAAAATAAAATAGACGTCAGCAGGTGAATATTATGTCATACGAGTTTGAAAAAAGGTACTGAAGCATGATAAAATCCCGGTTATAGAAATATTGGCATATTTTGAGATTATCTGAGTTTGTTTTCGTCGTTTTTAAATCTAATCCATGTATTTATGTATGCATAGCAGCAAACTTTTACGCATTTCTCCTTCCACAAAAATTTTATAGTAAATATTGTCGTATCTTATCGTCGAAATCTTATGAATAAACAAATGGAAAATTTCTGTAAAATTTTAGTGGTCACAAAAATGCGTAGAAGTTGGTAGCTATGTAATATGTGTGTATCAGCCTATATTGCAATTTCCACAAACGTTTAGATCCCTACAGCGCATTCTTAATAAAAAACTGAAATAATTGTTTCTTTATTGCTTTTTTTATTGTTTATTTTATACACTGTCAAAAAAACTTTCTTCAAATTACGGAAATTCTGCGAAAGTGCTGACAGTACATTTCCATGAATTCACGAATTTTTTTCTTTCCATTACAAGAGGTAAAATATCAGTCAATTTAAGATAGTTCATAGTGCAAAAAGATCTTAGAATCACGTGGTCATCTGAAATTTCTTTGATTTCATCAGATTTTAAGAACTCAGGCACTGTTTCCGTAACGAAGCGTCCAATGTTTAAATAAAAACATTACCCTTAAATACGTAATTTCTCATTTTCTTTCGAAAAAGTTAAATAAATTTTTCAGAAAGATTCATTACGCAGGAAGAATAATGAAAAAAATCAGAGGTACGTTTTTTATATAGCACGTCAATCTTATCATACATTGCTCATCTGCAATATAAATAAAAATCGTTGTCGTGTGGCTTCTTTATGCTGAAGTATTGCAAATTAGTAAATATTTTAAATAAGTATAAATCCAAATTTCTTATTTTATATAATTATTTATTTTAGAAAGCTTAACCTTTAAACCTTTAATCCCCATGATAGAATACATTCGAGAAATACATAGATCAGTGAATCTGACTTTAAACCAGAAAGTTTCAATGGTTAATTTCGCTTTTCTTAAATACGAAATGGCTGTTATTAATTAAAAAGAATATTGCTGTTTTAATTTTCTGGTGTGAATTAAGAATTTACGAATTAAACAATCTATTAAAGTCGAAACATTGTTGTTTGCATGTATGCAAAGCTGTCCATAAAAGGTTAAATTAAATTGAAAACAAATTGTAACTATTAACTAATACATTTGTGCTAAAATCCAAATCAGCTGAAATATCCTATCAACAAGTATGCTAACTCCTTTGTACTTAACAAAATTCTATGTTACGTCAATGTATTTTACAATATAATTATCAAACTGTAATTTCAACTTGATTATTGTTGATAGTAATTTTAACAGCTTACTGGATTTCATTAAACTGGGTAATAATAAAGTACATATTTTCAGGTGTGAATTATCTATTAAAATCGAAACACTGTAGTTTGGATATATGAAAAGCTGCGGTTTAAATTAAATTGAATACAGTCTGCTGCAGTTAACTGATTCACGCGTGTTAAAATCCAAATCACCGATAATTAATATTCATATAATTCTATCCTATCAACAAGTATGCGAACTTCTTTTTGTTTAACAAAATTCTATGTAACGTCAATATATATTTACAATAGTTCTTATTATCAAATTGTAATTTCAACATGATTATTATAGATTCAAACGTTAACGTCTTATTAGATTTCATTAAAGTGGATAATAATAAAGTAAATTTTTTCTGGTGTGAATTAGGAATATACGAATAAAAAATGTATTAAAATTGAAACACTATTGTTTGCATATCTGCATAGCTGCACACAAAAGAGTTAAATTAAACTGAATACAAGCTGCAGCCGTTAAGTAATACATGCGTGTTAAAATCCAAATCACCGGGAATTAATATTGATATAATTATACCCTATCAACAAACATGCGAATTCCCCTGTGTTTAACAAAATTCTACTTAACGTCAATGTATTTTACAATAATTCTAATTATTAAACTGTAGTTTCAACATGATTATTATTGATAAACATTTTAACAGCCTACTGGATTTCATTAATGTGGGCTCTGTCTGTCAGACCTATAAGTAATGCAGAGGAATTTCTCCTTCTCAGACGCTTAATAACCGAGTTGAATTACATACTTCAATTATTTATATAAATATGTAGCACCTATATCCGTCGTTCATTTCATCCATCCATCAGTTCGTCCGTCTGCATATAACAACGGAAAAACTACCCAATTCAATCGTTTGAAAATTAAAATATATAATTGTTGCATAATTTTGTAGAGTTATTTCAAATTTTATGAAAATCGGATGTATACTTTAATTACAAAAACATTCAAAAGTATTCCGTTACAAGGCCAATAGGAAAAAATAGTTTCAAGTGCATTTCAATAATGTTACATTCTTTGGAACTGTAATAAATTTGATATGCATCTATTAAATATATACTACTGAAATATACATTCTCTGCGTTCTGTAGTGCAAAGAATATTTGTTATCAATTTACAGGGCCACATAAGTGTATTCCATTACATAACAGTATTGGGGGAAACATTGTTTGGGATATGTTTTAATTATATTAAACGATTTCACATTTTATGAAATCGATATATGTTGCTGAGGTTTACTATAAGTTACTTCTTGTATAATAGAAAGCAGATAGTATTTAATGGGTCACACAAAGGAGTTCGGATATTATACTGAATCCGAAGTTCTGAACATTATTACACCGTACTATAAAACATTGTTATAGTACGAACACGCCTCATTTGCTGCGCTTGACATGCAATTTCCAACTTGTTTCTTATGCTGCCCAACTGCAATACAAATAAAAACCATTGTCGTTTGGCTGTTTTACTCAAAAATATTGCAAATTAATAAATATTTTCAATAAGTATGAATCTAAATACCTTATTTTATATAACTATTTATTTTAAAAAGCTTAAACTTTAACCCTTTAATTACCATGGTAGAATACATTCTACAAATTCCATATTTCAGAGAATCTGGTTTCACACCAGAAAATATTAATGGTTAATTTCGCTTTATTTAAGTACGAAAAGTATGTTATTAATTAAAGCAAATATTCCTATTTTAAACTTCTGATGTGAATTAGGAATATACGAATTAAAAAATCTATAAAACGCATGCGTATATGCAAAGCTGCTCACAAAACGATTAAATTAAATTAAATACAAACTGCAGCAGTTAACTAATACATGCGTGCTGAAATCCAAATCACCGGAAATTAATATTCATGAAATTATATCCTATCAACAATTATGCAAACTCCCATGTGTTTAACAAAATTCTACGTAACGTCAATGTATTTTATGTCAAAATTCTACGTAGCGATTAATGTATTTTACAATAACTCTAATTATCAAACTGTAATTTCAACATGATTATTATTGATACACATTTTAACAACTTACTGGATTTCATTAAAGTGAGGTCTGCCTGTCGGAGTCATAAGTAATGCGGTGGAGTTTCTACTTGTCAGTCACTTAATATCGGAGTTGAATTGTATATTTGAAAACTTTTAGGTGCATTCGTATCTGTATAAATATATCTACACACTTAAAATCCGACCGTATGTATATATGTATGTGACGCTATCTCCTCCGATCCCGGAAACAGATAAAAATCGCGTTTGTTTTGAATTGAAGGGAAAAAATCTCGGGATCCCGAGTTGGCCATTCGTCTGTCCGTCCGTCCGTCTGTCAGCATATGACAACTCAAAAACACTCAACCGAATCGTTTGAAACTTAAAA
The DNA here is from genome assembly GCA_964019185.1 of Maratus speculifer. NCBI lineage: Eukaryota > Metazoa > Arthropoda > Arachnida > Araneae > Salticidae > Maratus > Maratus speculifer. Next base: position 99,489,330 of record OZ025302.1, read on the forward strand.
TACATAATTATTAGGTAATTTTGTAGAGTCATTTCAAATTTTACGAAAATCGGATGCATAGTTCAATTACAGGGACAATCAAAAGACTCCGATAAATTACGGTCAATTGGGAAAAATGTTTCAAGTGCATTTTAATGGTCTTACACTCTTTCGAACATAATAAAGTTGATATGCATCTATGAAGTATATACTATAATATACATTCTTTACAATCTGTGGTGCAAATAATATTTCTTATTGATTTACAGGGCCACACAAAAGTATTCCATTGCATATTTATATATTGAGACATTGTTTGATATGCATTTTTATAGTATTAAACTATTTACTAGTAACAATTAAAATATTCAATGCACGTAATTAATAAACTATTAAACTATTTAATGCCCGTCTGTCCGTCTAAACCAACCAGCGTACCAGGCGAAAGCCGCTAGTAGTACCTATAATCGTCGTTCAGTCCGTCTGTCTGTCTGTCCGCATATAACAATGCAAAAACTACTCAACCAAATCGTTTAAAATATATATAATTTTTACATGATTTCGCAGTCCTTTCAAATTTTATGAAAAGCTAGATATATAGTTCAATTACAGAGACAATCAAAAGTACTCGATAAAACAAATAATTAAATCGAAATCTTTCAAAGAAATTATGGCATTTTTTGAAGCTGTGTTTTTTACGGATTATTATCTGGCTGTCACTTCTACGACTGCGCCCTTTTAAGAAGTTGAAATACGTTTACCGCAAATTCCGTGTATAAGTCGAGGGATTTTTGACAGTTTTTGTCATGTGAATTAGAGGAGGTGAGGGTGAGTGGGATTGACTTATGCGCGACTCGATAAAACAAGTTGGAAATTGCACGTAAAGCGTAGCAAATGAAGTGCGTTCACACGATAACGAAGTTTTAAAAATATTTAGATTTTGCTGTTATAGTAGAAAGTATTTCGGATATAATATAGTGATCGAAATCCTTTTGTGTTCCTGTAACTATAAGGAATAGTAACTCTTATTACACCTCAGCAACGTATATCATATTCATAAAATGTGAAATAGCACACCAAAATTGACGCGCAATTAAAACGCGCACCAAACAATGTTCCCCCTATACCATTATGCAATGGAGTGCTTTTGTGTGGCCCTATAATTTAATAATAAATGTTCTTTGCACCACAGTTTGTGCAAAATATATATTATAATATGTACTTCATAGATTCATATCCATTTTATCATATTCGAATGGATGTAACACCATTAAAATGCATTTGAAACTTTTTTTTCCCATTGACCATAATGTAAAGGAATAAGTTTGATTGTCCCTGTAACTGATCTATGCATCCGATTTTCATAAAACTTGAAACGACTCAACAAAATTATGTAATAATTATATATTTTAAATTTCAAACGATTCGGTTGAGTAATTTTTGTGTTGTTATATGTGAACGGACAGACAGACGGACAGACGGACGGACTGAACGACAACTAACTTCATATTTACATAATTATGAACGCACCTAAAAATAAAAAACGAACACTTTGAATGTTAAAACAAATCTGTCTTTTCATGCATATGAAAAATAAAATAAGATATAAACCATACAAATAATTATCACTTTTACTTTAAAAAAAATCTGTGATTTGTTTATGTTTACTTACTACCTTTTCGCATTGGTAAATGAAATCTTAGGTTTGGTTGTGTGCAAAATTAAACCAAACACTTAGGGACTCGACTTGCACGCGAGTCGACTTATCTACGACTATATATGATAGTTGTATTATTTTCACACATTTAAACATGAATTTATCCTACAAATTTACAATTGCATAATCGTTCAAATTTTATTTAGGAAAAAGGTGAACTCAAAAAGTGATCCAAGTGCACCATTGTCTTATTAACCCTTCGGACTCCGGCGTCTCTTGCGCAATTTTTTTTTTTTTTTTTTTTTTTTTTTTTTTTTGGCCAGCGCCACTTTTTTAAAAGAAGTTTCCATCAAGTACACAATTTTAAAAATGCTCTGATTAAGTAAGGCAAATTTTATTATCCTTTATTACTGATGACAAAAACGATCTTTGCAAGGAAAGATGATATCCCCGCAGCGGAGACAACGGAGTACCAAGGGTTAATAAAAGATATTGCACAAAAAAGAATATTCAAGACTTGTTGGTTTTTATGTAAGGTGGTCTGGTATAATAACGCCAGGCGGGGTAATAACGCCAAGTGCTAATATTATGCATAATTATGAAATAATCTGGTAAATGACACCCATGTGCTCTGCCCAGAAGGGTTTTGAGTCATATAAATGGCAAAAAAAAAACAGCTTCAAGTTAATTTGTTTCATTTTTAGGCAACTAAGTTTTTACAAGCAACTAAAATTAACGCCTGATCTAAAATTTGCGAGATACGTTTTGTGATGTGAAGACTATTTTTTTTATCCGGAAATACTTTGTTAATTACATAAATTTGTAGCACATTTCATGGACTTTCAAAATGTTGTTGAAGATTTTGGATATCTTCTCGAGATAATTTGTAATTTAAAATGTACAGCGCAATAACTATAACGGGGTAATAACGCCGATCCTTGCATTAATATTCCGGTTGATTCCCTACAGTGGCCGAGCTACATCCTAAATACTGATTTAAATAAACACAGTTAAAACTGTGCATTGTTTCTAATACTTCTATTTAAGCGGTCCTTTTTAAGCAAAAAGAAGCTCACGGTCTGATATTCTTTTGCCTCATCCTCCCCCCCCACACGCACACACACACAACACATTTATTTTCCTTACACTTTCACAAAAAATTGAACATTTTCAATAGCTTTGAATGCAATTTGTCAATTTCTAAGTTTGTAGACTTTGTATTTTTAGAATTGGGCAATCTACATGCCATTATCCCATCTTATTTCATAGTTTTGTTTGCATGGCGTTATTACCCATATAGGTGGGTAATAACGCCAAATAGCATTGGTCAAGAAATCACGCCATTACATTTTATGAATACATATCTGTTAAATTATTTTTTATATAGATAGTCCATGACTTGCTGTATCAAATCATATATTTGTTTGAAAAATACAATCTAAAACTGAGCCGTGAAAATTGTTAGAACCTTAACGTGGCGTTAATACCCCAGGGTACCTTATAATAAATTTCAGAAATAAAAATATTCGGCAGTGAAGATTTTTTTAAATTATAAAATTAAGGAGATAGTTTAAAGTAAAAAAAAAAACTTAAAACCACGTATACATCTTTATTTTCTTTGTTTCTACCATACGCTAAAATATGAAGAACTAATTGCAATTCAATAAGGACATCCACTGATTGGATTTCGATTTTAAATGATTACACACTAGAACAATTAACTAGTGCACTCTTGTTAAAATCGAAATCATCGAAAATTATTGTTCGCACAATTAGGTCCTGCAAACTCTATTGTGCTTAACAAAACTCAATGCAACGTTCAATATATTTTACAATTACTCCAATTATCAAACTGCAATTTTAGCATGATTATTTAATGTTACAAATCAAAACAGATTATTAGATTTCACGAATGTGGAGCTCTGTCTGTACAGTTACAAGTAATGTTATGCAGTTTCTCCTTGTCATACATTTAATGATGGATTTGAATAATAGATCTTTATGTAGACGAAACAAGAGGGGAAAGGACTAGCTCATTATATAATCTTCTAGCGTTGAACTAATTTACACAGAGTATTCTGTAATGCTATGTGGTAAACAGTTTTATGCATTAAACTTTCAAAAATGAGAATAGGTTTCTTGCGAAATTCAATAAGCAAATTGTTATTAAAATACCTGATTATTTGCGTATATATATATGTGTGTGTAAATAATTAATCAAAACCTTTCAAGAACATCATGACATCTTTTAAAGGTATATTTTTATACATCGTCATCAAGCTATTCCATTTAATACCGAACATTTTTAACAAGCTGCAAGAGGCTGCATGGTGACTCACTCACAAAAAAAAATTGAACTTTTTATTTTACAAAACCCACTACAGTCGAGCTCCGTTGTAACGAACTTTAAGGGTCCAATGGTTTTGTCCACAATATCCAATAATTTGTTATATCCGACGCATTAAGAAAAATTTTCATAAAATATATAATTCAATCGCTGCTATATGTATTCAATAAGGTTGTATTTAAAAAATGATAAAATCTATCAAAAATAATCATTAATCGATTATCGGCAATGTGTTTTTAATGAGATCATTAATGAATTAACAAAACTTGATTATATTATATTAAATATACACAATAATAATTAGATTAACTACAGATGAAAAAAAAACATTTTACCTTTAATTGTTCTGAGCGTTTTGATGCAGAAATAATCGATACTTTTTTCTCGACGTGTTGCCAATTTCATAAACATTTTACCAATTTCTTTGTCCAAAACATGAAATTACTCCAACACTCTTTCCTTCACTATTTGCCTAGACAGAAACTTAACCTAATTACACGAACAACAGCTGTAACACCTGAAATGGTGAGAAGTTCGGCATTTACAAGCTCCTATATATCAGCATAAGATGCAGAATATTTTATTTCTGATTGATTCATTTTAATTCCATTTTAAATTATTTTTCATTTTCCGCATACATTTTCTTATGAAATTAAAGTCGAACTTCTGTTTTTACAACTGCGGAAAAGTTGTCGAACAGTGGTCGACTGAAAAAAAGACTGTTCTGTTCGTTATAGCCGATTCTTAAGATTTCGGTGGTTCGCTATAAAGGGATTAATTAGCATTAAATGTCTTGGGAAAACGACGGGATCAAAAATTTCGTACGTTATATCCGAAAGTTCGTTATAAACCGCGTTCGCTATAACGGGGTTCGACTGTAATCGTTGCATTTTTTATTTTTTGAAAAAATGATGGTAGGAAGGGTTACAAATCTCCAGCCATTTGCGTATTCCTCTGTCTTATTAATAAAAAGAGATATAATGAAAATAAGTATTTAAAATGCCATAATTTTAAAATGTTATAATTTTTGGAAAAATTCAAAACGAAAAAAGAATTTTGCCTTCGTACTATGTCTTTCATATCAAAATACTACGGAAGATTAAAAAGATTGAAAATTTGAAATTAGACAAACTTAATAACGGAAATCATCAAATTAAAGGCATCTGGATTTTAAAAAAAAATATGTAATGTTTTAGATATAGTTCAAAGGGGGGGGGGGAATGTCTTAAAAACATGGGGTCACCTGAATTTCCTTTGGTTTCATCACGTTTTTACCACGCTTTTTATTAACTTCACCTGTATGTTTGTGAGTTTGTAACTCTCCTTATTTTATGTATCTTCAGCGATTACTTCGAAACCATGCAACCGATTAACTTGGTTTTGGTGTTAAATGAAAGACGATGCTCTCGAATTGGTACCACTTCAGTTTCATCGAAATTGGTTCAGTACTTTTTTAGTAATTAGGCAAAAACTAATAAAATTAGTGATTTTTCGCTAATTAAAAGTGTTGAATACGTTCACTGAATGGAGTGTAGACAGCATGGCCGAGCGGTCTAAGGCGCTGAAGCTCTGTTTTTCGAAAGAGATTGTGGGTTCGAATCCCACTCCTGACATTATTTACATCAATGTAAAATTCTAAAAAAAAAATTCCGTATTACAATTTTTATTTTTAACCGGCTTCAGAAAAGGAAAAGGAAGTTATCAATTCGATGCGTATTTTTTTTCTATATATGTTCACCAATTACTCTGAAACTATCCAACCGATTAATTTGGTTTTTGTATTAAATATAAATATAGTTTAAAAAAACTGAAAACCACGCTTTTAAAGTAATCAAACTAAAAAGTGAAAAATAAATATAGTTTAAAAAAACTAAAAAACACGCTTTTAAGTATATCAAACTAAAAAGTGAAAAATAATTCGTACTATAAGCTGAAAACGAAAATAGATGAAAAATACTATATTACTATAAAATCATTGTTATTATAGAAATCAATTAATAAGCAACGAATAAAATTATCGTGGAAAAAAAAGCGTGGGGTGATTCTTAAGAACTGATAGATGGAGCATGGTAGACGGAGCACCCCACGCTTTTTTTCCAGAATAATTTTATTTATTGCTTATTAATTGATTTCTATAATAACAATGATTTTATATCATTGTTATGTATTTTTCATCTATTTTCGTTTTCAGCTTATAGTACGAATTATTTTTACTTTTTATTTTATATACTTAAAAAGCGTGTTTTTTAGTTTTTTTAAACTATATTTATTATAACTCAAGACTTGGTTCTTGAACGTCTGCATCCAGTATTTAATAACAACTTAAAGTGATTTCGAATTGAGGCAATTAATTTGTACGTTTGCTTTAAAATCCAAATCGCCGAAAATTTCTGTTCGTACAATTAGGTCCTAACAACAACTATGCAAACTCTATCGTGCTTAACAAAACTCAATGTAACGTTCAATATATTTTACAATAACTCCAATTATCAAACTGCATTTTCAGCATGATTATTTAATGTTACAAATCAAAACAGATTATTGGATTTCACGAATGTGCAGCTCTGTCTGCCAAAGTTACAAGTAATGTGATGCAGTTTCTCCTTGTCAAACATTTAATGATGGATTTGATTAATAGCTCTTTATATAGACGAAACAACAGGCGATAGGACTAGCTCATTATACAATCTACAAGCGTTGAACGTTTTTACACAGAGTATTCTGTAATATATTGTGGTATATAGTTTTATGCATAAAATAATGATTTAAAAAATGAGAATAGGTTTTATGCCAAATTTAAATCTGTTACGCAAAATTGTTTAAATCAGTAATTTGGTTTTAACTCTTTCGGGTACTATTAATAGTACATGTCTTTTAATGGAGTATTATTACTTTTGTTTTGTTTTAATAAATACTTTTGCCACTATTTACATGTAGTGATGCTAATATAAGTTTATGCATTTACTATATGACTTCATTTATGCTTAGGCTTTTAATAATAATAATAATAATAATAATAATAATAATAATAATAACTTTGTTTAATTCTTTTTCTTTTTGAGCAGTTTGTGATTTTTTCATTTTAAACATACATTTCACTCTTTTAATTTAAAATAAAAGTTACTTTCCGGAAAGAATCATGTGTAATATAGCACAAAAAGTACTAAAAAGTTGTAGTATAAGTGAAATGATACTGTAATACAATATTTTCTAAACATCTCCAAAAATTCTTCTTTAGAAAATTGTCATCTGAATATGAATTGAATAATATGCAAAACAACAACAACATTCGTTGTGTCTGAGATAGTGAAATATTTCTTAAACACTAATTAATCTATTTAGATAGCTAATGCTAATGTTATAAACATAAACATATTTCTTAAAAATAAAACTGAAAAAAAATTGGACCATAAAGGGTTAAAATACCTTTTTATTTGCGTAAAAATATCAGTAAAACGATTAGTTAAACCAAAATCTTTCAAAGGAAATACGACATTTTTTAAAGATACATTTTTTACTCACAGTCATCAAGCTATTTCATTTAAGACTGAACCTTTTTAACAAGCTGTAAGAAACTGCATTAGATAGTTTCTCATTCACTAAAAAATTAACTTATTTTCAAAACCCACTATTGTTCAGCCTTGTAATTTTAATTTTTTTTTTAATTGGTGGGAAGGTGAGGGGGGGGGGAGATTTAAAAAACCCTACGATTTGCGTATATCACTGTCTTATAAATGAAAAGATGTATGTTGAAAATAATTATTCAGAATTTCTTGATTTTAAAATGTTATAATTTTTGGAGAAAACTCAAAACTAAAATAGAACCTCGCATCCGTCTTATGTCTTTCATGTCAAGTCACTAGAGGAAGATAAAAAAAAATTAAAATGTGAAATTAGACAAATTTAATAGCGGAAATCATTAAATTAAAGACATCTAACCTAAAATTATTAATATTTTAGCTACATTTCAATGGAGAAAAAAGTCTTTTAAGCATGGGGTCACCTGGAATTCTTTTGGTTTGAACACATTTTTATAATTCCAGACCTGCTTCTTCAAAGAAAGTATCCAGTTATCTAATAACAGCTTAAAGTGAATGCAAATTGAGGCAGTTAATAATTGCGTTTGTGTTAAAATCGAAATCTCCGAAAATTATTGTTCGTACAATTAGGTCCTTCCAACAACTATGCAAACTCTATTGTGCTTAACAAAACTCAATGTAACGTTCAATATATTTTACAATAATTCTAACTATCAAACTGCAATTTCAGCATCATTATTTAATGTTAGAAATCAAAACAGATTATTGGATTTCACGAATGTGAAACTCTGTCTGCCACAGTTACAAGTAATGTGATGCAGTTTCTCCTTGTCAGACATTTTAATGATGGATTTCAATAATAGCTTTTTACGTACACGAAACAACAGGGAAAAGGACTAGCTCATTGTATAATCTACTACAGGGTGTCCAGCAAATAACACCCTGATTTCAAAATTAAATTTTTCAAAAACAAAGATCGAAAGTAATATGCGGTAAACGGTTTTTTCATTAGGTAAGCTGTAAAAATCTTATACAGAAATTTCAAACAGTGAATATTTTGAAAAAATTGCGTTCTGATTGCATAGAATGCTTTGATTTGACATTTTTCTTGTTTTAGATTGCCTGCAGAGAAATAATTTTTCAGCTTACAGTACAATATTTTAAAGATTTTTCAAAATAAATTTTAAGAATTTCGAAATTTCAAAAATTTAATTTAAAAAAACTATGACATATTGCACTTTAAGCCAAAAAACACATTCTCTGGCAGCAATCTAAAGCAAGAAAAATGTCAAATCAAAGTATTCTTTGCAATCAGAACACAATCTTTTCAAAACATTTACCGTTCGAAACTTTTGTATAAGATTTTGACAGCTTACCTGATAAACAAACCGTTTACTGCATAATTCTATCGATCTTTGTTTTTGAGAAATTTAATTTTGAAATCAGGGTGTTATTTGCTGGACACCCTGTAATTTACACAGTATATTCTGTAATATAATGTGGTATATAATTTTATGCATTGAAATCTAAAAAATGAGAATATGTTTTATGCCAAATTTTAATCTGTTACGGAAAATTGTTTAATTCAGCAATTTGATATTAAAATACCTGATTATTTGTGTATAAATATCAGTAAAATGATTGATTAAACCAGAACCTTTCAAAGAAATTACCACATTTTTAAAGCTATATTTTCTACCCATCATCAGGCTATTCCATTTAAGACTGAACTCTTTTAACAAGCTTTAAGAAGCTGCATTACATGGTTTCTCACTCATTAAAAATTGAACTTGCTTTACAAAACTCACTACTGCTTAGCCATGCAATTTTTATTTTTTGAAAAAACTATCAGAAGAAGGGGAGGTCAAAAACTCAATGTAAAGTTCAATATATTTTACAATAACTCTTATTAACAAACTGCAATTTCAGCATGATTATTTAATGTTACAAACCAAAACAGATTATTGTATTTCATGAATGTGGAGCTCTGTCTGTCGGAGTTACATGTGAGGCGGTTTCTCCTTGTCAGATTTTAATGATAGATTTGAATAATAGCTCTTTATGTAGACGATACAACGGGGGAAAAGACTAGCTCATTATATAATCTACTAATGCTGAAACTAATTTATACAGAGTATTCTGTTATATAATGTGGTATATAATTGCATGCGTTAAATTCTAAAACATGAGAATAAGTTTTACGCCAAATTCAAATATGTCACGGAAAATTGTTTAAATCAGTAACTTGTTATTAACATATCTAGTTATTTGCGTATATATGTATAAATATCAGTAAAATGGTTAATTAAACCAGAATCCTTCAAAGATATTACAACATTTTTTAAAGCTACATTTTCTATGCATCATCATCAAGTTGTTATATATAAGACTGAACTCTTTTAATAAGCTTTAAGGCGCAACACTAGGCACAGGAAAAGACCCGGATGATAATGTAAAGTCTATGGGAACGTTCTTTTCAAATATCTCGCTCAAATATTAATATTTTTACATGATTTTTTGCACAATATAGCTGAGGACGATCTACAATCGGCCTAGTTTCTACTTTTTCAATTTTGGTTATATATTTTTTTTTAATATTAGGACAGTTTCAGTTTCACAACCAGTTCAAACCGGTTCTTAAAATTAAAGTTTTTTTTAAATTTGAAACCAAAATCAAAAAAGTAAAAACTAGGTTGGTTGTAGATCGTCCTCAGCTATCCTATGCAAAAAAAAAAATCAGGTAAAAATATTAAGATTTGAGCGATATATTTGAAAAGAACGCTCCCATAAACTTTACATTATCATCCGGGTCTTTCTCTGTGCTTAGTGTGGGGCCTTAAGAGGCTGCATTAGATGGGTTTTTTCATTCACTAAAAATTTTTCTCATTTTACAAAATCCACTCTTTCTTATAGCCAAGCAATTTTTATTTTATGAAAAAAAAATATGTTAATGTGGGAAGAAATTTAAAAAGCCCTACGATTTGCGTATACCACTGTCTTATTAATAAAAAAAGGTATCGTAAAAATAATTATTCAGAATTTCTTAATTTTAAAATTTTATAATTTTTGGAAAAAATTCGAAATTATAGCAGATAATTGGAGTCTGCCCTACGTCCCTCAAGTCGAGACAATAGCGGAAGATAAAAAAAAATTGAAAATTTGAAATTTGAAATTATACAAATTTAATAACGGAAATCATTTAATTTAAACATTTTAATAAAAATTTTAATTTTACTTAAGAAAAGTGTTATAATAAAAATAAAAGACATTGACATGTTTCGAAACCGTCAAATTAAGTTCCATAATCATAATATGATTATGGAACTTAATTTGACGGTTCATAATTACCGTCATAAATTTATAATACGGTTCATAATTACCGTAATTAATTTGACGGTTTATAATTCTAGACCTTCTTCTCCACAGAAAGCATCTAGTTATTTAATAACAACTTAAAGTTATTGCGAATTGAGGTAGTTAACAATTGCGTTTGCGTTAAAATCGAAATCGCCGAAAATTGTTGTTCGTACAATTAGGTCCTAACAACAACTATGCAAACTCTATTGTGCTTAACAAAACTCAATGTAACGTTCAATATATTTTACAATAACTCTAATTATCAAACTGCAATTTCAGCATGATTATTTAATGTTACAAATCAAAACAGATTATTGGATTTCACGAATGTGGAGCTCCTTCTGCCACAGTTACAATTAATGTGATGCAGTTTCTCCCCGTCAGACATTTAATGATGGATTTGATTAATAGCTCTTTATGTAGACGAAACAACAGGCGAAAGGACTAGCTCATTATATAATCTACTAGCGTTGAACGAATTTATAAAGAGTATTCCATAATATAATGTGATATATAGTTTTATGCATTAAACTCTAAAACATGAGAATAGGTTTTATACCAAATTTAAATCTGTTACGGAAAATTGTTTTAATTGGCAATTTGTGTTTAAAACCACCTGGTTACTTACGTATATATATATAATGATTATATATATATATATATATATATACACATACATATATATTGATAAAATGATTAATTAAATCACAACCTTTAGAAGAAATTACGACATTTTTACAAAATATATTGTTGATGAATCGTCATCAAGTTATTCCAATTATGATTCATGTCCTTTTTTTTCAAGCTGTAAGACTTTGCATTATATGGTTTCCTACTCACTAAAAATTGAACTTATTTTATAAAACCCACTATTCATTAGTCATGCATTTTCTATTTTTTGAAAAAAAATGGTGGGAAGGGGTTCAAAACCCCTACAATTCGCGTATACCACTGTCTTATTAATAAAAAGAGATATGTTGATAATAATTATTCAGGTTTTCTTAATTTTAAAGTGTTATAATTTTTGAAGGAAATTCAAAACGAAAAAAAAAAAAAAGAATTACGCGTCCCTCATGTTAAGACAGTAGCGGAAGATAAAAAATATTGAAAATTTGAAACTAAACAAATTTAATACCGGAAATCATTATATTAACCATATAACCAATCAATATTTTTTTAAATACTTTCAATTAACGCCTATTTCTTTCATGTCTTTCACAGAATTTTTAATCTGTTATTACCGGTTTTTTATTAATTCTTTTGTCTAATTGAAAGAAAAACATGCTCGGATTAAATAGTAAAAAATTTACAATAAAAGTTTACTGGAGAGAATAATAATTTATGATTGGAATATGGATTCCCATACGTGGTACGGGAAAATCACGATTGGTAAAAACATGTTACCCGTACGAAGTATGTGCAAGTCAGGGAAGCGCTTAAAAACATCTAATCTAAAAAATAAGGTACCCTGGGGTAATAACGCCACGTTAAGGTTCTATCAATTTTCACTGCTCAGTTCTAGATTGTATTTTTCAAACAAATATATGATTTGATACAGCAACTCATTGACTATCTATATAAAAAAATAATTTAACAGATATGTATTCATAAAATGTCATGGCGTGATTTCTTGACCAACGCTATTTGGCGTTATTACCCACCTATAGGGATAATAACGCCATGCAAACAGAACTATGAAATAAGATGGAATAATTGCATGTAGATTACCCAATTCTAAAAATACAAGCTCTACAAACTTAGAAATTGACAAATTGCATTCTAAGCTATTGAAAAATGTTCAATTTTTTGTGAAAGTGTAAGAAAAATATAGGTGTGGTGTGGGGGGAGGATGAAACAAAAGAATATCAGACCGTGAACTTCTTTTTGCTTAAAAAGGACCGCTTAAATAGAATTATTAGAAACATTCCACAGTTTTAACTGTGTTTATTTGAATCAGTATTTAGGATGTAGCTCGGCCACTGTAGGGAATCAACCGGGGTATTAATGCCAAGGATTGCGTTATTACCCTTTATAGTTATTGCGCTGTACATTTTAAATTACAAATTATCTCGAGAAGATATCCAAAATCTTCAACAATATTTTGAAAGTCCATGAAATGTACTACAAATTTATGTAATGAACAAAGTATTTCCGGATAAAAAAAAATAGTCTTCACATCACAAAACGTATCTCGCAAATTTTAGATCAAGCGTTAATTTTAGATGCTTGTAAAAACAATAAGACCTAAAAATGAAACACATTAACTTGAAGCTGTTTTTTGCGATTTATATGACTCAAAACGCTTCTGCGCAGAGCACATGGGTGTCATTTACCAGATTATTTCATAATTATGCATAATATTAGCACTTGGCGTTATTACACCAGACCACCTTATATATTTTAGGCATAGATTAAAGGGTGGGAAAAAAGGTCTTAAAAATATGGGGTCACCTGGATTTCCACGATTAGATAGATCTTGATTCACATATTAAAATGAAACTAGTCTGCCAAACCATATTTTGGTGGAAACCACCTGCAGATCCAATTTTAGTGGTTGATCGGTATGTTTATTATTCCGTTGATCTGCACCCAAATTTATAAAAACATAGAGGACTGGAATCAGGAAAACACAATGGTGAACCTACCAGTAAATCTCTAAAACAGGACTTGCAGGTGTTTTCCACCAAGATAAGACTTGTCAGACCAAGTGCATTTTTATATGCAAATCGAGTTTTAACTAATTCTGGAATTTCAGCCATCAACACAATTAAGTGAAGGTATACGCATTTGCATGCCGGTCTAAAAAATGCATCGCAAATTTTACAGAAGATTTTGAATTATCAGAACCACAGAAAAGTAGTTTTTAAAAACTAACTCTGAATATTTAAAAAAAGAATATATAAAGTTATTTACAATTTATTTAATTCCAAATTGTTTTTATACTTTAAGTTATTAGACTGAACTATTAAATTTTCTTATTTCACCTGTTTATTAAGTAAATTTTTCTTTATCAGAAGAAATGGTCAAAAAATTTTTTTGAATCCCAAAACATATATCTCTCGTTTCATATGAAACATTACGCAAACATAAAAGCAGCAAAATAGATTATTTGAAAAATCTCTTGTTTATAAAATTTCGTGCGGCAACAAAATATCGTAACGGCCTATAGCAAAATATGTCGGAAATCTTACAGAGGATTTTGAATTACCTCTCTAGGGAGATATTATGTCAAGATACAAACTCGACCAACTAGTCAACAACTTTGACATGACAAATCGAACAACGTTTCAATGAAAGGAAAGTTCAAATAGGTGATCGGGGAAAAAAAGGAAAGCTTCAGAAATGTCAGTTGACTTATGTGGATTTTCAAAGTTGGTTACTTCGGCTCCAGACATAAATAGCTCCGGTGTAAACGGAATTTCTACAGTGTTAGGAAAATGTTCTGTTACAGATCGGGATGTTTTTTACCGCTTTCCTAAAATTGAACTGCTTCATAGTCATAGTCATATGACTATGAATACATATAGCGTCATAGTCAATTGTTGTTTGTTTTAAAAACCATATAAAGAAAATTTACAAACAGGAAATAACAAGGAGAACTAGTTAAGGGAACTGCTTCATCAATCTCATGAATCAGACTCATCAGTCATGAAATTACATTTTAACCTATTGGAAAATTTAAAAGCGAAATTACTTATATACCTAATGTAATAAAACCTTGCCTAATGTAATTAAATGAGCTCAGATGATAAAGAAAGCAAAGGACACAATTATGCTTTTGCGAAAACGCATATTTAGCCACTGTTTTTAATTAAAATTACAATTTTTATTGTCAAATGATTTTATTAGTTAAAGTTTCTGTGAGCATTAAGTGTTTCCCAAAATTAATTGTACAAATGGTGGAGGACTTTTCATTATTTATAATCACTAGCGGGTAAGACCGAGCTAAGTTTGCTTAAAAATTGCTTTGTGGTCAACTCAATAAAAAGTCGACATTTTTCTGACAGTTGTATTTCTTCAGCACATATGGGCTGTATGGAACAACGTAACAGTTTTCTAAAAACATTCTGTGAACTCTGATTCTTCGAATCATGTATAATGGTAATCATGTATTGAGAATTTTTGAGAAATTCCTTCAGATTCAAAACACCAACTTTTTCACCCAATTCCACCTAATAAGTTGTGTGGGACCTCGTGTACATTACAACTTCTGTTCATCTTGATGCCCCCTAACAACCCTCCAGGTTTGTTGGATGAATATCTAAACACCAACAATGAAATTTTTGTGTATACACTGTTAAAAGTTTGACGCTTTTGCTGCGTCGTCACTCCGCCGCTTTTATAGAAAACGATTACGTCACCGTATTATATGCTGAGAAAAAAATATACCGCCTTCACTTAGAATGAACAGTTTGTCCCTTTCTAAATACCCAAACTAGAATTATAGATGATCGAACTGTGCGAATAATTTAACAAACTAAACTGACTAAACGAAATGACCTAGCATTTCTAGTTTTTTGTTTTCTACGTGATGAAACGATACTGAATCGTTTCAGTAACGAGAAATTATCGTTTGGTTTCAGGAATGGTTTCGTAAACAAGAATTACAGTTACCAAATCAAAACTCTTGTGTCCGCATCTATTTGCAGAGAATTTTAAATGAATTTGAAAGCGATAATATAGTAAAATGCTCTTGAATTGCAGTAAGAAACTCTAGAACTCTTATGCAAACGGAACTAGAACTTATAAGGATGACATAGAACTATTTTTTCTAGAACCACATTTTAGATTCTAGATGCCAGAACTATATTTTTTTCCTCATGGGTCAAAATAGAAATATTCTATAAAAGAAGGGGAGTGACGATGCAGCAAAAGGATCAAATTTTTAACAGTGTAAGTGTCACAATTCTATTACTACACATACCGGGTGTTTCGAAAGTTCGGTGTGAAAATAAAATGCAATTATAAAATACATCAAAGTTCAGAGGAAAATGCGATTTCTAGTTAAATATTTGAAGTAGTGTAGAATTTTGTTTGGCACAATATATAGTTCAAAATCTCGACGATAGTGCAGATAATGCCATGTAATATATCCATATTGTTCCCACAACGCAAAATTTAGACACATAAAGTGTGCATGCAGTATTCTTTATTATTTTTTTATCCAAATATTGCGTTGTGTGTGTGACATACAAGTATTCCATGGAATTATTTGTAGTAACGCCCTCTATTGTTGAGGTTTTGGACTAATTTTTTATTGGCATCATACAAAATCTCATACCACATTAAATATTTATCTACAAGCCGCATGTCTTTTCGACCCATAAACCTTTTTTATATTACTTTACTTTTGCATTGAGCTTTTAAACATCTGTATACTTTGGAAAATCTTTTAGCAAAATCGTATGAAAAGAGTAGAATTTTACAAAGTGTGTATATTAATATTCATGATCATTTTATGATATCTTCAGTTTAAAGAATTCTTTTACAATAGCGGACATAAAATAGTGTTTTAGAAAACTCTTTTGTCTCTATCTCCTTTATTTAAATACTATCTTTATCTTCGAATTTCTGAAATATGAAATAAATATTAATAATGAAAATAAAAATTACATAATTAAGTGCAATATTCATACAATTTATCTAGTTTCGGAATATTTGGTTCTAAATATATTGCAGAAATGCCCTGAAGAATAACTTTAAAACTATATTATGTAAGTAAAATATGACATAGATTCGATTTTAACATGACAAATAGAAGATAATTTTGCTTGAAGGAAATTTTAGATAGTTGATTTCAAGTGTCATGTTTCTAAAACGGTGTAAGGATTTTTCTGGAATCAAATCGCCAACAAAGCATTTCATCAAAATATATGAATTCAAACATCCATTTGTAAAATGCAGCGTAATATAATACTGAAAGTAGCTATATCGTTTACACTATCTGTAACTGCATTTTCTTGAATTCAGTTAACACTGCAAAATATTTGTCTATCATAAATATATTTTACAAATTCTTTACACAGAACAATAATTATTATTATCACAATCATATTATGACGTGTATATTTTTCGAATTTATTCTACAAAACAGTAAAAAGTAACAGTACTTTACTGAATTTTTACATATCATAATTGTAATAATGTAATCATACGTATATATTTTACGAAAACATGATACAAAACTGACAATAAAAAGTTTGAAATTGGACGTCAAGCGTAGCAAATCAGGTGCATTCGTATTATAAGGAATTTTTTTAAATATTCAGATCTTGGTGTAATAGTATACAATATTTCGGATACAATAGTGTATCCGAAATCTTTTGTGTATCCCTGCAAAGGCTATCTGTTTTCGATTAAAAAGGAAATAACTTGCAGTAAACCTCAAGAACGTATATTAAAATGTGAAATAGTTTAATATTATTAAAATGCACGCGAAACAATGTTTCCCCCTACACCATTATCTAATGGAATACTTTTGTTCCACTTTACTACAACTTAAATTAATAACAAATATTCTTTACACCACAAATTGTACAGAATGTATATTTTAGTATGTACTTCATACCGGGTGTCCCAAAAATGACTGATGGATTTTAAAATTCAATAACTTACAAACGGTGACAGCTATTTAAAAAAATTTTGCAGGAGTGTTAAGTATAATGTCAGGAGTTTTTTACCGTATTTTTTTTTTATTTTAGTTCGCATATCAAACAATAGGTGGCTCCGACGGCGATTGAAAGTCAGGTCGGCGCTTCACTCAGCATTGATCACCTGGCCTTCAATCGCCGTCATCGCCACCTATTGTTTGATATGCGAACTAAAATAAAAATTATGGTAAAAAAAAATCCTGGCATTATACTTAACACTCCTGCAAAAAATTTTTAAATAGCTGTCACCGTTTGCAAGTTATTGAATTTTAAAATCCATCAGTCATTTTTGGGACACCCGGTATATGCATATCAATTTTATTATGGTCGAAAGAGTGAAACACCATAAAAATGCACTTGAAACTATTTTTTTCCCATTGGCCGTAATGTAGCGGAATACTTTTCGTTGTCCCTGTCATTAAACTATGCATCCGATTTTCATAAAATTTGAAATGACTTGACAAAATTATACAACAATTATATTTTTAAAATTTAAAACGATTCGGTTTGGTAGTTTTTGCTATGTTATACGCTGACAGACGGACTGAATGACGACCATAAGTGTTTCGTATTTACATAATTACGAACGCACCTAACAAGAGCATTTTATAAATTTATCATATGTAAAAGCATAATCATGTTACCATACGTAATTTTAAAACATTCGTAACAAAACCGGACATAAATTTAGTATTTTACAATTACAAAATAGTGTTTTATGCTCTGAATTCTTTTATCTGAATCCAATCTTTATCTTTGTATTCCTCGAATTAGAAGTAAATATAGTTAATAATTAAAAACAAGTTGGAAATTGCGCGTGAAGCGTAGCAAATGAGGTACGTTCATACGCTAATGAAATTTTAAAAATATCACTCTCATATATCAATCTCATAAAATTGTAAACAGTTAACATAAAATTATAAATTAAAATGCGTACCAAACAATGTTCTCCTTGTACCATTATGTAATATAATACTTTTGTGTGGCTTTGTAAATCAATAACAAATGTTCTTTACACCCCAAATTATGCAAAATGCATATTATAATACGTACTTTATTGATGCATATCAATTTTATTATGTTCGAATCAGTGTAACATCATTAAAATACATTTAAAACATTTTCCCGCCATTGAATGTAATGTAACGTAATACTTTTGACTGTCCCTGTAATTGATCTATGCATCCGATTTTCATAAAATTTGAAATGACTCGACAAAATTATGTAATAATTATATATTTTAAGTTTCAAACGATTCGGTTGGGTAGTTTTTGCGTTGTTATATGCGGACGGACGAATAGACGGGCGGACAGACTGAGCAACAACTATAGGTGCTACGTATTTACATAATTACGAACGCACCTAATTAGACAATTATTGTTGCAGTTTGTCTAGGCCTGATATATTTATGGATATATGTTTGATATATACGGTTATATTTGATCTGAAATGTTCAACAGAAATATCTACTTCCAATAAGCATTAAAATCTATAATGCAAACGTAGCTACTCAATGACCTATCACAAATTTTGACATGACAAATAGGAGAACATTTCACAAGAAGGATGGTTTACTACAAATAGTTGATTACAAATTTCAGGTTTCTAAAACGTCAAGGGGATTTTCTGGAATCAAACGTCAAATAAACATTTTAGATAAAGAGCCTGTACTGAAATTTTCATTTTCAAAATACAGTATTGACGATTATTGTAATATTGAAGGTAGTTAAATTGTGTAAATCAACTTTATCGACATTTTCTTAATCTTAGTTGAGTTCTTGTGCGCAGATGTTTATTATAAATAAATCAGCATTTTGTTCGACTTTTTAATTAATTTATATAGAATTTACTCAGAAATATCAGCAATCAGATATGTTAATATAAGTAAAAAAATATAGGCAAAGGAAAAAGATAGCTTTTTCATTGAACTAAAGTTATAATACATTAAAAGTAAAACAAGATAAAAAATAAAGGCTTATAAATGCCATAAACTGATCTGCATGTTTCGTACGTACAATCAGTGACTTTATCAAAATTAATATTGATAAACAAATTACAGGATGTCCAACATATCTCAGTTTTAAACTTTAATAGTAACAATTGTAAGCGCTATAAAGTGTTGATTCAGTAGCACAAATAAAGAGCAATTCAAGCAGTTTTAGATAATCATATGGACGAGTACCCCCTTGTTATTGTCTTGCTTGCTGTGCCATATATGCATTATGGTAACTCTTGAACATAGAACGTTAATGCTGGGTAGAAGATATAAAAGCCATTAAAGCCATTTGAATTTTTTCCTTTGTATCTTTTTCAAATATCGCGTCTGCGTTCCGCTGCTGTTCTATGATTTGTCAGGGATCGAAGAGGCTATTTCTTCCTTTACTCTGGACTTGTTAACCAAAGTGCGGGAAGAATTGTACCATGTGTTGGATGTATAAGTAAAGATAATTGTATTGAACAAATGTAAGAAAAATTAGGCTAGTTTATTTTCAATTTGATGTATGATGTGTTGTAAATAATTTAAATTAAATTCTTATAACATATATCGAAACTGAGATATTTCTTGCAATGGGATAAAAAAATTGGCTGATAAAAATTAGGTCAGTTTACCTTCAATTTGATGTATGATGTATTGTGAATAGTTTAAATTAAACTTTTATAACATACTATTGAAACTCGGATGTTTCTTGCAATGGGATGAGCTTGCAAATCAAATGTCGCGAGATCGCAGGTATAATGAAAGCAGATGTTTTATTAAAAATCGTCTTACGTAAACGTGAATTATTTTAACCTCTTTTTTTAAAAAACCAACTCCTTCTTTATTCTAAGTAACTCGAAGGAGCTTTTTATTTTTGTCACAGATGTCATATACTCACCACATTGACGCGATTGCAACAAAATGGCGATATTATGCCTTACATGGTTACCCATCTACCATTGTTTATTTATTAATAAACTGTTTATCTACTTTTATTTCCCCTTTTTAAATGATAGCAATTGTTTTATGTTATAGTTATTAAATAAACTTTTTTATTTATTGTTATTTCATTTTTTAAATAATAGAAAATAATTAAAAAGTATATATGCAACTGGTATTTGAAAAAGAAGCTTTTGCCGAATTTGCATCAGAAAAAAAAATTGCACCAACATGGTGCGTATATGATATCTGTGTAATTTTTTTTTATTTTGATGAATTATTTCGTTTACCAATATTGATCTTGATAAAATCGCCGAATGTGCATACGAAATAAGCAGACCTGTATTAAAATGTATTTATAAGCCCTTAAATGTACATTTCATTTTTAGTATTTTTAAAATTTAGTTCAATGGTAATAAGTCATTTTCTAACATAAATTTATAGCTTTTTCTTAGAGAAAATTTTAAAAAAGATACCAATGCAGTTCCATTAACTAAAAGTTTGTATAAAGGGTGTCCGAAGATTTGTCTATACAGTTAAAAGTTCATTACCCCCTAAGACCCAGCCCGCACGATCGTGCGGTTTAGATATTCATTTAAATATTTGCTTTTGTGTCGTTTGTAATAAAAATCCAGAATAGAACGATCTTTATGGTTTGTAGAAAAGGTAAATTATCATTTTTAGGGTTTCGTTCATGTATCGAAAACCTTTTTGTCTTTTTCCTCTGCCTGTCTGTCCGTCACAGAGTTCGTACACAAGTCAAAGACTTAAAATTTTGTGTGCATGCAGCTGAATACCACGTGTCGAACGTCAATTATTTTAATTAGCCTATTATTTTAATTAAATTAATTTATCAAATGCCATCTATTCATTTTTGCGATTTAAATTTTAAACGAAAACCTTAATTTAAAAAATTGCGCGCCCTCAGAGCGTGGAAGTAAAGCTACTCGTTAGTAAGCAGAAGGATCTTACGAATTGAATATTTCTAACTGAGCGAAAAATTGCCCAGGCCGGGAATCGAACTCAGATACTTGGCTTACAAGGCCAATGCTTTATCTTTTAAGCTAACTGGGCGATAACCGGCTGGGATATTTCGCTCAGATAACCTTATTGGTCATAATATCTGCTCTGTCACTTAGACAGCTCAGCAGAATAAACCGCAGGTAATGGAACTCCATATAACGATGGATACATAGATATACTATTATTTTAACACAATCAAACTGATTGGTAAAATTATCATACGAATTGAATATTTCCAACTGAGCGAAAATCTGTCCAGACCGGGAATCGAACCCAGATACTTGTCTTACAAGGCCAATGCTTTACCTGGGAAGTTTGATGTATCATTACCTGTTAAGCTTGATGTAAGTATGATAACTTTACCAATCAGTTTTATGGTGTTAAAATAATAGTAGAAGGATCTTAGTTCGAGCCCTGGTGCTTGAAATTGAAATTTTCATGTTAAGATTGATTTAATTCAAATAAATTTCCTACTTTTGGCCAATTTAAGGGTTTATATTATTAGGGTTTCGTTCATCTGACATTCATAATTTTTTTTAATCAATTTTCTTTCTATTTTAAAAACTATTGTGATTTATTAATGAGTCAGCATCTTCAATTTCGTTTAAACAATTTTTTCTTTTTTAGAAATTTAAAGTTTTATTTATATTTCCGCAAAACTTTTAAAATTCGAAATTTAAAAAAATTTAGAATTATGGATTTTGTCTAAAAATATTTATTTGATTTAAATAAATAACTTTTTTTTTATTTTTTTTTAATTAATTTTTTTGTGCAACCATTATGTAAGAATTTAATAAATATAAACTAACAATTTAGATTTATTAATCAAAGGATAGGTTGTCTTGAAAGAAATATTAAACAAAACACACACGTTAAATGCATTTAACATCTTTCTATTGTATCCTAATATGTATTTTTTATACATTCTTTTTATAAATGTCCCATTTAGTAATCTGTATTTATTTTAGCACATATTTTTAGTATAATTTATAGTGCAGTTGTCCAATTCATAATTATGACCAACTTTGTTAACAAGTACAAGGGATGCATAGCCAATGGGTCTTCTAGGGATAAAAGGCAACAGATTTTCATGTCTCACTGTATTTCGCACAAAACTTTTTTGGAAATAATCAAACATTTGGAGAAAAGAAAAAGTTTACATTTCAAATATTCATAAAAATTTAGATTAATTATTGCTCCGGAGTGCGATTTGTACAATAACATTTCTCAAAAAATTCATTTTATCCGTGGAAAAAGAATCAAAGTTATTTCAGTTTATCCTCATTTAAAAAAACGCATAAAATAATTCAACAAATTGTGTTATCGAAATGTGGTTTGCGTCATCATATTTGGCAAATAGTCGAAATTTTTGTAGGAAAAAAATGGTTCAAATTAATCTTAAACTATTTTTTTCCTTTCACCGCAAAAACTATGACATATTGATTAGGCTTATGATGCAAACTGGACAATTAAGAATAAGATTACTGGACTGTGCAATACGAAAATTTTTTACATTTTTTGCTGTTTTTTATTCATTTATTTTTAACGAAATTAAAAAGTTCCCTGTAGTTATTTATGCATTTTACATAACTATGCCGTAAATGGATATTCATTTATTTATGTTATATATTTTTCTAACTTTTACTAATGGACTTTCTGAAAATTGTTCAACTCTTTAACCCTTTGCGGCGCAGAGCTTAAGTGTTAAAATTATTGACTGACACCGGAAATTGAAAACAACTTTATTTGTAAATACGAAAAAGCTATATTTTACTAATTCAATAATCCGAAAACTTTTGTACAAAAATTCCGGTGCCAATGTGCCGATTGGGAATTAAAATTAAGAGATTTCATAGCTATACCACCGCGCCACAAGGAGTTAACACATCAATAAGACATCATGAAACAGTTGTTTTTGTACGATTTTTTTTTCATTTTTTATTTCCTTCATGCATACTAAGAGGATATCCCCCCCCCCCCACACACAGCGAGCTACCCCATCTGTTTAGATACTAAAAACACAGACACTAAAAACACGCTAATTTTCCCTATTTTAATAGTTTATGAATATTAATCCATAATTAAGGGTGTTCTTAAATCCAAAAGGGCAACTTTGTGACATAAGTTTTAATTCAATTTTGTTCGGAAATGCATAAAACTGACAGGCGTTCTTATTCAGAAACTATCAAATCGCTCCCACTTTTCAATTTTTGGGCAAATGCAATAGATATTTCAAAACAAGCCATCAAAAATGACTTTTTGAAACGCATTTTCCGATAAAAGCAGAAAAACCAGTTAAAGAAAGGTAGAAAATCGCGTAATCACGTGATCAAAATAGCTTATAACTCAACTCAAAATAGCTTATTCCCTTTTACTGTTGGACGAATGAATACCTGTCGCGGCATTAACCCCTTGGGGACGAGCGACCACTATATATGCCGGCACCGATTGTCCTCAGATCCCGCGAGACTACCATTCATGCCGGCGCTGTTTGTACTCACATCCCGCGAGACTAGCATTCATGCCGATCAAACGGAACGTTTTGTTTTTCACAGTTTAGCATATAAAAAATTTATCCTAATTCTATTTGAATGTATATTAAGGAAGAAGACTTCTCCTTCAAACTAGGAAAGCTAATGAAAACATTTTTTTTTTTTTTAATCCACGCGAATTTAATTTTTTATGGAAATACTACAATGGGAAAAAGATTATTTTTTCATCACGTCTTTGTGTATCATAAATCTTTTTAGGCGTCTAGTAAAACTTTATTTTTCTTTATTAGAAATAATGCTACTGAACTTCAGAAGGAAAAATTTGCGGTTAAAGAATAGGATCATAAGAAAGCATATAATTCACGTAAGTAAGCGTATTAGTAAGCACATTTACGATTACGAATGATAACATGAACATCTGATTCATTGCTTTTTTCCCCGCTTTTTTATCTCGATCAGAAATAGTGGCAAAAACCGAAGCCATTAATATTTCGGCCCCCCATATAATAGGCCTAGGGGGGGTGCCCTTTTAAGGGTCTTTCTAAGGGAACCTAACCCGTATTTACGCAAGGCTCGAAGAAAACCACGAAAACTCCGAACGGTTAGGCCGACAGCCGCGACTGGTTCTGAACCCAGCACCTGTCGTCTACCAGTTGAGAGGTCAGAACCTCTCGGCCACTGGTGGGGCCTTAAAGGATGTCTTTGCGATTTTTTAAATAAGATAATTTGAATATTTTAAAATCAGTTTGCATAAAACGACTAAATAACAACTTTATCGACACTGTAAGAAATTTGATTTAAATAATATAGAGAGAGAGATAGAATAAAAAGGCGGTACAGGTGATAGTCAGTGATGTAAAAAAAATCAGTTTATTTCAACAAAATATAACTTTAATTACTAATTTTGTAATTAAAAATCACAGTTAATTAATTTTAACAATCTCAATTAAATCTTCAAATTAAAACTTTTCCATACAACAATAATTTCATATTAATACTCCTTCATGAGTAAATATTTTTTCTCCCTAAATAACACACACATAAATTCACAATACTCCTTTAAATCTTTTTTATTTCAAATTTATTGATTTTACTGATTTTTTTTCTTTATTTTTAAGATGGCTAAATTTGTTGTTTTCTTTTAGAAATTTTAATTTGAATCTGTAAATCCCTGTAAGATTCAAATATTAAAGTATTTCAAAATATACGCATTCTCTGTTATTAATAATCATTTCTTTCTCATTTATGCTCTTTTGAGAATTTAAAATTATAATTTGGAGAAAAATATGCAAAAATTGTCAAAAAAAATAAATAAAGAATAATTCAGCAGAATCATTAAATTAAAGAATAATTGATAAAGGAATATTACAAATAATTTTGATTTAAAAATTGTATTTTAGAGAGAAAAATTTTATTTATTTAAATCTGAGGATTAAGATGTAAATACCTTTGAATAAAAAAAGTTAATTAATTTTTTTAATTGGAATTGTTAAAATTAATTAATTACGATTTTAATTAAAAAGTTTGCAATTAAAAATAAATTTTGCAGAAATAAAGAAATATATAATTAATTCATAATGGTTCGAGCTATCAATTTTTGCTTTGTAAAAAAAAAAAAAAAAAAAAAAAAAATTGAAGAAGGGGATTATTTTTATTTATATATGAGCAAAATTCAACACAGCATTATTAAGTCGGAAATTATTCGTCACACGTGACAAGTGAGGTGCGCCCGTTCTATAAAATTTTTATAAATATTCAGATCTTCGTGCAATAGCTATTGCATTCTTATGCAAAATATGCATGAATACGAAATTTATTACGATTCTATGCATTAAATTCAGTAATACGGAAATAATAGGACTCGCTCTTAAATTGAACGTCACCACCATGGCAATTTAGAATCATTACTTATCATGGAATAACATTAAATTAATTATGTAGGATAGGACTTAGTAGAATGAAGAACCTTTTATTAATATTGTATTGAGTTTTGATTTTATATCCTAAAGTTCTAAATGACTCAACAAAATTACCTATAGTACGACTCACGATTGGGTAGAGTTTTGCGGTCTTCTATGCGAACATCGGACGGACCGGGTGTCGATTATAGGTACTAGTTGTTAATACATGCAGTACCCGTAATAATTAAAACTTTAAATTACTTTCTTTTTCCATGTCCATATTTTCTTTACTTTCATGTTTTAAAAAAGGCTAAAGCTTTTTTTTTTTATATGAAATAGATTTAAGCATTTTTGTACATGTTCTTTATTTTATGTAATGATAAATCTGAGTATGAAATTAGCTTTCGAGTTTTTTATTATTTTTTGAAAAATAAAAATATTTGATGTTGTGTTAAATTTCATTGTTTTACTCTATATATAGCAATAAAAAATTACATTACGTTCAATATTAAGTGTATCGTAAGCCGATGCGTAGTATTGTGTAATTACACGTGATTTGAATTATTTTCATTTGAATTTCTTTTAATTGGTCAAAAATATAATTTTTAAAAAAGTAGTTAGGATTAAAATATATATATTAAAAAAAAAGTTTTAATAAGATAAGCAGTTATTTTTTTTTTCATTCTTTCATTTTTTAATGGTATTTTTAGTTGAACACTGAAATGCAGTGAATTCACCATTTGAACCATTTTTTTTTTTTAAATAAAGAAACTTGCTGAAAAGATAAACCGTTCCCTTAAAATTTCTCGAACATTGAACAAATGTATTTGCAATTATGATAATGTATACCACTCCTGCATTTAAAAGGTAAAAATAACAAAGATAAAAAAAAAAAAAAGGTTTAACCAATGCATGTTTTCATTTCATTTCAATTGTCTTGTAGATATTGATATGCACACGCATAACCATATTAAACATGCTATTTTGCATCAAAGGATAATTCAGGATAATATAACTTCAGATAATGTAAATTCTTTTCTTTCGCCTTTTTTATATGTAATAACATAGCAATAAATAGCTACTTATCTGGTAGATTATTGGAAGACTAGATATGCTCAGATCATATGATACGCTCATATCGTTTTATCCGCAACGGAAATAAACCAAACACAAATCGATTGAAGGAACGATTCTCAGCGCCCTCTGACGACTGGAGCATAATTAAGCTAAAACTTCACAATTACTGACGTAACTATCTGTTTTCCCTATTAACTAACGGTTGTGTCTTTATTTTAATCCTTTTTTTAAATATTTAAAGTTTAGATTTTTTTTCAGATAAACAATTATCAGGATTAATAAGATTTTTAAAAAATATATATTTTTTACAATGATACATAGTACACCTTATTTTGCATAACTTGTGTACACATTAAAAACCTTTTATAACAAAAGTGACGGGAATATTACGGTACTTCGTTATGAACAAATTCTTTACAGTGAATTTTATTACAGCAATAATAAAAATCTTATTTAATCTTTTGATAGAGGGGGTAAATCTGTTATTTTTAATGATGATTTAAAGAGTATATTATTTTTTATCAAATAATATAATAAATTATAGTGTTTAATATAAAAAAAATAATAATTCATCTACATCATCACAAGTATGACAGTTTTACCAACAGTGCTGAAATTTTTTTTATAAGAAAAAGCTTTAGATGCACGGGTAATTTTATAAAGGTTTTTCATGCAACATTAAATATTTATATTTCAGAAAACTAAATATTTTAAGTTTTCTAAGCAACCATCTATCTTTGATAAAAATAATTATAGGGGTAGTGAGTACTACACGTATGATAATGCTGCCATTGTTTTTTTTAATTATATGCGCGTTTTTTTTTTTTTTTTTTTTTTTTTTTTTTTTGTCATTTTTTCATTTTTTAACAAAATAAACAAATATGATAGAGCAAAACATTCATCTTTAAAATTTATAATTAAATATTTCGTTTTTCATAAAATAAAATCCTTATACAATGTAGAAAATATATTGCATATTTATAATTTATAAATTTCCAACTATTAAATAAAAATTGTCACTATTATTAATTTCAGTATTTCTATTTTGTTCTTTTTCCATATATTTCATTAATCAATTTTTTTCATTAAATGCGTCTACTTTTTTAAAAATGAATGTTTTGGAATAAAATGAATTTTTTTTTAAATACTAGCTGACCCGCCCGGCGTTGCCCGGGTCCGTATTAACAATATTAAACGAACTTGAAATTTGTATGATTTTATCATTAACTCGAAACATGCAGAAATGCATTGTCCGAAATACGTGGCCACTGACTGTGTGAAAAATCGGTTTAAAAAACAACTAATTTTAAGCTCTAAAAATACTCAAAATGAACGATGAGAAACGCGGGAGGGAATATGTATCCAACGACTGCGTGATTTTCGTGTTAAAGTGTTGATATTTACCAAAAATCACTGTTAAGTCACGTAACTAATTTTTTTTTTTTCATATAGAAATCCCAAGTGAAATTTTTGAATTTCAAACTAATTATATTACTCTTAAATCCGACTATACCATGAATGAAATCGGTACTCGCTGGTAGCTAAAAGGTTGGTATATAGTATTATAATTTCAGAACCATTTAACAAAAGTAAGTGTTATTTTTAATCAAATCATGCGTGATGTTCTCTCTGTGGATTAATTCCTAACCGTAAACTTTTGCACCGTAACCATAACCTGCCTGTAACCTAACTTCAACTTAACAGTATCTTACCGTAAATTAAATATAACATAAATGTAACCTATCCTTCACTTTATTGTAACATATCCTTATTCTAACCATAACATAAATGCAATTTAACTTTAACCGAACTTTAACTTAACCGTGACCTAACTATAACCTAACGGGAAATTAAGTATAATCAAAAACTTACCGTAATGTAATTGCAACCTAAATGTTACCAAACCATATATTGATTTCATGTCCATGGAAATTATTTTGTCTTGTTCGGATCTGGTTATGATTCATTAGAACATTTTTGTCGGGTTCAGATTTCGTTCGGTTCAGATTTTAGGTATTTTTTGATATTGAGTTTTAATGTTCGGGTCGTATTCATGTCCATGGAAATTATTTTGCCTTGCTCGGAGACAGTTATGGTTCTTTGGAATATTTTTGTCGGGAACAGATTTGGTTCAATTCAGATTTCGGCTTTTTCTTCAAATGGGATTTTTGGGTTCGGGTTTTCTTGCGTGTTCACGGAAATTATGCTGCTTTGTTCGAATAAGAACATGCTTCACTGGAATATTTTTTTTCAAGTTCAGATTTGGTTCAGTTCAGATTTCGCGATTTTTTCAAAGAATTTTTTTAGGTTCAGATTCGGTTCATGTGAATGGAATTTTTTTGTCTTATTCAGATCCGGTTACGATTTTTTGGAATAATTTTTATCAGATTCCGATTTGGTTCGATTCAAATTTCAGGTATTTTTTCAAATAGAGTTTTTAGATTCGGATTTCGTTCATGTCCACGGAAATTATTTTGTCATACTCGAATCCAGTTATGATCCTTTCTAATATTTTGGTCGAATTTAGATGTGGTTTGGGTGAAATTTCAGGTTTTTTCAAATCGAATTTTTTAGGTTCAAGTCGGGGTTATGTCCATAGAAATTATTTCGTCTTGCTTGGATTGGGTTATAGTTCTTTGGAATATTTTTGTCGGGTCCAGATTTAGTTCAATTCAGATTTCGGGTTTTTCTTCAAATATAACTGTTGGGTTCGGGACTTCTTGCATGTTCACGGAAATTATTCTGTCTTGTTCGAATAAGGACATGCTTCACTGGAATATTTTTGCCAATTTCAGATTTGGTTCAGTTCGCTATTTTTTCAAAGAAATTTTTGGGGTTCGGATTGTGTTCATGTCCATGGAAATATTTTGTCTTGATTGGATTCGGTTGCGTTTCTTTGAAATAGTTTTGTCAGATTCAGATTTGGTTCGATTTAAATTCAGGGTTGATACGGGTCAGGGAATTTTCAGACTAAAAAATTCTTCAGTACCAGTATTTTATTATAGAAAATCTCTCCTTGAATACGGCGAAATTTCATGCTTCTTTACTAGATTTATTTTCTCATAAAAAAATATTGATATTTGACCTGGAAATTTCCTTGAAGCGTAGCAACCCTGTAAATTTCAGGTATTTTTTCGAATGGAAGTTTTAGGTTCGTATCGGGTTCATGTCCACGGAAATTATTTTGTCTGACTCGAATCCGGTTATGGTTCTTTCGAATACTTTGGTCAGATTTAGATGTGGTTTGGGTCAAAGTTCAGGATTTATCAAACGGAGTTTTTTTAGGTTTGAGTCGGGTTTATGACCATGGAAAGTATTTTGTCTTGCTGGGATCGGGTTATAGTTCTCTGGAATATTTTTAATCGGTTTCAGATTTCGTTCCAGTCATATTTCGGGGTTTTTTTTTTAAAGAAAATATTTAGGTTCGGGTCAGGGTTCATGCCCACGAAAATTATTTTACCTTGTTTGGATCGGGTTATGCTTCACTTGAACATTTTTGCGGGATTCAGATTTGGTTCGGGTCAGTTATCAAATCCATAGTTTTTTCCAAACAGAATTTTTAGGTTAGGGTCGGGTTTATACTCACGGAAATTTTGTGTATCACGGATCGGGGTGTGGTCTGTTTTTTCTGGTTGGGATCGGGTTATGTTGAAATTAGTCTAAACATTGAGGTTATAATCAGTTTAGCTACTATTCTTTTTATGGCTATATCTGATAGATAATTTACTTTGCTATTTGATACTTTATTATGGTGAATGAATCGTTTGCGGATGCAAACAATTGTACGCCTAACAGCTATTTTATTTTTGTTTTTAAAACAAATTAAAGCCATATTACAATTTTAAATTGAATAAAATGCATTTAAATTTAATCAATGATTAAAAAAATAAACTCATAGAAAAGTGTTGTGTAATTTTTTGACTGCAATACAGCTAATGACTCATACATTCTAATGTTCGAAATGCTAAAAATATGCGTACAACCATACAGTAAAAAGAAATTAATAGAGTGGCCGTATAATGTCTTGAGGTGATGCAAAAAATGTAACTCTAAAATCCGCTACATTAAGTCCAAATAAGCACCAACAAAACCATGTGCTTTGAAACTCCGATCAATTCAAACTGGTTTAAACCAGTATTTCTTTTTGTTTTTTACCTTTTAAACTGTTATTGAATAGATGACTAAAATTTCGTTTAAAAAAATAACGTTTTGTGCCAATATTGCCTGTAATACATGATCAGAATGCATGAAAGATACAAATAGGTCAATCATAGGCAAGAATTATTTGATTATTTTTATCACATAACTTTAAAATATCAGTATAGGAGCATCATTTAAGATTTTGCTTGAAAAATCAACATTCTTTCGTTAATATCTTAAAATCGTCTGCACTCTGAAATCTAGATTTTAGATTAATATTATTATTTAAGTGTTCATGCACGATTTTAAAAGCATCTTTTCATCACTATATTTTATATAATGACATGGAATTATTAATATGTTGTTAAATCATAAACATTTTTATCTACGTTATAAAGCATTAAAAATTTCTGAAAAAAGGAGAAAACTTTTAGTAATACAATTTTTTACTTCAAATCATATGTTTTCAATATTTTATTTAATTTTATTTTGACATTTAATTAGTTTTAACTTTCCAATTTCAACTATTTTAAAAGCAAACATTGATTTTAATAAATAATATAATAGAAAAAACCATTTAAAAAAATTACTATTTCTTCGTAAAATATGCTTCAGCTGTAATTCATTTCTTCCAATCCGTCTTATTAATACGAAATTCCTTCCTCGTGCTTTTCTTTGAGACATTAAAATTTCAGCGATAAATGTTTTCATATTGCAAACCTTTTTTTTTTCGGTTTACTTCGCCACCACCTATCTTTTTCCTCCATGGCGTACAGCAGCTGTGATAAAAAAAAAAAAAAAAAATCCTCATTTAAACTGACAGTTTGCCAGTCTATGAATTTTAAAGGTCAGTTCCAGTTTTTTAAACTATTTCGGCGAAAATTTAATGCAACCAGCCAACCATAAGAGAATGAAAGGGAAAAAAGCGAAAAAAAAGCGATTTTTTATGAGAGTGAAGTTTGGAATTTAATTAATTACTCAGTTAATAAATAGAATTTTGAAATTCTGAGCGTCAGGTGCATCATGAGAGATATTGGGCTACTCTCAGAAAAATTTTGAGCTTCGTACGTACCGTAGTTTTCACTAACTATCGCAGACACACACACACACACACACACACAGACAGAGCGATTTGTTATTTTATTAATATAGATTACTCAGATAAAAAAAATACATCTCATTAAATGCTGTATTTGTTTTCTTAACATTACTAAATAATTTTATACAAGTATTACTATTAATATTAAGTTTGATATAATAAATTTATTTTTCAACTTAAAAAAAATTCCAGAAGTAATAAAAATTTAGAATTATTATAATAGAAGAATTACTAAATTTTGTTTTTAATTCTTATTATAGCTATAATAACGTTTAAAATGTTTCGAATGAAGCTCAATGATGAATTTAATGAAAACTTTTATTTAAAAGATTTTTGCATTTATCTTTAAAATTTAGTGGAATCTATTTAAAGGCCATTATTTACCATAAGATATCAACTTGCTAAATGTATCATGTTAAATTTTACTAAGGTTAAAATATTATTTTTTTATAATCTTTTCTATAACACGTGTATTAATTAATAACAAATTAAATAATTTTTTTCTTTCTTTGAGTTAATATTCCTATAACTAAGAATTACTACATTTAAAATTACCTTAATTACACAAGTTCTAGATAATAATTATGAAACATAAATCACTTAATTGAGTAGAGATAATGATCTACAAAAATTTAATTATTTGTAAAAATTTAATTTTTAAAATTAAATAAGTAACTTAAATCTATTTTTTTCGCTTTAATTAAGTAATTACAGGTTTCACGCAAGTATTGTCTCAGATGTAATGTAATGGCCGGCATATTTAAATACAGAATGATTTTGATTAAGTACGGTAAATATTATATTTCGAAAAATCTGGCATTCTTTATATAACGTTACTAATCCTGAATTACCATGCATTTTTTTAAACAATTAATATTCATAATTTTATTTAATAAAGCCATCAATATTTGTTTATTTTTTTTATTATAATTTTTTTTTTCAGTGAAATATTGAATATCTAACTATTCAACATAGTACAACTAAATAAGAAAACTATATAAATATTTAAAAATGGATTTCATTGTTGTCTCAAATAAAAGATTTTTAAACAGAATATTTTAATAATATAAAATCTGGCTATTAATAAGTGGTTGAAAATGCCTCGATACAATGGGGAACTTGTGAAATCTTCTTTTAAAATATTTCGTAAAATAATATCTGTTTTTTTTAAACAATTGCTTATGCATTTCATATATAATATCATGATCTTATATCTTATTAAAAAACTAGCCAAGTTTGATTTTGTTGTTGCTGATGCTTATTTTTTTAAAATAGTGTAAAATAATTATTTCTTTTAAAATTAATTTAAAAAAATTAATAAATAAGTTTAAGTTTAATTCATTCTAATTACTTATTTTTATAAAAGTATATTTATATATTTATGTATATTTCTAAATACATTTATGGTCATTATTACTTTCTCAATTTAGTAAATTTAACTTTTAATTTAAAATGTATTATATATTATAACATATTCAAATCTATGTATTGTCAAAGCTTTATGTCTAAAATATTTTAAAAAAATATAGTGATTATCAAACATTTAAATTAATAACTTTAATGGCTTCAAGATCTTTATACATCCAATAAAAACATATAAAAACTTAATTTAAAAGTATTTTTATTTTGTTAATAATATAATTTTGAAAATACTTAATAAAATAGTCTGATGAATCTGCGAACCTTTTTGCTCAAGTTTTTTAGAAGACAGAATTTATTGTTATAACTTTTCTAACTTGAATTTGACGTTGATTTTATAGGAATTATACCGATTTTAATCATATACATTTTTAATTAGAATTTAAGGTATATTTACTTTACATATAATTATAATTCGATGTTTTCTGAAAAACCATTTCAAATGAATAATCTTCGCATAGATTTATTCAACATGTTCACAAAAAATCTACCAAATAACAACGTTTTATAATACTTGTTGTTATAAAGGGGGCCTCAGGGAGCCCTGTAACTTTAATTAAAATGGCAAAACCTGTTTTATAAGAAATGTTAACAAAAGGTTTCACTGATTCATCACGCAATTTCATAAACAGAATTTCAACAAATATTCATTATCCACAGCTAATTTTAAAGCTATTCAAATTAATTTTATTATTCACAACTAATTTTAGTAGTATTAAAATTAATTATACTATTGAGAAGTAATTTTAATCTTTTTAAATAAATATTATTAATTATTATTTTAAAATTATTCAAATTCATTTTTTATTCACAATTAAATTTAATGTTATTAAAATAAATTTAATTATTCAAATAAATTTAAGCAGATGTTTATTAATAAAAGTTTTATATTTTAAATAAAACTGAAATATAAGTTTAATTAAACAACTTTATTTTTATTTAAAACATCAAATAACAGTTAAATTATTATTGATAAATTTATTAATAGAAGAGAATTTCTGAAAAATGTTTGTAAATAGCAATATTAAAATTTACTTTTGATAACGCTTATATGTAAGAGTAATATTAATAAGAGTATTAAATTGAAACAGAATAAACAAAGTTATTTATATTCTTATACTGTTTATTTTTGAGTAAAATAGTTTTTACATTTTCCTTTAAAAAATGCCCTCCTTTTCAAATTTGAAACAATTTTATTAATCTAAAGAAAACATAAATTAACATATATCTTTTTTCTTAATAACATGTATCACAACTCTGCTACTAAAACAATATCTCATAGCAGCCCTTTTTAGGTGATGACGTCATCTGGCTTTCACACTGCAAAACTGTTTTACAATTAAATCGTTCTTCAAATTAATTCGTAACCAAAGATTTAATAATATAACTTCATCTCGATATTAAAATAGCATTTAGTTTTTTCATGGTGAATTTTAACACAATTTCTAATTATTTTTATTATCAAAAATAAATTTTAATTACGCATTTAAACCAATTATTTAAAATTAATTATATAAAACGGTATTAATATTATGGTACAATATAAAAAGAAAAAAATACATTTTGAAAAAAATAATAAATTTATTTGATTGAAATTCATTTCCACTATTAAATTTCTCTTTTACTGTAAATCCTTCTCTATTTCTTCCAAACTGTGTTTGATTAATTTGAAAATAAAGACTTACTAATCTGGTGAAAACAAAAATTTAAATGCAGCTTTCTTCCTGATTTAAAAACAGTAAAATTACTTATGAATAGTGAACTTAAATTTAATAGCATTAAAGTGACTTGTGAATAATTAAATTAATTTTAATAACATTTAAAATAGTTGTAAATAATAAAATTAATTTGAATGCCTTTAAAATTAGCTGTAATAAAATTAATTTGAGTACCTTTAAAATTGTAGCAATTAAAATGAATTTAAAAATATTAAAACTAGTTTTATGTAATTAAATTAATTTTAATAACATTAAAATTAATTATTAATAAAAAGATGAATCTGAATAGCTTAAATTAATATTAGCTAAATAAATAATAAAAAATATTAAAAACATTTAAAATTATTAATGAATACTTAAATTCATTTTAATAACATTAAAATTAGTTGTGAATAATTAAATTAACTTTAATGTCATTCTTCCTTGTGACCTGTTTCGTAAGAGATTCGAAGATTAATCATAAACTTTCAGAAACCTGCTTCTAAATAAATTTCTCGCAACAATCCTCTTTTACACATCTACCGCAACTGGCTTCCGTGCGACAAAACTGTTAAAAGGGCAAAACCCGTTTTACAGGAAATGTTAAGAAAAGGTTTCATTGATTCATCACGCAATTTCAAAAAGACAATTTCAACAACGATTAATTATCCACGACTAATTTTAAAGCTATTCAAATTATTTTTATCATTTACAACTCATTTTAATGCTATTAAAATTAATTTTACTATTCACAAGTAGTTTTAAGAAAATTTTAATGTCATTAAAATTTTCTTAAAACTACTAAAATTTTACAGGAAATGTTAACAAAAGAGTTCACTGATTCATCACGCAATTTCAAAATACAATTTCAACAGCGATTAATTATGCACAACTAATTTTAAAGCTATTCAAATTCATTTTATTATTCATAACTGATTTTAATGCTATTAAAATTAATTTTACTATTCACAAGTAGTTTTAAGAAAATTTTAAAGTCAATAAAATATTCTTAAAACTACTAAAATTTTACAGGAAATGTTAACAAAAGTTTTCACTGATTCATTACGCTGTTTCACAAAGAAAGGAATTTTAATGTCATTAAAATTAATTTAATTATTCAAAGTATTTTTTAATGATTTTTAATTAATTGTAATAAATATCAAATTAATTTTATTGTTCATAATTAATTTTCATGTTTTTTAATCAATTTTATTATTATTTATTTTAAAACAGTTCAAATTCATATTTTTATTCACAATTTATTTTAATGCTGTTGAAATTAATTTAATTCAAAACTAGTTTTAATGTTTTTAATTAATTTTAATAATCACGTTTTTAAAACTGTTCAAAATAATTTTATTTTTCATAAAAAAAATTGTAGTGATATTAAAATTTTAAATTTAATTATTAAAGTTAATTTTATATATCGATATTAAAGTTAATTTAATTACTCTCAAGTAATTTTAATACTATTAAAATAAATTAAAGTATTCATTAGTAATTTTAATTTTTTTAAATATTTTTATCATTTATTTTAAAACTATTCAGATTCATCTTTTTATTAACAATTAATTTTAATGTTTTTAAAATTAATTTAATTAATTAAAAATAGTTTTAATGCGTTTTTAATTACATTTAAAATTATTGTAATTAATTTTAATATTTACAGTTACTTTTAAAGATATTCAAATTAATTTTATGATTTACAGTTAATTTTAAAGATATTCAAATTAATTTTATGATTTACAGTTAATTTTAAAGATATTCAAATTAATGCTATTAATCACATCTATTTTTAATGTTATTTAAATTAATATTTTAATTTTGATGTTATAAAATTAATTTTTAATAAATGTTAATTTTAATGTTAACAGCTTTTTTTTTCTTTTTTTCTTTTTTTCTTTTTTTCACTTAACAGCGAAGTTATCTATTTTATCATTACTAAAAAAAAAAAAAAAAAAAAAAAAAAAAAAATCATATGAATTATGTTTTGTTTTAGAAAATTGTAAAACAAATTAAAATGGTTTTTATTCTTAAATTTCGAAGCGAATAAATCGTTTCGAAATACGCCTTTTGTGGCAACCCTCTTTAAGGCAACTCTGTTTGGTTTTCGCGCAGTAAAAGCTTTGTAATGGCAAAACATGTTTCACAGGAATTGTTAACAAAATGTTTTATTTATTGTTCATACACAATAATTAAGAAATAAAACTTAAACGCATATTGAATAAAGAGGTTTGAAAAAGGAATTTTAGAATCTTTCAGTCGAGACTATTATAGATTTTAGTTCATTAAAAATTGTATTTATGTTTGCTCGATACTTTGCATTGTGTATTTGAATGCTTTAGAAATATTTTTTAATGTTTTTCTGAATTATTTTTCAATTTTTTCATTGCATGAAACTAAACTAAAAAAAAAAAAAATAAAGTTTAGAATTTTTTTTTTTTTTTTTTTTTGAAAGAATGTTATTTAACAAAAATAACTTGACCTTATCCATAAATAAATATATAATAAATTTCAAGGGGATTTCATGGATAAGAAAATTAGCTGAGTTCATATAAATTTACGTTTATTTGACTTTCTTTTTTCGCTTATTAAGCTTAGTTTTTAAAATTTGCATTTATTGATTTTAATATTTGATAATCATATCTTCTTATATATATATATATATATATATATATATATATATATATTTGTATAAATATTAATTTTTGTCATAAATAATTTAATGTATTTTTTATTTTTAAATGAAAGTGTAATTTATAAATTTTAAAATAAATAAGTACTAAGAAATGTTGTAAATATATTTATATAAGTGAAAATTTAGACATTTACTAAAAGTGTTAATAAATTTGTACTTAATTCTTAATTTTTAACTTGTTTGTATTTATAAAGTATTCATTTTGTATTCATATAGTTTAGATGATTAGTTTGGTTTTTAATTTTTCCAAATTTTATATATAAATACAAAAATTAAGAAGACACAAGAATTTTTAACAATTGGTTATATTGAATCAACGCGAAGTTTCAGTGATATTTTCAGTTGAATTACTATTAACATTGCATAAGTAATTTAAAATACCAGATTTCAGAATTTTTCAGTTGAGAATATCGCACTTTTTTTCATAGATTAAAATTCTATTTATTAATTTTAAATTTAAATATCTAATTTTACTGTTTAGATATTGTTAATAATTGTTTTGTATTGTTACAAATAATTTAGAATATGTATTCCAATGTGTAATAATAAATACGTATTTGAAATAAATTATTAATTAGTCAAGTTTAAAAATTAATAATAATAAAATTACAAATATTTTATAAAATATATAATAATAGATTTACTTCAAGTTATTTAATTAAATAATTGAAAATGTTTAGTTCCATTTTTTTATAAATTTTATATTTTAAATGTTATTCGTAATTATTCCAGTTATTTTCCTACTTATTAATTCATACTCATTTATTTTTTTTATTAATTTTCATAATTACAATTGATTTTAAAAAACATTATTTTTTTCATTATTATTTTTAATAATCAGATATTTGAATTAATTAGAACAATCACGTAATAGTGTTTATTTATTCTTCAAGATGAATATTTTTCTTAAATTTAATACTTTTTAGATTTAACTCTCTTATATAAATTTTATATATTAATAATTATTTAACTAGTTGTTTGAATTTTCACAATGAAATTCTTTTGAAAAATTAATTTATTTAGTCTATTTTCCTTAAAATAAATATGTTCTTCTTCGCCTTCATATTATAATTGTATATTTGTAAACTACTGAAGCTTTGTTATTGCTTTTTTTCTTGTAAAAAAATTCATTAAAGTAATATTATTATTATTATTATTTTTAACATATACATTTAAACTATATTTTATTATTTTCTGTTTTTTCCCCTTATAAAAAAATCTTTATTAAATATAGTATTGTTATCAAAGATTTGAAATTATTTAAATAATTTATTAAAAAGTAAAAAGTACTTTTGAAATTAATAAAAATGTTTTTTTTTAATTAGTATTGTGCCAAAATTTATGACTAAATGATTCAATAAGTATACATAAGAGATTTTAAATCTAGTGATTGTTCAGAATAAGGTTGTTTTGATTACAATAAGAAAATGTTCAAATTATTTAGAGCATTAAAAAAATCAATTACATACCTTTATTTTAATGTGCATTTTAATTGTAATTAAAAACTCTCACTCATATTTGCTTTCTTAAAATAATAATCGTTGTATTACAAATATTTTTCAAAAGCATTTTTTATTTTTATTAAATTATTACCATTGATATTTAAATAATATTATTTTTATTTTTTCCCCTAAAAATATTATAATTATCAATAAATATCATTCGTAGAAGAGTTCTTTAGTCAATTATTATTATAAATATTTCTCAATAAGATAATACTCGTAAAACTTAAGATATTATCCATTCAAAAAAAATTACATATAAAATTGCAACTAAAATATCACACCATCAAAATTATTTGCATTTTTTAGAAATATTATCACATTACAAATAAAATAAAATAATAATAATAATAATAATAATTTTCACGTATAGCCGAAAATAAGCAAGGTTTATTTCAAAAACTAAATAGTGCAATGAAAGTAGTTGATCCAAATTTTTATTTATTCCAGCATACTGAAGTGATGACATTTTTTCCAATAAGAGATTGGTGAGGAAATAAAACTTTTTTTTAACATTTATCCTACAGAAAAAATATGAAAATAGAAAAGCATTCATTATACAATAAACTTTTAAATAAACAAAAAAAAACTTTTTTCTTCCAAAAAATAATTAAAAAGTAAATATATATGAAAACGGCATAACTATTATTTAGAGCGGTTTTTTTTTTTCTTGGGAAAAAAATATAACTTAAATACGATAGATATGGTACTTTGGTATTCTATAACGGAAAAAGATTAAAAGATAATGATTTGTTGAATTGCAAGAAAAACAATTATTACTATTAATTATTTTCATTTTTAATTTACAATAACTTTTAATTTAAATATGTTTGATAACAACATTATGAATATTATTTAGAGTGCTTTAATGAATGCATAGTTTAAATTAATTGTAGTAATTGTACATAATAGTAGCCTATGATAGAGAAAATTATTAAAAATTATTATCTATTCCATTGTATCTTAAGAAAAACAATGATATCTATTTTTTTTTATTATATATAAGGAATACAATATCAAAGAATTATCCTTTTTACGGATGAAACGAAAAATTTGTTCTTTAAAAAAATTAAATGAAAATTTGTAATAAAAATGAAATTTTTCATTTTATGTTTTAATTTAATGTACAATCCTTACCAAAATGTAAATAGTATAGCAATTTTATTGATATTATTTTCTGGGCTTTATGTAAATCGCAACATAAATTGTTTTTAGTAATTTTTTCAATTATACATGTAAAATTGAAGGTAGTAAGTCGTATTTAAAAAAAATTATCCTACAGCCATACACTGAAAGAATTTTTTAATACTAATTATGAAATAAATATAATAAAATCATGGGACTAATAAAAATTATGAAGATTTTTAAAAACATGGGGTCATACAAACAAAATAAGATTTTTTTTATTTTTTATTTTAATTCAAAATAAATTTTTTATTAAATAGTAAGTAACAGGGAAAATTATGAATGTCATAAAAATTATTTTCTCAAAATTGAACATAACTGGCATATATTATGCATTTCACTTAAAAAGTATGAGTTACATTTTAAAGCTTCGTGCAACTTCGATATATTGGAGATTGCCAGAAATAAACTATCAATAAAGAGATATACAAGCTGAAATTTTTTAATCATTACAGAAAAAAGAAAAGTATTGTTTTGACACTTAAAAAGAAAGCTGATCGATATGACATTAAAATTTTTAATGCGTCTATTGTAGCTGTATTTAGCTTTCTGTCGCATTTCAAAAGTTAAAAAAAAATAGAGACATTACGTTATACTTGTATATAATTATTTTACAAGTATATAATTATGTATTAAATACAAAATACTGTACTATTATTTCAATATAAAAAATACTCAAATATAAAAATAAACTTTTTTTCCCATATAATTATTTTATATACTAACATTCAAAACATTTAAAGCAATTGAAATTTTTTTATAATAAATTATGTTTACAAAAAGCTTTGAAACGCTTTAAATATAAGTATGAGTGCAT
Organism: Maratus speculifer; assembly: GCA_964019185.1. NCBI lineage: Eukaryota > Metazoa > Arthropoda > Arachnida > Araneae > Salticidae > Maratus > Maratus speculifer. Next base: position 99,530,826 of record OZ025302.1, read on the forward strand.
TTAATAGAAGTTAAATTCATAATATTTTTAAACACAAATATCAGTTTATAAAGATTTTTATATATTATTAAATAAACCTTCAAATTAAATTTGTTCATTATAATTCGTCTCACCGCAGAATCTCACCAGATACAGTGAAATTGTATCCTCAAAATAAACTGTTTTTTTTTTTTTATATATATATATATATAAATGTAAAATGGGGGGGGTACTTTAATTTATATGTTGGCTATTTATATTTTATTATTAAAACAAATATCATTATTAGTATAAAAAATATGAATCAGAAACTAGATAAAATAAATTTTAAAATTTATATACATATAATTTAATTCTGTATTAGTTTTTGGGTGTAATCTTTTTAATAATTTCGAAAAATCTATTTATTTCTCTTAAATTGCACAAAACGCTTACAGTAATTTGTATTAAGAAGTTGAATATTTAGTTAAATTTCATGTTCTTAAAACTTTTATATTTATTAATTTAAATACTTTGAAAATTTTAAACATTTTGAAATTCCAAATCTGTGAAAAAAAATCGAATGATTCACGTTAATTAATTTTGATATTACTGCAATCTTCACGTGATAGAAACAGTATAAATTTTTAAATATATAACATTTTATTTCAGTTTTCAGTCTTAGTTTAATATTTTAAACTAAAAAAGCCAGAACTTGGTATCAAATGAAATTATCTCATACATTTTTTCCTGTGTGTATATTTAATATACTACTTAATCTAGTATCCTAATAACAATTAAGCATATATTACTGCATTAGTATTGAACAAAATTGCTTGTATTTTTAATAAAGTTATATGTACTTATTTATCCCTAATTTTAAAATAATTTTATTTTTATCTTAAGGTATTCTAAACATATTTGAAAAATCTTTCATGTTTTCAACTGAATTATACATATTTAACTATCTCTAACTATCTCTAATTTCATTCTTACCTTAATGTACTCTAACCGTATATGAAAAACTCTGATAATAGCAAATTATTTTTAAAAAAACGAAATTTTTTTGTTTTATTAAATGAGAAGCTTTTCATCTTAATTATAAAAAAAATAGATTTTTTTTTCTGTGAGCTAATTATAATTCGAACTATCGCGATATATAGTCAAAATATCTCACTTTAGAAATAGCATTTAAGACTGTTTTGAATTTGTTTTTGGTTCAAATGTAATAATTTAAAATATTACCAGAACATGTTTTCATTATTATTATATGTGCTGTTTCTTATAAAGGAAAAAAAATGGTTTAATTTAATTACATTTTTACATTATACTCTTTTGTAAGTAACAGTATTGAACTATATTTTCCAAAACAAACAACATTTAACTAGCTCTAAACATTTATCTATCAATATAATTTTAGAACTTCAGCATATATGTTGCACATTATTTATTTATTTGTTTCTTTTTTTTAAACTCGTTTAATAAATATTTTAATTTCAATTTAACAAGGGTATTTTTGTAATATTTTTAACTTTTTAAAAAACATATTATCCTTATTTGCTTTTTCTACATGTTTATACCTGTGAAAAATAACAGATATTACACCAAACATAGTAAGTGCAATAATAATTCAACATAATATTTACTCAAATTAAATTTTGAAACGTCTTTACATTATATGTACTTGAAACTTATGAATCATTTCCAGAGAATATTATATACTTTTATTATTTACAGAAAAGCAACCATTATTTTAATTTAATTCAAAGAAGTATTTGCTCAGATAATTTTATTTAATATAAGTTTTTAAAGTAATCCAAGTATAATTCAATGTAAGTGCATTTAATATTCACCATCATTAAGTACACTTATTTTTATAACCTTTTATTTTTATTTTGTGCATATTTTGTGCATTGAACTAAATTCTTTTTTTTTTTTTTTTTTTTTTTTTTTTTTTTTTTTTTTGCTATTTTAGCTTGTGTTTCTATACATAACTACCTCTCTCAGGTCTTAACAGACTTACAAAGAGAAAAATATTCATTATTCATTTCTTATGAAATTTTCAAGTTTTGAGTAACTTGTATTTTTAAATCGGTAATTTACATGTTTAATTTTTTTATATATATATAAATTTTTCTCATCTGAATACTTTCGAATAAAGTAAATAAATATTTACCGTTTAAATAAATTAATGGAAATCTAAATAACCTTTTAGTTAATCTTTATATAAAAAATATAGTTTATACCTACAAAGATTTCTCTATAAAGTACCTCTGTGATTCTCGTAATCGGTGTAGGGTATACAAATATAGGATATTTATTTACCTTACAATTTTCAATATTTCGTAATACGCTTTTTATTTACAGTTATATTAATTTATGCAGTTTTAAAGCGTTTCAGCATTAAGTAGATTATGAGCAAAAAACTTTTTGTTAAAAATTTATAGAAAGAAACTCTATATCCAATTTAAACGTCATACTCATCTTAATAAAATAATTCGTGTTGTTTATTTATAATTTTTGTTGCTTAACAATATTAAGATATGGTTCAGTAATAAGGTAATTAAATGTGTAATAATTATATACTGTGTTTACAATAAAAGAATCTATTCACACTGTTCTAATGGGTTCAGATTATTATGTTCATTTGTTTCACTGAAATTAAAATAGCAATGTATTTCACAATATTAACATTTTTCTATATTTCTTTTTAACTGTAAGCCTTATCTTCATTTTTCTTTTTTTAGATACGTGGATACTTTTTGGTATTATTGAAATGTTAATTATACTTCCTTATAGTGAAATCTTCAGATTATGAAGAAATTTTGAAAAAAGATTAATCGGATACAATATCAAACTATGTATTTCTGATTCTTTTTTAAAAAATAATTTTTTATTATTATAAGTTTGGTCAAGGCAGAAATTCTTCCTGATTTACGTTTCAATAACATACTATTTACAAATTTGCTTAATTTCTAAGATAGTAAGTAGAAATGAAACATTTATTTTTATTAGACTTTATGATTCTGTCAACTTTTTTATAAAAGAGTTATTTCAATTAAAAAAGTAATAAGCTTTCTCTTTATCAAATTTACTATTTTATTATACACTTTTATTGAAATTACAATGATTAATTTGACTTCTAAACACCCACTCTGTTTTTCATCGGTATCACGTTTCCTCCCTCTTTTATGAGGCGTGAAATTTCCCAGTTTCTAAACAAAGTTAATAAAGAAATCCCCCCCTGATATGACTGGGGTCTGTCAAGTATCCACTTCACACAAATAAATTAAAACCGACCACGAGTGTGGTACTATCGATTTATATCATACCATTGCATAATTTGCAGTGGGAGGGGAAATCACCTTGGGGTTTTCCATTGAAAAAAAAATCCAAGTACTTACCGTGTGCTGAGGGGGTACTTCGCACATCCCTTCAGGCACTGGAAGTATCCTAGTCTGTACCACCACATGTACAAAACCGGTACACTTAAAGTACCACTTTCAAGTGGATCACGGCAATGGCCGCCATGTTGTTTTGGCAGGGCAAAATTGGAACAAACGTAGAGACCGTTATTGTAGTATTTTTTTCTCCTCCGATCTCCTTTGCAAGGGTGGCAGTGCAGGAGGCGCTAATGTCGATCGTGTGCCGGCATTAGGGAAGTATTTTCTCTCTCTCCATTCCTAGCAATATCTTTGAATATTCCGACGAATTTTTAGAACCGAAGGGAGCGTTCGAAAAGTTTTCGAAAACACAATTCTTTCACTTTTTTCATTCCATATTTCGATTAATAACAATTCCTTTTCTAATCACGAATAGCACTGCCGAGAGAGGAGGGGTGTTCAGGCCACCGGATAGCTGCGTTGTAGGGGGCGCTGACGAATTGAAGCACTGCCGTGACTGCTCATCCCCCTTTGCTGTCACATGGAGACGACCTACGTACGCTCTGCGGAATCGAACGTTTCTTTCTGCTCGGGCGCTCGGGGTTCTTCCGATACCATATTGTTTGAAATCCCCCTATTTTCTTCTAAATAAGCGCTGAATAATGATACATAATGAAGCGAAGTTAACCTGTTGGCTTAATTTACTTAATGAGTTATGTCTTAACAAATTAAATGCGACAAAATATCGAATTTATATTTGCTTAATTGCGGCTCGATCAACTTCTCTATAATGGGTACGAACATAAGCAGATTGCTTTTTTTTTAAATAAAAGTTTGTATATAAAACATTTTAGAAGAATATTTTAGGCATTGGTATAGTTCATACAACTTAATAGACGTCCCACAAAAATTAAATTCCATTAATGAAGTAATTTATTTTTAAGTTTCTGAACCCTGTTTTGGTTTTGCATTTGTCATTTGATAATTAAAAGTACGAAACAGATTTGGCCCTTTTTTTTAATCTCGATTAGCTTGACTATAAAAACTTAATGATATCAAAATATTACAGATAATGCTGTTTAAAAATAAGGTCTAGAAGGTTTTTATGATAATAATTTATTTTTAGAATTAAGATTATTCATGCGACTTATTTTTGTATACCAAGAACTAAATTCGATAAATGAAGGGGGTTTTTTTCTAACTTTCTTATCAATTTATTATATTATTCAGATAACGAATAAGAGTAATAAAAACATGTTTTTTTTTCTTTTATATCAAATACTTATATAACTACGGCAATGGATTAGCAATTAAAATTGTTTAAAGTAATATCTGGACACACCAATTAATTTCAAGCATTGGTATAGTTCATGCAGCTTAAGAGACGTTCCACAAAATTTAAATTCATTAATGAAGTAATTTATTTTTAAGTTTCTGTACCTTTTGAAACTTAATTTGTCATTTGAAAATTAAAAGTAATCGAAATAGAGTTGGCCCTTTTTTTACCTCAATTAGTTTTATTATAAAAACTTAATGATATCAAATTATTATAAAAACGCTTAAATAAGATCTAGAAGGCTTATACGATAATAATTTATTTATAACTTAAGATTTTTTATGAGATTTATTTTTGTATACCAAAATCTAAATTCAACAAATGAAAAGTTTTTTTCTTAATTTTATCACCTTATTTTTCTTATTTTTCACCTAATGAATAAAAGTAATAAAAACATGATTTATCTGTTTTTACATAAAAAACTTATATAATTACGGTAATGGATTAGCAATTAAGGTTGTTTGAAATAATATCTGGACACACAATGAGAGGAAATTTGTTTTAAATTTTATGGTAGTTCAAGTAATTTGATTTTCGTCTTTGGAAAATTTGAATTCGATAAATGAAGGAGTTTTATCAAACATTCTTACTACTGTTTATACTTTTCTCTCAATAAATAAACCAAATCAAAATACTTGGTGGATTTTTTGCCCCAAAAAGTTTTATTAAACAACAATATATTGCTTTAATTAATTACAAATTTAAAAAAAACTTAAAAATAAGATCGGGAGGTTTCGTTCAAAGATAATTTGTTTTTTAATTCTCTGTGATTATTCAAAGGATTCAAACATTTGCAAAAAATTTTATATTCGATAGATGGTTTTTTTATCGCTCATTTCTTTCTTGCATTCTTTTCTCTGTGAATAAAAACAATCAAAACGTTGATTATATATTTTATATCGAACAATTTTATTTAGAAAAAAAATTATGTTAATTTATTATAAAAAAGGCTCTTTAAAATACTATCTGGATGCTACATGAACGGATATTTTTTAAAAACACACTGTGACAATTCAAATCTTTTAACCTATTTGAGACCAGTATCTTTTACATGAATTTTTATTCGATCAACACCTTTTCTATCAAAAGTTTGTCAATAAAAAATATCTTAATAAAGTAAGGTAAATTTTACTTTTCTTATTAAGTGGAATCCAAAACATGTGGTGTAAGTATCTTTTAAAGATGCATATATGTACTCGTGGTCAAAAAGGGGTTAACTCTCGTTGCAAAAATTTATTTTTTATAAATAAAGTGGTCTTATTTAAGTTTCACCCACATTTTTATAAATTTCTAACTGTACATAAACTAATCGAAATACTGACGAATTATTTAATCTAAATTAATTTTATTAAGAAACAGCAACTTACAATAATTAACAGGAAAAAGATTATTTAAAATTAAGATTCAGCTTTATTCACAACATAATTCGATAGAAATGTTGTTTTCTTTTAGGTTTATTATTATTTTATTTATTTATTTTTATTTTTATTTTTTACATTCTTTTATCTATAAATAAAAGTAATCAAAACTCAATTTACATTGAAGATTGTATAAGAGAAATATTTAATTACGTTCATTAATTGTAAATAAGATTGTTTAAAATAATATCTGGATATTCTATGGGTGGTTTTAAACTTTATGATATTTTCATAGTTTTAATTTCCATGCTAGAAAATTCAAATTCCACAAATACACTAATTTGATTTGAAATTTTCCTTATTTTTTATGCTTTTCTATCAATAAATAAGGTGTTCTGGTGTAATAACGCCAGGCGGGGTAATAACGCCAAATGCTAATATTATGCATAATTATGAAATAATCCAGTAAATAACAGCCATGTGCTCTGCGTAGAAGGGTTTTGAGTCATATAAATCGCAAAAAACAGGTTAAAAATAATTTGTTCCGTTTGTAGGTCTTATTGCTTTTACAAGCAACTAAAATTAACGCTTGATCTAAAATTTGCGAGGTACGTTTTGTGATGTGAAGGCTATATTTTTTATCCGGAAACACTTTGTTTATTACATAAATTTGTAGTGCATTTCATGTATTTTCAAAATGTTGTAGAAGATTTTGGATATCTTCTCGAGATAATATGTAGTTTAAAATGTACTGCGCAATAAGGATACCGGGGTAATAACGCCAAGGATTGGCGTTACTACCCCAGTTGATTTCCAACAGTGGTCGAACTACATCCGAAAGGGGTTTAATTATTAATATGGGACAGCATTATTATCACTGTTAAAATGGTAAGATTAAGGGGAGGGGGTCCAATACCCAAAACTAATCTCTCTATTTTGTTTTTTAATACTAGTGTAAAAAATAATTTTAAACTCGTATAAATAAAACTATATAAAATTGTTTTCGATATTTTAATTCGAATATCTTCAAAATCAGCTTTCTATTAAATTTCCACTGGATTGTTCAATTGAGTTTTAAATTTTAACTATCCACTTTCTCAGCATTTGGTTTTTCAAAATTTTACAAAATTAACCTTTAACCGATGTGACAGAAATTCTAACGTAACTAATGTGAAGCTGTTTGTGAGACCGCGAGATCGAAAGATGAATAAAAGGCGGAATAACTCATAGGATTGTGTTTTTGTACTAAACTTTTTATACAAGACTATTACTGTTCCCCCTCACACCTTTTTCTTTCACTTTCACAAAAAAAAATAATATTTTCTATCGCATAGAATGCATATATGGAAATATAAATACTGATTCAAATAAACACAGTTAAAACCGTGCAATGTTTTCTAATAATTATATATTTAAACGGTCCTTTATAAGCAAAAATGAGCTTAAAATCTGATATTCTTTTGCCTCTTCCCCCCCCCCCCCCCATCAACACCAAACCTTTCTTTTTCTTACACTTTCACAAAAACATTGAACATTTTCAACAGCTTAGAATGCAATTTGTCAATTTCTAGAGCTGTACAGTTTGTATTTTTAGAACTGGGCAATCTACATGCCATTATTCCATCTTATTTTATAGTTTTGTTTGCATGGCGTTATTACCCATATAGGTGGGTAATAACGCCAAGTAGCATTAGTAAAGAAATCACGCCTTTACATTTTATGAGTACACATCTGTTAAATTATCTTTTTTATATCGATAGTTAATGAGTTGCTGTATCAAATAATATATTTGTTTGAAAAATACAATCTAAAACTAAGCCGTGAAAATTGGTAGAACCTTAACGTGGCGTTATTACCCCAGGATACCTTATAATAATAAAAACAATTTTGGCTTCTTTTATCTCAATTAGATTTATTAGAAAACAACAAATTTCATTAATTACAAATAAGAAAATAAGAAGGAACATCTGGGAGCTCTGTGTAATGATAATGTGTTTCAAGATCTGAAATTATTCAAACAGTTTTATCTTTTCTATCAAAATTTCAATTTTACAGATAAAATTTTAAATTTCTCACCCCCCTTTTTTTTCTTTTTTTTTTTTTAAACATTTTTTTAACATTTTTTTCTTTATGAATAAAAGTAATCAAAAAATGAAATGACTTTTTAAATTAAACATCTTTTTAAAAACATTTCATTTATGTTGACTACTTCATGTGATGATAATGTGTGACAAGCACTGTGATTTTTTTACGATTAATTTATCCCCCACCAAAATTTAAATTCGATGAAAGAAATGGTTTGCTTTTCAGTTTCTCATCTTTATTTTATTTTATTTTATTTTATTTTATTTTATTTTACTTTTTACATTTTTCTTCAAATAAATACCACTAATCGAAACTTGATCTATATCAAATATTGTATGAGAGAAATGTCTAATTACGTTAATTACTTACAAATGAGGTTGTTTAAAATAATATCGGGATATAATTTTTTTTTTAACTTTTTAGTGATTTAAACGATTTAATTTCCATCCCGAAAAAATTTAAAATAATATCGGGATATAATTTTTTTTTTAAACTTTTTAATGATTTAAACGATTTAATTTCCATCCCGAAAAAATTTAATTCAATAAATAAAGAGGTTAGATTGAACATTCTTCCTACTTTTCAGATTTTTTTTCGCAATAAATAAAACAAATTAAAATACTTGGTGGTTTATTTTGTCTTAATTAGTTTTATTAAAAAATAGCATATTACACAAACTAATTATAAAAAAAATAATTTAAAAATTAAGATTTGGAAGATGTTTTCTTGTAATATATTTCAAGCTCTGGGATTAATCATATGACTCAATTATTTCCATCAAAATCTAAATCAGAAAAGTGAATTGATTTTTTTGTTTTACGTTTCTTATTGACTTTTTAAATTTAATTTGTTTATTTATTTATTTCTCCATGAATAAAAGCTATCAAAACATGGATTATATATTTTAAATTGAACAGCTTTATTATTTCAATTATTTTAGTTAATTACAAATAAGTTTTTTGAAAAATATCTGCATGGTCGATTAGCGAATATTTGACTACTAATCGAAACTAATCGAAACGCTGCTGGCCTGATTTATCTATTTTAGATTTATTTGGAAGCAGTTAGTTATAGTGTTTAATTATAAAGAAGTTATTTAAAAATGAATGTAGGCTTTTTAACTTCATAGGATGATAATGTGTTTCAATCTCTGGGATTATTCATAAATTTATGTAATTCAAAATTTGAATTCGATAAATGAAGTTGTCGGATCAATTTTTCTCATCTGTTTTTTTATACTTTTCTCCTAATAAATAAAACTAATCAAAATACTTGTAGCTTCTTTTATCTTAATTAATTTCATCAGCAAACAGCAAAATACACGATTTAATTACAAATAAGGTACTTTAAATAATGAAAAAGAAAACAAAGATATCTGCATGATCTATTGAATGATAATGTATTTCTTGTTTTGAGATTATTCAAACTACGTCATCCCTGTCATCAAAATTTAAGTTCCATAAATTCTCTCTCTCTCTCTCTTTTTTCTATGAAAAAAAAATGATCAATATCTAGAAATTCCATGAGTGCTGCTCTGCTACGATTCAAACGTTTTAAATCACAATCCCAAAAAATTAAATCTTATAAATTGCTTTTAACTTTTTTCCCCCCATGAATAAAACTAATCAAAACACTACTCGATTATTTTTTCTAAATCAGTTTTATTAGGAAACAGCGATTTAATGTAATTAATTACAGAAAAAATGTATTTAAAATTAAGATTCGCTCAATTAACTCCATATGATGATAATGTGTTGGAAGCTCTGGGATATTTCCTTGCAATTAATTCACGTCCATCAAATTTTCTGTTTTATAAATGAAGAGATTTGCTTTTAAATTTCGCGCAACTTTGTTATAATTTTCTCCTTTTAAATAAAACAAAATCAGAACGTCCTTTCATCTAAATTAGTTTTATCTGGGAACAGTGAATTACAGTAATTAATAACAAAAATATCTATTTAAAAATAGTATGTGGTTCATAAACTCTATATGATGATAATGTGTTTTTAGCTTTGTATTTATTAATACTCATCTACCAAAATTTATTCGATAAATGAAGTTGTTTGAGGGAATTTTCTTAAGAATTTTTTATAATTTTCTTAAAACTAAATAAAACTAATCAAAACAAAATGATGGCTTCTTTTATCAAACTTATTTTTAACAGAAAACAGCAAATTGAATTATTGACTAAGAAATAAGGCAATTAAAAAAAAAAAAGATTTGAAAGTTCCGTGTAATAATAGTGTGTTTCAAAGTCTGGGATTATTCAAATTATTCAATAACTATCTTCGAAATTTTAATTTGATAAATGAATTCGATCGAATATTTTTCTTAAGCCCCTGTGATAATTCAAAAGGTTTAGTTAATTCCCATCTTCTAAAAATTAATTTCTATAAATTAAGTGGTTTACTTTTAAGTTTCTAATCTCGTTCTACATTTTTTATCTATAAATAAACTTAATCAGCTCAAGGATTGTGTCTTATATATTGAATAACTTTATTGAAAATAGTAATTATTTTAATTAGTTATAAATAAAGTTGTTTCAGAATAATATCCGGATGCTCCGTGAGCAAATATTTCTTTTAAAGCTCTGTTATAATTCAAACCATTTAAATCACATCAATAAAAAAAAATATATATAAATGAAGTGGTTTGCTTTAAAGTTTTTAATCTCGTTCCACATTTTTATCTCTATGAATAAAATTAAGCAAAACATGGACTATGTTTTCTTATTGTCAATAATTTTATTGACAAAAATAATTATGTTAATTAATTACAAATAAAGTTGTTTAAAAATAGTATCAGGATGTTCTATGTGTGAATATTTTTACTAAGGCTCTGTGATAATTCAATCGGTATCAATCACATCTCCAAAAAATTAATTTCTATAAATGAAGTCGTTTGCTTTTAAGTTTCTAATCTCGGTCTACATTTCTTTTCTATAAGTAAACTTAATCAAAACATGGATTATGTCTTTTATATTGAATAATTTTATTGAAAATAATAATTATTTTAATTTGTTATAGATAAAATTGATTAAAAATAATATCCGGATGCTCCGTGAGCAAATATGTTTTTTAAAGCTCTGTTATAATTCAAGCCATTTAAATCACATCAACAAAAAAAATTCTATAAATGAAGTGGTTTGCTTTAAAATTTTTAATCTCATTCCACAATTTTCTCTCTGTGAATAAAATTATTCAAAATATTGATTATGTCTTTTATTTTGAATAATTTTATTGACAAAATATAACTTTTTTAATTAATTACAAATAAAGTTGTTTAAAAATAATATCCGTATGCTTTTAGAGCGAATATTTCTTTTAAAGCTCTGTGATAATTTAAATGATTTAAATCACATCTCCAAAAAATTCATTTCTATAAATGAAGTAATTTGCTTTTAATTTTCTAATCTCGTTCTACATCTTTTTCCTATTAATAAGCTTTATCAGCACATGTATTATGTCTTTTATATTAAATAATTTTATTTAAAATAACATTTTTTTTTTATTAATTACAAATGAAGTTGTTTAAAAATAATATCCGGATGCTCCGTGAGCAGACATTTTTTTAAAGCTCTGTGATAATTTAAAGGATTTAAATCACATCCCCCCAAAATTAATTTCTATAAATGAAACTTCTTGCTTTTAACTTTGTAATCTCGTTCTACATTTTTGTTTCTATAAATAAACTTAATCAGAACATGGATTATGTCTTTTATATTGAATAATTTTATTAAAAATACTAATTTTTTAATTAATTACAAATTGTTTAAAAATAATATCCGAATGCTCCGTGAGCAAATATTTTTTTTAAAGCTCTGTGATAATTTAAATGGTTTAAATCACATCCCCAAAAAAATTAATTTCTATAAATGAAGTGGTTTGGTTTTAAGTTTCACCTCACATTTTTATCTTTTTACCGATAAACAAATCTAATCAAAACAGTTTTTATAGTAAACAGTGATTTACTGTAATAATTTTAAAAAGAGGTATAAAAGTAATTTTAAAAAGTGCATTCGGAGCTCTAAAGCTAACAAACTACCGCAGCTGCGTCGAGCTTATTATTATTAAACCATTAGCTGGCCATTTTCATTGGATAAACTTGAATCTGAATCTGGTAAACTTAAATCAAGTATACTTTCGTCATCTGAATCTGAATCTAACATGCCAAAATGATTAGAATTCCATTCTCCAAATAGTTGTCATGATTTGTTAAGTGATTTTTTTTCTTTGGAAAAATGAGGCAAACAGTGTTTGGTTACTTTTATTTGTTTGAAGTAAAATATAAAAAAAAGATGATCAGATAAGTAAAAAGAAAGAAATTGTTTCATTTATCGATTTTTAATTTTGAAGGAAGTGAATAAAAGTGATCAAAACATAATTTATATTATTAAACCATTTTATTTCTGACATATCTAAGTATGTTTATTAATTACAAGTAATTTGTTTAAAAATTAAAACTAGACTCTGGGGAAGAGGGGTTTTTTAAGCATTGTGATAATTCAAATGGTTTATTTTCTGTCCCCAAAAACTTAAATCTATAAATTAAATAGTTTGTTTTTAAATTTATCACCGTTATTTTACACTTTTTTCACAATAAATAAAAATAAGCCAAACACTTTTGATGTATTTTATCTCAAATAATTTTTTTAGCGAAAATCTAATTACACTAAATAATAGAAAATAATTATATTTCAAAATGAGATCTCTAAGCTTTATACAATATTGTTGCATTTCAAAGCTCTTAAATTATTCATGTGATTGATTCAAGTCCTTGAAACTTTAAATTTGATAAATTAAATAACTTCTTTTGAATTGTCTGACCTTATTTATCATTATTTGTTCCAAATTAGTAAAAACATTCAAGACAAAGTTTGTCTCTTTCATATACAATCATTTTATAAGAGATATATCTAACAAGGAAGGTCTCCATTGGGGGCATACTCAGATTTTTTTGAAAAAAATACGAATTAAACTACTCATGTAGGTAATAAAGGATCAGTGAAAATTAGCGGCGGAATTACATTATTAGATATGTAAAAAAATAAAATAGTTTGGAATAATTGGCGTGAAAAGCTGAAAGCGACCCCGGATTTGGCGAGTAATGCATTTCCTCGCCAAAAGCATACGATTTTAACGAATCTGAAAATTGATTTTAATTGACTTCACTGTTAAAAAACTGCAGCATTTACTGCAACGTCACTCCACTACTTTTATAGAATATCTCTCTTCTGACCAATGAGAATGCTCCATAGCACGGTGAATTGACCGTGTCATACACTGTTAAAAATCTGCTGCATTTTGTTGCAACGCACTCCACCGCTTGTATATAATATCTCATTTCCAACCAATGAGAAAGCTCCATTTCACGGCCAAGTAACCGTTTTCTATACAAGCAAGGGAGTGCGTTGCAACAAAATGCAAAAGATTTTTAACAGTGTATTTTTCAATTTGGAACAATTTTAATCAATTTAAATTGTGTTTTAAATGATAAAATATATTAATTTCATTTTGTTATAAGTACATATAAACGTATATGACAAAATTACACTTAAAGTAAAGTAAAAGTGCAAAACTAAAATTACTTAAACTAAACTTATTTAAATAAATTGAACATAGAAAGTTTTTTCTTTAAAAAGTATTCGAAGCGTAAAAACGTATTTTTCAAAATTTCGTTTTTTCGCCAACTGGAGATAAATCGCCAAATACACGAAATTTTATTATTTTTTTACGGACGTTATAAGGAGGTTCCGCCGAAATTTTTTTTATAAACATATATAACTATATGAGAAGAGCATTCTGTAATTTTTTCAGATTTTTCTGAGTATGCCCGTATGGAGACCTTCCTTGTAAGTACGCTAATTAATTACAAATAATTTGTTTAAAAATAAAATCCTCCATAAGACAATATTTTAGCTCTGTGATAATCCAAACGGTTTATTTCCCGTCACCAAAAACTTTAATCTATAAAATAAATTGTTTACTTTTAAATTTTTCATCGTTATTTTACACTTTTTTTTTCAATAAATAAAAATAAGCAAAGCACTTTTAATGTTTTTTATCTCAATAAGTTTTTATTATTATTATTATTATTATTATTAAGCGAACATCTAATTACACTAAATAATAAAAAGTTAATTTATTTCAAAATGGAATCCTGAAACTTAATACAATGTTGTTGCGTTTCAAGCTATTATATTAGTCACGTGATTGATTCACAATTTTGAAACGTTAAATTTGATAAATTAAATAATTTTTTATCAACTATCTCAACTTTTCGTTAATTATTTTTTCCAAATAAATAAAAACGTTCAAAATAAGCTTTGTTTCTTTCTCCTAGAAAATGAAAATCTCTATATAAGTAACTAATTTTCATTAATCTGTTACAAATCCTCTAAAGATAAGATCTGCAATCTCATTATAAGGAAATGTGTTTAGCACTTAGAGATAATTTATAAGATTTATTTCGTATTTTCCAGGATTTATGTTCTATAAATGTAGTAGTATGCTTTTAAGATTTTTTATTTGTTTTTTGTATTTTTCTCCGGTAAATAAAAGAAATCAAAAGATTCTTTGTCTCTTTTGTATAAAATGTTTTTATTAAAAACGTATTTCATTGCATTTAGTTGCAAATAAAACATTTTAAAATAAGATCTGGAAACTCTACACGAAGAAATCTGTTTAACATTTTCGAATGTTTGATGATTTTGATGGTTACTTGAAAGTAATTTCGAAACATAGCCTAGAGTGTAAAGCATGATAACATAAAACTATTATAACAAAACATTGTAAGAATTACTATTATATTGCTATGAAACATTAAAAAATATTTCTGTATACATAAAATATTAATTTACTGTAATTTCAAGTATCCTTAATTATCTATTACACGTTCGCACTATACAATCTTGGCAACAATCTTCGCGAAAACGTAACTGCAACCTGGCTGTAATTGCAATTACAGTGCCTGATATAATGAGAGGTACACACTACATTTACTAAAATTTAGTTTCTATTGAAAACGCAGGGCATAGCTTATAACGCCCCCTTTAAACTATGGCTAATAGTCTATAAAATATCTTAATTCTTTTGTATTACCCTATAAAAAAAGTAAGTGATGCGTTCCGTTATTTTGCTTTTTCCGCAATTGTTATTTTAACTTATTTTATCACTGTGTTGCATATCTGCAACATATACAGCATATCAGAAATTGTACTTCAAATATGACAAATGAAGTGCATTCGTACTATAACTCTTTCATTAATATATATAACATATATATATATATATATATATATATATATATATATATATATATATATATATATATATACCGGGTGTCTTAAAAATGACTGATGGATTTTAAAATTCAATAACTTGCAAACGGTGACAGCTATTTAAAAAATTTTTGCAGGAGGGTTAGGTATAATGTCATGAGTTTTTTTACCGTATTTTTTTATTTTAGTTCGAATTTCAAACAATAGGTGGCGCTGACGGCGATTGAAGGCCAGGTTGACGCTTCACTCAGCACTGATCACCTGGCCTTCAATCGCCGTCAGCGCTACCTATTGTTTGAAATTCGAACTAAAATAAAAAATTACAGATAGGAGGTAGGATACAAAATTATAGTAGGATACAAAATTAAGCCAAAATCATTGAATCCGTTGTTAGATAGAATAACTTGACCCACAATAATCCTCCCAAACTGATTTACTAATCAAACTTTTTGGAACATGTAACCTAGCTCAATGCTCTTCTCGTGCCCGAAACGGTATAATATCAAACTTTGTAGAAATCGCTTGAATCATTTTTTAGATATGTTTAGCTTAAACCTGACCCGTTTTGATCCTAAATAACCCTGTAATCGAATTCTATCGAACATGGACGTAACTGAATATAATTCTCAAACACGAAAACGATGGAATACAACATTTAAAAAAATCATTAGAGACATTTTAAAAATAAGAAAAAATCCCTGTCGGCTTGGCCTATAGGTGGAGGTAGATTTCGAAGAGTTTTCATTTGAACACCAAAAAAAATAATATCATTAGTGATAAACCCAGTTTAACTATTTTATTTAGCTGCTTTTGAAAAAAATTTTATTTCATTTTTTTGTAAGAACTGATTTTATCAAAATCATCTTAAACAAAATTCGGCTCAAATGCCTATTTTGAAAACATATTTTGAAATATATTCTGACTTTATTAAAAAATCGACCAATACGCACGTTATATAATTCCTAAATAACAAAAAATGGTGAATTAAATGCGTTTAAGAGCAAAATTGAATTTAAAAATGAGTCATAAAATAACCAATTTGTTATTTGAATACATCCACCATTCTTTAATTAAGATCGCTTTGGGAAATTTTGTGCAAAGTGCCCACTTTTTTTAAATATATATTTAGCCTAAATCAAAAAAGTGACAAATAGGGCCCATTACACAGTTCCTAAATAACAAATAACTGTCAATTGAATGCGTTTGAGAGCAAAATTGAATTTAAAAATGAGTCATAAAATAAACAATTTGTTATTTGAATACATCCTCAATTCTTTTATCATGATCACTTTCTGATATTTTTTTGCGAAGTGCCCACTTTGCCCACTTTTTAAAAATATATGTGACATTTTAAACTTAGGGGGACAGAAACATCATCGCCAGGTTTCCCTTTCTCCGCACAGAAGTCATGGCCAGAGAGAAAAAAAAAATAAATAAATGTAGAAAATCCAAATAATCACTCCTTGGCTGCTGCAAGTTCATTTTATTAAACTTTAGCTATAATAGAGAGAAAAGTTCCTTTTGCAGACGATCTTTTACCGAAACATCCAAAAAAATATTGCATCATTTACTACATCCAGCCGTACTCATGGAAGAGAGAATCCAAGAATCCTTCTTCTAACCACCTCTCGAGGCTTCCTCCCTTTTTTAGGAGCGTTCGTAATTATGTAAATACCTAGCACCAATTGTTGTCGCTCAGTCGACCGTTAGAGGTCTGGCTCGGGCCCGCGGGCCGGGCTCGGGCCGATTCCCAATAATGGCATTCGGGCCGGGCCGGGCCGGGCTCGGGCCTTACTTTTGAAGACTCGGGCGGGGCCGGGCCGGGCCTAGTCACTAATCTTTTCGGGCCGGGCTGGGCTCGGGCCTTAATTTTTTTGCTGGAGTATCGGGCTGGGCCTAACTTTTTTTTTCCGTACGAAGCCGAGACTGATTCCATTCTTCCTATAGTTTTCATGGACCAAAATAATCAGTTCCTATTGAATCTTCCTATATGAAAATCCTTTTCTCGACTTTTTATAAATCAGTAATATTTGGCTTTGTCCAAAAATTTCTGCAAAAAAAGCATATACTTTTAAGCCGTCATTATTCTACAATTAAACATTAGAAGTTATCCCTTTTAAAGAATCATAGATTACTAGGCGTTTTAAAATAGAATTAAACACACACACACACACACACAAAAAAAAAAAAAAACATGATTACGACGGAATTTTTTTTTTTTAACTGAAAACTGAAAGTTTCTTTTAAAATGTTCATTCATGCAAAATGAATACAACAATACGGGAGAAAAAAAAATATATTAAACATTTACATCTGTTAATAAGGGAATGCATTTTTTTCGTTCCAAAGCGATTTTGTCTTTGGAAATTTTACCATGTACCGCTTTTTCGATTTTTTGTCTCCATTACAGGGAATATGGATTAATAATACTGGTGATAACTGAAACATTTACATACAACAAACAAAGATTCATTTAAAAGTATAAATATCGCAGCCTACGGCTCTTCTGCTTAAATGGAGATTATAAACATGAAAAAAAAAGACTAATATAATTTTTTTTGGTCAGAACTCTTCCATAAGATTAAAGATCAATGTTCTGTAGAAATTCACTCGAGCCGGGCCGGGTTCGGGCCGAAATTTAAAATTTTTTCCGGACCTGGCCGAGCTCGGGCTGAAATTTTATTTTTCGGGCCAGGCCGGGTCGGGCCATTATTTTTTTCGTTCGGGCCGGGCCGGGCTCGGGCCGAATTTTTAACTTTCGGGCCGGGCCGGGCCCGGGCCTGGAAATTTCGGCCCGTGCAGACCTCTATCCGTCCGTCCGTCTGTCTGTCCGTCTGTCCGTCTGTCCGCATATAACAACGCAAAAACTACCCAACCGAATCGTTTGAAATTTAAAATACATAATTATAACAAAATTTTGTCGAGTCATTTCAAATGTTATGAAAATCGGATGCATAGATCAATTACAGGGACAATCAAAAGGATTCCGTTACATTACGGTCAATGGGGAAAAAGTTCCAAATGCATTTTAATGATATTCCATTCATTCGAACATAATAGAATTGGCATGAATCTATGAAATATATACTAAAATATGCATTCTGTACAATCTGTGATGCAAGTAATTTTTATTATTAAATTACAGGGCCACACAAAAGTATTCCACTATATAATGCTATACGGGGAAACATGGTTTGGTACGTGTTTTAATTATATTCAACTATTTCACATTTTATGAATAAGATATACGTTGCTGAGGTGTAATAAAAATTACTTCCTGCATATTTACAGAAACGTAAAGATTTCGACTACTATACTGGAGTACGCTCTACTATATCAGCAAGATCTGAATATTTTTAAAATTTCGTTATCGTACGAACGCACCTCATTTGCTACGTTCACGTGCAATTTCCAACTTGTTTAAATCTAAAAGACAATTCTAGAACATTCTTTAGTCTCAAACCATCATTCTTTTATGTAAACATAACTGATACCCAGAGTCGAGATTACTATTTGACAGACAACAATTTTATTTTAAAAAAAATATATATTATTTAACCAATTTATAATCGACTCAGAATTTTAAATATCTTAGGCAGACGATTTTTATAGACGATTAATTTTAGGAGAAAAAGAAAAGAAAGGAATTTATTGATATGCACAATATCAAATGTTGACTGAGGGAAAATAAATAAATAGATAAAATAAAATAATGATATTTTTTTTAATGTAAGGTTTTGGAATAAATTTAATAAGACTTTCTTAAAAAGGGTTGATAAAAACATAGAAAAATGAGTTTTATTTGGAATATTAAGAAATAAAGTTTAATTAAGAATATGTTTAAATTAGAGCTATCTTTTTAAATGTACGCATACTGGAATAAATGTTTTGTTAAGGCGAATTAAGAATTTATATCGTTTCCATAAAGATTAATAGCTTAGATCTCGAAACAAGATTTTAATTTAATAAGTTGAAGTAAGTACGGAATATTATTATAAGGAAATTAATAAAGTATAAAAGTTAGTTTTGGCGAAAAAAAAATTAAAATTTGTGATATATATATTTACCCTTTATCAAAAAATTGATGAATACGCACATTATATAGTTCCTAAATAACAAAAAACTGTCAATTAAATGCGTTTGAGAGACAAATTAGATTTAAAAAGGAGTCATAAAAAAACCAATTTGTTATTTGAATACATCCTCAATTCTTAATCATGATTGCTTTGGGAAATTTTGTGCGAAGTGCCCATTTTGGGAGACTTTTTTGAAATATATTCTGCCTTTATCAAAAAACTTGCCAATCCGTCCCACTATATCGTGCCTAAATAAGAGGACCTGTAAATTGGATGTGTTTGAGAACAAAAATGGATTTAAAAATGACTCAGAAAAAACGCAATTTGTTATACTTCAATTTTTCAATCACTATTACTTTGGGAAATTTTGTTCAAAATGCTCTTTTTGGCAGCCTTTTTTGAAATATATTCTGCCTTTATCAAAACACTGGCTTATAGTTCACCTTATATTGTTCCTAAATAAGAGGATCTGCCATTTGGATGCGTTTAAAATCAAAAATGAATTTAAAAATTAGTCAGAATATAAGCAGTTTGGATTTGAGGTTTTTTCTCCAACTCCTATTTTTGTTTAATTTATTTTTGCTAGAAGAATTGGTCCTATGAAAAACTTGTTAATATAAAAGTTGTAGATATTATTAAGAAGATGTAAAATAGATTTAATTATATTTGATTGCTTAAGAATTGAGTAAGTTATGGATTTTTTCTTTTTCCGACCCCCTTTTTCCTTTTCGTTTTTAATTTTTTTTATCGGTAAAGGTTGGTTCTATCAAAAACTTGTAAATACAAAAGTTTTAGATAATGTTGAGTACATTTATAAAAATTTTAGTTGGATTTGATATCTTGAGAATTGACGAAGTTATGATTTTTTTCTCCCAAAAACCCTGTTTCTTTCGCCCCTTGAGCCCATTTTTAACTTTACCAAAAGTCTGTCATGCATAAACTTTTAGCCCATTTTTGAAAAGTACTATAAACTTTAAACTGATTCGATATCTATTTTATTTAAGAAGTTATCGTGTTTTTTCGGGTTTCACAAAAACGCTCCCAATTTCCACCCCCTTGATCAAATTTTGCCCATTAACAAACTCAACCGAGATTTTATGCTTCTTGATTTTATGTAAAAGTTTGAAGAAGATCTGAGCATAATTATAGAAGTTATCGTGTCCAGAAGAAAGTGATATACAACGATAGATAGATAGATAGATAAATAAATAGATAGATGGATAAACTTTTTTACTGATGGTAGTTTTGTTGTCTAGGAGTCATAATCGATGTAGATCTGCAAAAAAATTTCAGAAATTCCAACATGGGAAAGAATGCAATAGGTAGTATTTCATACGAAATCTACCTAAAATTAGCTTGACCCATATTGATCCAAAATTGAGCCACTAATCGAAATTTCTCGAACATGTCACTTAGCACAATGTTCTTCTAATGCTTAGAAACAGCATACAAAATTTTGTCTAAACCTTTTAAATCTATTTTAGATACAATAAGCTTGGCGCTAATCCAAAATTACCCCTCTAATCGATTTTTTTTATTATACTTCCAAGCCGAAAGGTCTTCTAGAATACAAAATTTAGTTGCCATCGTTTAAACCCTTTTTTTAAATTAAGTTAATTTGAATCATAGTGAAACTAAAAATAACCCACTTATCAAATTTTCTCGAACACGTGATTAGTCTAATGGTTTTTTTAGTAATCCAAAATGATAGAATATAAAATTTATTCAAAATCATTAGAGCCGTTTTTGAGATAAAATTAGCTTCACTCGTAAGGCTCAAAAACGACCTATTAATAAAAAATTCTCGAATGGGCAATCTAGCTCAATAGTCTCTCGTGCCCGAAAACATTTGGAAACAAAATTTGGTTAAAATCAATTGAGCTGATTTTTAGAGATAATTAGGTTAACCATGATTTATAATGACCCAAAATGATCCACTAATCGAATTCTCTCGAACATGTAACCTAACCGACTTGCCTTTTTGTGCCCGAAAACGGTTGGGCGTAAAATTTAGTTAAAATAGTTAGAGCTTTTTATAAGATAAAATTTATATACACAAACAGACATACACAAGATTTGTTCGTATAGTATAAGATATACATTAAGTATTGTAATACGAAATAATAGAACTTGGTTTTTAATAGGAAATAATCATCATGGCAACCTAGAATATATATGAAATTCCAAACCATTCTGCTTGGTAGTGTTTGCACTGGTTATATGCTGGCAGGCAGACAGACAGACAGAGAAACGGACCAAACGACGACTATAGGGCTATGTATTTATATAATTACAAATGCACCTAAAAATCAATGTTATTTATACAGAGGGCTTTAAAATACGATTTTACTTATTGCTCCGATCTTTGAACATAACACTTAATATAATCGAATTTTCAATCAACGGCAATATTGAGTTAATTTTTTATACCGAAGTATTTTTTATTATTTGCGTAATTTAACATCGCTGTTACTAAAATGAACTTAGTAAGTTTTATAAAATTAAACAAGTTGAAGACATCCAAAAGTAGACTTTTTACAACGGAAAATTCATATCTTTTACAATTTTATATTAGAAAATTCTCGATATTAAAGAAAAAAGTGTAATTTTATGTTTATTAAAGACATGAAAAAAAAATCGTTTTACTTAATGACTTTTAACATTTTTTTAATTATTTTTATCTAGTTTGATCTACGTTTTCTAACACTTGAAAAAATAATTTTCAAATCGGGGATGTTACGTTGCGAAGTTTTGTTTGTTGATTATCAAACTTCAGATAAGTTTTAAAAACATAATTTATTTTATTATTAAATATCTAAGTAAATATTTTTTATGCTTTTTTTTTCGTTAACTGTCTTTAGAAATCTAAATTTATACTTTTATATTGACATAAAATATATAAAAAAAATTCGTATATACATTAGTAAAAAAATAAAATATATTAAAAGACTCTTGAAACTTCAATGATTTTTAAGCTAAAAGCACGCAACTTACAAAAGACTTTTATTTTATCGTGCGTGATGCATCTTAAAAATGCAGAATATTCAATTTATACAAAAAAAAATAAATTTAAATATGAATATAAGGAAATAGGATAGGACAAAAATTTCAAGTTATTTTTATAACTATCTAGAAATATCTAAGAAAAATTGTATAAGGTGTCCTCAAAGGTCAGAAGTAGGCACTACAAGTAGCGGAACTAACAATCCACTATTTTTAGGGTTTCAGTCATCTGATGAAACCCTATTCGTCTCTGTCCTCTGTCTGTCTATCAGAAAATCCATACTCGAAAACTGTATAAGTCAGGGACTACAAATTTTATGTGCTTACAGCTGAATACCTCATGTCACACGACAAATCCTGAAATTTGGAAAAATTCTGTTATTTTAATTGAACTAATTTTTTCATTGTCATCCGTTCAATTTTGCAATTTAACGACATAAACTTAATTTGAACACTTCGCGTGTAGGCATCATAGCTTGAGGGGGAAAAGCATCTCGTTAGTAAATAGAAGGTTCTTAGTTCGATACCCGATGCGGGAACTTGAAATTTTCATCCTAAGATGAATATTATAAAAAAAAAATCGTATTTTTTGGGCAATTTAAGGGTTTATATTATTTGGTTTCGTTCATTTTATAGTCATAATATTTTTTTTTAATTTAATTTTCTTTCTACTTAAAAAACTTTTGCAATTTATTAATAATTTAGCATTTTAAATTTAATTTTTAACAATTTTTTCGTATTTAGAAATTTAAAATTTTACTTATAGCTCTGCTAATTTTTTTAAATTTCGGATTTTTTTAAAAATTAGAATTTTAGATTTTATTTAAATGATTTTATTTGAACATTTTAATTTGATAAAAATAAATAACTTCCTTTTATATTTAGTTTTTAGCTCACAGGCTATCATAGCCTGAGAGCTTATGTGCCCGTCCGTTCTGTATGTATGTGCGTATGTGCGTATGTGCGTAACGCGATAACTCATGATAAAAATATCGGATCCACTTGAAATTTTGTATATAGGTATATCCTGATAAGGCGCTTCCCTGATTAGTTTTTGGAGTTCATTCGATATGTATAAGAGGGGGAACGGGGGGCTCATGCCCCCCGTTAGTTGATATAAATGGGATTTTCATGCAGAATTAAGTTTTCAAAATTTAGATTAGGATCATTCTGATGAGGCGATTCCGTGACTGTTATTAGGTGTTCATTGAATAAGTATAAATAGGGGGAACAGGGGTTCTAATCCCCCCCCCCCCGTTAGTTGATATAAATGGGATTTTCATGCAGAATTAAGTTTTCGTTCAAAATTTAGATTAGGATCATTCTGATGAGGCGATTCCGTGGCTGTTATTAGGTGTTCATTGAATAAGTATAAATAGGGGGAACAGGGGTTCTAATGCCCCCCCCCCCCGTTAGTTGATATAAATGGGATTTTCATGCAGAATTAAGTTTTCGTTCAAAATTTAGATTAGGATCATTCTGATGAGGCGATTCAGTGACTGTTATTAGTTGTTCATTGAATAAGTATAAATAGGGGGAACAGGGGTTCTAATGCCCCCCCCCCCGTTAGTTGATATAAATGGGATTTTAATTGAGAATTAAGTTTTCGTTCAAAATTTAGATTAGGATCATTCTGATGAGGCGATTCCGTGACTGTTATTAGGTGTTCATTGAATAAGTATAAATAGGGGGAACAGGGGTTCTAATGCCCCCCCCCGTTAGTTGATATAAATGGGATTTTCATGCAGAATTAAGTTTTCGTTCAAAATTTAGATTAGGATCATTCTGATGAGGCGATTCCGTGACTGTTATTAGGTGTTCATTGAATAAGTATAAATAGGGGGAACAGGGGCTCTAATGCCCCCCCCCCGTTAGTTGATATAAATGGGATTTTCATGCAGAATTAATTTTCGTTCAAAATTTAGATTAGGATCATTCTGATGAGGCGATTCCGTGACTGTTATTAGGTGTTCATTGAATAAGTATAAATAAGGGGAACAGGGGTTCTAATGCCCCCCCCCCTTAATTTATATAAATGGGTTTTTCAAGCAGAATTGTCAGATTTCGTTCAAATCTCTGAATAGTTTTGGAAGTTTAATGGTTAAGTATAAAAGAGGGGGATAACTCCTTTTAAATTATATAAATGCTAAATGGGTTTTTATTAAGAATTATCTAATTTGCTCTGAATTTTGGATATAGATTTTTTATATGATAAAGCATGTCTTTGATAGTATAGGAGGTTCAATGATTAAGTATAA
The DNA here is from genome assembly GCA_964019185.1 of Maratus speculifer. Lineage (NCBI taxonomy): Eukaryota > Metazoa > Arthropoda > Arachnida > Araneae > Salticidae > Maratus > Maratus speculifer. The sequence goes on from OZ025302.1 coordinate 99,555,562, forward strand.
AAAAAGAGGAAAGGGGAGAGCTGTTTCCACTTCTTAATTTTTTTTTCGAACGGAATTAACCCTTGAAAATATAAGGCTTTAATGTGCAATTAGTATTTGTAGCCTGTGAGCTCAATGCCATCAGTTTAACTGGGCAGTATTCTTTTTATTAATTAAATTTATTGATGCTACTATCTATGTAAAAATTTAACAATTATAAATTTGCAATTAGGATTTATCAATTAAAGGATAAACTGTTTCGAAAGAAATATTAAACGAAATCCTCTGTGCGATTTGCGATCACACTTACCCACTTATTTACATTAGTTTGTAGTGTAGTGCGCTTCAATTGACCAATGTAGTAAAGAAAATAGCGCGATACACAAAATTATCAGTTTGTAGCAAAAGCTAACTCTATTTTTAGGGGCTGTCTGGATTTTTTAAATTTCAAAATCCTTGAAATTAAAATTTTTGTTACATGTTAAATGGTTATTTTCTCTAAACATTTTGTGCAATTGTTTCCTTGAAATCCTCATTAGAACAGAAGTTGTGGCTTTAAGAATTGTACCTATTCCATAGCTGATGTGACATATCCGAAACTTTGAACTCATTTTTCTCAAAATAACTTTTTTGGCATAATACCCTATTCAAGTGGGACTTTTATGATATCTTAAGGGGTCATACGACTATTAAAAGTTTAAAAATCATAAAAATTGTATCTTTTACGACATTCTATATCTTGAAAAGTATAAGCCTTAAAATCATAATCCTTGAAATTAAAATTTTTGTTATATGTTAAATGATTATTTTCTCTAAACATTTTGTGCAATTGTTTCCTTGAAATCCTCATTAGAACAGAGGTTGTGGCTTTAAGAATTGTACCTATTCCATAGCTGATGTGACATTTCCGAAACTTTGAACTCATTTTTCTCAAAATAACGTTTTTTGGCATAATACCCTATTTAGGTGGGACTTTTATGATATCTTAAGGGGTCATACGACTATTAAAAGTCTAAAAATCACAAAAATTGTATCTTTTTCGACATTCTAGGGTAACATCCCCAGTAATTGGCATGCACCAGTGATTGGCACATCCTACAAACATGTCCTAAAATAAGATTTATATCCAGTCTTTTAAAAATGCAAGACTATATACCAGTTATATGCTCATTTATGTTAAAGATTATAACTTTGATTTACACTACTAGATGACAATAGTGCCTAGGAAAGAGAAACAATTATGGCTTGTATGAAATTAGCCATTTTTGTTGCAAATGCTTCTTCTTTAGTTTAAGGAAGGCGTGCTTTTCAATTCATTATTTTATGATTTATAATACATTTTAAATTTTAATTGACAACAGTTTTGTTTAGTTAAAAAGGGTTACTTTAATTGTGTAAAAGTATTTTCGACACAAATATTTGGATTTCTGAATTAATGATAGATGCCAATTAATGGTGCTTCAATTTTGCTAGTTCCAAGTAATTGGCACCTACTCCAAATACAAGGAATTCGCAAGGAATTTGAGATTAAATCACTTCTTTTGGAAGTACTTTTAAAGTTATAGACTAATTTTGTTTATCATTTGTTTTTATTTGAAAATATGAAATATTATCAGTAATTGGAATTCATTAAAGCTTCATATGACAATTACTGGGACAGCATAACAATTACTGGGTATTAATATAAGTATATTGTATTGTTTTAAAGTGTTCACATTTCAGACTAATATGCTGATTTCTTACACTCAAAAACCTGAAATATGGCATCTTCATCTACAGTAAATTCATTTAAAGTGATTAAACCCAATGCAAAATGTAAAGTTTTTTTTAAATATAAACTTGTGCCAATTACTGGATCACAAGGTGTCATACATTGGTGCTCTAGGTGCCAATTACTGGTGATTTCACCAACTTTTTATAAATATATTTTTATAAAAATGCTTTTTCAATTTTTTTTGGTTTTAGTGGGCAAAATAGATGCACAGATATGCATTCTTTTATTTAAAAATATTTCCAAGTAAATATCTTATTTCTTTGTAATGAAAATTGAAGTAAGTATAAAGGCAAATTCTTAAAGAGCCAATTACAGGGGATGTTACCCTATATCTTGAAAAGTATAAGCCTTAAAATCATATTTTTTATGTTAATAGATCAATGCTTTAAGTATACACATATACCTCATTCTTGTTTGAAATTTAAAAATAATTTGTTTTAGAGAATCATAAATAATAAGCAGTTCGCTGTGGAAAAAATGTGGTATCAAAGATAACGCAGTTGAGTACTCAAATTATATTGAATTTAAAACAAAATTTCTGTTTTTTACACATACTACAAAAACTAAAAATTAATTTGAACCTAAATTTGTATATATTTAAACTATATTTCTATTTTTAAAATTAAACTGAAAACAGTGTAATTTTCCCTTAAAAAATTAAATTTTACATTTATCCTTTAGCAATCTGAAAGCAAATTTAGGTTCAGTTTTAAGAAAATTGCATTAAGTATCATCTGTAAAAATGTCATGCAAAAACATTAAACAGTTTTAGAGATAGCATGTGTGTTATAAGATAACGTGCTTTATGGGGAAAAAAACACATTTTAAAATTTGCTCGGCGAAGTACTGGCCCTTTAAATCTGTTTACAGTAAACAGCTTACACGTTTTTAATCGTAACTTCCGTAATTATGTGAATTTTTTCAAGCGGTTTGTCTTAAAATACGCAGAAAAGGCTAATCTTTCATATAACTGTTTTTCAAAAAAGTGAATTTTTTGGCGATTTAACAGTCGTATGACCCCTTAAACCACCACTTCTGAGGTGTACCCTTCCTGAATTGTACATCTATTCATATTGCAAAACTCATCTAAGAAAACTCAATGTACGTCACTGTGCATCAAAATTGAACAAGTATAATGAGTGCATATGCATACAAAATAAAACCGTCAACAACAGCCAATAAGTTACAGCGCAACATTATAGACAATCAGAGTGAGTGGTGGTTGCTCTATCTATATCTAGATCACAGGTTCCCAACCTTTTCTGAACCACAGCCCCCTTTACAAGAAAAAAAAAATGCCAACGCAACCCTCTTCTATAACACTTAATTATACAAAATGTAAAAATATTGTTGCATATTATCTACATTTTATCTGTCTACCTATCTATTAAGAATCACAAAGTATACGTTAATTAAAACGACCATCAAATGTAGTAAAATATTGTTTATTAATAAATGAAAAATAAACACAAAACCAATAATAATTTTTAAAAATATACCGAAGTGTTGAAACTGATGGAGTTTTAACAATTTGTTCATGTCGGATTCCAATTTCTTTAACATCAGTCACAAATTTTCAGGTTCAAAGATGTCTGTTCCCTTTCTTATACAGTAAATTAGCTACTGCATGGAACCCACTCTCAGGATATCTGATGAAGGAAAAGCAACTAAAATTTATTTAATCTCGCTCCACAATCCCGGTTAGAGAACTGTATTGGTTTTTTAAGTTAGAACTCTTAGCATCGATTTCTAAATTTTACATATAGTTCTCATTTGCTGTGAGTTCCACGATTTCCTCGTCTAAATATTATGATACTGCTGTATCTGCAATTGCGAAGTAAATATTCCTATTTTCAAAAACTGCGAATAATGTGGCAAAGTGGCTGCATTCTCATTTACTTACATTTCGTTTGAACAAAAAAAGTTTATCCACAGAAGCAGCTATGAGGTTTTTTGTTTTAATTAAATTCATCTCACCATCTTACAATCATCTTATGACTTATTAAAAGTATTTAGAATGTTTAAATTGATTTAATTAAAGATTCTAAACAGATCTGTTAAATAATCGAAGTCATCTTTTTAATGTAATCAGGTTTTAGCGTAGGTTAATCAGGTTTTTTACATTTCTGTTTTCAATTAAGTATAATACTGAATCAAATATATTGATTCAGACAAATACCTTTCTAAACACAGCGAACTTTTGTGTGCAGCAGCAAACAATTGTAATTATCTGCAAATTTGCCGCAACGTGGTAGTGGCAACTGCACTACAAACTGAAACAATTGTTTCTTTTCGTTTTAAAATGATTTTCACTATAAATTTGGCTAAATACCCTGTCATTCAATAAATTGCTTCTATTCATATTGACTACTCTAATACTGTAATGAAGCGACATATACAGTGTTCATTCAACAATTTTGAAACCAAATGCTGATGATGTGTAACAGAATGCACAGAGAGTACATATAGTACTGCTTGTTTCAAATGTGTTAATGAAACCCTTATGATGCCCCATCGTTTATGAAGCAACACCAGTAGTAAGATATTATGAAAAGGAATTTCAATTATACTAACTTCAAGGTAGTAAATATCGATTCTCTCTTCGTATTAGTTTCCAAATTTTTAGCAAATAATAATTCTAGAATTTTTTTTTTTCTTTTATGAATTTTCGTTATTCAGTAACGCTGATCAATCGAGTTGAATAAAAAATTTGCAGGTCTTTAACCCTTTCCGGCTCGGGTAAATTTTGTAGTAAAATGAATAATTATCTTCTGCCACCGGAATTTGCAAACTACTTTTTTAGATATTTTGAATTCCTTAATTGAATTCTTCATTGTAAAAGCAAAATTTTGGTGCATTTCATTGGTTCCATTTGCAAGTTTGGAAGTAAAATAAGGTATACCGGATCGGGCAGAGTGTGCCGGAAATGGTAAAATAATAGCATGATGATATTTTAATGTCTTTAGTCATATACTCTTCTTTGTAAAGAATTATTACTCAGTATTTTCTTTCTGATAATATTTGGCGGTTTCTTATTATGAAGACCATTTTTTATTATTTTTCTGACTGCCGGCAAGATTCATTTCTCGTCGTATGTGTGCAGTTTTCATACTTTTGCGATTAGAATATATTATTATATGAGGCTCGTATTCCATCATTTTGTTTAGAAGACGACAGAAAAGGCTGGATGTAGTTGACAGTTCTAAATTTTTCTTTTCTAATCTTTAAAAAATAATAGATATCTTTTCCAGAACTGCCAAGCTTCCAGCTTTCTCGATACCAATATTTTAATTCAGAAAATAATCTTTATTTAATTTTAACATTTGAACGATTTAAAATAACCATATTTTCACTAAGTTAAAAGTGGTGTACTACTAAAAGCCATGAGACTTGGCAGATCTGCTTTTCTATCAGCACGCATTTATTCAAATGCTTTTGTAGCCTAGAAAACTTCATAGGCAACGAGTAATTTGTAGGAGAGTGCATAGATCTATATTTCAAATACTCAATATTGTACTACTGCCATTTTTTATTAAGATATTTTGAAGTAATTTTTCCCTATTTAAGTTTAAATAAATTTAAATTTGAACAAATTTATAAATATAAGGATTTCTATCACTTTGAATTAAGTCAAATCACGAGTTCGTTTAAAAATCTCTGTTCAAACATATTTAGTCATACTTCAGAATTTTTTGAAATACAGGTTAATTAAAAAAAGAACTCTGTTTAAAACTTTGAGACAACCAATTATCGCGAATTTTTGAATTCATAATGATTTTTAATGCGATTTATATGCGATTTTAATGCGATTTTTAATGCGATTCATAATGATTTTTCGTGTTCCGCTGTGATATTTTGACATTCATGAAAAAACTGCAGTTACAATGTTTTTAGCCTGATATAATAAAATTTTGCTTTCCGCCGTTTTTGCCCTTTCTCGTCTTTCACGGCGATTTTTTGACACTAGTAAAATAAATTTAACCCTCAGATCTAGGTTCGTCTGGATAGATTTCCATTTAAAGGTGCAGTTAAAGTTTTCGTCACGGACCGAGCAATGCAGAGGAGATCAACTATTTTCATTATAAGCAAGTAAGCTATATTGAAAGCTATATTTCCTAATGTAAGCTATATTTCCTATAAGCAAATAAGCTATGACTGACCCCCTTGACTGTCCTAATGCACCCCATTTTTCTCCAGACCGGCTACCGCCCCCCTAGAAGGCTGCAACGCCCACTGGGGGGCGGTACCGCCCCCATTGGGAACCTATGATCTAGACGAAGAAAGTTGAACTTTCTGAGAAAGTCTGTAGAACTCTCTCAAGAGATATCTTAAGAGATATCTTAAGAGGGGTTCTGGCACACATTTTAAAATTATTTTTATTTATTGAATTAAAAATTTGATTTTTTATGGTTAATCATATTATTTGAAAACAAAATCACATAATAAAACGTCTTAGGATTTTTTAAAAATAATTTAAAATTTTAAAATATATTAAAAAAGGATAATTTAAAATCGTTATAATTCAAACTATTATCCGTAGTATTTTTTTTTTTTTTTTTTTTTTTTTTTTTTTTTACATTTAAACAAACAGAAATATCATTTTAATTGCTATTCAGCATTTTTAAAGATATTAATTTAAATAAAAAATAAAAAAAAAATTCAAAATAAAAGTTTGAAAAAAATATGTAACTTTTATTTAAAAAATAATATTTTCAAAAATAAATATTTTATTCAAATTTGCTTAATCAAAGTTAAAGTCAAACAATTAAAAAAGACATGTTAGAGCTCTGAAGCATTTTTTTAAAGGTTTTTGAATTATAACAATTTGAATCCCAGAAATTGTGTAAAAAGCCATCATGAAGAAAAACACACTTTTACAAGAAGTCATTTCCACGACAACCATTAGTTGAAAACTAGATTTTCAAAACAAACCAAAACAAAAAAATTAATATTTCCTCTTCTATTTAAAATATAAACGTGATTTAAACGCCATTTTAAGTATAAAAAGCATAAAAATTTTTAATGCAATAATTTTTTTCTAGAAAATTTTAAGATTTTTGTCTTCCGGACCCCCTTCAATCAAGTGTTCAATTGGAACAACTTATTATGTGCAGGATGTCTCAAAAACTTCTCAATATTTTTCATGAATTTTTAAAATAGATATTTTATGTTAGTTTGTATAAACTGAAATTAAACAATCATTTTTTATGTTAAAAAAAAAAAAAAAAAAAAAGTGATAATACTGTTGAAATTTTCCTAATTTTGCATTAGATAAATAAAATTCTCTATTAAAAATACTTTAAATACAAATTTGTTATTTGAGTTCAGGATCATCATTATAATCTGAAGCATCATAAGGCACCAAAATTTTCATTCTAGATACAAAATTTAATTTGGAATTCTGCACGTAAACTGTCTTACAAACTTTCTGCTCTACAAATGTCTCACAGTTTGGTGGGCGCCTATAAATAATAATTCTCCCTTTTGTAATTTTTGAAATATTTGAAATGCGAGAACATTCTTATATTTAAATTTAGGTTGAGGGGGGGGGGGAGTCATCCTATAAATCACATTGCCGTACTTTATTTCTTTTATACAAAATTTGTCCTGCCAAACTATTTGGAATCACAGCAGTAAATCTCAGTTGCAGTGTGTACCTACATACTGCCCCCAAAAGAATTATGTTCCTTGCTTGCAATACTTATCTCTTCATGCTTTAATAGCTGTTTTTTTTTATTATTTGAAATCGTGTTTATAAATTTATACATTATTTGCATTGAAAATTGTTTTCTATAATTTTCTGGATTATAAAATTAGACAACTCAATATATTTAACCCTCAGTAAAACTCAATAGAATAAGTAAATTATGACTGAATTAAAATATTAAGTAAACAATGTCAACGATAATTTTATATTCCATTGCAATTATTACTGTAATAAATGTAAATCAAATTTATGCATCAGTAAGGTTGTGCATAAATATGTTATGTATAAAAGTAGCCTTCGTTAGACACTCTCAGAAATACTTTTTTAAGTTCACGGAAATATTTCTTCACCACTGCTACCGGCATACACCCGAGACTTGAAGAATGTCCGTTTCTTTTTTTTTTTCCATTATAAAAATGAAAATAGGAGTTTTTAAGAGAAATACTTCTCTTATTCTTCCGTGGATTCCCTTGACTTTGAATTTGAGACCACTCGTTTCGAATCGAGTAGGTTTCGTCTTCATCATTCGTCCAGGTAACACTTGGCTAGTTTAAGATAAAAATATGGGTATTCTTTAAATAGGGATTCATACGGTTTCTTAAATTTCTTGTTTAGAGAGCTCGGAAATTCAAATTCAATTGCAAAAATATTCCGGCGTTATAAAAAAATGGTTGGATTTTAACAATTGTAAAATAACAGAGTATTAAAATTATCGCATATTAGCACTGCCTCCTCTACAATGCCTTCTCGCTTGTGACGTAATGGAGGCGGTTTCCCTGACAACTGTATTTCAACAAGCTTTGTGGCGATTGTGGAACCAGTAGAATTTGTGATTTCGCCTCCACTTCATGACGTTTCACGCTTGTCGTCTGCTCAGTGAGTAGGCATTGTAGAGGGGGCAGTGATATTAGTCATATTTTTAATAAGACAGAATTTGATAGTTAGATGTACAATATTAATATTGTATGTTTAATTAAACTCGAGGAGAAATGTTTGCTTTTTTGAATAAACTCTTTTTTTAACTTGATTGAACTACTATATGTATATATTTTTTTTTTCATGTGTTCCTTTAGACCATATTTTACATGCGAATAATTTTTGTCAATGCTTGATTAGAATCACGGATATGAAGATCACTACTTTTCATTGAAATTCTGGCAAAGGAAAGTTGTTCACCTTATAGACCGGGAGGCGGTAGCACAGACAATCATCTCATAGAGTTCACGGATGTAAAGCAAACATTAGATAAATTCGATTTGCATATTAAATCGCAATCAGTCTGCCAAATCATTCTTGGTGGAAAGAACTGACTCATAGGTTTACCAATAGGTTTTCCTGCTCCCAATCCTCCATATTTTCATGCTTTTAAGTGCAGGAAAGCACAATGGTAAGCCTCGTATTTTTTAGGGATTTCTACCTAGGTACGACTTGGCAGACCGATTGCATTTTAATTTGCCAATAGAGATTGAACTTATCTGAGATTTTCATCCGTGAACTCGATGAGGTGATTGTCTGTGCTGCCGCCTGTCGGTCTATAAGGAAGTCCATGAATGCTTGAACAATGCTTAAGGAGACACTGTAGTGGACATAATCAATGTGCAGCGTTTGGTGAAAAAAAAGATTGGAAATGGAGAAATGAAAACTGTAGAAAAAAATGAGAAGCGGCCGAGCAACAACATCCGTCACAGATGCAAATCAAGAACGTGTTGATGAATTGATTCGAGGAGACAGATAAGAATGCTGCTGAACGCCTCGTATGACATAAACATATACTGGACAATTGCACCATAAAATTTAACTACTAAGAATGTATTTATTAAAAATACAAAACATTGCTCGATGGTGCACAAAACAAAAACTTTAACACACTCGCTACGGATGTGGGGGGATGTCCAATAGCCAGTCACGCGCTGGCGAGGGAAAATCTTTCACTAATTCTTTGTTATAAAAAGTAAATCGGCTTCTGGGAAAAACTCACTTCTACAATGCGGCATTGACTATCATCACATCTTCACGTAAGTGGCAGCGAACGTGTTAATCTGAACTTGTACAATTAAAATAAAATAAACTATCAACGTTTCGCGCCGTCTTTTGCGGCCATTCATTTCCATTTTATTTTATTAGAAATACTATCTCTCGATCAGGAAAGAAACTTTTAGTTATTTCAATACCATATTTTACTGAAGACGGCCGCAGAAGACGGCGCGAAACGTTGATATTTTATTTTATTTTAATTCTACAAGTTCATATTAAACTTCTTGTTTTGTGCACCATTGAGCAATGTTTTGTATTTTTAATAAATACATTCTTAGTGGTCTCGTATGACTCTGTCCAAGAAATAATTGCTCGGTCAATTGATGGATCAAATAGCAAAAGCCTGATTTTTTCCAAAACGGTATTGATGCCTGGGTTAACATATGGCGTAAATGTGTTCAAATGCATGATGGCTTGTTAAACGTTTATTTTGAGTTAAAAAACAGTTCAGGCTCGGTTGTTATATGTTCATTAATAAAGTTTTAAGACACATGAGGCATTAGTTATTCACCAATCCTCTTATAATATCTCTTAAAAAACCCTTAATGTTTTGTTGGAAAATAATAATTTTAAATACACGTTTTAACAGTAGAGATTTAGAATGTCATTAGCACGAAGAGTGCCACGTCAGTCACCGGTGACTGATTCTTAATTCTCCGATTAGGCTGCAACAGTCACCGTTGACTCACAGTATAAAATGCGATGTAAAATTTAAAAAGTTACATTTAAATAAATTTTAAGTAATTTCAGGGCTGTATCATGAATGTACTAAATATTTCTTACCAAAAAAATTTTAATGCGTGTTTTTAAAAAACAAGTAAACATAAAAAAGGTTGTCTTTTACAGATATATATAACGAATATTCCGTTATATATGTTTCGTTCTCATACCCCCCCCCCCTCTTTCAGTTCAAATTTTAATTATTGTTTGTGTCCTCGCTGTCCCCTTCTATCTGTTTCACACCAAAATCCATACTATCCTCTCCTTATGCAGTTCCAAATTTAAATTTAAAATTTAAAATTAAATCTAATATTTACAAATAAATCGGTTGTACTTTTCCCTCCTCTCATTTAAATTATATATTTTTTAATGTACTCATGTGTTTTAATAAGTTAAACCCTGTAATTTTGTCTTCCCATTTTACTTTGAGGTACTTTCTCACATATTCAGCCATTAGAAATAATGTGCAGCTGTCAGTTAATACAGATGCAGTTTGATTTCTCGGCTATCCCTATTTGGTAATGTCTCTGGTACATGATCAAAAAACACTTAACTTGCATTCTATTCATAAGATCTAAGTTCGCACTGCACTCTAAAATCCTGACCGTTAAGCTCATGTAAATGTACTTATGTAAAGCTACATATTTTCCCTACTGCTGTAATCTCCAGTGAAGGAATTAAATGAACTTTTTTTGTGTCAGCAACTACAATTGAGCGCTTTTCGAATAACGATTCGTTAATTTCACCTGCCTTTGTCTTTATTCGAGAACATTTGCTCGTTTTTACTTAAAACGCATTTTTCCCAGGTCTAAGGTCTTCTGTTTCTCAGACTACAAGAATTTGGTAACTTCAAAACGTTTCCCTGCACAATACAAATTGATATGATCACCGCTTCTGTTTGACTAAGTTTATACCAGCCAATGCTTTGTTGTTCCCTTGTGTATATTGGCAAAATATTTGTATATTGGCAATATTTGATCAAGCCAAGCCCGGTAGCATTTTTGCCGATCCCACCGAAGCTAGCATAGGGGAGAAAAATGCGGGATTCTGATTGGTCGAAAAATTGTTTGCAAATAGATCATTTTGAGTGCTAATGTACATATTAGGAGCGTATATGGGTACATCATTAAAATAACAATAATAAGAAGAAATTGGAATTTAAAAAAAAAAAAAAGTAATATAGAACAATTGAGTTTGACGCCGTAAAATGAAAATACTATTATTTTTAATAAATTGTTCCGACTGTGTATATATGTGCATATCATGTTAAAAAAATAGAAAGAAGAAATGGCAATTCTATTTTTATTATTTTCTAAAAATAATACAGAACAATTGTTAAACATCCTGATTAACTTCTTTAATTATAAATTTCGAATTATGTATTTCTTTATCTATTAATAAATGTGTAAAAACAGAAGTAAAATATAGCTTTCAAAAGCTTTTCAAACAGAAATTAATTATTAAATAAACGTAAACTCTAAAATGAAGGAATTATTCAACCAATCTGAAGCCCGTATTTTTCTCCCCTATGCTTCGGTGGGATCGGCAAAAATACAACACGGTAGTTTAAATTTCCAAATGACTCACTTCGCTTGTCCGTGTAAATGCTGCTACTATGAGACTCCTGTCTCTTCGCTAATTTTCTTTGTATCTCTCCTCCCAAAAATGAACTCCATTCTGTAAAAAACCCTTTTTTTGCATCAAGTTGATAGGTTTTTTTTTTTTTTTTTTTTTTTTTTTTTTTTACATTTTTTGGAACCTGCGTTGTGTTGCTAAACAGATATCATGATGACGTGCCTGACTAAAACGGAAACGTCTTTATAGATAACACAAAATGTGGCAACTTGGTTTGTTAATTTTCTGGAAATTCCTCTATCAAATTGCTTCGCATTTTCTTTGTAGTACAGGTTCCCACACAATCGCAATTTAGAGATTTTTACAGTTTTATACATACATATGTTTATTATAAATTTTTCCTTCTCAATATCGCTTTTTATATTTTTTATTAGCTAAATTACTAGCCCATTTACTAAATTCTTATTCCTTAATATCTATCATTAATTCTATTAAATTCTCCTTAAATTAATTATTTTCTTATTCAATTTACTTAAATATAAAGCTTTTAGTTTATTCTTAAATTGCCCCATAATTTTTGACCAAATTCTATTATTTAGTGTGAATTCAAATACTTTTAAAGAGCCATTTAATTTTTTTTTTCTTTTTTTCCCCATGATTTTACCGTTTTGTGATTTTTTTTTTTACTCCTCATATCGTTAACTCATTATGCGATTCTGACAGATCTCTTTGCAGAATTATTTTTATTAAACCTTTTCGTGTGACGTTCTTGCTTCTTACCAATCAGAAGCACGCGACGCCATGATTTGTATCTTTTAAGTTTCATCAAAAAACAGAAGCATTCGATGGAAACAGAGAATATGTACGATGTTCAAGTTGTTAAGATTTTACGCTGCCTGGAGTTCCCGTATGTCGCTGGCTTTTTTGCTTCTAAATTTCTTCAAACATCCACTATAGTTGCCAGAGTAAGACCTGAGCTTCAGCATAAGATGAGAATTGTTTTAGTTGAATGTTCTGAATAAAAGAGTAAAAGCTACGCATACGCCTTTTCATTTTATGGAGAAATTCCAAGTATTCGACTTCATTTTATTGCTTTTAACCAATCCAAGACCCTGCAATAACGATTGCATTCACGACCGGCAAAGGTGTCAGTATTCACCGAAATTTAAGATTACGCGTTCCTAATCGGAATTATGATGCATTCGAATGAATTCTTACTACCTAATTGCCAGAAAACCACACATATAAATATATATAGATGATGTAACGGGAATCTTATTTCGCGGCCCAAACTGAAATACAGACAAATTTGATTTTGCACTTAGCGTGTTAACAACACTCTGTTAATTTCTGACTTCTCTTTTTCAGCTCACAACCACAATTAAGAATTTTTTACCCTGCTGCTTAATTCAGTTTTTAAATAACTTTAGTTAAAAAATGAAATGAAAAATATTTTGTTTTCAACCTTTATAAAAAGAAATAAGAATGCTTCAATACATAACGATTTGCTTTTATAATTTTTAAATATTGAAAGAACAAAAATGATAAAAGTTCTTCATGAAATATTGAAAAGGTATACTCATCAGTTTTAGGGGGGGAAACGTAGCTCGTTAATCTTTATTAGCAGAGAAATGTTTTTGAAGAAAAAATTGACATCAGAGGTGTAATTCTGGCAAAATCTGTTTAGTTTAATAATATTTTTGTTGGTTTTAAAAGCTCATGAAAACTAACATTAAAAGAAATTTTCTTATCATTTTATTTCTTTTTTTTATCCTTATTAGAAATTCATTCGAAGAAGCCCTTTAGATGAAAAACAAACTGAAGCTCAAGAAATAATGCATGTTAATTATATTCTCATTTTTTTCGCACTCCGCAAAGCGGAACACGTTCATACATTCGCAAAGTCATTTTTATTCGCAAACGCATTAAATTGGCTGATATTATTGTAGATGTATAACAAGACATGCGTTGTTTCCGTTTACTTGTATGTGTGGCACATTGTAACAAAAATATTCCGTTTATATTACTAATGTAACTTCCGGATTTTTATGATTTTTTTTTTATGATCAAAGTGATTCGGTGATTGCGTCAAAAAGTATGGATTTGTAAACATCTTTGACAGAAACATTCTCATGAATCACACAGTCAGTTTTATTTGCAAACGCATTAAATCGGCATACATTATTGTAGATGTATAACGAGACATGCGTTGTTTTTGTTTGCATGTATATTTGGCACATAGTAAAAAAGTGTTCTGTTTATTACAAATGTAACTTCCGGATTTTTATGATTTTTTTTCTGATCAAAGTGATTCGGTGATTGCATCAAAAAGTATGGATTTGTAAATATCTTTGATAGAAATACGCTCATGAGTCACACAGTCAGTTTTATTCGTAAACGCATTAAATTGCCAGGTATTATTGCAAGTTGTATAACGAGACTGGCAGTGTTTTCATTTATGTGTATATGTGGCACGTTGTAAAAAAAGTATTCTGTTTATTACCACTGCAATTTCTGGATTTTTCCGGATTATTTTTTCTGATTGTATCAAAAAGCATGTATTTAACAGAAACATTCTTATGAGTCACTTAGTCATTTTTATCACTTTTTTTCGCAAATGCATTAAATTGGCAAACATTATTGTAGATAAACATTTACTAGACAATTGCACCATAAAATTTAACTACTAACAATGTATTTGTTAAAAAACGTAGATGGCAGCATAGTCAAACTTTTAATTCATTTCGATTTTATTTTATGACACTGTTAAAAAATTTTCATCTATGATAGTTTGAACCAAATTTTGATGCTCAGCAGCTGTCACCATAAGATGGTGAAATCTCGTACCAACATTTGGAGCTTCCTATTTCAACCTCATTCCAACTATTGGAACTATGCTTCCATAGGAGATCCAAATATTGGTTCAAGATTTCACTATCTTACAGTGGCAGCTATTGAGCACCAAAATTTGGTTCAATCGAGGTCATGATTTTTAACAGTGTAGAAAGATTATTTCTTGCTTAGGAAGCAAACTTTTAGTCATTTTAATAACAATTTTAATTTTTCTTAAGAAAGGTGTTATAGTAAAAATAAAATACATTGACATGTTTCGGAACCGTCAAATAAGTTCCATAGTCATAATATAAATAAAACAAAAATTTCAAAATATTTCTCGGACAATACAAATGACACGTGACAATGAGATATAAATAACAAAAAACACGCGCTCTATTGCAAAAAAATAAATTAAAATATAGACCGTGATCTAAACTGTAAATAAAAATAAAAATTTCAAACTATTTCACGGTCAATACAAATGACACGCGACAAAGAGATATAAAAAAACACCAAAAAACACGCGCGCTATTGTAAAAATTTAAAATAAAATAAAAATAGACCATGATCAAAAGAAATTCCAACTTGGTTCATCCCATTCAAGCCCTCACGAGGAATTTATTCATTAATTCTAACTATAACTTAGGAATAATAAAAGAAACGGTATCATTGCAAACCAGATTTTTTGTTATTTATATCTCATTGTCGCGTGTCATTTGTATTGTCCGAGAAATATTTTGAAATTTTTTGTTTTATTTATATTATGACTATGGAACTTATTTGATGGTTTCGAAACATGTCAATGTATTTTATTTTTACTATAACACCTTTCTTAAGAAAAATTAAAATGTTTATATAAAAGGTGAATGCTTTAAAATCTGATGATTTAAAAAATCAATTGGATTTAATTAACTTTTTATCAAACTTTTAGTCATTTTACTATCATGTTTTCCTGAAGACAGCCGCAAATGGCGGCTCGAAACATTAATTTTATACTTTATTTTATTTTAATTGTACACGTTCTTTTGAAAGTTCTTGTTTTTGTGCACCAATGAGAAAAGTTTTGTATTTTTAACAAATAAATTCTTAGTAACTTGAAGATAGCCCGTCAAAATGACGTGTTTGCATTTTTAAACGATGATAAAAAATTACAACAACTGCCCTCATAGCATGCATGGTTACAGTGACGTCACAATGACGTCACTGTGAGTCACTTTGGTCACATCACATCTGTGACGAAAATGCCACCACTCAGTGACGTCACATTGTGACTAAGATGTGACTTTCTAAAAAAAATTTCACAGTTCGTCACAATGTTAATGTCAAAGTAGTCACAAATGACACACTTTTCACAAATTGGTCACATTGTGACGTCACAAAAAAGCTCTAAAACGGCCTTAAGAGCCCACAATAGTCACAGGAAAAGTAAACAAAAAGACCCGGATGACCATGTAAAGTCTATGGGAGCGTTCTTTTCTAATATCTCGTTCAAATTTTAATATTTTGACATGATTTTTTTTGCATAAAATATTTCAGGACGATCCACAACCGGGCTAGTTTTTACTTTTTCGATTTTGGTTATATATTTTTTATATTATGATAGTTTCAGTTTCAGAACCGGTTTAAACCGGTTTTGAAAATTAAAGTAATTTTTTTAAAAAAATCTAAAACCAAAATCGAAAAAGTAAAAACTAGCCCGGTTGTGGATCGTCCTGAACTATTTTATGCAGAAAAAATCATGTCAAAATATTAAAATTTGAACGAGATATTAGAAAAGAACGCTCCAATATCTCGCTCCAATTTTAATATTTTTGCATGATTTTTTTGCACAAGATAGCTGAGGGCGATCCACAACCGGGCTAGTTTTTACTTTTTCGATTTTGGTTATATATTTTTTATATTACGATAGTTTCAGTTTCAGAACCGGTTTAAACCGGTTTTGAAAGTTAAAGCAATTTTTTAAAGAAAATCTGAAACAAAAATTGAAAAAGTAAAAACTAGCCCGGTTGTGGATTGCCCTCAGCTATCTTGTGCAAAAAAATCATGCGAAAATACTAAAATTTGAGCGAGATATTAGAAAAGAATGCTCCCATAGACTTTACATGGACATCCGGGTCTTTTTGAGTAATTTTTCTGTGACTATTGTGGGCTCTTAACGACTTCACATTTTAGTCACTGTGACTTCACATCGGCATCACGTGACGTCACATCGACAATCGATGGTCACAAAGTCACAATGTGACTTCACAACGACGTTGCAGTGACGTCACCATGTCTTACGGGTGGTGTCAATCAAAGCCACTTTAGGCTGAAACAATTTTGATAAATACAGCGATTAAACTTAAAGAGGAAAAAATCTAACCCAAAAAAAAAAAATTCAACAGAAATCTGCATTTAAAACTATAGCAAAACTATCTGGTAGATGAGGGTGGGGATTATAATTAAATTTATAACGCACCCGCGGTTTGCTTAAATAAAAAGTTTTAATTAAATATTGTTTTTGAAATCGTGGAAAGATTTCAAAGCGAAGTAAAATGTAATGACGTCATTTACAGCTCCCACTGTAAATCTGACCATTGAGAACGCTCCATTACGACTATGGAACGGTTTCATTGGTCAGAAAATAGATTGCCTTTAAAATCGGAGGTAACTTTTCACAATGTTTTTTATAGATTTGAAATTCTCAAGAGTCATTCACGACTGTAAAGAAAAAAAAATTAAAGCGACCCGAATATAAAAATTTTAACAATATTGCATTTTAAACGCACCTTCGCTTTCCTTTAATAAAAAGTTTTAATTAAATATACTTTTTGAAATCGTGGAAACATTTCAAAGCGAAGTAAAATGTAGTGACGTCATTTAACAGCTCCATCTGTAAATCTGACCAATGAGAACGTTCCATTACGACTATGAAACGTTTTCATTGGTGAATGAGTTTCTTTTTCTCGTAGAAAAGGGTGACCCCGGAATTGTTATACACGGAGGGGTTTTATATATATAATTATTGTAGATGTATAATGAGACATACAGTGTTTTCATATCTGTATATGTGGCACATTGTAAGAAAAATATTCCTTTTATTACCAATGCAAGTTCCGGATTTTTATGGACAGGGATTTTTTTTATTATTATTATTCTGCCTTTCTCAAAAAGCTGGCCAATACGTCACATTATATAGTTCCTATATAAGAGAACCTGACTATTGGATGTGTTTGAGAGCAAAACGAATTTAAATATGAGTCAGAATATAAGAAGTTTGGGTTTGAGTACACCCTTAATCGATTTTTTCTGAAACTCCTATATTTCTTTAATTTGTTTTTGCTGTAAGTGTTAGTCCTATGAAAATCTTGTCCATATAAAAGTTTTAGATATCATTGAGAATTTTTTTATAAATTTAATCGGATTTGATATCTTAAGAATTGACGAAGTTGTGGATTTTTTTCTTCTTTCACCACTCTTTTTGCTTTCCTTTTTATTATTTTATTTATTTATTTATTTATTTATTTTGCAATAAGAATTGTTCCTACTAAAACTTGTCGCGTTGCTCCTATCAAAAACTTGTAAATATGAAACTTTTAGGTAATATTAAGAAGGTTAATAATAAATTTAATAGATTTCATATTTTGAGAATTGATTTGAGAAGTATAAAAATTTTTTCTCCAGAAAAAAAACCTTTTTTTAGCTTATTTTTAACTTTATCAAAAATCTAACATGGATAAACTTTTGGCCTATTTTTAAAAGTAATAAAAACTTTAAACTGATTCGATATCTATTTTAATTAACAAGTTATGGTTTTTTTTTGGGGGGGGGGTTCAACCCCCTACCCCTATTTTCACCCCTTTGGTCCGAAATAATTCATTAATCAACTTGACCGAGATTTTATGCCTCTTAATTTTTTGTATCAGTTTGGAAGAGATTGGAGCAGAATTATAGAAGTTATCGTGCCCATAAAAAGTTGATATACATAGATAAGGATTTTTACTGGCGTAATTTTTGGGTATAGGAGACATGATCGGTGTAGATCTGCAAAAAAATTTCAGAAATTCCAACATAGGAGCGATCGCAATAGATAGTATTTCATACGAAATCTACCTAAAAATCCGTAGATATGAGGAAATTGTCTTGCAAATTATGGAAACTTATTTAACTGCAAAAATATAAAATAAAGCTCAAAACCTTAAATAAAACAACAAATTTACTTTTTTTTTTTTTTTTTTTTTTTTTTTTAGCGCTGTTATTTTTCAAGGATATTTTTAAATCCATATTTGCTAATGATTGATGCTTTCAAGAAATAATTTTACGAGAGAAAATAACTCCGCAAAAGTATAGAATTTTTAGTGGCACAGAACTCGGATACCACGTCCATTTAGATTAATTTTACATCAACATTTTATGTGTGATTCTATTTTTATATTCTGCTTGCACCACTATATTTTAAAAATAAATTTTTAGTATACGCATGTTGTCAAAATACAAATAAAAGTGCTTCTTATAAGAAAAAAGTGGTACTACCTGAATAAATTTGTGTAAGAGATACTGGTACAGAAGTAAAATGGGAAGTGACATACAACTGATAAAAATTAAAGCATTAGCTCATTTATGAAACTAATTTGTATCTAAATATTTATATATACTTAATTTATATGTTTGAAAAAAATGTGCAAGAATTGTACACAAATTGCAAGTTTTTTTGCCTCTTTTAAAAAATCGTAATTTTCTGATAAAAATCTTGCTATCTCCAAAAGTATTCGAACGATTTCGATGAAAAAAGCTTTCGTGGCAGAATAGAAACAAAAGATCATATTTCGCTGACAGTTTTTAAAACCGTTAATTAGTTTTAGAAAAAGAAGAAAATTTCTGAAAATGTGGCTTTGTTCTAAAATAAAAGGTTTTAGTCGCAGAAAAAAAACCGTTTGTCATAAATCTTGAGCATTATCTAGTGTATATAGATTTCAAATTCTCTCAAAATCGGTTGGATAGTTTCTTAGGAAACAGGTCATAAATCTCTCATATTTCTCAAAGTCAAGTCTTGTCTTCCCTTAAGAAATCTGGTTTTAGGTTCGGTCTAGTTTCGGTTCGCCGAAATTTCAGTGGCATTTTGGTATGTAAATGAATTTTGGTCAAATTCTGATTTTGGGCCGAAAGCGAAACCGAATGTTAATTCGATCTCTATAACTGATCTAAAAACCGTTTTACCGTTTGAGAAATCCGATGACACAATAATTACTACATGGAAACATTTCTAAAAATTAATAGAAGCAAAAGAAACTTTATTTATAGAAAGCCTAAGTCTAAAAAATATGTAATTTTCACGGTGTCAAAAAACAAAAAACGCTGTTTATGAATCATTGATAACTAGGACGAAGGTACTGTATATTTTCAATTTCGTACTTACAAGGGAACTGATTTTAGTTTTACTCGAGTCTAGAATTGAGACCTAGTTCATTTTGCAGCCCTATACGTAAAAGTTAGAGAATAGATAAAAATTCTCTGTTAAAATCATATTTTATATATTTTTTTACACATTACTTTTAATCATTGAATTTTTATTTGTTTACATCACGCCAAAAATGAGTTACTTAATTCGCCAAATAAGGCATTACGAAGTTTTCGTTTGCTTTATTTTGTGGTTATGACATTCGACTATGATTGTCGGAAAACTCTAACTTGAAAATAATCTATTTTACCCCGCCAAAAATGTGAATGTAATGTCGTAAGTTTTCAAAACAGAATTCGTAGGTTTTTGAAGGAATTCTAAAACTTTTTTCAATATTTTATGATTAGTATTAACAAATTTATATTTATAAATGCTTTTCTTAAAGAAGAAGAAGAAGGTTAAAAGTCCGATAAGTGGCTTCAAAATTAGCATTTTCAGAGTTATGCTGCTGCAAAATCAAAAATACGGCTTTAACAGATTTTTTTTTTTTTTTTTTTTTTCGATTCTCAACTTTTCGAATATATAGCTTTAAAATGCACCGTCTCCATGCTAAATGCAAGTAACTCCAAAAGTACTTCCCTTGTTAGTAGCTGCATTATATTTTCGTAGATTAAGGAATATTTATTTTTTTAGGAACGTTTGTAATTATGTATAGCTCACCGTCTTTTTGTCTACCTGCACGTCTGTCCACATACAATGGCGCAAAAACAACCCAAACAAATGGTTTAAAATATCATATCTCTAATAGTTTCAGAATTTCGTTGAGTCATTATGAAAATCGAATCAAAATATAAAGAGAAATTAATAAAAGTTTTCTTTATTCTATTAAATCCTATCATATGTCATTAATTAAATAATATAGCATGATAAGTAATGATTCTAGGTTGCCATGACGATGACGTCCTTTTTAGGTAGAGCCGTATTATTTTCCTATATGCTGAATTTAAGGGGGTATCCGGGACACAAAAATCTCTAAATTTTCTTTAAAAAATTATTACATTAATTTTTTTTTCTGTTTTTTATTACTTAAAACAACGTGTAAATCATTAGCAGAGGCAATATTATTTTTTTCGTTTTGGTTTGTTTTCAAAATCTAGCTTTCAAGCAACGATTGTCACGAAATGACTTCTTGCGAAAATGCTTTTATCTTCATGATGGTTCTTTTCACAATTTCACGGATTTAAATTGCTATAACTAGAGAACCGTTAAAGATAAATGCTTTAAACTTAAAATATGTCTTTTGGGATAGTTTTACGTTCATTTTGATTCAGAAAAGTTGAAAAAAAATACTTACTTTCGAAAATATGTTTTTTTATTATTATTATTATTAGATTACATCATTTTTTTTTTCAAATTTTTATTTTAAATATTTTTAATTAATATTTTAAAAAATTCTGAATCAAATTTAAAACTTAAATATTTCTGTTTATTTAAATGTAAGAAAAATTGAAACTCTACTAATAATATTTCGCGTTATAATGATTTTACATTACCCACTTTTTTAATAAATTTTTATTTTTTTTTTTAATTATGAGAAGTTTTATCATGTGATTTTGTCTACAGATAATATAGTTAATCATCACAAAAAATTCAAAATTTTAGAACAATAAATATATATATATTTTTAATATGTCCCGGACCCCATTAATATACATAATCGTAATAAATTTTGTATTCGTGCATTTTTGCATAAGAGTGCAACAACTATTGCACCAAGATCTGAATATTTGTAAAACTAGTTATAGTACACACGCACTTCCTTTTTAGGTGCGTTCGTAATTATGTAAATACGTAGCACCTATTGTTGTCGCTCAGTCCGTCCGTCTGTCCGTCTGTCTGTCTGTCCGTCTGTCTGTCCGTCTGTCTGTCTGTCTGTCCGTCTGTCTGTCCGCATATAACAACTCAAAAACTACCCAACCGAATCGTTTGAAATTTAAAATACATAATTATAACATAATTTTGTCGAATCATTTTAAATTTTATGAAAATCGGATGCATAGATCAATTACAGGGGCAATCAAAAGGATTCCGTTACATTACGGTCAATGGGGAAAAAAAGTTTCAAATGCATTTTAATCGTTTGAAATTTAAAACATATAATTATTGCGTAATTCTGTCGATTCATTTCAAATGTTATGAAAGTCGGGTGCATAGATCATTCACAGGTACAATCAAAAGTATTCCATTACATTACGGTCAATGGGAAAAAAGTTTCGAATGCATTTTAATGATGTTACACTCATTCGAAAATAATAGAAATGGCATGCATCTATGAAATATATACTAAAATATGCATTCCGTACAATCTGTGATGCAAATAATTTTTATTATTAAATTACAGGGCCACACAAAAGTATTCCACTACATAATGCTATACGGGGAAACATTGTTTGGGGCGTGTTTTAATTATATTCAACTATTTCACATTTTATGAATAAGATATACGTTGCTGAGGTGTAATAAAAATTACTTCCTGCATATTTACAGGAACACAAAAAAGATTTAGACTACTATACTGTATCCAAAGTACTATTTACTATAACATCAAGATCTGAATATTTTTAAAACTTCGTTATCGTACGAACGCACCTCATTTGCTACGTTCACGTGCAATTTCCAACTTGTTCACATTTGACATATAATATCCGATTTGTTTATTTTTTACAGCATATTTTATTGTACTCTGTAAACATAAAAATAAAAGAAAAAACTATTTTTGTCATTTGATGTCAATGTGTCAATGTTGATTAAATGATAATTTCTCATTTTGTTTTTTCACTTTACATTCGAGGCTGATTCAGATGTTTTCATTTCAAATCATTTTTCTTTCCGAATAAAATGTTTAATAAATTGTAAATAATCAATTTTGAAAAAGATAAGTAAATATATTCAAACATGTAATTTCCTTATTTGTCTCTCTATCTGTCATTATTTGAGCTTATTACAGCGTTTTATCACCATTGAACAAATATTTGTTAAACTAATGTATAAAGAAAATCAAAATCTAATGTAGTAACATATGTTTCACAATCACATTTCTATTTTTTTTTTTTTTTTTTTTTTTTTTTTTTTGAGATATTGTAACAAGGAATTAAATGTAATAAGTATAGTTTCTGACATTACGTATCTTATCAAAGTGGAGAATTTTTCGTG
The DNA here is from genome assembly GCA_964019185.1 of Maratus speculifer. Lineage (NCBI taxonomy): Eukaryota > Metazoa > Arthropoda > Arachnida > Araneae > Salticidae > Maratus > Maratus speculifer. The sequence goes on from OZ025302.1 coordinate 99,578,776, forward strand.
TGAAAAACTAATATGTTACCACATGACATAGAAAATTTGCCAAATGTGAGACACTGAGGTGAATAAACGTCTCTTTTTTTTAAAAGTCGCACTCAGAAAAACAACATTGCAACTTTATTGGTGCATAATTAAACTACCGCATTCACATCTTTATTAAAAATTTACGCTATAGTAACTTAAATTTACTCGCAAGCTAATATTAAACAAAATACATTCTTTTCCTTTTTCAATTTTTTTTCATTTGCATTCCAATATTTACAATGATTTTATTTATTTATTCATTTATTTGCATAGAATATCTTAGGTCGATGTCTAGCCAAATATTTTCGTACTTTTCGAATTTGATTGCAATTTTTGCTTTCTGGAGACATTTTCTCTTTCGGAATGAAACTAATTAGAACCATGCTGATTTTACTAAACATACAAACTTTATATATATATGTATATATATATATAAGTTATAAAAATATCATCAACAAAAAAATTAATCAACTCAAGTGTTTCAGTGATCGATGCGCGAGATGAAGAATAGGTAGCCAGAATAAAAATAGCAATCCCAAAATGTTATATTTGTCGAAACTTTGTTTGTCACCTAAAAATGTAATGCGAATCTCTTATTTTTTACAATTATGTACAGTAAAAAGTCTAAAGTTCGTATACCCAAAGTTTGGAATTGTCCAAAATTCTGATTTAATCAGCGCAGCGTCAATATTTAAAATAGGAGGAAAAAAAATATTAAAAGAAAAAAGAAAAAAAAAAAGGTGTAGAGCAAAATAGTCTGATTACTGAATCTTAACTCATGTCTTTGTACAGAATAAAGAAAAATTTCTTAATGAAAAACTTAAGTTAATAAAGCAGCTCAACGCACATTAATTGAAATGTTTAATAATTAAGTTAAAAATTATTCCTTAATTATATCTTCTCTTAAATAAAATTTTTTGTTTTACTTTTCAATTTGTTGTGATTCATTTGATATAATTATTGTTTAATTTAAGATTCAAGGTTCGTACGGATACCATTATTTTCTAGGTAAAATGTCAGTATTTTTTTATTAAAAAAAAACCTAGTTAAAACGCGTGAAATTTTGCTTTATTTAAGGAAAGATTTTCTATTATAACGAATCGAAGAGCTTACCTAAGAGCTTACTAGCTGGAAATTCCAGGACGTGTACGAAACCTGGTATTAGTAGTTGTTGTATGCAAATTTTAGTATAGACTGCCATATTTTGCCTTCTTAAGTATTGAAATGTATGTTTCTGTTTATTTGAAAAGAAATATTTTTTATTGCCTCAAATATAACCCTTTCGGGTCTGGTGTACTATTAATAGTACATGTCTTTCAATGGAATTTTATTTTGTTTTAAGAAATGCTTTTGCTACAATTTACATGTAGTCATGTTGATATAAATCTGTGCATTTACTATATGACTTCATTTATGTTTAGGCATTTAGTAATAATAATAATTATTATTATTATTTGCTTATTTCTCTTTGCGCCGTTCGCGATTCTTTTCTTTTAAACATTTATTTCACTCAATAATTTTCAAATAAATGTTACTTTCTTGAAAGAATCAAGTTTAATTAAGCGCAAAAAGTATTAGAAAGTTGTAATATAAGTTAAATCTTATTGTTATACTATATTTTCTAAACATCACCAAAAATTCTTCTTCAGCCTATTGTCATATGAATATTAACTGAATAGTACTCAAAACAACAATATTTGTTATCTTTCAGACAATGAAATATTCGTTAAACACTAATTAATCTATATGGATAGCTAGAGTTAATGATATGAATGTAAAAATATTTTTCTCTAAAAACTGAAAAAAATTCGGATCCGAAAGGGTTAATTAAAGTCCGGAAAAATCCGAAGTTCGGATTTGGTAAAGTGCCAAGTATTCGGGACTTTAGACTTTGTACTATATTACATTTTACTTTTTAGAAATAATTTTTAGATTTATATGCCATAAAAAAAAATATATGTATACGTCATACGACTTTAGAAAAACGAATTGAATTTGTCTTTCCTGAACTTTTGCTTTATAAAGCTGACATTCAACAGGGGGAAAAGTGTTCATATCGTCCCAGTAATTACAGAGATTAGAAAGACCGAGATTCTGTTAAATAATAGAGAAGTTATTCGGGAAATTTAGAATAGACTCTGTAAACTTAGATCGTTAAAAATACACAAGATTCTGTAAATTCGCTTTTAATGATAACAATTTAACTTATTTTTTTAAATTAGTGAATCACTCAATTTTCATTGAGCTTTATTAAACTTAAATTTTCCAAGTAAATTTGAATTGCTGTATCAATAAACTTTAACACAATTTGTTTCTATTCGTCTTGCGGTTTGAAACCGAGACCTCTTGACAGTGGAAGAGAACCTTATTGCCCGAGATATAGGAGCGATTGCTATTGAGTACAAAGTATGCCCTTTATTACACTGTAAAAAAAATCTGTAAAGGTACTAAACTTTTTCTAGGAAACTGGAATTCCAAGAACTTTTCCTGTAACGGTAACAGCAAAAATTCAAGTTTCGGAATAAGTTATATGGATTTTCCCTGTTATCGTTACATGAAAAGTTCTTGGAATCCCAGTTTCCTAGAAAAAGTTTAGCACCTTTACAGATTTTTTTTACAGTGTATTAAGCGGGGGAAAATCCTCACTAAATCTGACTAGAAGATTTTTTCCTGTCTAAATTATTCTAAGCTTTAAAAAAATCTTTAAACTAATTTCTTTTTTCTTTGGTATTTCTACTAAAATCGCATTAGAATTTTAAATGTGTGCATTTTGAATTATAAAATTTAAGAAAAATAAAAATATCTTTAAATAAAAACAGGAAATTCTCTACAGAGAATTATTTATAATTAAGAGAAATGTGCGTAAAATGATGACCGGAAAACTCAGTCGAATGTATTTAACCAAGACCTAGTGTAAATTATTAGTCTTTTTTTAGTTAGTGAATCACTTAACCTTCACTGAGTTTTGATGAACTTGAATTTTCCAAGTAAATTTGTATAGCTCTATCATTAAACTACCTCTTGACAGGGGAAGAGCACCTTGCTGCCCAAACTATAGAAGCGATTTCTGTGGAGTACAAAGAGTATGACTTTTATCATTAAACGGGGGAAAATCCCCAATATGATGAGATGATTTTTCCCTTTCTAAATTATTCTAAGATTGAAAAAAGAACAATCGTTAAACTGAATTTTCTCCTTTGATATTTCTAATAAAAATGCAATAAAATTTTTAAAGTGTGTATTTCGAGTGGTGAAATTTAACTAAGTTAAAGACTAGGAAATCCCTACAGAGAATTATACATAAGATAAGGGAAATGTCTGTAAAATGATGACCAAGAAACTCAGCCGAATGCATTGAACAGAGAACTAGTGTAGATTTACAGAGAACTTCGCTTTTTTTCTGCGTTTTACAGAAATTTTTTAACAGTGTACATTTAGTCGTTGAGCCAGAAGCCATATTGAAAAAAGGGCGCCATCTATCGCAAATACATAGCAAATGAGTTTTTATTTTTGGTATTATTACATAATTATATTTTAATGAAAAAAAAATGGAAAGAACAAATATTTTTGAACATACAACGCTATATAAACTATATATTTGTTAAGATTTTATTTTAATATGATTATTAATATTTTCAATTGGATAAATTGTTCAAAAGATATTTGCACGACAGAAAACTGAAATCTTGTTTTGCATTTTAATGCATGCTATTTTCATGTGTATAAGACGCAGCAATCCAAGAACAAAATAGTAATGGGGAATCTGTTGTACTTAGTCTGTTAAGAATTAACCCCTTCGGGACCAAGGATGCATATATGCACCTTTAAAATGTGCTTTTATCGCTTGTTTATGATACCACTGAAAAAGAAATGTAAAATTTCTTTATTTAATTAAAATATTTACTTGCTAAACTATTTTTAATTATATGACAAAAACGGTGTAAACCAACCAATGCTCATGTAAAAGATGCAGGTCTGGAACAGGTTAATAAATAAGAGAAATCTTAGTCTGCATTGCTATCGTCACAGATTGACATTAATATGTTCAACTAATTTTCATCGTCCCACACTGTAAAAAAAAATCTGTAAAGGTACTACACTTTATCTAGGAAACTGGGATTCCAAGAAGTTTTCCTGTAACGGTAACAACAAAAACTCAAGTTTTAGAATCGTATACATGGAATTTTCCTGTTAGCGTTACATGAAAATTTCTTGGAATCCCAGTTTCCTAGAAAATGTTTAGTACCTTTACAGATTTTTTTTTACAGTGCAGTACAGGTCTATATTCTGCATAGGCTTGTACATCTACGTTTATTAAAAAGACATGGATATGATAATGTGACACATGCTTCAAAGCAGTTTCAGGAACATTCTAGATAGCATTTTCCTTCGCTACCTGTTTCAAAATATCAACCATATTTGTCTGCGAATAGAAGATCAGGATTATCCTTACAAACAAGACCGTAGAAATTAGTTAGCATTATTGATTGGTATTGTGGATTACTACATGACAAAAGGCAATGCGACTCCACAGAAAAAAGTATGTAGAATATAGTGCAATTCCTTGATGTCTGAGTATTTGTGCTTTCCATAATAGAGATGGCAAACTTACGACTCAGGATGTTTCTTTGTTTCCTGTAATATATCAGTTTAAGTATCAAGCACCATAAGTATATGTTCTGAATCATCATTTTCCCTTGACTGTTTAAGCGCTTACTGTATCGCACTCGACAGTTAAAACATTTCAAGTAATGCATTACATACCTTTTTACCTAGAAGTCCATGCATATTATTCAAGTTTTAATGTTTAATTTACCTGTTATTGGATCCAAACTTCACAAATATTAACCCGTCCTTCCTAGAACTTCAAATCGGTTTCTAGAGAAAACAATGTAATAAAAACCACATGACAATAAAACTTCTAAATCCAGACACCGTGCTTTGGCATGATGTACACGAAATAAAAATTACTTATCACGTCTTCTTGGAAGCAGATCAATTTAGTGAATTCTTCAACTAGTTATTCCGTGAAATTATATAATTTTCCTCAGTAGATAACCTACATCATTCGTGTATTCAACTATTTTAGATAATGTTCATTTTGACATTCTTTAGAAAGAAATGTATAAAAATTGCTTCCATTTTCGTATTGATGTTTCTCCCGGAGAAGATAACTTGCATAACATCACCAACAGTTCATATTTTTCGTTTATTTATTTTTATTGACACCTGCCTGTATGTGGCAGATACAATATTTAGTCTTTGTTAGGATGTATAATCGTGTTATATTTCAGAAAACATATTCTTTGCTACTTCTCCAAATGATTGTATAGCCAGTTGTAGCTTTAACAAAGCACATTACGTCATTTATCTTAACACCACCATCATGTGCATTCTTTCAGCAGTCGCAATTTTTTCATAACATTCATCAGTTTACCTTTTCAGTTTTCCGCATTGAACCATCAAGTGTCGCTAAGGATCTTGAATTAAATCCCAGATGGTAGTAATATGCAGTTCTCATATCAAATTTTCTCCGCTGTGGAACTATCGTCATCTGAGTTTTTTGTCTTGGCAACGAACTCTGGTTTATTAAACTTTACACTCTCTTTCTTCGTCAAGTCAGAAAATGTATTTAGTTTCTTTATCTTTGGAGGCTTAAAAAAACCCTTCTGGCTTTAAGTCCTCAGACAGATAGTCTCTCTGGAAAGTTTGGTAAGCTTCTACACCAATCTCATGATCTTTGAACATGTCTTCGACAATTTCTAGAACTGTTATTGCTCCAATTGTTACTATTATCATATCTAGATTTATCCATTCGTTGATAATCGTGTTCTGTAAATATGTGATATTACGTTCATCTTTCTGGATCTTGCTCAAAGACAAATCTGTATCTAAAACAGATTTGTCTGAAGTATAGTTTTTTGTTCTTCCATTTTGGTCTCTGCCCTATAATAAAAAATATCTCTTAACTGCGGCAGGTCTTTGGCTGAATTTCATTGTAACTTTTGACTCCCTGCTTATCTTTACTTATTGTCTTTTGAACCACCCTATTAATTTAATAGCATACAAAAATAAGGAAATCTTTAGAACCAGCTTGTTTATCAGCGAATGTTTTACAAAATAGTGTCTATTAGCTACTCTGTTCTTGTAAATATCTTGGATAAATGTCATTCTGATGTTATGGTGAATCCAAAAATGTATGGTTTAACAAGCCCGCTAGAAAACCACATAAAACCAGAAAAGCCGCTGGCAGCGACGGCGGCCATTTTCCAATATGGTGCGGATAAGCTACTCTGATTTTGAAAATATGGATAAATGTCATTCTTTTGTCGTAGTGAGTTCAAAAATATATGGGTATGATTTAACAAGACCACTGACATGAAACCAGAAGAGCCCCTGGCTCAACGGCGGCGACCATTTTCCAATATGGTGTCCATAAATTACTCTGGTTTTGACAATATCATGGATAAATGTCATTCTGATGTTGCGGTGAATCCAAAAATGTATCATTTAACAAGTTCATCGACAAGAAATCTCAAGAGCCCCTGTCTCAATATGGCGCCCATAAATTACCTTGGTTTTGAATGTATCATGAATAAATGACATGTTTATGTTGTGATGAATCCAAAAATGTATTGTTTACCAAGTTCGCTAACATGAAACCACACGACTCCCTAACTCAACGACGGCGGCCATTTTACAATATGGCGCCCATAAGCTACCCTCGTTTTGAAAGTATCATGGATAAATGAGGTGCTAGTGTTGTGGTGAATCCAAAAATATATAGTTTACCAAGTCCCCCGACATAAAACCACACGACCCCCTGGCTCAACGACTAATTAGGAATTTAATTTTAAGCATAAAATATAAAAATTAGTGTTTTGATCATTTTTCTCAAAATGATGCAAATTCAGTCCGCATAAATAAAGTTAAAATAAAGTTATAACGTTATTTATGATTATACCTTTGTAAAATATGCATATATCCGAAATTAATCAATAAACTTAACCCTTCATTTCCTGACGCTACTTTTAAATACTAAAATTTAAATCACAAAAAAAAATATTCGCTCAATCCTATTTAGAAAATACGGTGAAGGAGTCGAAGATAATTGTCTTAAAATTTCGTTCATCATACGAAACTCTATCCATCTCTGTCCTTTGTGTTTCACAGAGTTCATACACAGAAATTATATAAATCAGATATTTCAAATTTTGTGTCATTACAGCTGAATATCTCGTGTCACACGACAAATCATAAAATTCTGAAAAAGTCTATTATTTTGACATTCGACAGATAATTGCTTTGGTGCCTATATCAACTATGGCTTTTGCCTCGAATGATCCATAATACACACAGAAACAACCACAAGGTCAGTACAATTTTATTTCTTGTATCCAACACATATATATGAAATAATAAAAAAATTTCCGCCATTTTCTCTTTCCGATTTCGCTCTAAATTCTTATAAGAAAATAATTTCATTATTATTTCAGTAATCTACTAATATTTAATTATCGGCTAAAGTTTCCTTTTCTCTTTAACTCAGCATAATATATTATCTATTTTCCTAAAAAGAACTCAACTGTATTACTTAAATGTCAATATCTTATCTCGAAATATTAAAATTATTATATTAATCCATTTCCCCTTTTTAGAATAAAAAAATTTGTCAAAAGCTTTATTTTTCTTTTATTATTTTTATTAAAATATCGTCTGAGCAATTCCAAAAAAGATTGCCCTTACGAACTGTGTACCTTTGTTCAATTTTGCAAACTATCGCATTGCGAAAAGAGTCCGGGTCGCATTTTCAGAAAGAATCACGTTTTGAGCACCTTATCGCCAGAACAACGATTGGCGCGGAGATGTAGTCAATGCTACGCACCCTTTCTGGTTTGTGACGTCACACACCTAGCGAATAGCAGCCCTTCCATCTGCAAAGAGATCACGTTTATTGTTCATTTGTTTTTCCGTACATATTATCAAGCAAAGACTATAATATGAGGAAATGTTATTCACCGTTGTTTACGACTAAAACATAGTTTAAAACAAAGAGCTTTTTCAGATTAAAATGCTTTAAATTTCACAGAACATCTAAACAGTTTTTTTTTTTCTCAATTCAAAAATATTATTTCCTCAACTCGCTATGTTCGAAAAAATTGAGAAGTTAATTAAAAACAGTAGTAAGGATTTGCTTGTAATAAATATAATTCTATTAATCATATGTTGATCATTTCATAACATTAACAGTTCATCATCACATTAATCATTTGAACTTAGTTTATTTTGTGTTTAGTGATGCAGCTAGCTGAACGTTCTCGCTTTCGCCAACTCGCCAAGGCTGGTGCTCAAAACGTGATTCTTTCTGAAAATGTGTCCGGGTGTTAAAGCTCCTCCTTCTGGCCAATGAAAATGTAGGAAACTTTCTATACATACCTTCTGGTTCCTTTGATTGGACTTTACTTTCTTGCGTCAGCCGGGTGCCCGGGCAGGGGTCTCACTGCTGCGATCGGAGCTGGAACACGGGTGGGAAAAAACAGCAGAATAGACTGACCTTCTCACTGTTAAACAACCCGTGCAGCTTATCAGATTTTTTCGAATGTTTTTTGGAGTTGCAATGTATTCCCAGTGGTGTATTTTCACAGACCCCTTTTTGCTTCCCTATTATTACTTACCCATCATACGTAGTATAGGGTAAGTCTTGCAATCGTTTTGAAAATCGAAAAATTTTTTTGACGGATTTACACGTTTCGGACACTGGAGATTCCGAAAAACACATTTTTAGAAAAAAAATTTTGCCGTCCGTCCGTCTGTGTGTGTGTCTGTCTGTCTGTCTGTAACCGCTCTATCTCCCGAACAAATTGAGATAGAGATTTGAAATTTTGTATGTGCTTAGTATGTAAGAATGGAACAAAGCCTATTTAATATCAGTAACCTCGATTATCCGGAACTATTTTTTTCGGACTCTCGAAAAATTCGTTCTGATGTACATAAAAATTTTCGAATTCTGTTATTTTAAGGAGTGGACGTAAAAGGCAATAAAATAACACAAATTTTGCATAAAAAAGGAAGTCAGTCGAATAATTAGTTGTTGAGATATTTCTAATCCTATTTTCCACACTCTTCAATTTTTCATGACCCTGTATTTCATTCAAATTTCAATTCAAAGATATATTTTAATTGGAAATGAGATACTTAATTCGATGCAAGAAAAAGTTAGTGAATATGATTATTATTTTTGGAGTTATAAGGATGTTTCTATTACGCAATTCAGTGATACTTGAATAGTTTGGCGTTTCATACAATTTATCGAAATTGGGTCATCAGAAATTCATTAATAGAGCATGATTATGTGTTAAAAATACTTAAATATACGTTTATATTTTATTTTGGAATTGTAATGCATTTTATAAATTGCTTACATGTGTTATGTTTTCATATATTGTGCTATGCATATCCATGATGGGTAAGTATTACGGTGGCCTCCAACGACTAGTTTACGGTGAAAGTGATTTTGAAAGGATGGTTTATCTGTTGTAGAGCATTTTTTTAATGGAAATGATTGAAATAAGAACATTTTTGTAGTTATGCTCGAATGATGGAGAGTGAAATGATGTGTGGAATAGCAAGTGAAAGTGGACCACAATAAATATGTTATGTCCGTTATTTTCGTGCATTTTTCACTTATTGAAGAAACCACCAATTAAATTCACCCATCTGCCTTTGTATGCCAGCCCCTGCATGGATTGTACTTCAGTGGTTCTTTAACTGAGAGTATAAAAAAGTTTAAATTTCCCAGCGGTATTGTGAGATAATCCGTTCTTCCGTTGTTTCGCGGATGTTCTTCCTATCATCACACTGACGTCAGTAACAGATCCGCCACAGAAGCGACATCTATTATTTTAATTAAATTAATTTTATCAATGTTATCCGTTCATCTTTGCGAATAAATTTTAAAATAAAACCTTAATTTCTACGGTTTTCGTGTAGACATCATGACTTGGAAAGCAAAGCGTTTCGCTAGTAAACAGAAGGTTCTGAGATCGAGAAACGGTGCTGGAACTTCAAATGTTTATACTAAGTTTAGTTTAAATTTAAAAAAAAACGTGCTTTATCAAATTTAAGAGTTTTTTTTATCACTGACTTTCAAAACATTTTTTGAAATTCAATTTTCTTCTAATTAAAAAAAATTTTGCGATTTATTAATGATTCAGCATTTTAAATTTAATTTTAAACAAATTTTTTCGGTTACAGAAACTTAAAATTTTATTTATATCTCCGCTATTTTTTTATTTCGGATTTTCAAAAAATTTAGAATTTTATTTAAAAGTTTTGATTTGAACATTTTTAATTTGATTAAAATAAATAACTCCCTTTTATAATTATTTTAAAATAAAATTTTTTGCTGCTACCATTCTATCTAAGAATTTAATAATTAATAATTCCTAATTTAGATTTATTAATTAAAGGATAAGTTGTTTTGAAAGGAATATTAAATGAAAACCTCTGTGCGATCTGCGATCGCACTTAACCTTTTGTTTTAATGTGGGGTTTTTTTTCTCAACCATTTACAGTGCAACTTCGATTATCCGAGCTTATTGGGACCACTAGTACCTCGGATATCGGAAATCTCGGTTTATAGAAAATGTATATAAAAACTCGCCGTGCTCACGAATTTAACATCTCTTTGAACAAAAAACAATAGAACGGTATTTAAATGATAAAAATAAACATATATCATGTTTCACGGCTCAACAAATAAAAGCCAAGGAAGGGAAAAAATAGAAGCCTGATCTCGGCCCGACTCTAGTCTGCTTAATAAATTAAGCCTGGGCTCAGACACCCATGTAACTGAGCGATGCTGATGTAACGCTGGTCATATTAACTTTCTGTATCGATGTTACCAAACTAGTATCGGTTCGTGACGCACATTTATACTTATTTCGGCGAAAGTCATATTCATTGAAAATAGCTCATATTTTATCGCATTCGTTTAAATTTTAATATATCGGGCCAGTAGGTCCACTTAATTTTCATTGGTCCGGCTGGGCCCGTTCAAAAAAATACCTTAATTTTGCCGGACTGGGGCCCCAGCCGGGCTCATGCAGATTTCTAAAGCCTGTTGCACGAGCAGTGAACTAAAATGTTCGATCATTTTCAAAGCTCAACCACAAAAAAAAGAAAAAAAAAATCTTGATTAGCATAAATTTTGATTTATCGAGGTTCTACTGCATTTAGATGCAGCTTTTAATCATTTAAGAAATGTTATACGAAACATTTTCAACTACAAAACATTTCTTTATTACAGTTAGAATCAAAATACAATTATTTACATTGTTCTTGTAAGATTTCTGAAATCTCCATAGTAGTCTTTTTTGTTAATGAATCTAATTATTCTTGAAAACATTTAGCAAAAGTTCTAACTACGGGTTTATTAAGTCAGTTTTAGTGAAAATATTATCTAATATGTAATAAAATTATTATTATACACGTTGATCTCGATAACTTAGACATTAATGTTACTAATTATTCAAGGGAAGAAATATTTTTATTCAAAATTCAGAATATAAAGAGTTATAAAGAATAAAGGTTGTGTTACTTATGTTTAAGGGTGTTCTCAACTGCTCCGCTCAGCAAGCGCAAAATGTTTTGACACATTTACAAATTCTTTTTTTTACAGAAAGATATCAAATTGGAAGGCCTGACTATGGAAGCGATTTCGAATCGAACTTAGTATTCCATTTTATGATAATTAAATTATCTACCTATTTATAAGCTGTTTCGATCACGTGATCATCTGCTTTTCTCCTGCTTTTCAATTGGTTTTTCTGCTTTCATCAGGAAATGTGTTCAAAAACGTCAACTTTGAAAGATTGTTTTTGAAAGATCTATTGTATTTGTAAAAAACAGAAAACTGAGTGCAATTAGACAATTTCTGAATAACAACACCTGCTAGTTTCATGCATTTCCGAACAAAAATAAATTAAAACCTATGTCACAAAGTTGCCTTTTTTGCTTTAAGATCACCCTTAATTCAGTTGAATCTTCATGCATAGTCATTTAAACAATTTCATTTGATATTTTAAAAAGAAGGGAATAGATTTAATTGAGAAAACGAAATAAAATTGAAGAAAATATTAGTTTGAAGTAACAAAATTTTTTTTTATTAAGAGATGACAAATAATGTATATACAATTGTCGATTATATGAAATTATAATAAATGTAAACAAAAGTAAAAATAAAAATTTGCCAAATTATTGTAACAAAACAAAGTTTACTTCAAAGCAATTAAAAAATACATGTCAATAAATAAAAATATTAATTTTCTAATGAAATTTCAGCTTCATATACAGCAATCTTTTAATAAATTGAATAAATACAGATATTTAAAATTTATCAAAAAAAAAAAAATCATTACGTATTATTATTATTTAAAAAAAAGATAAAAATGATAACATACATGATATAAAATACATATGTGTGGAAAGTTTTCTTTTCTTCTTTAATAATCTATAGCTAATATATGCACATTAAGATGAAAAAAATATTATTGCTATTTATTATTATTTTTTCGCACTGACCATATCATGCGATAATATCACCCATTTATTTCTCTCCTTAATTGTATTTATCCTTAACTAATTTATCCTTAATATTCATGATTGGTATACATATATATATACTACATATTTCGTTTTTGGTGTCACTGATAATAAGTAGCTTTAAATCAATTTACTAAAAGAAACGCAAAAATGCAATGCATAAAGTTATTTGTTTAATATTTTTATGTTTCATTATTTGAGCCTTTTTCTATTGAATATCATTTTCTTCATTGAAATATATTTATCAATGGTTCAATAAGGAAATGTCACAAATTAAAGTATATAATAGATTTTATTATAATAATTTAGAATAAAATTTATTAAAAAGAAATCGGTTGCTGTATTTTTTTGAATAATAAATGTTGGTAGTGCGTTTTAAAATTCAGTGGAAGCTTTTGAATTTAACAATTATTATTATTATTATTATTATTATTGCTGATTGTATATAAATTCTAAAACCCAGTGGCACAGTGGTCAGAGCATCTGACTGTAGTGCCGCAGGTCGAATGCATAGCACCTTTGGGGCACAGGGTCTAGTAAATAGGGATGCGCAATGTCGGCGCTGATACTTAATTAATTGTAATGTCACAAAGTTTAGTTTTATAGATTTTTATAGGTAGTTTAGTTTTATGGGTTTTTTAGTTTTTATAGGTTTTAAATAAACTTTGCGTATTCATACCTATACATTCATTTCATACGTTTATTCCCTATTTAAGTTTATTTATCCGTGATTAATTTTCATATTCATAATTTATACTTTTTATTTTTTTCCAATATTTTGTTTCGAATATCGTTAATATTAAAAAGCTCTTAATTAATTTCCTAAAAGAAAAGAAAAGATGTGAAAATATAACTATTTTTTATTGTTTCTATGTATCATTATTTAATCATTTTTTTATTCAATATCTTTTATCTTCACTGAAATATTTTGGTTGAACATTGGTTGAATAAGGAATATACAATTTAAGGTACTGAGATATACATTAAAATCAGTCTTGAATTTAAGGGGCGGCCAGGATAGACATATTCACCGAAAAAAATTATATATCGACCTCGGAAGATTTGAGATATTGTATTTTTAATGGTCAAAAAATGCACCCGGACCTCTATAATGTACACCTTCCCCTCCCCGGTGCCACTTGAACCCCTCCTGGAGAAAAGTGTCTCAATTGAGCACAGGTTTAAGACTTCAGTTTTTATATACATATATATACAGATAAATAGATATTTTAATTAAAACCTATTGAAATAAGGAGATTTTTATGCACTTCTGGAGTCGATTCTGAGTCTTATTTCATTTTATTTATCAGTTTTATTGTCTATTACTCAAATAGATAAAAATTTGAATAGAAACTAAAATATATTTTGAAAACTTGTAAGGAAAACTATTGATTAATAGTTATACTGACTAATAGTTATATTGGCTAACAGTTATGTCTAATAATACAACACACTTCTAATATATCAAACAAGAACAAATATGGTGTCTTTAAAGATCTGCGAAAAAAAAAGACAATTATAAACGTAAAATTAAAATTTATAGAAAAATGCTAATTATTGAAAGTTATTTTCATTAACAAAATGTTTTACCAAATATTTCCATTAGTATAAATTTAATTATATTTGTATACTCATATTTATACACCCATATATAACACGTTCATTCCTTTTTACACTTTATTTATCCGCAAATAATTCTTACATTCATTATTTGACCTTTTTATTTTCCCCCCATATTTCTTTTGGAACTATATTAAATAATGTTTAAAAAATGTCCTAAAAGAAACGTACAAATGTGACAAAATATAATTCGATTATTTGTTCAATGTTATTAAAGTGCTTTACTCGAGGGCTTCTTAAATTTCATTGATTTTTTTTTCTTCGGTTAAATATGGATTACCTCAATTTAAGATATAAAAGCATGTTTCGTGAATTCGTTTCTGTAAAATATAAAATTAAATTTATTGTTATAAACAATTTTTTATACACTATGAGTATTGGATATGGGTATGGGATAAAAAGAGTAATACGTGTCTTAGGTCATTTATTTCTCAGTTTTACTTTCTGTTACATGTAAAAAAGAGAAAAATCCACAGATAAAAGAAAACTAGAAGTGTATTTTGTAATATTTTAAGAAGAAATCTGTGAAAAATAATACACTCCTCTGATATAACACATAACGAACAAATATGATTTCTTTTTTTAAAAATCGAATCGAAACAAAATTATAAACGTAAGATTTAAAGTCAATTTAAGTAACAAAATGTCCGTCTTATTTTTTTATAATCAAATATTCATACATTCATGTTATATATTTATTCCCTATTTAATTCCTTTTATTCGTAATATATTTACATTCGTGATTAGATCACAATTTCATTTTTTCTCCTTATTTCTTTTCGAATGTGATTGATAAAAAATAGCTCTTAATAAATCTAAATGATTTGTATATGACATTATTTGAGCACTTTTATACTCAACATCTTTTTCTTCATTGATTTATTTTTCTTTAACCATTGGTTGAATAAGGAAGGTTGCAATTTGAAGTATAAAAATAGACTTTATGATATTGTTTTCGTAAAACAATTTAGAATAAAATTATTTTCAATATTATATAATGTATTTAAATTATTAATAAGCAAAATTTTATACACTATGGGTGTAAAGAAAATGAATCCATATCTTATGTAATTTTATTTATGAGTTCTATTTTCTATTTAAAAATTAAGCAGATGTGGCAATCCAAAAATTTCTTCTATCTCATACATGTCAATGCTTCTTGAAAAATTCAGCATAGTAGCATCACCGGTTTGGTGATTTACGCCAAAATCTAATAAACAATAACTTATGTCAACTTCTAACTGAATCTGAAGTTTGATGGAAATCAGTGCATTAGCTTCTGAGATAGGGCTATTGAAAAAATCTTTAAAAATTCTGTACCTGTTGGGTGATGTGCACCAAAAACGGATCAGGATAAATTTTTATCAGGTACTAACTGAATATGAAGTTTGATGAAAATCCATGCATTAGCTCGTGAGATACATTTATTGCGAAATCGTGAAAAACGCAACATAGCAACACCATCTTAATGGCAATATACACCAAAAACTAATCAACATTAATCTATATAAAGTATTAACTGAATCTGAATTTTGATGAAAACCCGTGCATTAGCTTTTGAGATAGAGCAATGCGATAATCATTATTAATGCAGCATAGCAATGCCACTTCTTGAGAGATTTGCACTAAAAAGATCTCAGCACCAAATTATATTGACTAATTTTATCTAAAGTTTTATAAAAATCCGTGCATTAGTTCTTGAGATAAAGGTATTGTGGTAATTGTGAATAATTCAGCATATCACCAGTGAGTGACCTGTGAGTGATATACATTAAAAACTAATCAGCTCCAACTTCTATCAAGGTCTAACATTATTTAAAATTTTGTTAAATTCCGTTTCATTGGATAACAAAACATCCTTTCTAATACTTACATTAATATAAATTTACTTACTTTTTGCAATCATATACATTCAGGTCATAAATTTGTTACATATTTAATTTCTTTTATCTGTAATTTTCTTACATTGAGACTTGGTACACATTTCCCCTTTTCCTTCTTATTTCATTTCAAATGTCATTGATAATAAATAGCTCTTAATAAATCTCCGAAATGAAGCGCAAAAATGGGAAATGATACAATTACCTTACTATAAATAAATATAAATATGATGGAGTGAAATTTTTGCCTTGCTTTTAAACATAAAAAATATAATATGAACTTTAAAATGTTCAGGTTTACTTAAAAATAACGATTAAAATAAACAACTATAGATGTTAACAGTTAATTTTATTTTAAAAACATCTTAGTTCTTTAAAGCTTTTAATCAGGTTCTTCTTCAGAGAATATTTTCCATGTATAATAATAAATTAAATGGAAAATATTCTCTGAGGAAGAGCCTGGTTAAAGGCTTGAAAGTACTAAGATGTTTTTAAAATAAAATTAACTTTTAACATCTATAGTTGTTTATTTTAATCGTCTTTTGAGTAAACCTGAACATTTTAAAGTTCATATTATACTTTTTATATTATCTTACTTCTTTAATGTTTGTATGTGTCATTATTTCTGTTTTTTTTGTTTTTTTTTTGTTTTTTTTTTCAATGAAATACTTTTTATCTATGATTAAATAACAAATATCGCAAGTAAGGTATAATAGTTTTAAAGCACAAAAACTTTACGACCTCGTTTTTGTACGATAGATTAAACTGAATTTATTGCCATAAACAAAATTTTATACACTCGTGCGCGTAAACAAAAAAAAAATTGTCTAGCAAAAAAATAAACAAATAAATAAATAAATAAATAAAGTAAAAAAAAAAAAAATAGAGAAAATTTAAATTTATAGCTAAAAGGTTATTATTTAAGCGGTTCCGTGACACACTTTAAAATTATTTTAATTTATTGAGATAATATTTTGTGATAGTTAACCATACAATTCGTAAACAAAATCACATGATAAAACTTGTCATATTTTTTTTTTAATTTTTAAATTTATTGAAAAAGTGGTTAGTTTAAAATTATTATAAATTAAAATTCAAATGCGAATTAAAAATATTTAAGGTTATTTTTTTAAATAATGTAATTAAAAAAACATATTTTCAAAAGTATTTTTTTTTTAATTTGTTGAATGAAAATTAAACTAAAGCGATTAAAAAATACATTTTCGTAGACACGAGTTTTAACCATTTATGTTTAACGGTTTTTGACTTATAAAAGTTTGCATAAGAGAAATGGTGAAAAAAAATCATCATGATGAAAACGCATTTTCACAAGAAATCATTTCCATGACAACCATTGCTTGTAAGCTAGATTTTGAAAACAAAAAATAAAAATAAAAACAGGAAAATTATATTTCCTGTTCTAATTAAGATAGAAACACGGTTTAAAAATCATTTTAAACAGAAAAAACAACAACAAAAAAAAATTTCAGTTTTTATTTATTGTAACTTTTAATTCAGTATTTCATTTTTAGAAAAAATTAAGATTATTTTTATACCGGACCCTTTTAATGTCATTTTCATTACCAAAATATGTTTTCTAATTCTTACATTAATATAAGTTTAATGATTTTTATGTATTCATATTTTATTTATATATTCATTTCACACATTCGTTTCCAATTTATTTATCCATAATTAATTACATATTTCATGGTGGGCACTTTTTATTTTTTCAAAATGTTTCTTTTTTAATGCCATTTATAATAAATAACTCTTTCTAAAAGAAACGTAAAAATGTGACAAGATATAATTATCTGATTTGTTTAATATCTGTATGTGTTATTATACGAGAGTTTTTACAAATTCATTACAATCCTTGTTTTATTGGTCAGATATTGGTTGTTTCAATTTAAGATTGCTTTATCATTTCATATTTACCAAATCTAAAATTATTATTATTATTTATTTTTCAATAAAAAATTTTATACACTATGAGTGCTAAAAAATGTGATTTGCGCTTATGTAATTTAATATCTGTTCCATGGAAGAAAAAAAAATCTTAGATTAAAGGTAGAAAAAAAAAACACGAAGTACTTTTGGTAAATATTTTAAGTAAAAACAGCGAAAAATACTACACTTGTCTGATGTATCAAATAATAAAGGAATAAGATATATTAAAAAATAATTTAAAAAACAATAACGTAACACTGTTAAATTCATATAAAAATATCGATTATTTAAAGTAATTTAAGTAATAAAAATTTCTTATCTCAAAATTGCATTAATAAAAATTTTGGAATTTATAATAACCAAATATTTATACATTAATGTCGTACGTTTATTGCCTAGTTAATTTTTTTTATCTGTAATTTTCTTACATTTGTCAGTGGTACACATTTTAATTTTTTCACTTTATTTCTCTTCAAATTTCAGTAATAATAAATAACTTCTAATAAATCTCCTAAGTGAAACGTAAAACTACGAAATGATGTAATTATCTTATGTTTTAATGTTTGTGTGTGTCATTATTAGAGCCCTTTTATATTCAACATTCTTTCTTTTTTTCCATTGAAATATTTTTTTGCATTGCTTAAATAAGGAATATCGCCATTTAAAGTATCTTCGTTTTTATAAATAGTTTTAAAAAAATTATCGCAATGTAACACGCGCTTTCCAAAGGAATAAAAGAAAAAAAATAGACTCACGCGTCACGTGACCTGAGTTTTGCTAAATTAAAAAAAAAAAAAAAAATGTAGTTGTAATATTTCTCGTTTAAAAGAAATCTGGCAACACTAGTTCTATTAAAAAATGTTCTTTTTTTTTTGGTGATATTGGAATGTTGGTTGTGAATTGTGGTTTTATCTTGTGATGGTGGCGTGCGCCAGAATTATGTAAAAGCTTTATTTGTATATAATGTGTGTACGTTAGTGTTATATTTGTAAGTGTCGTCTTTTCAAGTAATAAAAAGATTATAAAGAATAATGCAAGCCCCGAGATATTTATTAAGATAAGTTATCACTTCTTTCTTTCTTCTCTTCTACATTTGTAAGACGACTTCTTACAAAATGGCGCCCAACGTGGGGCTACGAATCAATTTCAAAGTATTCAGCTATCTTAGTTCCAGAAAAGTTCGATATTTTTGTAATGAAATATGATTAATAAGAATGAAAAAAAATAGCTCGAGCGGTCGTGCTCGTCTGTTTGTGAAGTATATTTTAAATGATTAACATAGCAAGTTTGTTTCGTTGATGTGAAATCATTCGATTGTGAAATACGCACGAAATAAAAATGCATGCATGTTTAGTGCAAGAAAATGGCACGAGCAGTCGTTGCTCGTTTGTTTGTGAAATGTGTTCTTCAATGCTGTGAAAAAAATTTCCACGGAATAATCATATGCCAAGCACCATTTTTATTTGTTTGCGATATATGTTCTCGAATTTAATCTTGCTTCGATAACGCCATTTATATTTGTTTGTGAATTCTACGTTTTCTATGCTTTAAAAAAAAAAAAAACTTTCAGTTCTTGTGCCTGCAGGTGTAACTCAACAAATATTTATTTAATCTTCAAGTTACTTTCTTAAAATGGATCCATATTTTTATCAAAAGAATGCATTCTTTCCACAAGTGTCTATATTTTGTTTTCTATTTGTAAAAATTTTCATATTTTTAGTTTTAATTTATTGATTTATTTTACAGCTCATTTATATATTGTGTAATTCCCTTTCCCTCCCCATGCTTATATTTTTTATTCTTTTGTTTATTTTCATTCTCTGCATGCATGTTTAATTTTTATCTTGATAAACTAACAAATTTTCTTACTTCGAATTTAAAAAAAAAAAAAAAAGTTGAGAAATAATGAAATAAGTAATTATTTGTGTTGATATTATTTTTCTTTTCTTTTTACAAAAAGGGAAATAAGTTGAGAATGAAAAAAAAAATATATTAAAATACATTGATACCATCAATACAAGTGTCATACGGTATGTGTTTATTAATTATTTTTTTTTTTTGTTTGTTTTGTTGTTGGTTTCGCAAGGTAACAGAATTTAATTAGAAATTTTATTTGAGTGTTCTATTGTTAGTTGTTTTAAGCATTTAATTTAGAGTTCTTGATATATTGTGAAATGGCATTGAATACGATTTTTAAAACAGATTGAGTAAGTTTTTGCATTTATTTATTTATTTATTTTTATGAAATAAGATTTTCTTTTCTTTTAAAGTTATATTGAAAAAAAAACTATATTACGTAGTCTTGTCATGATAATTTGATAATAATATTGATTGACATTTTAATTATTCAGATATGTTTTGACTTATTTAGAACATTGTTTATGAATGTTGCCAACAATTCAGTACTAGTTTTATATCAGTTAAAATAATGTTTTGATTAAATGACACGTAATGACAAACTAGTTTATTTATATCAGCAATAATTTAAAGTATATTTTCTTTAAAAAAAAATAGAGTTTAAATTTTAAAGATACTTTTATGAAGTTTTATGAAGTTTAATTATTTTAAAAGTATATTTTGCTAACGTTAAAGTTCACTGTTTTGTTTTATTAATGTCTTGTTTATATGAGTTGTAAAGCAAAGCTCACGTCCGGGGAACAATTTATTTAAACGAATTTTTAGCATTAGTGGGTATATATCTTGTTGTTTGCTAAATTTACAAATGTCCGACCTCAACAAAGCACGAAAAGAAGACCAATTTCAGGTCGCTTTAGAAATGAATTTAGATGTACAACCCTCTATGACTGTTGTCACATTGCGTGATAAGATTAAATCCTCTCCCTCGTACGAAGTTGATTTCGTAAATTCGTTAGTCAGAAACCAAATTGCGACTCGCGAGGAAGAACAACGTAGACGAGACTTAGAGGAAAAACAAAAAGCAGCTGAGTTAGAACAGCGTAAATTAGAAGAGAAGCGTCGTTCGGAAGAACTGGAATTAAAAAAGTTTGAGATGAATTTTGAGCTTGAGAAGCTTAAGTTACAGGCTCAGAGCCAAAGTGTTTCCAGTGGAGCGGTAGGTGGTAATGCGGCAGGGATAATGTCTCATCCAGAGAGTAAAATAGATATCCAGAAGCTGTTGCCTACATTTAAGCCAGAGACAGATGATGTAACATTGTTTTTGGTGCTCCTGGAACGACAGTTAAAGCTTTCGAAGGTACCAGAACACCTCTGGGTTTCTTATTTACTAAGTGTTGTACCCTCTTCTATATCTACGCTTATTGCTCGTGAAAAAGAAGAAAACGCTTCAGATTTTTCACATGTTAAAGGTCTACTTCTAAAAAGGTTTAAAATTAGCGCTGAAAGGTTTAGGCAGCTGTTTTTCACGCATTGCAAAGATAAAGAAATTACTTGGAGAGATTATTACTTCGAGTTACGTGCTTACTTTGAAAACTGGCTTAAAGAGTTAAATGTAACGTCTTTTGAAGCTCTTCAGGATCTGATCATAGCGGATCAGATGAAAAGGCGCGTGCCTGTTGAATGCAAACAACATATGTTAGATGATTGGGAACATTTAAATTCACCAGTCGACCTTGCCGGAAAATTAGATGCGTATGATACTATCAGGTCTACGTTTTCTAAAAAAGATTCGGTTGTACCCCAGGAGAAAAAAGCGTATTTTCGCCGAGAAAATACATGGAAGCAGAGTAAGCCTCCAAAAGAAGACATATCTTCTCCTAAGGTTGCTAATAAACGTTTAGAATCCGATATATTTTGCTGTGGTTGTGGCAAAGTGGGATTTATAAAGAAGAAATGCCCAAATTGTTCCCCTATGGTTAAAAAACAAACAGTGCAAGCTCAACGTCTTAAGCTGTATAGTTTAAATACATCAACAGTTTCAGCTCTAAATGTACCTATTACGATCTGCAATAAGAAGGTATTAGTCTGTGCAGATACAGGAGCGAATCGTTCTATTGCAGGAGAACGTATGTATAAATTATTTTTGAAAGCTGGTGTTGCAATGAAACCTCATACTCATGAAGTAACATTAGCTGATGGAACTACGATGGCTAGAAAAATTCTTTCTTCCACTGTGCGTGTAAAGATTGAAGGCCGAGTTTTCAAAACAGAGTTTATTGTATTACCAAATGCCAAAGGTAATAGAACTCTTTTAGGAATGGACTTCCTGCGCAAAGCTAACATAGTGTTAGACATAGCCAACAAAAGATGGCATTTTAGCGATAAACCACAGAAAAAGTTCTATTTTGTAGATGTATACGAAGAAGAAATAAGTACGTCTGCTCATGCGGTCGAAGTCTGTCCGTATGCCTTACCTGAAGATGAACGTAAAAATTTAAATTTCAGTAAAAGGAAGATATTTAATGATTTTCCGAAAAGGTATAGAAAATGTTTTCAACCAGGGGGAGCGAAGACCCCATATCTTAAACGTCCTGTAAATATTTCAGAAAGTGTGAAAGAACGTATTCAAATGAAACGAGATCAGCGAAAGAAATATTGCAATAAAAATCATAGACGATTATATTTCAAGCCTGGTGAAAAAGTATGGATTAACCTACACCCAGTTAGCAATGCAAGTAGAAATAAAACATCAAAATTAATGCCTGAGAGAGATGGCCCATACATAATTTTGACTCAAAAGTCACTAGTGACATATGACATTGCTAGTCTAGAAAATCCTACTGAACGAATTGGATCTTACCACGTTTCTGCCTTGTTGCCTTTCCAAGAATCTGAAACTATTCCAGTTGCACCCTTGAGAAAAAGAGGAAGACCAAAAAAGCATCCTGTTTCCTCACCGAGACGTAGATCGGAAACAGAGGGGGAGGATGTAACACGCGCTTTCCAAAGGAATAAAAGAAAAAAAAATAGACTCACGCGTCACGTGACCTGAGTTTTGCTAAATTAAAAAAAAAAAATGTAGTTGTAATATTTCTCGTTTAAAAGAAATCTGGCAACACTAGTTCTATTAAAAAATGTTCTTTTTTTTTTGGTGATATTGGAATGTTGGTTGTGAATTGTGGTTTTATCTTCTGATGGTGGCGTGCGCCAGAATTATGTAAAAGCTTTATTTGTATATAATGTGTGTACGTTAGTGTTATATTTGTAAGTGTCGTCTTTTCAAGTAATAAAAAGATTATAAAGAATAATGCAAGCCCCGAGATATTTATTAAGATAAGTTATCACTTCTTTCTTTCTTCTCTTCTACATTTGTAAGACGACTTCTTACAGCAATAAATAAAATTGTATACATAATGGTTAAAAAAGGAATAAGTGTCTTTTAGTTTCTCAGCTTTATTTTCTATTTAAGGCGGTCTGGGACACATTTTAAAGAATTTTTTATTTATTGAGTTAAAAAAAAATTTAATGTGATAATTAACTGTACTATTTGTAAACAAAACGATATGATAAAACTTCGCATAGATTGTTTTTAGTTAAAATTTAAAAATTAAAAATGCGGAGAAATTTAAAATCGTTGTAACTCGAAATTTTAAATTGTAGAATTTTTATTGTTTTTCATGTAAATAAACAAAGCTATATCAGCTTTAATTTTGATTTAAGAAGGTCTGGGACACATTTTAAAGAAATTTTTAGCTATTGAGAATTTTTTTTTTTTAATGTGATGATTAACCGTACTATTTGTAAACAAAACCACATGATAAAACTTCGCATAGATTTTTTTTTAGTTAAAGTTAAAAAATTAAAAATGTGGGAAAATTAAAATCGTTGTAACTCGAAATATTATTTGTAGAATTTTTATTGTTTTTCATTTAAATAAACAAAGTTATATAAGCTTTAACTTGTATTCAGCATTTTTTTAAATATTAATTTAAATAAAAAATAAAAATATTTAAACTAAAAACTAAGAAAAAAAATGGTAAAATTGATGAATGATGAAATGATGAAAAAATAATGTAATTTTTTTTTCAAAAAATTATACTTTAATATTTTTTAAATCTGTTGAATCAGAATTAAAGTAAACAGTTCAAAAAGACATGTTGCAAGTTTGTAACAATCATCTTTAAAGGTTCTTGAGATAGGTTATAACAATTTAAATAAGAGAAATGTTGAAAAAAACTATCATAAAAGAAAAGCATTTTCACAAGAAGCCATATCCATGACAGTCATTGCTTGAAACTAGATGTTGAAAACAGACAAAAACTAAAAAAAGTAATATTTTCTGTGCCAATAAAAATCGAAACATGATTTAAACAGATTTAACAGAAAAAAAAAAGAAAAATTTAATGCAATAAACGTTTTTAGAAAATTTGAAAATTTTTGTGTCCCGAATCCCCTTAAAAATACAAACATAATAAAAGGTTTTTTTTTTTTTTTAAGTGATTTTTTTGTAATATTTTAAGAAAAAGACTTTTCAAATTTCTCTTATGATTACAATCTTCTCATATATTAAATAAATAAAAAATATCATGCCTTAATAAGATCAGAAAAACTGCAAATTTGTAGAATATGCTAATTTTTTAAGTTTATTTCCATTAACAAAATAAGGAATGTCGTAATTTCAGATAAAAAGCTATTCACCTAAATTTGAT
The DNA here is from genome assembly GCA_964019185.1 of Maratus speculifer. Classification (NCBI taxonomy): domain Eukaryota; kingdom Metazoa; phylum Arthropoda; class Arachnida; order Araneae; family Salticidae; genus Maratus; species Maratus speculifer. The sequence goes on from OZ025302.1 coordinate 99,603,416, forward strand.
TTTTTTGCATATTCATCTTTATACATTTAGCCCTTATTTCACCTTATTTATCCATAATTATTCCTTACATTTATGATTGGTACTTCTCATTTTTTCATCATATTTCTTTTCGTATTTCATTCATAATAAATAAATCTTAACAAATCTTCTTAAAAGAAACGAAAAATTACGACAAGATGTAATTACCTTTATCGTAATATTAATAATATATATTCCACAACGAAAAAGTAATAATCTATATTATAAATAAATATTTTGCTTAGAAGACGTTGTTTTATTAATAAACATATTTAAAATGCATTAATTTTTTTTTTATTTACACGTTTCAACTCTTTTTAATCGAGTCATCTTCAGAATGTAAATAGAAAATAAAATTACAAACATAATGAACGTGAAAAACTAGAATAAATTATTGAATTATTGAAATTAAATTAAAATATCACGAGCTTTTTAATTTGGATATTGCCCGTGGTCTAGCTAAATAATTATCTTGTAAAATGTCCAATTGTTAAAAAAAAATTCTTGTATTTTAAATATTTTTATTAATACACCAACGTCTTATAAACAAAAGGTTTATTTATAATATAGATTCTTACTTTTTCGTTGTGGAATATATATTATTAATATTACGATATAGTTATTAATGGACGTAATCAAGACTTACTACTGTTATTTTTTCACATTGTAATTATCTTATTTGTTCAAATTTTGTATGCGTCATTATTCAGGAGGACTTTTCCAAATTTATTGAAATAGTTGTTTTATTGTTCAAATACTGATTGTCTCAATTTCAGATATAATTTATCCCTTCAGATTTGTGAAATAAAATTTATTGCAATAAACATTGCCTTTTGCAATAAACTTTGTGTTTATATTTTTATGTGTTTTAAATTCTATTCCACGAAAAAAAGAAATTACCCAACATACAAAAGGGAAACTGAAATTGTGTTTTGCTAAATTTCAAAAGAAGAAAAAATATCGAAAAATATTAGACTCTTCTGACATATCAAATAGCGAAGAATTATTATGTCTGTAAATTAAAAAAATATGTATTAATGTAAGATCCTAAAATTCACGGGAAAATGTTGATTACTTAAAGTCAGTTTAAGTAACAAAATACCTTTCTAAAACTTACATTAATATTAATTTAGTTATTTTTATAATAATACATAAATACCCCGGGATTCAAAATAATATGAACCATCATATAATTGTCTGAATAAAAAACATAGTTAGGTTAATCCAGATATAAACCATATAAATTTGAATTATTAAACTAAATAGTCAATATAAAAATACAGAAAACATTCTAAAGCAATTTTTATAAATACAGGGTGTCCCAGAAATAATGGGACAAATTTGAAGGGGAGGTAGGGGCATCGCAAGGATTCAGAATTGCATAGCAACACATGGTCGGAAACGTCTTCGTTTGTCGTTAGGTTGTGTTGATCTCAAATCCAGGTGTATTTGAGCTAGTCCGCCAATCCATGGTTCGATGGGAATGCATCGCTAGCAATGGTGGAAACTTTGAACATCTTTTGTATCATTTTCACATAGCATCTACCACAGTAAATGTAATATTGTTGACCAATAAATTATTTCAGATGATCTCAGTCTTGTGTCTCTTCGTCCCTTGTACCTGTCATACTACCTTCCCATGACGTTTCCGACCATGGGTTGCTATGCAATTCTAAATCCTTGTGATGTCCTTTACCTCCCCTTAAAGATTGTCCCATTACTTCTAGGACACACTGTATAATACGTTGCGTTTTTATATGATATCCACAAGGAGCAAAATGATAAGAACGGAGCATATTTTTTCAAATTTTGGAAATATTGCATATCAATTGGACTTTTTTTGTGTTTGATAATTTCAATGCAACATTTTAGCAAAGATTTTATATACACTGGCCTTCAAAATTCGAGGTACAACCGGTTTTTTGCGTCTAATTTGCAAAGGAATGAATATTTAAACAACAAATTTGGAAGAAATGTGCACTTAACTGTTATTTATTAAATGAAATTACAACAAAAAAGCACTCATGGTGGAAAATTCCATTCTTGGAGAAATCAGTATATTGCAGTATTATACAGTAAAATGTGACAGAAACATTAAAAACTGGTTCTAATACGGAATATGTGCACCCCGGACTTGAATGCATTGGCGGCATCGACTTTCCATGCTCTCAATTAAATTGTCGGACATTAAAATAGGTAGCGCGGACAAAACATGGGCTAAGTCATGTTCCAGCTCATTTACAGACCTTGGAAGAGGATTTAAAGCCACAACCTGTCTTCCAAGATAGTCCCAAAGATGTTCTATAGAATTCAAGTCTGGAGAGTGAACTGGCGATTCCATTGTCTCCTAACCGTGATCCTCAAGATAATCCTCAACAACCACAGCTCGGTGTGGTCTCGCATTATCATCCATAAGAATGAAACTAGTGTCAATAGTATCGGCATATGGTCATACCTATGAATCAATGATCTCATCCCGATATCTCGCACCAATCAGAGTTTCTCTATGGAACACATACAGGTCAGTGTGGCCTCCGATTAAGATCCCTGCCCAAACCATGATGCCACCATTTTTGTACCGATGTGTTTCGACAGTGTTTGATTGATGGTATCAATGCATTGTTTTCTCCAGATAAGAAGACATCCTGAATCGCTTTCCAGTGTGAATCTAGACTCGTCTGTGAAGAGTACAGAAGTCCGCTGTTGTCTGGTCCAGGAAACATGTTATCTTTCCTAACATAAGCGGGTCCTTCTCTGTCGTCTGTTGAGGGGGACACACACAACTGGTCGCTTGCATAGAGACCTGAATTGTGAAGACGTCTTCGCACCGTAGTAGTGGAGATTCTTCTCCCTGATGCTGCAAAGTTGTTTACAATGAGTTGTGGCACAGTAGTGCGTCTTCTCCTTCGGGTCGAAAGAGCCAGAAACCGGTCTTCTGCAGGTGTTGTAACATGTGGGTGGCCTGGAAAATGTTTTCTAGACACAGAATCTTTGGATTCATACTGATCCCAGAGTCGTTGATCTACAATGCGAGACACATTGAGTCGTCTAGCAGTATCGGCCTGTGACAACCCCATTTCCATCCATCCTACCGCACACTACCTTAATGAGTCGGGCAAACGACTTTTTTTAGACATTTCTAGATTCTACTGGTGATTGCGAACAAAACTGATACAATAATTCAAATACAACAAAACTTACACGCGAAATTATGAAAGCTTCGTAATTGCATATTTTTCTCTCATTCACAAATACCTATTCTTTTCTATAAAATAAAAGTGATAGCTGTAATTTTTGCGTAAGTTTTTTTAAAGCTTATTATTGTCATTCATATAAACTATAAAGTTTAGTCTGACTGCCATTTTTTTTCCGGTGAGCTTCGAAAAACATGTTGTACTTTAACTTTTGGAGGCCAGTGTAGTTTCGGTTTATTTTTTGTCGGCCGATTATCTCCACGAGAGATATAGGCCCAGGGGCGAGTGACCTTCATGGGGGTCTTTCTAAGGGAACCTAACTCGTATTTACGCAAGGTTCAAAGAAAACTACGAAAACTCCGAACGGTTGGGCTGACAACCGCGAATCCAGAATCTGCCTTCTACCAGTTGAGAGGTCAGAACCTCTCTTCAAATAATACTTCACAGTTTTATCAGTTTTCGTTATATATTGTGCACATTAATACCAAAGCGTTCTTCATTCACGGTATTTAAGACTATTCACTGACTGACCACTAAAGTTTAAGAGCCTTATTTATCTACAAACCACTTCATTGTGCATTTTTCACTGTGGATTTATCTATTGTCTTGTTGAAAATTTTGTTAAACCGGTAATTTTTTTCACCCAAGTTCAATAAATGGCATTCTAACCTGTTAATACAAGCATGTCTATTTTGTTAATTCGTCTGGGAAAGCAATTCTAAGCTTATCTTACTAGAAAAAAAGCAGCCCAAAACTTTTGGGAGCCTCCAGCTAATTGTCGCTTGGAATATACGGGCTTTTCTTATCGAAGATCATTCCAACACAAATGAAATCCATCTGGAATATCGAAATTTAACTTATTTTTATTCTTGGAGATAATTTGCGACTAAATCGTTTTTTCCTTCAGGTTTTTTCTCTGCAAACACAATGAGGGCTATTTTATTGCCTATTTTACAGATGTTAACCTAGAATACCGGCGTGATTTTACATTTTTAAGAACCCCTGACATTTTTTTTTTTTAAATTTTCGTGCAGTCGATAATGATTCTAGCTTCGTTATCTGGCTTTTGGTTCCTTTGCTGTCATTCTTTTACTTGGAAACGAGCAAACCAACAAACTTTCGGATTGTTTCGAAAGGATTTTCGGCTTCTATATAGAATTTATAGTAGTATAAATAGCTGGATTCTGTAAGAAAATTAAAATGACACTCTTTGAACGTTTAATTTTATCAGCAATTCTTTGAAATGATATTCCGATGTTGTTATAAGATAGAATTTCCCCTCTTTAAAATCACAAAGCATTATTTTGCTTCATCATGTATTTCAAATGTTTTGCAAATCAAATGAAAGTACAGAAATGCAATTTTCAATAATATTCCAAAAGCATCCGCCATTCACCTTTCGCGGTTTTGAAATATTTACTGCGGTCTTATCATTTTACCCCTGCGTAAATTTAGCAAAATAATTTTTTTTATACATATTAAAAATATGTGTACAGTTTTTGTAAACGATTAATGGGGAATTGAATCGTTTATTGACGTAATGGGAATATTACGTATTTAGTTTTAACACAAAGGTTTGTGCATTTACATAGCAAACGCAAGCTGATTTCTTCGTTTTTGTATCGTTCCTATCATTTTTCACCCCGCTATATATTCATGTCATACATTTACTCCCATTTTAATTTCTTTTATTGAAAATTTTCTTACATTCACGATGGATACACATTTTTATTTCTTATTTTTTTTCTCTTCGAATGTCATTGCTAATAAGTAGCTCTTAATAAATTTCCTAAATGAAACATAAAAATAAGAAATGATATAATTATCTTACATGTTTCATATTTATATGCGTCATTATTTGAGCCCCTTTATATTCAACATCTTTTTCTTCATTGAAATACTTTTTATCATTGGTTAAATAAGGAATGTCGCCATTTAAGTTATCTTCCTTTTGTAAAATAATTTAAAATGCTTTATTGGACTAAAAAGAATTGTATATGCAAAGATAAAAAAGTAAATATATATTTCTTTTTTCCGTTTTATTTTCGATTAAAAACATATATAGCAGGTAAAAAGGATCTTAAAATGTATTTTGTTATTATCTTAAGAAACAAACTGAAAAAAATACACTTTTCTGGTATACACTGAGGTACCATTACATTATGAGCACCTGCTTAATAGGACTTAAGATCACTTTTTGCTCTCAAAACCGCCAACCTTCGACGTGGTATCAACTTGACTAAGTTCCTATAGGAAGTCTGAGATATTTGGTAGCAACCGCTCACCAACTGGTCGTGAGATTCTCGCATATTGCGAGGTGATAGCGTGGCATTCAGGATTGGAATTTCCAGGTGGAAACGCATATGTTCTATTGAATTCATGTCAGGTGAACTTGGAGATCAGGCCATGACTTGAAACTCACTAAAATGCTCCTATAATTACTCCCTTTCGATTAGACCCGCATGACGTGATGCATTTTCCTGTTGGTAAATTCAATAACCCGCCGAAAACATTGTTGTCATAAATGGAAGCATCTGGTCTGCAACGATGTTCAGGTAGTGCAAAGACATTAGAAAAATTTCTATGGGGATTGTTGGTCCTAATGCGCTCCATACAAACATCGCCTACACAATAATGTAGCCACCATAGCTTGTCCCCGACCAACTGTGCATACAGTAGCCAGAGTTTCCATTGCAAACTGATGCATTCGCACGTGCCTTTCGATGTGATGCATCAGAAAACGCGATTCGTCGGACTATGAAACTTTCTTCCATTCTTCTGTGGTCAAATCCTGATGTTCATGAGCCGGTTACATGCACTGAAGACCATGACGTTCTGTCATTGTAGGAACTAGCTTAAGTCTGCGTAAACCCATAAGCAACAGCGCACGTAACATGGTGAGGTGACAATCAATATTTAGTTCGCCACTATTGTAGTTTTTGGGGATTTCGATCACGACGAATAATGCTTAACGATCTCCGCTCTCCCCTGGAATCAATGCCCTTCGAGCGACACACCGCTGGTGAGAGACTTGTCGTTTCACCCTCTATGCACCAATTTCGATACTCACAACAACTGCACATGTACAGCCCAACAAGCGCGCCGTTTCCGATATCGACGTTTCCAGCCGCCGAGCCTAACGATTTGACCTTTATCAAAATCTGATGAAACTTCTGTTTTTCTCATTAGACCGCTAATCACGCTATGTTTTGAAATACAATGCAAGGGCCCTTTATATATTCCAACAAGAGCCATACACGTGCAGTGATTTTATTTCTGGGCGAGCACACTTTTATAGATGCAGGATGGTCATATGTAATGGCTCTTCTATGTATATTAAATAATGAAGAATTATGATGTCTTAAAAATATCTGAAAAAATGCAAATTTATAGAAAAATCCTAATTATTTAACGTTATTTTCATCAACAAAATATATTTCCTGATAAAGTATGTCGCAATTTATGTTGAAAAGATATTCATATAAGTTTAATTATTGTTATGTAATTATGTTTATACATTCATTGCACACGTTCGTTTTCTATTTATTTATCCATAATTAATTCTTACATTCATCATGTGTGCTTTTAATTGTTCCCCATATTTCTTTTCGAATGTCATTCGTAGTAAATAGCTCTTCATAAATATCCTAAAAGAAAAGCAAAAATGTAACGAGGTACAATTATCTTATTTGTTAATTATCAGGATGTATCAGGAATCAAGGACTTTTCCAAATTCATTGTTATATTTGTTTTATAGATCAAATATGGATAGTCTGAATTCAAGACATGATTTATCATTTCGTATTTCTCAAATAAAAAAATAAATTATTTGCAATAAACAAACTGTTATACACTATTGGCATTAAAAAATGTGATCCGCGCTTATGTTATTTTATTTATAAGTGTTTTAATTTCTATTATATAAGAAAAAAAAATTAGATAACAGGTAAAAAAAAAAAAAAACTGAAAGTACATTTTATAATATTTCAACCCTTATGTTAATGACCAAATTTTGCCCTTGTTTCCAATAACCGGTGTATCCAGGTACCTTCTGCGATTTTAACACATGCGAAACATAAACACCCCATTCTATTTCATAGAATTTAACTGGACCGTCTTTGGAGAATCCTTTAACACATTTTTAGGAATATTAATTACTTCAGGGGTCAACAAATCAACGAAAACACATTAGAAATGTGGAAAACAAACTCATATCTATTATATCGAGCAAATGTGAGTATAAGCCTATACTGGAATATATTTAGATTTATTCCGTTTGACAACCAGAACACACGATTGGAATGTCTTCAAAATAATAAAGCTGCAGCATTTCTTAATTTATAAAATACTTTAATTTGTGAAAAAATGGAAAATTTAATGGTTGATATGTATTTATTTCCGTATCGAGGGATAACAAGATTTACCCAATATATTCCATTTATATCGGTTAACTATGAGATAAAAAATGGTAGGTATGCTACGCTAAAAATTATTATCTTCTCAATTATGCAACTGAAAAACAGGTACAGATCGTGAAATAATCAAAGAGAAAGAGTTACGAAAGACTGTCACTCCATTTAAGGATCCTGAACGAAACGTCAAACATAGAAATTTATTTTCTTCTCTAACTTTTGTCAAACGTGTACAAATAATAGAACCAAACATACTGTATGCTCACAAAATATTGGCACATTAAAAAGAAACAAACCTTAAATTTTCCAAGAAATGAGGCCCCATAAAAGTTTCAATCACAGAATTTAAATTTTCTGATGACGTACGCATTTGTTTGGATGTTCCAAAAACGAACAAACCTTCCTTGTTATGTCTGCTACATATACTGCTATAACCACTTGTTCACTTACATTATTTTTCAATATTGTCGATATAGCTGCACTTGCATATTTCATTTGGAATACAGCAAAAAATGATATGCTTAGCCATAAAAAAAATAATCATTGCCCTTATTTTATTTATTTTTTTTATTATTTATTTATTTATTTATTTATTGCGGTAATTGAGTTTTCCCGCAATTCAAGGTAAATCTCAATATGTTCCGGCTATGAGACATTTTTCGACCAAATCGAGAATTGAGAGTATACTAAAAATATCTTTATTCGTTTTTGAAGCTGCCACACATTCAAAACTCAGTTAAAAAGAGATAAAAGTATGTAGAAATGGGGAAAGCCATTATGTGATGCACATCTTTTGCAATATCAAAGCTTATTCACGAAATTTTACATAAATGAAATATTTTCACCTTCAAAAATATGTCTAACTCTCATTTTCAAATTAATTTCAATTTTTATTAATATAAATTCCTGTATTTTTACAAAGAAAATTAGGCATGAGTTCTAAGGTTACCTTGTCATTGATGAAAGACATAAAAATGTCTAATGCCTCAAAATAGTAATTTAAAAAAAATTCAAATTTTAAAGTGATTATACTAATGGACAATTAGTACTACAAATAATCGGAATATAAATTCATTTTAGATTCTTTTGATATTAAAATTTTGAAATCGGGTTGGAAACAGAAAAAGAGGTACCCAGACATTAACATAAGGATTAAGAAAAAAACAGTGAAAAATACAACACTCTTCTGATAGATTTAATAGCGAAAAAATGCAACCTAAGGCTGCACAATTCATTGAAAATATTGATTATTTAAAGTCAATTTAAGTAACAAAATGTACTTTCAGATACCTACATCCATAAGAATTTAGTTTTTTTTTTTAATCATATACCAATTTTAATACTTTAATTAATATAAATTTAGTTATTTTTATAATCATATACATAGTTTTATGCCATACATTTATTCCGTATTAAATTTCTTTTCCGTAATTTTTTTTACATTCATGATTGATACACACTTTCCTTTTTCCTCTTTATCTCTCTTATTTCGGTAATATAATAAATAACTCTTAATAAATCTCTTAAATGAAACGTAAAAATACGAAATGATAAAATTATCTTACATGTTTAATAATTGTATGTGTCATTACTTGAGTCCTTTTACATTCAACATTTTTTTTATTGAAATACTTTTTATCATTATTTAAATAAAGAATGTCGCAATTTAAGGTACAAAATGAGACTTTACGACTTCGATTTTGTAAAATAATTTAAAATTAATTTATTGCAATAAACAAATTTTTCCAAACTATGGTTATTAAAACTAGTCGGTAATTGCACGTTAAACGTAGCAAATAAGGTGCGTTCGTACTATGACGAAATTTTAAAATTACTTAGATTTTGCTGTTATAGTATACAGTACTTCGGATATAGTAGAGTACCCGAAATCTTTTGTGTGTCCCTGTAAATACTATCTGTTTTTTATTATACAAGAAATAACATGCAGTAAACCTCAGAAACGAATATCATTCTTATAAAATGAGCAATAGTTTAATGTAATTAAAACGCGCCCCAAACAATGTTTCTCTCTATACCATTATTTAATGGAATACTTTTGTGTGGCCCTGCGGGCCACACAAAATTTTTTATTAATTTAAATGTAAATTAATAATTTACATGTAATACATAAAATATTTTATCAATTTACGTGTAAATTAATGAAAAATAATTTTTGCAACTCAGATTGCACAGAATATATATTTTTTAATATATTTCATAGATGCATATCAATTTTATTACGTTCGAAAGAGTGTAACATCATTAAAATGCACTCTAAACTATTTTTTCCATTGGCCGTAATGTAACGGAATACTTTTCATTGTCCCTGTAATTGAACTATACATCCACTTTTCACAATATTTTAAATGACTCGAGAAAATTGTGAAATAAATATATATTTCAAATTTCAAACGATTTGGTTGAATAGTTTTTGCGTTGCTATATGTGTACGAACAGACAGGCGGACGGACATAATGACGATTATAAGTGCTAAAGTATTTATATAATTATTAACGCACCTAAAAATGAATCTGTGTCTTATGAAATTTTATTTATTTTTTTATTTTCTAGTTAAAAAAAACACATTGCTAACAGGTAAAAATAAAAAAGAGAAAGAAACTGAAAATATAATTGCTAGTATTTTAAAGGAAAAACTTTGAACATTACTGATCTTTTGATATATAAAATAACGAAGTATGATATCTTAAACATATATGAAAAAAATCCAAATTTATTGAAAAAGGCTAATTATTCATCGTTATTTTCCTTAACAAAATATGTTACCTAGTGAAGAATGTAGCAATTAAAAATGGAGAGATAGTCCTGTAAATTTAATTATTTTTGTATATATATATTTATATAAACGTTTCACATGTTCATTCTGTGTTTCACTTTATATATCCATAATTAATCGATACATTCATGATTGGTGCTTTGCTTTTTTTTACTATGATTACCTTCGAGTGTCATTCATGGTAAATAAATCTTAATAAATCTCCTAAAAGAAACATAAAAATGCAACAAGATATAATTATCTTATTTGTTTAGTATCTGTATGTGTCATTAATTGAGGACTTTTCCAAACTCATTGTAATGTTTGTTTTATTCATCAAACATAGATTACGTTCATTTGAAAAATGCTTTACCGCTTCGTATTCGTCAAATATACCATGAACTTTTTTCCAATAAACAAATCTTTATAAACTATGGGTGTTAAAAATGTTACATGCGTCTTACCTTATTTTATTTATCAATGCCTTAATTTCTATTCCATGGTAACAAAACTCAGGTAAAGCTAAAATAGAAAAATAAAGTATATTTTCTAATATTTTATGGAAATAAAAAACAAAGGAAAATACTACATTCTTCTGATGTTTCAAATAACAAAAATAATAATAATAATAATAATAATAATAATAATAATAATAATAATAATAATAATAATAATAATAATAATAATGTCTTAATAATAAAAAAAATGTATTCTGAGACGAATGAATTTGTGAAAAAAAATTATTTTAAGTCAATTTAAATAAAAAAAACAAATAATTAGTAGAATATTAATAAAAAAAAAAATTGTAATTTAAGAAATTACCCCAACCATTTGAAAAATGTTTCACTCGATACATTCATCTATCATTTTAAGCTAAATACCAGTTGTTTTATTGTGTATTATCCGTGCCACTGCTATAAATGACTTTATACATGCTGCAATTTGAAGGTACGGTTCGTTTAAGTTATATCACTCTATTGTCGCCAAGCATAAAAGTTGGCGACGAAAGAAACATTTCAAACTATTTAACATTGTTGGTGCAAAAGTAATCATTATTAAAATACAGCTTTGGCATATACTGTTATACTTGTAAGACTTTGGCATATATTGTTTGATTTTACAGAGCAGAATTTTGGTGATGGAGGTTTTAAACCAAAATCGATCGCAGCACATGCATCTGTGAATGGGTCCATCAGACATCGAATCAAAAAAGTTTTTTCCCAGTTTTTCCCAAGCCGATTGCTTTTTAGTTTTCTTTTTAGGTGGTGGAAAATCAAGAGTAATAGCTATAACATTTTCCGGCTTGTTAGAATCACTATTGGCACTCAAATTTTCCTGGTTAGAACCGACCGATAGTAAAACGCCATGGCTAGTGGATTGGTCGCCCTGGCGACATGATGTTTTACAATTAATCGGTTCGGCATTAAATTGCTTCCTTTTTCGTGATCGCCTTTCAACACGTAATTGGTTTTCAGCGGCTCAATAATCTTTTGATTTTATCATTTTCTGCATTGAAAGACGTTTTTGCGCCAAACCAAATACAGTATTACTCAGTTATCCCGTCGACCAATTTCGCCAAATGATACGAATCGCCAAACTAATAAGCAACTTATACATGTTGACTGTGTTTAATATCATTGAATGCGATATTCACGTTCATTCATTTCTTTGGCTTCGGCTTTTTCCGTATCTGTTAATTTCCGTCTACCCATTTTTAAATTTGTTAGTTTTCTCCTTTATTACAATGATTTTAACCATTTTAATTTACTATTCAAATAAAAATTCTTCTAAAAGTAAAGAATTTAATTTAAATTCAAATAAAAATTCTTCTAAAAATAAAGAATTTAATTTAAATTCAAAAGTGGTAACATCATTCAAAAGTGGTAACATCATCGGGTCCATTCTCCCGAAAACAACAACCATTTTTCAAATGGTTAAAAAGTGTCATTTCAATTTATTAGTATAAATTTAGTTATTTTTATAGTTATATATACCTACATTCATGTCAAACATTTATTCCTTAATTAAATTTCCATTATTCGTAATTTTCGTACATTCGTAAATGATACACATTTTCATTTTTCCTCTTTATTTCTCTTCGAATGTCATTGCTAATAAGTAGCTCTTAGTAAATTTTCTAAATGAAACGTAAAAATGGAAAATGATATAATTATGATATTTGTTTAATAATTGTATGTGCCATTATTTCATCCATTTTTCATTCAACAGTTTCTCTTTATTGAAATACTTTTTATCATTGGTTAAATATAGAATGTTCTAATTTTAGGTATAAAGTTATACTTTACGGTTTCGCTTTTGTAAAATAATTTAAAATGAAATTTATTGTAATAAACAATGTTTTTAGGCTATTACAGTTGAAAAAATGAATCTATGTCTTATGTCATTTTATTTATCAGTTTTATTTTCTATTCGAAAAACCCAAAACTAACAAGGAAAAAAAAAAAAAAAAAAAAAAAAAAGAAAGAAAGAAAGAAAGAAATCAAAACAAACTGAAAACGTAATTGCTATTATTTTAAGTATTTTAAGAAAAAAAAACTTTGCAAAATACTACTCATTTGATGTATCAAATAAAACAGAAATATTTTATTCTTTTTTTTTTTGATATCTTAAGCATATCTGAAAAGATGCAAATTTATAGAAAAAGGCTAATTATTTATTTATCGTTATTTTCATTAACAAATAATGTGTTCTAGTGAGGAATGTGGCAATTAAAGATGAAAAGATATTCATATAAATTTAATTATCTTTTATATTTATATTTATCCATTCATTTCACATGTCCATTCCCTATTTCACTTTGTATAGCTGTAATTCATTGATATATTCATGATTGGTACTTTTTACTTTTGCACCATAATTCTTTACGAGTCCCATTCATAATAAATAGATCTTAATAAATATCCTAAAAGAAACGTAAAAAATGCCACAAGATAGGATTTTTTTATTTGTTTATTAACCTGAATGTGCATTATTCGTGGAGTTTTCAAAATCCATTGTAATATTGTTTTATTGATAAAATACGGATTGTCTCCATTTGGAATATGCTTTACCGCTTCGTATTTGTCAAATATAAAATTAAATTTTTTGCAATAAACAAACCTTTATACACTATATAAGGTACCCTGGGGTAATAACGCCACGTTAAGGTTCTACCAATTTTCACGGCTTAGTTTTAGATTGTATTTTTCAAACAAATATAGGATCTGATACAGCAACTCATTGACTATCTATATAAAATAAAATAATTTAACAGATATGTATTCATAAAATGTAATGGCGTTTTTTCTTGACCAATGCTATTTGGCGTTATTACCCACCTATATGGGTAATAACGCCATGCAAACAAAACTATGAAATAAGATGGAATAATTGCATGTAGATAGCCCAATTCTAAAAATACAAACTCTACAAACTTAGAAATTGACAAATTGCATTCTAAGCTATTGAAAATGTTAATTTTTTTTTCTGAAAGTGTAAGAAAAATAAAGGTGTGGTGTGGGAGGAGGGGATGAGGCAAAAGAATATCAGACCGTGAGCTTCTTTTTGCTTAAAAAGGACCGCTTAAATAGAAATATGAGAAACATTGGACAGTTTTAACTGTGTTTATTTGAATCAGTATTTAGGATGTAGCTCGTCCACTGTAGGGAATCAGCCGGGGTATTAATGTCAAGGATTGGCGTTATTACCCCGGTATAGTTATTGCACAGTACATTTTAAATTACAAATTATCTGGAGAAGATATCCAAAATCTTCAACAACATTTTAAAAGTACATGAAATGCACTACAAATTTATGTAATTAACAAAGTATTTCCGGATAAAAAGATAGTCTTCACATCACAAAACGTATCTCGCAAATTTTAGATCAAGCGTTAATTTTAGTTGCTTGTAAAAACAATAAGACCTAATAATGAAACAAATTAACTTGAAGCTGTTTTTTGCGATTTATATGACTCAAAACCCTTCTGCGCAGAGCACATGGGTGTCATTTACCTGATTATTTCATAATTATGCAAAATATAAGCACTTGGCGTTATTACCCCGCCTGGCGTTATTACCCCAGGGTACCTTATGTTAAATGGCAATATGTTCCTTATATCATTTTATTTCTCAGTGTCTTAATTTCTATTCCATGGGAACGAAAGTGAGATAAAGCTAAAAAAGAAAGTAATTTTCAAATATTTTAAGGGAATAAAAAGCAATGAAAATTACTACATTCTTCTGGTTTATCAAATAACAAATAAAATATAGTGTCTTAATTTTTTTTAATGTAACGTGAGACTGTTAAATTTATGGAAAAATAATTATTATTTAAAGTCAATTTATTTTTAAAAAATGCCCTTTCCAATACGTTAGTATAAATTTAGTTATTTTTATAATCATAAATATATATATTCATGTTATACATTTATTTCCTATTTAATTTCCGTTATTCATAATTTTTTTACATTCGTGATTCATACACATTTTCATTTTTCCTCCTTATTTCTCATCGAATTCATTGATAATAACTAGATCTTAATAAATTTCCTAGATGTAACGTGAAATTTTGAAATGATTTAATTATTTTATTTGTTTAGTACTTGTATGTGTCATTATTCTAACCCTTTTACGATGAAGATATTTTCTTCATTGAAATACTTTTCATCGTTGGTTAGTTAAAAAATGTTGCAATTTACGTAAAAAATAGGCTCTGCGACTTTGTTTTTATAAAATAATATTAAATGAAATTTATTGCATTAAAAAATTCTGACTATGACTATTAAAAATTTAAGCTTACGTAATTTTATTCATCAGTTTCATTCTCTATTTTTAAATATATATATATATGCAGATAATGCGTAAAAAATATTCTGATAATTCATTTTGTAATATTTATTTAAAAAAAATTAAAAATACTACTCTTCTGATGTATCAAATAAAGATGAAACATGATATATTAAAAAGATCTGTAAAAAATACAAATTTATAGAAAAAGACTAATTATTTAATAAAACAAACCTTTATATTCTATGGGTGTTAAAAAAAGTAATATGTGTCTTGTATTATCATTTTATTTATTAATGTCTTAATTTCTATTCCATGAAAACAAAACTTAGATAAAGGTAAAAAAAGAAAATAAAAATGTACTTTGTAATTTTTTAAGAAAAAAAATCAATGAAAATTACTACATACTTATTTGATACATTCTTCTGATGTATCAAATAACGAAGAAATTATGTCTTATGAAATCTAAAAATTACAATAATAGTGTAAAACAGTAAAATTCACGGAAAAATATTGTTTTTTAAAGTCAATTTAAGTAACAAAATTTTCATTATAATATTTACTAAAACTTACAACAAATTAATTATTTTTATTCATATTTACATGTTCATTTCACACATTTATTCCTATATATTTAATCATGCTTAATTCTTATATTTATGATGGGTGCTTTTTATTTCGAGTGTCTTTCATGATAAATTGCTCTTAAGAAATCTCCTAAAAGGAAAGCAAAAATGCGAAATGATATAATTATCTTATTTGTTTAATGCTTGTATGTGTCATTATTTGAACCCTTTTACGTTGAACATCTTTTCTGCGTTGAAATAATTTTTATCGTAGGCTAATTAGGAAATGTCGCTTATGTAATAGATTTTACGTCTTCGCTTTTGTAAAATAAGTAAAATTAAATTTAGAGCAATAAAGAAAAAATGTTCACACTATGACAATTAAAAAAATGTCATGTAATTTCAATTATTAGTTTTATTCTGTATTTTAAAAAAATGTATATATATATATATATATATATATATATATATATATACAGATAGTAATTTAAAAAGAAATCTAAAAATGCACTTTGTAAAAAAAATAAAAAATGCTAATACTAATTTTTTGATGTATCAAATAAATGAAAAATATAATATCTTAAAAAGATCTGAAAAAATGCAAAATTATAGAAAAAGGCTAATTATTTATCATTATTTTCATTAACAAAATATGGATTGTCTCCATTTGAAGTAAGTTTTGCCTCTTCCTATTTGTCAAACATAAAATAAAATTTCTTGCAATAAAGAAACTTTTATACAGTATGGGTATTGAAAAAGTAATATGTGTCTTACATTATTTTATTCATCAGTGTTTTAATTGCTATTCCATGAAAACAAAACTTACATAAAAGTAAAAAAGAAAATGAAAATGTATTTTATAAATTTTTAAGGAAAAAAATGAAAATTACTATACTCTTCTGATACATCAAACAACGAAGATATAAGAATGCCTTATAAAATCTAAAATTTTACTATTGTAAGGCAGTAAGATTCATATAAAATCATTGATTATTTAATGTCAATTTTAGTAACAAAATGCTCTTTTTAATACTTACTATAATTTAAGTATTTTTTATCTGTTTTTGAATATGCATTTCACACACTCATTCCCTCTGTATTTAATCATAATTTGTATTCATGATGGGTGCTTTTTATTTTTTCCATATAAATATATACATTTTTAATGTTATTTATAATAGATAGTTCTTAACAAATCTCTTAAAATAAACGTAAAAATGCGAAATTATGTAATTTTCTATTTGTTTAATGTTATTTTTGTGTCATTATTTGAACCTTTTCACGTTGGACATCTTTTTTTCATTGACATACTTTGTATCATTGATTAAATAAAAAAAGTTCCAATTTAAAGTACAAAAAACTGGCTTTACGACGTCGCTTTTATAAAATACACAGCCCTTCGAAATTGAAGTTTTTGAAAAATACAAAAAAAGTTTCATTTGATTTTTATGTTATTTGGTGTGCTGATTTTGAAAATGACCTCTTTTTTACATCAAGTCAGGGTTTTTTGTAAAATCTATATCAATATTTTTGCTAAATTCTTATTTGAAAAGGTGTTGTCGCGAACAATTTTACATATACTATCTGCAACAGGGATTTTTATCCATTTAAATCTATGTAAGATAATTGTTTCTGAGTGAGACAAATTGATTTTTCAATAATCGATTATTTTTATAGGTTTAAATGGATGAAAATCAGTGTTGCCTGATCGCATTCTTCGTAAACCCAATGTTGAATCTTATCATGGTATCTCCACTGAACAAGAAGCATGGGTATTTTCTATATACGCCTTGTTGACTAAGTAGCATGGATATAATTTTCAAATCACCTCAAATGGCCCAACCGAAGTCGCCATACTTTATTTTGTTGGGAAAGAAGACCAAGTTTTCTTAGAGTTCTTTTAAATGCACCGATTTCTCAACTATACAGATGCATACTGTCGTCCGTAATCAAGGACAGTTTTAAAGCTCCTTTTCGATGCATATGTAAACAACCTTTCATTTATTTATTCTCTAGATAATACTGAAATTGCTCACCAATCCAGAAACAGCAAAATAATATGCAGCTTCTACTCTTCCACAAAGTACTTAGCAATTTCCTTTTCTCTATTCCTATACTAATAAAAATAGATTTCATTAACCAATAAGTTTTTTTTTTCTTTTAATGTAGAGCCGAAAAATCCAAATGCCTCTTTCGAAATGCCCAGATCTCTAATCAGATCATTAAGTTCAAACGAAGAGAAGGACGGGGGTGAATCGCCTCCTAATATTCGGCATCGAAGCCTAGAAATTTTGGATATTTCAAATCTGAAGACTCAAAGAGACGACTTAAAATTCAATTTAAGGCACTGGCGCACCAAGTCTATGAGGGATTAGGCGTATGGCCGATAGAATATTAATAAAAATCTAAGTCAAATTGAATTTTTCAAGAAAACATGACGTTATAGAACTTTTTCATTGCCATATTTTAAATTAGCACAAAAAAAATACATAAAGTTCAGCTACCAAGCTCCTTGTATTTTTTCATCGCAGGACTGTGTAATTTAAAACAACATTTATTGCAATAAACAAAATTTTTCCGTCTATCGCTATTAAGAAAGAAAATGTGTGTCTTATGTCATTTTATTTAGATTTTTCTATTAAAGAAAACTCTCAGATAACAGGTAAAAAAGAATTTCCAAATGTATTTTGAAATATTTTTAGAAAAAAAGCGTTGAACAATACTACTCTTCTCATATTTCAGATAAAAAAGACATATAATGTCTGAAAAATGTAAATTTATACAAAATGACTAATTATCTAATCTTTCGTTATTTTCATTAATAAAATATGTTTTCTGGTAAGGAATGCCGTAATTAAAGGTAAAAAAAAATATTCTTATAACTTTTATTATTTTTATATATTCAAATGTACACATCCAATTCACACATACATTCCTTATTTCACTTCATTTATCCGTAACTAATAATTACATTTATAATTGCTTAATGTTTATGTATGTCATTAATTGAGCCTTTTTACATTCAACATCTTTTAATTCATTGAAATATTTTTATCATTAGTTCAATAAAGAATGTCGCATTTTAAGGTAAAAAAAAAGAAGTATAAGTTAACTTTTGTAAAATAAATTAGAATGAAATTTATTGCAATTTTTAAGATTTTGTACACTGTGGATGTCAAAAATGAATTAGTGTCGTATGTTATTTTATTTATCAATTTTAGTTTCTACTTTTTTTATTATTATTATTTAAATAGATAACATATTAAAAAAGCAACCAAAAATGTGTTTTATAATAATTTAAGCTAAAAACATTGACATTTATTGCACTTTTCTGATGTACGTCTTTAAAAATTCCGAAAAATTCGCATAGAAAAATGCCAATTATTTAACATTATTCTCAATAAAAAATATGTTTTCGGATAAAGCACGTAGCAATTTAAGATAAAATGATATCTATATAAATTTAATTATATTTACATATTCAACATTATACATTCCCTAATTCACTTTATTTCTACATAATTAATACTTAAATTACTGATCGCTTTTATTTTTTCAGCATATTTCTTTTTGAACGAGATTTATGATAAACAACTCATGATAAATCTGTTAAGGTAATGTGAAAAAGAGACGATATATAATATATATTTTGTATACACTACCTGGCCATTGATTATCGTTCACTTGCGATTTTAAACTTTTTGTTAAATATCTAGAAAAATACATGAGGAATCATCTCGAAACTCTTATTGTATAAATATAATAGTATAATTCATACATCTCAGTGAAGATTTTTTCCCTAAACTCCATAGGGAACCGTCAACAAATTAAAAAAGAATGAATATCTTTTGAATAATCCTGTCAAAACTAATGTAGCAAAAGCGCTAAAACTCTAGATTATGATTGAATGCCTTATTGTAATACACTGTGTTCATTTTTATGCAAATAGCATGCATACTCCCAGAGTAATTAAGGTTTTTATAAAAATGGTCCCAAATTTTTCCAAGTTTTTTTCATTATAATTTTCAGAGTTCTTAATATAAAATAATATTTTTTTCTGAAAATATGACAAACAACATTGCACACAATACCCTATAATCAGATATAAAAAATAATAAAAATTGTATGTAAAATGAGTAGGTTTACTAAATAATTTTTAACTGCGCATGCGTCAACGATATCAAAATTTCATTTGCATATTATGTTAGCTAAATATATAGAGCAACTTTTGTGAAAGTCTCAAAATCATAGCTTGAAAATTCTGAAGGTAATCGTCTATAGAAAAAGAACAAAATCCGTTGTTTCCAAAATGAAGCAAAAAAACGAGAGATTTTATCCAAATGTAGTAGTACATCCCGTATTGTGTATTCTATATTGACACTAATCAATGAATAGATGAATACAACCCCTCTTGTTTTTGCTTCATTTTGAGAATAACGGATTTTGAGATTATTCTATCGACGATCACCTTCAGCATTGGTGTCTATATTTTTTGATAGAGGGCGCCTCCGACACATTACCGAAATTTCAATGGCATTACTCCTGTATGTTTTACTACTAGACCAACATACTTCCAGGAAGTGTTAGGTATGCAAAGACAACTTGGAATCATATTATAAAGTAACGTCGAAAATGCCTTTTTTACGAGTTAGGGTTAGAAGAGGCAGAGAAAAAAGCAACTTGATATTTCTACGACACGTTCTGTCGGAACTTCTGGTAAAAGAACATATTCTTCTTTCGTTGTGCCACATAGCACGATGGGGCTCCTCCACATTTTACCAACGATGTTCGAAGATACCTCAACGTAACATATGGACAGCGGTAGATAGGTAGTGGTGGCCCGGTTCGTTGGCCTGCCATATCGTCGCACCTACTTCATTATATCAATTATTTTTTGTTACCTACCTTTATTTTATTACTGTATAATTGTTCTGTATTTAAAAGAAACCATGCTCGATGAGGCTAGTTGAGCTCAAACCAATTAGTACCCCTCCCCCCACCTGACTCAATCTGAATCTGAATCTGTATGGACTTCTTCTGCTGGGGTCAAAGGAAAAGTTGAATGTATGAGACTCCCGTACTGTCAATGGTAGACTTCTCAGCTCGAATTTCTGTAGCTGCCAGAAAGCTATCAGAGATGTCAGGAATCTTTGAAAGCGTGAGGTATTGCATGCAATGCTGCTGTCAAGCATGCCCGATAACTTCTGGTCATAATTTTTGAAACCTTTTGTAGTAAAATCCTTAATTAAAGTGTTTTCTGACACATTAACGTGTAGCTGTTTCACTAACTGTTTCTGTTGTTTTTTTTCTCTGCTTCTTTTAACCACAACTCGCTAAAAAGGCATTTTCAACGTTACATTCCTATGTGATTCCGAGAAGCTTTGCATCTCTAACACTTCCTGGAAGTATGTTGGTTTTGTAGTAAAAAACCCAGGAGTAATGCCTTTGAAATGTCGGAGATGTGTCAGAAGCGCCTTCTATAAAAAATGGAGACACAAGAGCTGTAAGTCATTTTGAATGAAATAATTACCAAGGGAATGATCTACACGCAAACCGCAAAAATCGATCAGTTTGTACAATGTTTATGGGTGTTTAAAATTCCCCCCTCTGTTTACAGTTCAATTTTCGCTAGTTACCCGATCATAATGTTTCCGATTTTGGGATTAAAATTTAAGTTAAAGTCTAAACTTTAGAATAATTTCAATCCTGTGCTCAAAATAAGGGTAAAAAGTAGTTGTTTGTTACGCTAAAGTCTAAAACGCCCTCTATCGACAATTTTTGAATGTAACCTTTAAAATTTTTTACAAACAAATCGTGATATTGAGAATGATTTTAGCGAAAACCGCAAACGAATCCACCCATTTTTCCACTTTTTATAATCGTTTGAAGTTTTCAACCTTAAACTTTAATGTCCTGTAGCTCCTACGGAAGACGTTTGCGCCCCATGGTTTTCCATTTAATAATGTTTGTCTTCATGTCTACTATCACCCCTCAAAGTTTGTCGGTCTGGTAGCGAAACACCCTGTATATATATACAGGGTGTTTCAGCGAAGTGCGGACAAATTGTAAGGGGTTATAGAAGGCATAATGACAAACATTAGGACATAGGAAACCATGGGGCGCAAACGTCTTCTGTAGGAGCCAGGGGGCTTCAAAGTTTAGCGTCCAAAAGATCAAGCGATGATAAAACACGGAAAAAAAGGTCGATTCATTTCCAGTTTTCGCTGTAAACTTTGTTAATATCGAAAGTTTGTCCAAAAAATTTTTTAAAGGGAACTGTCAAAAAATGACGGTAGAGGGCGCTGTAGACTTTGGAGTACGAACAACTACGTTTTACTGATTTCTTTTTTATTCTGTTAACAGTTTTCTAAAGATTGGACCTTAACTTAAATTTTGAGTACTAAATTGGAATAATCCCAAACGGTTAAGATGTGCAAATTGAGCTTTGAACAAGGGGGCGGGGTTAAAACGCTCATAATCAATGAGCAAAGTAATCGATTTTGTTGCGGTTTGGGTGCAGGTCATTCCCTTAGTAACTGATTTATTCAAAATGACGTACAGTTTTGGTGCCCTCATTTTTAGATACAGAGCGCCGCCGATACTTTTCCGACATTTCATCGACATTATCCCTGGGTGTTTTACTAACAGACCAGCATACTTGCAGAAAGTGTTAGGGATGTAAAAACTACTTGTAATCGCATAGGAATGTAATGTTGGAAATGCTTTGCGAGTTGTGGTTAAAAGAAACGGAAAAAATAGCAACAGAAAGAAGCAGAAAATCAGCAAAAGGTGAATGTGATACAAAACATTTTATTGTAAGGTTTTACTGCAAAAGGCGATTGCAAAACGTTCTTCAAACTTTGGAGTAATGAACAACCAGTATTTTTTGACGGGATATTTGTAGTTATGTTGAATGTTTAGCAAAGTTTGAATATTCACTTAAATGTTTATCTCAAAATCGGAATCGTCCAGAATGAATAAGTAGCGAAATTTCACGAAATTTAAGTAAAACCTTACAATAAAATGTTTTGTATCACATTCACCTTTTGCTGATTTTTTGCTTCTTTCTGTTGCTATTTTTTCCGTTTCTTTTAATCCTAACTCGCAAACAAAGCATTTCCAACATTACATTCCCATGCGATTACAAGTAGTTTTTACATCCCTAACACTTCCTGCAAGTATGCTGGTCTGTTAGTAACACATCCAGGGATAATGTCGATGAAATGTTGGAAAAGTTTCGGCGGCGCCCTGTATCTAAAAATGAGGGCACCAAAACTGTACGTCATTTTGAATAAATCAATTACTAAAGGAATGACCTGCACTCAAACCGCAACAAAATCGATTACTTTGCTCATTGATTATGAGCGTTTTAACCCCCCCCCCCTTGTTCACAGCTCAATTTGCACATCTTAACCGTTTGGAATGATTCCAATTTTGTATTCAAAATTTAAATTAAGGTCCAATCTTTAAAAAACTGTTAACAGAATAAAAAAGAAATCAGTAAAACGTAGTTGTTCGTACTCTAAAGTCTACAGCGCCCTCTACCGTCATTTTTTGACAGTTCCCTTTAAAAAATTTTTTGGACAAACTTTCGATATAAACAAAGTTTACAGCGAAAACTGGAAATGAATCGACCTTTCTTCCGTGTTTTATCATCGCTTGATTTTTTGGACGCTAAACTTTGATGCCCCCTGGCTCCTACAGAAGACGTTTGCGCCCCATGGTTTCATATGTCCTAATGTTTGTCATCATGCCTTCTATCACCCCTTACAATTTGTCCGCACTTCGCAGAAACACCCTGTATATATACATATATACTTTTACAAATAAAATCCAAAGTAACTCAGATAATACCATAACAATAATACTTTGAAACCAGTATTTATACTGTCTTTATGTATAATTAACATGAAAAATGAAATCCTATTAAAATAATTTGAAGTTTGAAGTGATATAGAAAGTAGATTATCAAAATTATGAAAGGTAAATGGATAAATAGACAGTAGCAGGTTTTTTTTATTAAACTACTCATCAGGGGTGCACAGTTCAATAAAAAAGCAAAACATCCAATTAGTTTCTGTTATAGATCGTGTTATAAGCTAAGAAATTCGACCCATAATGCTCCCAATTGGCTGGATTTTATTTAACATTTCAAAATAGGAAAAGAGGAACTTAATTGAAATAACATACACACACATACACTAGCTGGCCATTGATTATCGTTCACTTGCGATTTTAGACATTTTGTTAAATATCTAGAAAAATACATGAGGAATCACCTCGAAACTCTTAGTGTATAAATATAATAGTATAAGTCATACATCTTCGTGAAGATTTCTTCCCGAAACTCCATAGGGGACCGTTAACAAATTAAAAAAGAATGAATATCTTTTGAACAACACTGTCAAAACTAATGTAGCAAAAGCACTCAAACTCTAGATTATGATTGAGTGTCTTATTGTAATACACTGTGTTCATTTTTATGCAAATAGCATGCATACTCGCAGAGTAATTAAGGTTTTTATAAAAATAGTCCCAAATTTTTCCAAGTTTTTTCCTTATAATTTTCAGAGTTCTTAATATAAAATAATATTTTTCTCTGAAAATATGACAAACAACATTGCACATAATACCCTGTAATCAGAATTAAAAAATAATAAAAATTGTATGAAATATGAGTAGTTTACTAAATAATTTTTCACTGCGCATGCGTCAACGATTCGTTTTTACAAAATGATGTAAAATGAAATTTACTACAATTGATAAAATTTATGCACTATGTGTGTACCAAAAAAAATATGCGTATTATGTCATTTTATTTATGAGTTTTATTTTCTATTAACCTCTTCAGACCTGAGGTACACAAAAGTGTACCTCCATTCTTTTCCTCATAAAAACTAAACTGTACGAATTTTTTGCAGTTTTACTTTACTTCTATACAGCTGAATGTTTTTTGCTTTAAAACAAAACCAATAAATGTCAGCATTGATGAATATTACCTCATAAAATAAATATTATTTTTATCCGAGTTTCGAAAATACCTTCAACATTGTGGCCTAGAAAGTAAGAAATATTCATGATTATTTAACTTAAATGCTTTACAACAAAAAAATTTGAGGATTTGCTGCTTATTTACTTGTTTAAAGGCCTTAACTTTGTTATTGCGTATATTTATATTACTTATAATTACACTGATGTTTTAAGGGGATTAGTAATTTTACTTCCATATTTGTAAACCTAAATTAACAGTCCCCTAAAGTACTGATTTCATAAAAATGAATCTTTTTGTCATCTACGGTGTCATTCCAATTATGCAAAAGCAATAAATATACATTTGTAGAGTTATTTTATGCTCAGGTCTGAAGAGGTTAAAAAACACAGATAACAATTAACACTAGAATACTGGAAATTTGAATCAAGTTTTATAAAAATATTTCACACCAGAATTTTGATTTAAAATACTTTAATTTTATTACTTAACGTTTTTTCTCCTTTGTACCTTTTAATTTTTTTTTCATAATCAAATTTCTGGTTTGAATTGAAACATATTCATATGGTAGCTGTTAACATAAAAGCTCACGGTAGTTAAAAAAGAAACAGAAAATGTATTTTGTAATATTTTAAGAAAAAACATGGGCACATACAACTATTCTGGTATATCAAATAAAAAGGAACTATGCTGTCTTAAATATATCTGAAGAAAAAGCAAATTTACAGAAAAATGCTAATTATTTAAAGATATTTTCATTAAGAAAACATTTTAATTTTTAATATTCTTCCTAATCTTTACATTGATATAAATTTAATTATTTTTATATAATAATCTGTGTACTTTCATTTCGTATTATCAATCTCTGTTTCACTTTATTTATCCATAATTAATGCTCACAGTCATGATTGTTTTTTTTCCTTCTCCCCCCCCCCCCCGGTATTTCTTTTCGAATGTCATTTCTATAATAAATAGATCTTAATAAATCTCCTAAAAGAAGCGTCGAAGTGTGTCGTTCTATAATTATCTTATGTCAAGATATAATTATGTTATTTGTTTAATGTTTGTATGTGTCATTATTTGAGTCCTTTTCCATTCAATGTCTTTATTTTCATTGAAATATTTTTCATTGTTGTTCGTATAATATGAATCTAAATTTAATATACAAAGATAAGCTCTCCGATTTCACATTTCCTAAATAATATAAAATGAATTTCTTGAAATAAAAAAATAAGTATAAATTGTGGGTATTAAAAAAAATCCCTGTCGGCTGGGCCTATAGGCGGAGGTAGATTTCGAAGAGTGCTCATTTCAAAAAAAAAAAAAAAAAATATATATATATATATATATATATATATATATATATATATATATATATATATTTATATATATATATATATATATATATATATGTGATTAGAGATAAACCCAGTTTAATAACTTCATTTGGCCGTTTATGAAAAATTTTTAATTTCATTTTTCTGCAAAAACTGGTTTTATCAGAATCATCTTAAGAAAAATTCAGCTCAAATGCCCATTATGACAACATATTTTGAAATAGATTCTAAATTTATTAAAAAATCGACCAAAACAGTACATTATACAGTTCCTAAATAACAAAAAACTGTCAGTTGAAAGCATTTGTGAAAAAAAATTAAATTTAAAAATGAGTCATAAAATAACCGATTTGTTGTTTGAATACATCCTTAATTCTTTAATCATGATTGCTTCGGAAAATTTTGTGCGAAATACTCACTTTGACAGCATTTTAAAAAATATATTCTATCTTTATCAAAAAACTGGCCAATGCGTCACAGTATATAGTTCCTAAATAAGAGGATCTGTAAATTGGATGCATTTGAGAGCGAAAATGGATTTTAAAACGAATCATAAAAAACGCAATTTGCTATGTGAAAACTTCTTTAAATTTTCAAATCACGAAGACTTCGGGAAATTCTGTTCAAAATACCCTTTTTGGTAGCCTTTTTCAAAATATATTCTGTCTTTATCAAAAAACCGATCAATGCATCACATTATATAGTTCCTAAATAAGAGGATCTGTAAATTGGATGCATTTGAGAGCAAAAATGGATTTAAAAACGAGTCAGAAAAAAACGCAATTTGTTATTTGAACACTTCCTTAAATTTTCAGTCACGATGATTTCTGAAAATTCTGTTCAAAATACCCTTTTTGGTAGCCTTTTTCAAAATATATTCTGTCTTTATCAAAAAACCGATCAATGCATCACATTATATAGTTCATAAATAAGAAGGTCTGTAAATTGGATGCGTTTGAGAACAAAAATGGATTTAAAAACGAGTCAGAAAAAAACGCAATTTCTTATTTGAATACTTCCTTCAATTTTCAGTCCCGATGACTTTCGGAAATTCTGTTCAAAATACCCTTTTTGGTAGCCTTTTTTTGAAATATATTCTGTCTTTATCAGAAAATTGACCAATGCATCATTTTATACAGTTTCTATATAAGAGGATCTACCATTTGGATGCATTTAAAATCAAAAATGAATTTAAAAATGAGTCAGAATATAAGCCGTTTGGATTTGAGGTTTTTCTCCAACTCCTATTTTTGTTTAATTTTTTTGCTATACGAATTGGTCCTATGAAAAACTTGTCAATATAAAAGTTGTAGATATTTTTGAGAAGATGCAAAATAAATTTAATCAGATTTGATATCTTAAAAATTGACGGAGTTATGGATTTTTCTCTTTTTTCAGCGCCCTTTTTCTTTTCGTTTTTAATTTTTTTCATCGGTAAAAGTTGGTCCTATCAAAAACTTATACATACAAAAGTTTTAGATAATTTAAAGAACATTTATAAAAAATTTAGTTGGACTTGATATCTTGAAAATTGACGAAGTTATGAATTTTTTTTCTCAAAATCCCTGTTTTTTTCGCCCCTTGAGCCCACTTCTAAATTTATCAAAAATTTGTCATGTATATACTTTTGGCCCATTTTTAAGAAGTAATATAAACTTTAAACTGATTCGATATCTATTTTAATTAAGAAGTTATGGCGTTTTTTCGGTTTTCACAAAAACGCCCCCTATTCCGCCCCCCTTGATCCGATTTTGCCCATTAACGAACTCAGCCAAGATTTTATCCCCATTGATTTTATGTACCAGTTTGGTGGCGATTGGTGAAGAATTATAGAAGTTATCTTGTCCATAAAAAAGTGAGATATATAGATAGATAGATATATATGTAAGGTACCTTGGGGTAATAACGCCACGTTAAGGTTCTAGCAATTTTCACGGCTCAGTTTTAGTTTGTATTTTTCAAACATATATATGATTTGATACAGCAACTCATTGACTATCTATATAAAAAAAAAATAATTTAACAGATATGAATACATAAAATGTAATGGCGTGATTTCTTGACCAATGCTATTTGGCGTTATTACCAACCTATATGGGTAATAACGCCATGCAAACAAAACAATGAAATAAGTTGGATTAATTGCATGTAGATTGCCCAATTCTAAAAATACAAACTCTCAGCTCTAGAAATTGACAAATTGCATCCTAAGCTATTGAAAATGTTCCTTTTTTCGTGAAAGTGTAAGAAAAATAAAGGTGTGGTGTGGGGAGGGGGGGATGAGGCAAAAGAATATCAGACCGTGAGCTTCTTTTTGCTTAAAAAGGAGCGTTTAAATAGAATTATTGGAAACATTGCATAGTTTTAACTGTGTTTATTTGAATCAGTATTTAGGATGTAGCTCTGCCACTGTAGGGAATCAACCGGGGTAAAAATTGCAAGGATTGGCGTTATTACCCCGTTATAGTTATTGCGCTGTACATTTTAAATTACAAATTATCTCGAGAAGATATCCAAAATCTTCAACAACATTTTGAAAGGCCATGAAATGTACTACAAATTTATGTAATTAACAAAGTATTTCCGGATAAAAAAAATAGTCTTCACATCACAAAACGTATCTCGCAAATTTTAGATCAAGCGTTAATTTTAGCTGCTTGTAAAAACAATAAGACCTAAAAATGAAACAAATTAACTTGAAGCTGTTTTTTGCGATTTATATGACTCAAAACCCTTCTGCGCAGAACACATGGGTGTCATTTACCAGATTATTTCATAATTATGCGAAATATTAGCACTTGGCGTTATTGCCCCGTCTGGCGTTATTACCCCAGGGTACCTTATATAAACTGGTGCGATTGCAATAGGTAGTATTTCTTACGAAATCTACCTAAAAAGGGGAATCTATATCTTAAGTCATTTTTTATGCAATCTTTTTATATATGTTGCGGCCAATACCCGGAGCCTGGCTAATTCTAGAACTGGCCGGCCAATACCCGAACTGGCCAAGCTTCTGGCCAAAACCCGAAATTCATGAAATGAATAGCGTATCTCGGGTTTTGGCCGGCCAATTCGCGAACTGGCTGGGAAGCCTTGGCCAACTTCCTAACTATGATCCATACGTACCAATTTTTTTGTAATTAAGATAATGTAACTTTAAAAAAGATTCCCATTGATTATATTGAAACGAAATATTTTTGTGTACCTAACTAAATTAACCAAAAATAGTACACAATTCCCTTTCAATATCGAAATGAATTGATAAACCAAATACGATGACAATTACAAGTTAACTGGAAAGTTTACTCGAGTTAGATCACGGACAGGCTGACGTCTAGACTATTTGAATTCATAGGCACTTTCAACTATGTTAGAAAGGATTAAGCCGAGTGCTTATATCTATTTCGCGAATTGGCCAATTTTCTTCTGGCCAATTGCGAATTGGCTGGCCAATTCTAGAATTGGCCAGTCATTTTTTAACGTTGCTGGCCAATTCGGCAATTGGCCGGCCAGTTCAAGAATTGGCCAATTTCAGGTATTGGCTGCAACATATATAAAGGGAAAAATGAAAAACCTGGTAATGTATTATGTAATAGTTTAAGAAAAACACTGCACTCTCTCTCAAAATAGAAGAAATGTGTTGCCTTAAAAAATTGTGAAAAAAAACATAATTTACATAAGGGGCCGTCCATGAATGATATCATGCTTGGATGGGGGGGGGGGGGAGTTCGTGAAATTGTGACATTTTGTGACAAGGGGGTGGAAAGGGGTAAGAAGAAGTGTGACATCACACATTTTGGTTAAAATAAGAGCATTAAAAAGTCAGCAGACTAAATTATGAAATTTATATTCATAAAGTAAAGATAAGATTTAAAACCAAATAGTATATTAATCCGGCGGAACGCGCATCAAGAAAAGTTACTGGAGAAAACGAGTAGGCGTGGGGTATGATACACCCCATGCGCTTTCCGGCGGGTTAAATTCCATTTCGATTTCCAAAATACTACTGTTTTCAGTTTGCTTTTCATAATAATATTTTATTATTATTGTGTGTTAATTACTTTTTTTGTTGTTGTTAACTTTAATTTTATATCATATAAAATAAACACACGAATAATTTTTATTGTTATACTCACAAATCTGATTAAAACACATATTTAAAGTTCAAAAATAAAATTTAAAATGTGATCTAAACCATAGTGCTTTGTCGCTGAACTATAAGTACAGTAGACTCCCTCAAATCCGCAACCTTAAAATCCGGATTTGTGAGGATTTTTGGGAGTCTATTATATATACGTTTACATAATGTAGCGTGACATGTGACAAGAAGGAGGGAAGGGGTGACACTTTGTGACATGGGGGGGGGTGCAAAATATTGAAAAAAATGTGTAACATTATTTATGGACAGTCCCTAATATCGTAAGACAATACAAGTTATTATGAAAATAAAATTACTTCAAGACATTTTCGTCAACAAAATATTTTTTTAATACATATATTTGTATGAATATAGCAATTTTTTTATACATATTCATATATTTATACGTTAATTTCAAACCTTTAATCTTTTTTTATTTATCCGGAATTAATCATTACATTTATTATTTGTAAATTTTTCTTTCAACGTTTTTCTTTTGAAATGTCATTGATAATGAACAGAATTCAATTAGAAAGGTTAATATCCAACAAGATATAATTTTCTTATTTCTGTATTCTTGTATGTGTTAATATTTGAGCCCCTTTCGATTAAATGTAGAAAAAAAACCCAGCTTTGTTGGAAAGTAATACAAATTTAATTTACCTATAGATATATGTATATAGATCAATACAAAAACCCTTAATGGGTTAAAAGTTTTGACGCAGCTGTTTATTTTATGGCTCTAAGAATTTTGAGTATGAATTTTAAAAATAATGAAATCAAATTTTGAGTGACGCCATGCTATTAATTGAAAAATGCATTTTGGTAGTATTTCATTAATCATTTTATTTATTTTTTCTATATATAATAGCATGTGCAAAAGTTATTTTCAACATGAAAAGATATATACAACTTTATTCACCTATGCTTTTTCACACACATCTCCCATAAATTCAAAATATGTGTTTTAAAAGGTATGATATAAAATTTAAGTGACGCCTTTATGTGCCTTTAAAAAGTTTGTTTTAAAATTCAATTTTTTTTCATTTTGATTTGGTAAAATATATTTACACATCTAAAAAACTGTTTTAAATTTACATTTCGTTGTTAAATATATAATTTTCATTGAATCTATACTATGCATTGGAATGCATTTATCTCAATAAACTGATTTATCATTTGTGTCCACGTTATTCAAAATTGTAAGCAATATTTATGTAAATGGTTTCTTTGCGCTAAATTATCCAAACTAAGTGAAACGCATGTAAATGGATAATCTGACCTTCAATTGAAAGCGTTTGAGAGCAAAATTGGACTTAAACATGAGTCTTAAAATAACCAATTTGTTATTTGAATATATCCTCAATTCTTTAATCATGATCGCTTTGGGGAATTTTGTGCTAAGTGCCCATTTTGGCAGACTTTTTTGAAATACATTCTGCCTTTATCAAAAAACTGGCCATACCGTCTCACTATATAGTTCCTAAATAAGAGGACCTGTAAATTGGATGCGTTTGAGAACAAAAGTGGATTTAAAAATGACTCAGAAAAAACGCAATTTGTTATACTTCCTCAATTTTTCAATCACTATTACTTCGGGAAATTCTGTTGAAAATACCCTTTTGGCAGCCTTTTTAAAAATATATTCTGCCTTTATCAAAACACTGGCCAATACGTCACATTAAATAGTTCCTAAATAAGAGGATCTGCCATTTGGATGCTTTTAAAATCAAAAATGAATTTAAAAATGAGTCAGAATATAAGCAGTTTGGATTTGAGGTTTTTTTTTCCAACTCCTATTTTTGTTTAATTTATTTTTGATATAATAATTGGTCCTATGAAAAACTTGTTAGTATAAAAGTTGTGATATTATTGAGAAGATATAAAATAAATTTAATTAGATTTGATTGCTTAAGAATTGAGTAAGTTATGGATTTATTTCTTTTTCCTCCCCCCCCCCTTTTTTTCTTTTCGTTTTTAATTTTTTTCATCGGTAAAAATTGGTCTATCAAAAACTTGTAAGTACAAATGTTTTAGATAATGTTGAGTGCATTTATAAAAAAATTAGTTGGATTTGATATCTTGAGAAATGACGAAGTTATGAATTTTTTTCTCCCAAAAACCTTGTTTTTTTCGACCCTTGTGCCCATTTTTAACTTTATTAAAATTCTGTCATGCATAAACTTTTAGTCCATTTTTTAGAAGTAATATAAACTTTAAATTGATTCGATAACTATTTTAATTAAGAAGTTATCGCGTTTTTTCGTTTTTTACAAAAACCCTCAATATTTCCATCCTTTTGGTCCGATTTTGCCCCTTAACGAACTCGACCAAGATATTATGCACCATGATTTTATGCAAAAGTTTAAAGAAGATCTGAGCATAATTATGGAAGTTATCGTGTCTAGAAGAAAGTCAAATATATATATATATATAGATAGATAGATAGATAGATAAACTTTTTTACTGATGGTAGTTTTGGGGTCTAGAAGTCATTATCTGTGTAGATCTGCAAAAAATTTTCAGAAATTCCAACATGTTAGAGAATGCAATAGGTAATATTTCATACGAAATCTACCTAAAAAGTCATGAAACAAATGCATGCAGTTATTACCCATGTTTTAGAAATTCAAAATTTCAGTATATTATGGAGCAATATAAAAATCTAATTGAAATTTATAAAGGATGATAACTACACCGGTAGCATATGACGATGCATTTCATTTTAAAAATTGAATTAGCACGCATTTTTCTAAAAAATAGTATCGAAACTTCTTTTTAAATACAAATGCAACACAGCAGGTTTCTACGCAGGGCCGTAGCTAAGGGGGCGCTGTGGGTGGCTCAGCCCCCCCCCCTAAAATATTTTGAGCCCTCCCTGGGAAAAGTTCCAAGGTCACTAAATGTTCCGAAAACTCAAACGAAATTCTGTTCAAAAATCTAATTTAGTTTTGAGACCCTTTCACAGTTTTGCAGAGTTACTAAATTGTATCTAAAATACTTGTTTCAACACTCCCTCATCCTATTGGTACATATGAAGCTAACAGGATTTAATTTTGCGCCAGTTATACATTCAAAATTTTCATCATCGTATACTTTTCTTAGCATAAAATGAAGTTATTACAACAGTTTAATGAGAAACATAGTACCTACAATGTGAATATGCACTAATTTATCTTTCTGCATTAGAGAGAGGAAAAAAAATATGATCCCTCCCTTCATTTCCTTGAGCCCCCCTATATTCCCCTGAGCCCTCCCTATATTCCCCAGAGCCCCCCCCCCCCTATCGTACACTTCTAGCTACGGCCCTGTTTCTACGCTGTAAAAGTAAGTATAAACGTGCTTGCATTTTTTTTTAAATCTCTCTTTAATAGGTTGCTATTATTGTAAAAGAAAAATACATCTTTTAAAAAGATGAGGATATATCGTTATTAACCTAAGACAGTAATGTCGTTGCAAAATACTAATTTTTAATGCATATTTATTGGTAAATATTGACATCCATTTACATATGATTACTTCTTAAAATCATATTCATCTAAAAATTCCATACATTAATTATTCTCGTTAATAATTTTATTCATCCGTAGCTATTACTTATGATTCGTACACATTCTGCTTTCTCCTATATTACTTTTAAAATGTCATTTACAATAATAAACCTGTTAATAGAACGTAAAAATGCAAAGGGATAAAATCATTTTAATTGTTTAATGGATGCGTCATTTCTTAAATCTTTGTCTTTTCAACATTTTTATCTTCATTGATGTAAATTTTGTGAATGTTTCAATAAGGAATGCATTAATTTGAGAGATAAATATGTATTTTTATTATTAATTTTCGTAGAAATATCACAAAACGAAAGTTATTACAATAAAATGGCATTTGTTAAGTACATTAAAAGGACGTAGTGCCTCGTTTTCAATTAAATTGAAGTTACATCTACTATAAAACGAATATTTTAATTTCAAGAAAATATTCAACGGAAAAAAATAAATAATAATCTCCAAATCTGACGTCAGTATTTGTGAGAGGCTTTCGGTGTGACGTCAAACTTTCTCTAAATGAAGTTTTCTGTGTTTTACTTCCTATTTCGTTTGTATGGCATAATTATTTTATAGGGATTGCATCTGTTATAGAAATCTACATGAGATACACTAGATGATGTAACGGACAATTATTTGCTGCTGCTCAAGTAAAGCCACCATGACTTCTAATAATGTTTTTTACCTCACAGGCTATCATAGCCTGAGAGCTTATGTGCCCGCCCGTTGTGTATGTACGTTCGTACGTGCGTAACGCGATAACTCATGATAAAAATATCGGATCCACTTGAAATTCTGTATATAGGTATATCCTGATAAGGCGCTTCCCTGATTAGTTTTGGGGGTTCATTCGATATGTATAAGAGAGGGAACGGGGGTCTCATGCCCCTCCCCTTAATTGATTTAATGAGTTTTTCATGCAGAATTAACAGTTTTCGTTCAAAATTTAGATATAGGAGCATTTTGATGAGGCAATTTCATGACTGTTATTAGGTGTTCATTGAATAAGTATAAACAGGGGGAACGGGGGTTCTAATGCCCCTCCCCTTAATTGATATAAAGGGGGTTTTCCAGCAGAATTGACAGATTTCGTTCAAATCTCTGAATAATTTTGGAAGTTTAATGGTTAAGTATAAAAGAGGGGGATAGCTCCTCTTAAATTATATAAATGTTAAATGGGTTTTTATTAAGAATTATCCGATTTGCTCTGAATTTTGGATATAGATTTTTTATATGATAGAGCATGTTCTTGATAGTTTAGGAGGTTCAATGATTAAGTATAAAAAAGGGGGAAGGGGAGAGCTGTTTCCCTTTCTTAATTTTTTTTCCCGAACGGAATTAACCCTTGAAAATATAAGGCTGTAATCTACAATTAGTATGCGTAGCCTGTGAGTTCAATGCCATCAGTTTAACTGGGCAATATTCTTTTTTTTTTTTTTTTTTTGTGTGTGTGTGTGTATCATACATCTACACAGTAAAATATATTAGCGTTGTAAAAAAATTGATGATGTCAAATAATAAAAAATTGATGACATCAAACTTTCTATATAAATAATTTTTCTATGTTTTAATTCGTATATCATCTATATGGCATGGTATATTTTAAAAATATTAGAACAATTATAGAAAAATACATCACACAGGGCTGCCACATGCGACTATTTTTTAATTCTTATTGGCACCAGTTTCTTTAAACAGAAAGCCTTAACAAACACTTTGACAAAATTTGGAACAAATATAAACTTCAAAATTTCTATTAAAAAATATTGGTGGGAACAAAATATAAAAATAGCCTCCTGTGGCAGCCCTGTTTACAGTGATATGCAAGGTGATGTGATGAACAATTGTTTGCCGCTGCTGTAGAACAACTACCAGAACACCTAACATCTTTTTTTGTATTTCTGTGTCATACACAATAAAAACCACTGTTGTTATGAAAAATATTGGTGGCGTCAAATGATAAAAGATTGGCGACGTCAAGCTGTCTTTATATAAAAGTCTTCTGTGTTTTAATTCGTATATTATCTGTATGAAATAGCTTTATTTTAAAAAGATTACAGTGATTATAGAAATTTATTTGAGATACTCAAAATGATGTGACAAACAGTTATAATCCGCTGTTCTAGTAAAGTTACCATGACTTCTAATATCGTTTTTTATATTTGTGTATCATACAGCTACACAGTAAAAATATTGGTGTTATGAAAAACAGTAGTGACGTCAAATAATAAAAAATTGATAACGTCTAATACGAACGTCTAAATGATTTGCTACGCTGGACACGAAATTTTCGATTTGTTTGTATTTGTGTATCATACAGCTTCACTTCAAAATATCTATGTCCAGTGTTCTCGCTAACATTTGACCAACGTTAGTAATTTGGCTAATTAAAAATAAAAAACATTCGCCAAAGGAGAAAAGTATTAGCAAAATAGATTCGTCGTGTAGCACAAAAAAATATTATCTTTAATCCTTTAATGTACCCTTTTTTCAAAATGATCTAATGTAATGTTTTTATAATTGCAACAACGATTGTTATTAATTTAATTTCAATTATCCGCTACAAATATATTAAATATATATATATATATATGTGTGTGTGTGTGTGTGTGTGTGTGTGCGTGTGTGTGTGTGTGTGAATAATGCATATGTATGAAAAACGAAAAAGAAAAGAAAGAAAAAGCAAAAATTGAGCACTAGCAATTCGACGAATCTGATCGCATTTTTAATCGCCAAATGAAGAATTTAGTCACAATTTGGCGCAATGGCGAGCGACAGCAACAACACTGTCTGTGTCTAACACCAAAAATGTTGGTAACTAAGTTGTCACAAAAAGTGGTGCAAGAAAAACCTTCTGTAAATTAGTGTAACGAAACACTACTAAACTAATTTTTTTTCCTGAAATTATTAACGTCTATCGTCTAGTTTATATTCCAACTGAAATCCTACTTTTACTTACATAATTGTGCATAAAAATATGTTATATATGGATCTGTATCTTTCGCTTTGTTTAAAAAATAAATTTTAGTTTACAAACAGAACTAGGAATTAACTTCTCAATCATTCCATATTTATGATGAAACATATTATAAATAAGTAATTTATAAATAAAAAAAATTATTTCAAGCAACAATTTTCTAATCCATAGATCCATTCAGCCTAATTTACATTTTCCTATCTAAAATTTGTTCTGGAATAAAACAAAAAAATATATATCTGTGGAAAACTTTTTTTTTTGTAATTGTCTGAGCGAAGCGAAGTCTTTATACTCAGAGATACGTAACGATATTAAAATTCAAAAAAATTCTTTCGTCAAGCAAATCTCAAAAAGTACTTGTCGGATTTTGATTCTGTTTGTACCAATAGGTACCTATGGAGGTAATCTGGTGAATGCACCACCTACGAAAAATTAGTTCCAAATAGTTTAAAAGTTATATTAAAAAAACTGATAAAAAAGCACAATTTATTTGCATATGTCACAGAAATTTGGTGTGCGTCATTTTCACAAGCTGGATGTTTCCATTAGATTTCCAAATTCAAGCACATGGAGCTAGGAAAATGTGCAAATAATTTTCATGTAAGTGCTATAAAACATATTTAAACTTAAGAAACAAACTGGAAAAGAAATCTTTTTTTTTTTTCGTTAATTGAAAAGAAAAAAGCCATAATTCTTATTAACTTAGCATTTGATATTTTGCGATTTTTTTATAATTGCGTTTTATAATCGCCATGTAACATCTTTTATATTTCGCGCGTGCAAATTGGAAACAATTCTTTCGTATTTAAATCAAATACGAGTTTGACATGGCTGCTTTAGATGTTACTTTTATTAATCCTTATATATATTATAAATGTGAAAGTGTGTCCGAAAATTGGAATGAACTTGGCTTCAAAACGGATGGATTAATGTCTTTGAATTTTTGTATATAGGTAAATTATTGGTCTGAAATGAACATAGGCTAATTTTTATTTATTTTATTCAAATATTTTTCTTAATAATTCAATATTTCACTATTTTTCATACAGAATAAATTGAAAAATTTTCCATAATATTTAATTATCTTTCTTTTTTCGTTGCCAAAAAATAAAAAAAAAACGGAATAATTATTTCTCTTCTGTAATTAATTTTGAACTGAAAGATTTTCACGTGATAAAATAAAATGAAATAAATAAATGGACCCTATTGTGTTTTTCGGTTCGAGATTAAAAACCGCAATTTCACCAATTGTGACGTCAGAGGAATACTGTTTTTCTTCTTATATCACGCAAACGATTATATAAAATTTCTTTTACACTTAGAAGACTTTACAAGAATATAACTTCACACTTTACAAGAATATAAATATTTTAGTAGTTTTTCCAGATATTAATCCATAATTAAAATGAACCTTTTTCTTTCTTTCGATTCAAGGCTATAAAATTCAACTTTTTACCAATTGTGACGTCAGAAAAATACTTTCCCTTAAGAATTTTAAAAATATCAATGCAACGTCATATATGAAACAAAGTATAAATTTTCAAGTTTTCAAGTTTTCATTTTTAATAACACAATGTAATTTTGAGTAAGTGCTAAAAAGAGACGACTGTGACATCACATATTGAAAATCTATTGAATAAATATCTCTGATGTTGCTAGGAAATGAGATTGAATTATGATATCAAAAGTTGAATTATGATATCAAAAATTATTATTTAAAGAAAATTAAGTTTATCATCTGAGCGTGGTTAATTGTCTGAGCGAAGCGAAGTCTTTATACTCAGAGATACGTAACGATATTAAAATTCAAAAAAATTCTTTCGTCAAGCAAATCTCAAAAAGTACTTGTCGGATTTTGATTCTGTTTGTACCAATAGGTACCTATGGAGGTAATCTGGTGAATGCACCACCTACGAAAAATTAGTTCCAAATAGTTTAAAAGTTATATTAAAAAAACTGATAAAAAAGCACAATTTATTTGCATATGTCACAGAAATTTGGTGTGCGTCATTTTCACAAGCTGGATGTTTCCATTAGATTTCCAAATTCAAGCACATGGAGCTAGGAAAATGTGCAAATAATTTTCATGTAAGTGCTATAAAACATATTTAAACTTAAGAAACAAACTGGAAAAGAAATCTTTTTTTTTTTCGTTAATTGAAAAGAAAAAAGCCATAATTCTTATTAACTTAGCATTTGATATTTTGCGATTTTTTTATAATTGCGTTTTATAATCGCCATGTAACATCTTTTATATTTCGCGCGTGCAAATTGGAAACAATTCTTTCGTATTTAAA
Source organism: Maratus speculifer (assembly GCA_964019185.1). NCBI lineage: Eukaryota > Metazoa > Arthropoda > Arachnida > Araneae > Salticidae > Maratus > Maratus speculifer. Next base: position 99,642,449 of record OZ025302.1, read on the forward strand.
TCAAATACGAGTTTGACATGGCTGCTTTAGATGTTACTTTTATTAATCCTTATATATATTATAAATGTGAAAGTGTGTCCGAAAATTGGAATGAACTTGGCTTCAAAACGGATGGATTAATGTCTTTGAATTTTTGTATATAGGTAAATTATTGGTCTGAAATGAACATAGGCTAATTTTTATTTATTTTATTCAAATATTTTTCTTAATAATTCAATATTTCACTATTTTTCATACAGAATAAATTGAAAAATTTTCCATAATATTTAATTATCTTTCTTTTTTCGTTGCCAAAAAATAAAAAAAAAACGGAATAATTATTTCTCTTCTGTAATTAATTTTGAACTGAAAGATTTTCACGTGATAAAATAAAATGAAATAAATAAATGGACCCTATTGTGTTTTTCGGTTCGAGATTAAAAACCGCAATTTCACCAATTGTGACGTCAGAGGAATACTGTTTTTCTTCTTATATCACGCAAACGATTATATAAAATTTCTTTTACACTTAGAAGACTTTACAAGAATATAACTTCACACTTTACAAGAATATAAATATTTTAGTAGTTTTTCCAGATATTAATCCATAATTAAAATGAACCTTTTTCTTTCTTTCGATTCAAGGCTATAAAATTCAACTTTTTACCAATTGTGACGTCAGAAAAATACTTTCCCTTAAGAATTTTAAAAATATCAATGTAACGTCATATATGAAACAAAGTATAAATTTTCAAGTTTTCAAGTTTTCATTTTTAATAACACAATGTAATTTTGAGTAAGTGCTAAAAAGAGACGACTGTGACATCACATATTGAAAATCTATTGAATAAATATCTCTGATGTTGCTAGGAAATGAGATTGAATTATGATATCAAAAGTTGAATTATGATATCAAAAATTATTATTTAAAGAAAATTAAGTTTATCATCTGAGCGTGGTTAATATTTAATTTTAAAATGAAATAAGTTTTTTTAAAAATTAAATATTAAACGATTAGAAAATATTAATAATTTATACATATCGTAAATGACGTAATGATCAATGAAAAACTTTTTATCATTTTTAGAAAGTAAGAAAAGCTCAACGAATCAAAAAAAAATTTTGTGTGTTAATTCTGAAAATTGTTCAATTCTGAAAATATAAATAAATATCACTTTAAAAATGCACTTTCGGGCTTAAAATCTAAAGATTTAATGTAATTGTGATAAAATACATTCCCTCAGTCAATATCTCAATTTGGCATTATGTGCTCAAAGTGTACTGGAAACATGTTTGTAAATGAATATTAATTGCACATTTTTTTAGCTCTTAAAAAGTAAAAATATGTTGTCACTTTTAAGAATGTTTTTTATAATAAATTTCTATAAATTTTTATGGTAAGCAGAGCATATATGTACAAATTATACAAAAATGCCACCTAAAACACAGTTTTGTAGTACATTTTTCCTAACACTGTTTCTTTTTTTCGTTTAACGGAAACTACCCGCTTTTTGACACTTTCTAACATGGTCTAAAAGTGTTTACGACTTCAACCTGTCTGTATACCGGATGCCGAGTGCCTGGAGTCTGCCGTCTGTCTGTCCGTTTTTCAACTTGGGTAAATATAGTGGAATTCATACGAAAATAACATACGTTATTGAGATTTACCATAGCATATGCGGCATTGAAAATGGACCAGGTAGCAATAATAGCTGAATCACAGGAGCACTCAAAAGGAAACTTTGCATTATGGTCTAAGGCGAAAAAATCATTTGTGGTATATTTTGATAATGTTACATAATTTTAAATGTAATGAAATTTACATGCATTTTTAAGGTTCAGAAAAACATGGTTACTATCGAATATGTTAAATGTAGTACTTATAGTGTACGTACAGGGAGCTCAAAAGTATTTCAATATATTATGGTCTGTAAAGAAAAACCATTTGCAACGTATTTTAATAATGTTATTTTATTAAGGTTATTTTAAAAATATTGAAATTGATATCAGGTTCTGAAGTGCACTAAAATAGGATTTCTGTAGAAAATGGGGTGAAAAGATTTAACATTCACTTACAAGATTGCAGAAAAATGTTCGGTAATATAATAGTCTACGGAGAAAAAAAATATTCCCAGCTTATTTTAATTGCGTTGCACTATTCCAAACATGATGAAATTAATATACTGAGATAATCAATACAATGATAAATACTGAAATTTACTACAATAAGCTTGCAGTTAAGTATCATTTGCATCACATTTGTTGTTCATTTACAGAGACGCATAAAAGATTTTAGACCTGTGTCCAGATCTCAGATATTGTATCCAAAGTATGGTCTATTAGAAAAGATTGCTGAAGAGCTTTTTCAATTATCGTATGTATTTGGAAAACTAATGCATCCTGAAGTTCAGCTACATTTGATATAATAAGAGATGTTTGTAGAATTTAAATAAATCATGTATCGGACTATACAATAAACTGGATTGATCACCAGTGCAATAGCGATTCCCGAAAATATGAATTCAATAATTTGAATCGGGTTTTTTGCTTGAATAATTTAAGCTAAATATGCGATCGTATACATATTTGCACGTAATATACAGGACTGTAAAAAAGAATTCAAGTAAGTTTCTGTCTATAATTAGAAATTGCTAAAGGCGAATTTTAATATTCGTTATACTTTTTCTCACTAAGCAAAATTTTAACATTGTATTTAGAATATTTACAAACACATAGATCATACACACAGCTGCAGAAAAGAATGTCCCGGTGAAGTTATGCATTATGGAAATGTTGGATATTTTTTTTATTACCTAGGTTTAACACATGATTTTTCTTTCTTTGATATGGAATTCTGAAATGCACTACAACATGATTTCTGTACAATTGGGGTGCGTTACAGTTGTTCTACAGTATAAGTGGTTACAATTTCATTTTCGCGATTGTTCATATTATCTAACACATTTTCCTTTTATTTGACTGAGTTCTTTAAGTCCCCTATAAAAAAAACTACTGCATAGCCTTCTATAAGATAAATGTTATATATATTTTAAATTATTGTTAATGAACCGTTTTGTTTAATTAAAGCGTTTATCTTTTTTTTTTAATGCTACGTCAGAGCTGCTAGAGCGTACCAACTTAATGCTGGAATCTGTCGTAAGCAAAAGGCGGGGTCAAGGCATATGCCATCTAGCGGCAGGGGTGCATAACTAGAGGATGACGTGGGTTTGACGTCATATATGCGCAGATGTTTATTATCTCCATATCTTTTGCGCATATTTTCTGAATTTTCTCTCAGTCATGACAAATTAATCAAGTCTACGAGGTTTATTGCAAAACATTTTTGTTATAGTTTGTTTCGATAAAGTCATGTACATTTAAAAAAATAGTCACAATATCATTTTAATTTTATTTTGGGAGAAAAAGTACTAATTAGAACTCATAAGTACCATATCATGCTACGAAAAATATTGACTTTTACCCTAAAATTAAAATAATAATGAGACTTTTTTTAAATACACATATTTTTAATTAAAAAGATCTGTGTTTTTAAAAAAAAAGTCTCTGTCATTTTAATTTTAGGGTAAAAGTCAATATTTTTCGTAGCATTATATGGTACTTATGACTACTAAGTTAGTACTTTTTCTCCCAAAATTAAAATGATATTGTGACTATTTTTTTAAATGTACATGACTTTACCGAAACAAACTATAGCAAAAATATTTTGCAATAAACCTCGTAGACTTGATTAATCTGTCATGATTGAGAGAATAGCTTGAAATTTATAAATGAATTTTTAATATGAACTCTCAAAATGGCTTTGTCTGTTAAAAAAAAAAAAAAAAAAAAAAAAGTCTAAGCAACGATTTTAGGAAAATTATTGTCTAGAACGTTAAATATTTAAAGAAATAAATTAACAATATTTCTTTGTTTAACAAAACAACATTTAATACATACATTTAAAATTAAAGTTATTCCGAATATACGTATAATAAAATAGGTTTTTAAATTAAAAGAATGAAAAGTTTGCAAGTTAAATAATAAAAGTCGATACGACCAAGAAAACATTGGATTTTTATCGTCTGAAATTGGTAAATAAAAAATGCAGCTTGTTGTAAATAAAAGTTGAATATTTTATTTAGTATTAAATTCTATACGTTTCTAAATACTGATAAATATTATATTATCACATGAAATACTACGGTGTATATAATTTTGTATAATTTAGCTCATCAAAAAATTACTAAAATGTGACACTATTTCAAAATTCTGCATTTATATAATAAGTACTTACAAAATTTAATGAGTCATCTATCATTACATTAAAAGCGTAATTAAAATCGAACATATTTTAATCAGCGATATTTGTATCGCATAGTTAAATGATATTTCATCTTAGTATATTTTATGTTAATATTTAGTCGTACTACACTTATTTATTCTATATTTATTTACAATATTTCAAACCTAAAACTTATTCTACGAAATACTTTGAAGTAACATTTTATAGAAACAAAAAAGTTTTGTTGCCATTCACACAAAAGAAACTGCAATCTACTTAATAATCCTCTAGTTATGCACCCCTGCCGCTAGATGGCATATGCCTTGACCCCGCCTTTAATCTTGCGGACAGCTCTTCCATAGGAGTTGGAACGCTTGAAATATATGCAGTTTTGTGCTACGTGAACGACGTCACGGGTAACAGCTAGTAGATTATATATTGTTATTCTGTTTACATCGATCACTTTCTTTTTTGTAATATTTGGTTATTTTGTCAACCAATTTCGCCAAATTACACGAATCGCCAAATTAATAGCCTAAATTACACATATTGATATATTTTTTAAATTTTAAATAACGAAAGAAGAAATAAATTAATAAAACATTTATAAAAATACAAATAAAAAGTGGGATTAAAAATCCCTTGATGACGTTTTAACCTCTTGAAGAGAGCCATTCGCAGTATGTAAACGGTTAATTTTAATGCATAAATTGCCAACTGGCACCAGTAAATTTTTAGTACAATTTTGATCTCATACTATACGTGACGAAACGGTTTTGATTATTTCAGATTATTTTCAATTAAATTTGTTCGTAAATAAAAATCGACCATTTTTGGAGCTCAAATGTCTTGCCCCTGAAAGGTTTAAACACGTGTATCGTGTTTAATACGATTGAATAAAACATTCCCGATCATCCATTATTGGCGTTTAATCTTATAGTTTGGCTTAATCTTATAGTTTGTCGACAGTTTAATCAAGTAGTACCAAAAAGGAAACAATAGTTGAAGCAATAAATAATAATTATAAATAATAATCATCATAATAACTATAATAAAAAATATACAAATCACAATAAATCAAAAATATTAACACTTACAGCAATATTCAAAATCATCAGTTTTCATCAATTTGGCGACAGATAAAATCGCACCAACTTGGCGCGTATATGACATCTATGCCATATTTATGTGTAAAAAATTAATATAAACGTTCATCAGATATGAAATCTGACTTTCTGAAGCCCAAAAAGGACCAAGATTTATAAAAACGCCGAAGTGAAGGTATTAATGGAAAAGTACCATAAAATTAGGACAAAAATATCATATACGTATTTCGGGTACTACTTGGTTATGCCGTCGACCAAAAAAATATCGCCAAATTATAAGATTAAATTCCAACAACAGATGACCTTGAATGTCCCATTCAATGACATTAAACATGATACGCGTGCGTAAAACAACATAAAGTAATTTTTATCTCGACTTTTTACTAATGTTTTACTAATTTAATTTTTCTTCTATTAATTAAAATAAAAAGTTAGTCAACATGCATAAGTTTATTATTACTTTGGCGATTTGTATCATTTGGCGAAATTGGTCGACGGGATAACTAAGTAGTACCGTATTTGGTTTGGCGAAAATCACTTTTGAATTATTTTCTGTTATATTAAAAAGGAAGCAACAATAAATAAAAACGCGATTAAATACAGATTTAATTAATATAGAAAAAAACAATTGCCTGGTTACCATGCTATGCAAAACAAGTTGGAAATTGCACATGAAGTGTAGCAAATGAGATGCGTTCGTACAATAACTAACAAGGAAGGTCTCCATTGGGGGCATACTCAGAATTTTTTGAAAAAAATACGAATTAAACTACTCATGTAGGTAATAAAGGATCAGTGAAAATTAGCGGCGAGATCACATTATTAGATATGTAAAAAAATAAAATAGTTTGGAATAATTGGCGTGAAAAGCTGAAAGCGACGCGGGATTTGTCGAGCAGTGCATTTCCTCGCCAAAAGCAGACGATTTTAACGAATCTGAAAAGTGATTTTAATTGACTTCACTATTAAAAATCTGCAGCATTTACTGCAACGTCACTCCACTACTTTTATAGAACATCTCTCTTCTGACCAATGAGAATGCTCCATAGCACGGTGAATTGACCGTGTCATACACTGTTTAAAATCTGCTGCATTTTGTTGCAACGCACTCCACCACTTGTATATAATATCTCTATTCCAACCAATGAGAAAGCTCCATTTCACGGCCAAGTAACCGTTTTCTATACAAGCAAGGGAGCGCGTTGCAAAAAAATGCAGCAGATTTTTAACAGTGTATTTTTCAATTTGGAAAAATTTTAATCAATTTAAATTGTGTTTTAAATGATAAAATATATTAATTTCATTTTGTTATAAGTACATATAAACGTATATGACAAAATTACACTTAAAGTAAAAAAGCAAAACTAAAATTACTTAAACTAAACTTATTTAAATAAATTGAACATAGAAAGTTTTTTCTTTAAAAAGTATTCGAAGCGTAAAAGCGAATTTTTCAAAATTTCGTTTTTTCGCCAACCGGAGATAAATCGCCAAATAAACGAAATTTTTTTTATTTTTTTACGGACGTTATAAGGAAGTTCAGCCGAAATTTTTTTTATAAACATATGTAACTATATGAGAAGAACATTCTGTAATTTTTTCAGATTTTTCTGAGTATGCCCGTATGGAGACCTTCCTTGTAAGTTTTAAAAACATTCAGATCTTGCTGTTATAGTAGACAGTACTTCAGATACAGTATAGTGTCCGAAATCTTTTTTGTGTTCCTGTAAATATACAGGAAGTAACTTTTATTACACCTCAGCAACGCATATCTTATACTATAATGCGAGCAAAAATTGTGTGTGTGTGTGTGTGTGTCTGTGTGTCTGTGTGGGTAAATTTTATCTCAAAAACGGCTCTAACGATTTTCGCAAAAATTTGGATTTTACCATTTTCGGGTACGAGAAGACCATTGGGCTAGGTCACATGTTCGAGAAATTCGATTATTGGGTCGTTTTGGGTCATAATGGGTCAAGATCAAGCTATTTATGTCTAGAGAACGGCTGGATCGATTTTAAGGAAATTTTCTATCCAATCGTTTTTTGGCACAACAAAACTATTGGGCTGGGTCACATGTTCGAAAAATTTCGATTAGTGGGTCAATTTTGGGTCATTATGGGTCAAGCCATTTTTATTTAAAAAACGGCTCTAACGATTTTGACCAAATTTTATATTGTATCGTTTTGGATTACAAGAAGACCATTGGGTTAGGTAACATGTTCGAGAAAATTCGGTAAGTGGGTCATTTTTGGGGTCATTGTGGGTCATGCTATTTTTATCTAACGATTTTCTCCCGCAATTTTGACTAAAAATTGCATTCTATGGTTTTCGGGCACGAGAAAAACATTGGGCTAGGTTACATGTTCGTGAAAAAACTTCAATGGGTCATATTGGGTCATTAAGAGTCTGGGTCAAGCTATTTATATTTAAAGAACGGCGTGATGGATTATAACGAAATTTTGTATGTAACAGTTTTTTGACATGAGAAAACTAATGGGCTAAATCACATGTTTGAGAGATTTCAACTATGAGGGTCATTTGTGGGTCATGATGGGTCATGGTCATGGTCAACCTATATCTAAAGAACAGGTGGATCGATTTTAACGAAATTTCGTATGCAACATTTTTTTGGCACGATAAAATCATTGGACTAGCTTACATGTTCGAAAAATTTCGATTAGTGGGTCATTTTGGGTCATTAAGAGTCTAGGTCAAGCTATTTGTATTTAAAGAACGGCGTGATGGATTATAACGAAATTTTGTATGTGACAGTTTTTTGACATGAGAAAACTAATGGGTTAAATCACACGTTTGAGAGATTTCGACTATGAGGGTCATTTGTGGGTTAAGATGGGTCATAATGGATCATGGTCAAACTATATGTAAAGAACAGGTGGATCTATTTTTATGAAATCATGTATGCAACATTTTTTTAGCACGATAAAATCATTGGACTAGGTTACATGTTCGAAAAATTTCGATTAATGGGTCATTTTGGATCATAAAGGGTCTGGGTCAAGCTATGTATAATTAAAGAACGGCAGGATCAATTTTAACGAAATTCTGTATGTAACAATTTTTAGAAACGAGAAAACTAATGGAGTAAGTCACATATTCGAGAGCTTCCAATTATAAGGGTCATTTGTGGGTCTTAATGGGTCAAGGTCAAGCTATATCTAAAGAATGGGTGGGTCGATTTTAACGAAATTTTGTATACAACATATTTTTGGCATGAAAAAATCATTGGGGTAGGTCACATGTTCGAGAAATTTCGATTAGTGGGCCACTTTTGGGTCATTCTAATTTTATCTAGATAACGTTTCGCGCAATTTTGATTGAATTTTGTATTTTATCGTTTTCGGTCACAAGAAAATCATTGGGTTAGGACAGATTTTTGAGAAAATTCGATCAATGGGTCATTTTGGATTATAAGGGGTCAGGGTCAAACTAACTATATCTAAAAAACGGCTCAATCGATTTTATCTAAATTTTGTATCTAATGTTTTTTCGGCATGCTAAAACTAAAGAGCTAGGCCACACGTTCGAGAGATTTCGATTATAAGGGTCATTTGTTGGTCATGATGGGTCATGCTAATTTTATATAGAAAATGGTACTCACCATTTTGACTATACTTTGTATTATATCGTTCTTGAGCAAGAGAAAACCATTTGGCTTGGACACATGCTCGCGAAAATTCTATTAGTGGGTCATTTTGGGTCTTAATGAGCTAGGGTCATTCTAATTATATATAACAACGGCTCAATCAATTTTACCTAAATTTTGAAACAAAACGTTTTTTGTCACGAGAAGACTATTGGGCTGAGTCGCATGTTAAACAAAATCATTTAGTGGGTCATTTCGATTCATTGCTGAATGCTGCCAAGTTAATTTTACCTAAAAAATGGCTTAAACGATTTTGATTCAATTTTATATTCTACTGTTTTTGATTACCTGAAGACGATTGAGCTATGTCACATGCTTGATCAAATTTGATTAGTGGCTCATTTTGGGTAATACGGGTCAGAGTCACGAGAATATGGCAAAAGCCAATAACTTGGTGATAATTGACAAAATATTGGCGACATATGGCCAAAAAATTGACTATAAAAATTACGAAAACCAAAACACGTATTTGGAGCCAAATGAAAGAATGCCTTTAAATTTGGCTATATCTAGATAAAAATATTCTCTTTCAGAATGTAAAGAATTTTTTTATACATTCTTAAGAGGATTCCAGATGCATGGTTAAACCAATCAGAGTCGAGCTAAAAAAGTGATTTAGATCGATGTCCTTTCGTTGTAAAATTTAAAATAAAATAAAATTTATAAATATGCGCATAAAAACATAGTTTTCTTATTGATTGTTTTTCTAAATAATACTATTATAAACATGTTTTACAGTAATAATACAGAGTTAATGATACAGTGAAAATACTATATCGATTTGAACAGAAAGTTGATTTTGACCGAGCTAAGCTCGGTCTCCCCTGCTAGTCATATTCATAAAATGTGAAATAGTTTAATATAATTAAAATGCGTCCCAAACAAAGTTTTCCCGTATAACATTATGTAGTGGAATGCTTTTAGGTGGCACTGTAATTTAATAATAAATATTCTTTGCATCACAGATTGTAAAGAATGTACATTTTAGTATATATATATATATATATACTTCATAGGTTTATGTCAACTCTACTTTAAACTATTCTTTCATATTGACCGTAATGTAAGGGAATACTTTTGATTGTTCTTGTAATTGATCTATGCATCCTATTTTCATAACATTTGAAATTACTCCACGAAATTGTGTAATAGTTATATATTTTAAATTTCAAACGATTAAATTGCATTTGATGATTTTTTCCCCATTGGATGTAATGTAATGGTATACTTTTGATTGTCCCTGTAACTGATCTATGCATCCGATTTTCATAAAATTTGAAATGATTCGACAAAATTATCTAATAATTCTATATTTAAAATTTCAAACGATTAAAACTTATTTGAACTTTTTCCCCCATTGACCGTAATGTAAAGGAATAATTTCGATTGCCCCTGTAGTTGATCTATGCATCCGATTTTCATAAAATTTTAAATTACTCGACAAAATTATGTAATAAAATATGTTTGAAATTTCAAATGATTCGGTTGGGTAGTTTTTGTGTTGTTATAGGCGGACAGACAGTCGGACGACGGACATACAGACGGATGGACGAAGAGAAGGACGGACTAAACGAGAACTATAGGTGCTACGTATGTACATAGTTACGAACGCACCTAATAACGATATTTCGATGCCAATTATATGGAAAAGTACCAAATCCTGTTCTGGCTTTTTTGGTGAAATTTTATTTTATTTTATTTTATTTATTTATTTATTTGCATTAAATGAATCGGTTGCGCTTTTTTTTCATTTCCCAACAATGTTGAAAAGTGTTTATGCATTCGGTTTGTCTGTCCGTCTGTCCACATTCTAACATCCGTAAATATACTTGGATTTTTATGCAAAAGTATGTGAGATTAATAATTTACTTACAGGGTAACCCAAAAGTTTTCCATTACATTATGGTCTATAAGAAAAATCGTTAACAGATAATTTTAATGAAATTACACTATTTTAAAGTATTGAAACTTATATAAATCGATGAATTGCATTACGATTACGTTTGAACAGGACATTCATATCATTTTTAATCAGTTTACAGGGACACACAAAAGAAATCGGTTACAATACTGTCCTTGATCAATAATTGCTTGTCATGTGTTTTCAATTTCGGCATGTGTTTTGAAATTTAACTGTTTTTTAGGTGCATTCGTAATTATATAAAAACGTAGTACCAATAGCCGTCGTCTGAACCATCCGTCTCTCTGTCCACATAGAACAGCACAAAAACTATCCAAGCGAATCGTTTTAAATTTTAAATATATATTTGTTGCCGAATTTCGTTGAGTCATTTTAAATTTTGGTAAAATTGGATAAATAGTTCAAATACAGGGACAATCAAAAATATACTGTTACATTATAGCTGATGGGATGAAAAAATTCCAAGAACATTTTAATGATGTTACGCGCCCATCGAAACATAATGAAATTGATATGCATTTATGAGGAGCACTAGAATATATATTTTGTAGAGCATGCCGCACAAAGAATATTTACTATTCAATTACAGGGCACCACTAAAGAATTCCATAACAAAATGGTACGGGGGAGAGGTACATTAATTTTTCAGCCTTACTAATCTGGGGATTTTATCATTTTCTCAACTGTCATTAGTCTTTAAATAATAAATTTTTGGAATAAAACTGCATAATTAAGTTCATATTGACGTATTTGAGTCAGCATGTCTTGCGAAAAAATATGCGCAGATTTATAAGTCACTTGTGGTGACATTTTTACATCTCAAGGCTTATGCAGACTAGATATTCAGATATCGTTTGTACCTTATACTGCACGCATTGTATATTCCTTTTATTTAATGCATGCTACAATGAAATACTTTTCAACTTCATGGGAACAAGTTTGAAAAGAAAGAAAAGCAGTGTATGTAATGGCTAGCATGCACAATCCATTTAAATCTGATTGAGCATATCTGAGACACAGTCGAACGATGCATTGCATTCCTTTGTTGGTGTTTTCAGGATTTTTATTAATCATTTTTTAAAGAGAGAATTCCCTAAATTCTTATCGAGAGCCTCATCGTATCCATAGAAAACAGATATAGATATTATATTATTAACTATTCTATATTAACTATCTAAGGGGACCACACACTATGTAAAAAAAACTCCTTCATTCTACTCAACCATCATGATTTGTGCAATTTTTTGTGCTGTTTATATATTTTACGTCATTTCAAAGAGTTCAAATTCCGATTCAAGATATTTTAATGTTATATTATCTGCATTACTTTTAATGCATTGCGTACTTCCAATTTTATACCCATACATGGCTGATTTGCATAGTTTGCTTCCCATTTTGTAACCGTGTATAGAAATTTTTATATAAAATTTTGCATTTCTTCCATTTACTTTGCTCATTTTTGACATTTAAATTTATGGCACTATATAATCAATTAAAAATAACGTCTCATTTTTTATTAACTATTTGGAAAATAGTTGTTCTCGGTAGAGAATTGGGAAATCTGAAGTATATCTGAATGTGTTTGCCACGATGCCAAAAAAAATATTAAAAACTAACAAAAAATAATAACTCAATAACAAATTGAGATACAGGTTTCAAACAAGTTGCATTTAAAAGTAAATTTTCTCTTTATACGATGGCGTAAAAATTGAAAATGTGCAATGTTTAGAAATTTAAAATATTACAGTACCAAAAATTGTTAAATTAAAATTTCATTTAATATTTGTTTATGATTGGCTCAGGAATAATAACGTATCTCTAAATGTCTAAGTATTTTAATATAACTCTGTTACTACATAAGCTACGTTTTGATCATCCTAAAAATGATATTATTATTGTTTTTTAAAATATAGAAATCATTTATAAACCTAAAATTATAGTCTTTGAAAATATTATTTTCCAAATAGTTGTAATTTGTTAAATTATATTTGTTTTTTAAATGTGGTATTTTTTTCTTAGTTTTTGGAAATTATTATTAAATATAAGTTCTCAGCAATATCGCTCAGACTAATCCCTCTGAGGGAAGTCCTAGTTAATACAGTAAATATTGAAGGATTTAAATTCGATTAAATAGACAGCTTGAATTTATAATTTCATGAAGTCTTTTTTTTCTGAGAACTATTATATGCTACAGCATTAGGTACGATTTTCTTATTTATTTTTTATGTTACACTTTTAAAAGAAAATTTGTAAAGTTACCAAACTTTTTATGTAAAGATAACAGCAGAAATTCATGTAACTGATTCTGTTACATGAATTTTTGCTGTTACCCTTACGTAAAAAGTTCTAAAAATCCCATTTTACTAGAAAAAATTTGCAGCGTCTTTTTTTTAACAAATAACAGAATCTTAAGGCTCTTTTCAACAGCTCTGCTCAACAAGCGCGGGACGTTTTGACATATTTACTAATTCATTTTTTAACGGAAAGATATAAAATTGGAGGATCGGACTATTAAAGCAATTTAGAATCAAACTGTGCTTTCTATTTTCTGATCTATAAATAACCTATTGTGTTATAAGTGGTTTTGATCACATTTTTACCCCTGTTTGAGTGTTTTTTTCTTCTTTCGCGCAGAAATTCGGTTTAAAACGCCCACTGACACTATTATCTGACACTATTGGATATGCAAAAAAAAAAAAAAAAAAAAAAAAAAAAAAACGGGAAATGAGTGCGATTACATAGTTTCTAAACAACAACACCTGATAGCTTCATGAATTTCCGAACAAAAATAAATTAAAACTTTTGTCATAAAGTTGATCTTTTTGATTTAAGAACACCCTAATACTGTTAAGGTACTAAACTCTTTCTAAGAAATTGGGATCAGGGGTGACGCTGAATTCTGAAAAGCAAAATTCCTATTTTCTAGTTATTCTCCTTTTTTTCGACACAAAAACTGAAACATCCAAGTGAATGTCAGTAAAAATTACGCAAAAAGACCGAAGGTCGTATACTGAGAAAATATATGATTCTGGCATCTAGAATCTAAATTGTGGCTCTAGAAAAAATAGTTTCATGTCATCCTTATCAATTTTAATTCCCTTTGCTAGAGAGTTCTAGAGTCTCTTTCTAGAGCGTTTTGCTATATTCTCGTTGTCAAATTTATTTAAAAATCTTCGCAAATAGATGCGAACACAAGAGATTAGTTTTAGTAGCTATAATTTTAGTTTATGAAACCATTTCCCAAAATCAAGCGATAATTTCTCGCTACTGAAAAGGTTCAATATCGTTTCGTCACCTAGAAAACAAGAGATTAGAAATTCTAGATCATTTCGTTTATTCAGCTTAGTTGTTTACCCTATTCGCATAGTTCGATCATCTGTAACTCTTGTTTGGGGGATTCAGGAACTGACTAACTATTCATTCTCGGTGAAGGAGGCATATATATATATATATTTATTTATTTATTTATTTGTCAGTCTAGCTCTCTTCTTTGTGATTACAACAAGTCGTATAAACCACGACAATTTTAGATCAAAATGGTAGAACCGGAGGTTTTCAAATTCCCTGCTCCACAACGCAAAACTTTGACATATTTTTTGACTCATTTTTAAACGCAAACGCATAAAATTGGTAGACGTACTATAAAATTAAAATGAGCTTTCAATTTTTTGATAAATTAATAAATCATTTGTCAAGTTATTAGCTCTTAAGGACACGTGACAACCTACTTTCTTCCTTCTTTTGTGATGTCACTTTCGGAAATTATGTTCCCTTTTACCAAAAAATGAAAAGCGTCTAACAAATACAAAGTTTCAGAATAACAACATGTGCAAATTTCAGGCATTTCCAAAAAAAAAAAAAAAAAAAAAAAAAAAAAAACAGAAGGTACAGGGTGTCTAGCAAATAAGACCCGGATTTCAAAATTATATTTCTCAAAAGCGAAGATCGATAGAATTACGCGGTAAACGGTTTGTTTATTAGGTAAACTGTAAAAATCTTCTACAGAAGTTTCGAACGGTGAATATTTTGAAAAGATTATGTTCTGATTGCAAAGAATGCTTGACTTGACTTTTTCTTGTTTTAGATTGCTTGCAAAAAACGAGTTTTTCGGCGTACAGTGCCTATTTTAACGATTTTGGGAAATTTAATTTCTGAAATTTCTAAATTCCAAAAATTTAGTTAATTAATCTTTTTAAAATATTCACCGTCTTTTTTGCTGGACACCTTGTAGCTCATTTGGATTTAAGAACAGCCTTAAACAAACATATTATATCTGAGATAAAACTGCAGTTTATTCCCTTCTTTTAAACTTCAAGCCTTAAAATCAATATGCCTTTTATAGTCTCGTAGAAGTACAGCTAAATAGACTGCAGACACGATTATCTCATTTGAATAATGCGTTTGCTTCATTATAATGTTCCTTGATAGCACAATCATCATAATCCTCGTATAATCCTTGTCTCTTCAAATGATACTGCTGGCAGAGGTTGTGAATAATAGCGGAAACTTCAGGGTCATGTACGTGTTTTTGAATTTTAAAGATTAAGATTCCTTTGAAGGTGTTTAAATAATGATCTTGTTTATCACTGCACTGCTTCATCAGTCCTTTAACCTTTTGTACCACGACAATCTATATATTTAAAACATAAGACGATTTTTCCTTTCATCATCTGCCGTGGGATTTCTACTGAACTAATTTTAAAAATTATTTTTTAACTGAAAGCTGTTGATTTGTAGATGAGTATCATCAGATATTTTATCTTCTATCTTTTTCTTTTTTTCTTCTGGTAATCCACACAAGTATTGTATTTCAAAGTGAAAGACATGTATTTTAAATGTAGGTAATACATTTAATTTTATATTTAGTTATGTATTTTTAAGAATATGAGTAAAATCTATGCATTTTAAAGGAAATTATTAGCCAGTATTGTAGTAGAAAAAAGATGCAAAAAATATACTGTAAAAGCAGAAAGTATACCCTGATGTCATGAACGTTCATAGATAGGGTATACGTTAATGGTTTTATTTAAAAAATAGAGGGTATATGGAGTTTCTTAACCGCCTGACCGCCAAGCGAAAGGACAAAATTGTACTATGTATATCTGTATTTAAATATTGCTTATGTTACCGTGAAATATGCAGCTTAGTGAACGGATATATCAGTTCGGAAGGTTAAAAATGTCCATAAGGTACACGCCGCATACTCTCGTATACCCTCCACTACATTCCTGATTAATACAATATGAATGATAGTGATGAGAACAATGCGGAAAATTTGTTCAAAATGGGGACGCTAAGGTATTTTAGCCTACAAAAAAAAAAATACATAATTGAAAAAAAATTCAGATACGCTATTTCGCTTTTTATAGTAAGTCCTAAATCATCAGAATATGAAGGTTGTTTGCCAGAAAAATCGTTATGGTGGACATGAGAAGCATTTTTGTAGGAAATGTCCGAAGTCACCGTTTTAGATGACCGCATAGTTGGGCTTTTTGATAGTCTAAGTGGATACAATCCAAATTTCCGATTTTTCTCGGAATTTAACGAAACCGCGTGTGGTGGTAGGTGCATATCTCTATTTTCGAGATTCGTTATAATTTTTTTTGAAAAAAATCCAAGGTATCCATTAATTATGACCATACAGAAAACATGTTCTTTGTTGTTTTTATGGAGTTTCAACGATTGTACTAGGTTACTCCTCTGTTCTATTTGAAAGCACGATTTTTCTAAATATTATAATGTATGCCCAATCGAAAAGGAGACTTTAGCTGTAGTTCGTTGTATGAGGATCAAATCGCAATGTGTTAATGTACACTGCTCAAAACAATTAAAGGATATTGCAGTTTTAGGTGGATTTTGTATCTAGGAAACTTTTTAGCTGATTGATACATGGTCGACAGACATAGTAGGTTATATGAGAATAAATTACACATGTTTGGCAGAAAAAATGCATTTTATTGCGCATTTGTGTACAAAAGGAAAAAAACACAATTTGTGCATATGAGAAAAAAAGAATAAGAAAAGATGTTTTCTCCAAAAAAAATCATTTTCAGTAGGGGGTATGGTTTCCACGGGCGGCCAGCAACGTTGAACACCTTTGAGGCATGGACTCAATGAGGCTATTAATGACGAGTTGGGGTATTCTGCCCCACTCTTCCAGAAGAGCTCTTTTCAGTTCTTGGAGAGTTTGTGGGGGTTGTTGGCGGCCAGAAACTCGTCTTCCTAGAGCGTCTCAAACGTGCTCGATTGGATTCATGTCTGGAGAACACGCTGGCCATTCCATTCGAACGATTCCTTCCTCGAAAAGAAAATCCTCCACCAGGTTTGCACGATGTGGCGTGCAGTTATCGTCCACTAAAATGAAGTTATCTCCGATTGCTGCAGCGTAAGGGACTACAATAGGTCTGAGGATCTCATCCCTACATCGGCGACCAGTCAGAGCTCCATCTCGAATGATGTAGAGGTCAGTGCGCCCGTCAATGGAGATGCCACCATACACCAACACTCCTCCACCGCCAAATCTGACACTTTCGTGCACGAACGCAGGATTATTCCTACTGCCATGGTCCCTCCAGATGAAAATACGCCTATTATCCGGATGCACAGAAAAAGGGACTCGTCAGAAAACAGAATATTGCTCCATTCATTTCTCCTCCAGTTGACATGCTTGGTTGCCCACTCCCTGCGGTCGCGACGATGCCTTGATGTTAATCTAACACATACCATCGGTCGGCGAGCATACAGACCTACAGCATGGAGCCGGTTTCGGACAGTCTGAGTTGAAATCGTGGTGCCTGTAGCCGAGCGAAGGTGTTGTTGGAGAAGAGTAGCGTTCATGTTTCGGTGTCTCCGAGCTGTTAACGCTAAATACCGATCTTCATTGGGCGTTGTTGCCCGTTTACGACCTTGCCCTGGTCTTCGGCCTGCACATCCACTCTCCAAAAAACGGTTCCAGATCCTGGAAATGACACTTTCTGACACTCCAATGGCTTGCGCTACTTCGGCTTGAGTTTGGCCCCCTTCTAACCTACCAACAATTCTCCAAGCTTCTGAATCTGTCAAATGACTTCGCTGAGACATCGTACTCATCGAAACAAAGCAATCACTGAATGCCGATCATCCTTGTCTTCATTCTCTTTTATCCAATTGAAAGTCAAATTTCATTCGCTGCCGCTGAAGCGACGTTTTTGACGTCGAACTCAAAATTTGCATACTCCACAGTTTAAAAACCAGAAAAATTTGCATTTGTGATTCTCTTCTTCTATTTTCGGCAAAAAAAATTTCGTTTATATCTTTATTTTATATAAAACTTCAAATATCCTTTAATTGTTTTGAGCAGTGTATTTGCGAATAGATGGCGTTGTGGTATTTCCTGTTACACATACGCACTTGAGGGTTTCGCAGCAATATCCTCATTTCAGGAAATTTCCGCAATTGGTTGTGCGATGGATTTCTCCAAATCAGCAGAAAGGGCAGTTATTCAATGAGAGGACCTGCCACATCCTCCTTACAGCCCTAATCTATCTCCGTGTAACTCGGATATCTTCGGCCCCAAAAAAAATCTCTTACAGGTGATTCACCTGTGACAAGGACGTGAAAGACACCGTGGAAAACTCAATCTTTCATCACCTACGCGTTTCTAGACTGAAGCCATTCACTCCCTTTCTACACAGTGGGATCAGTGTTACAATGTCCATGGTAGTTATATATAATTCAACTGCTACACAGGCACTGTACTTATATTGTTATTAAAAATTATTCACACATAATTGTAGTCTCCTTTTCATTTGGGCAACCCTTATATATGACACAAGTTTGTCAAAATTAGATTTAACCCATTTTTGTTTGAAAATAAGTGATATTAAGTCCGTTTAACAGCTTTTTTTTTTTTTTTTTTTTTCAAAAATTGTGATTCTGAAAGATTTATGATGTTGTTTACAAATTTTACTTTGACAATTAACATATTATTCAGCAATAAGCATTTTTTAAATCAAACTACAATTCCTATAGTATTGGAAACTTAAAAAATCTCCTGCAAATATCTTCAAATCATTAAGTTATTATTTAAAAAAAACTTTATATTTACTTACAGTTTAAGTATGCATGTTTAGACCAAATCTTGCAGATTAATTTTAAACCTCTTTTAATTATCTGATTAAGCTGATTCTTTAAATATAAGTATAGTTATAATGACAATAAAATATTATTATAATTTGAAGAGCGTAAAAGTTATATATTTTATATAGGGCTGCACAAAAAATTAGTTTAAATTTTGCAAGTTAATTTTAAATCCTTTCCAATTATCTCATTGAGCTGAAACTTTATTTGTAAATGTTGTGGTGTTCTGTTGCCAATGCAACGATTATTATAAGTTATGGAATGTAGCAATTAGGATTTATTACAGGGCCACATAAAAGTTTAGTTGAAAACTTGCAAGAATAATCTTTTATGTGGCCGGTTGTAGCAAACTTAAACCCTTTTTAATCTTCTGATTGTGTTGAAACTTTGCTTACATGTATTTATCCGATGAAAATTCTATTAAACTATAATTTGATAAATTATACTATTTTTACAGGGGCATACAAAAGTTCGCTAATAAGCAGTAAATAAATTGTTGCTAATAAGTAGAAATTTTAATTAAATTTCAACAAAATTACTATAGATTATTGAGATACGTAATAGCATTTTTAAATTAAAAATAAAATGCATAAAAGTTGTATTTCTTTTGCAGAGACACTTAAGACATTCGAATACATTATCGTCTATAAGTAGAAAATTTATTTCAAATTGAATAAAATTCACAGACTATTTATTCGCACAACAACATTTTTTTAGCCGAAAATAATTTGGGTAGCATTTATATTTTTTACACGATCACACAAAACAAGTTTTCTTTTTATTTAAAATTTTTTTACTTTTCAGGATGAGTACACAACTTTCTAGAGCAATACTGAGTAGACAAAAATAATAATAAAAAAAAAGAAATGAATGTTAACTTACATGTGAACATTAAATTGTTTTTATGTTCACATGTAAGTTAACATACTAAGAAATACTGAATGGTAAAATAAGTATGTTTAATGCATTTTTCATAATTTAATATATTTGTACTTTGAGACATTATTTTGAAATAAACCAAATATTTATCACTTTTGAGTGTTTTATTAGAGATAAATTCGAAAAATCAGCAAAAAGTAATTAAATTTCGATGAAATAATTTTGTCCACTTACAAGGAAGGTCTCCATACGGGCATACTCAGAAAAATCTGAAAAAATAACAGAATGTTCTTCTCATATAGTTATATATGTTTATAAAAAAAATTTCGGCGGAACCTCCTTATAACGTCCTTAAAAAAGAATAAAAATTTCGTTTATTTGGCGATTTATCTCCAGTTGGCGAAAAACCGAAATTTTGAAAAATACGCTTTTACGCTTCGAATACTTTTTAAAGAAAAAACTTTCTATGTTCAATTTATTTAAATAAGTTTAGTTTAAGTAATTTTAGTTTTGCATTTTTACTTTAATTTAAGTGTAATTTTGTCATATACGTTTATATGTACTTATAACAAAATGAAATTAGTATATTTTATCATTTAAAACACAATTTAAATTGATTAAAATATTTCATAATTGAAAAATACACTGTTAAAAATCTGCTGCATTTTGTTGCAACGCACTCCCTTGCTTGTATAGTAAACGGTTACTTGGTCGTGAAATGAAGCTTTCTCATAAGTTGGAATAGAGATATTATATACGATCGGTGGAGTGCGTTGCAGCAAAATGCACCAGATTTTTAACAGTGTTGCACAAGCTACAACACCGCTAAAAATCTGTACCATTTTCTGCAGCGTCACTCCACCGCTTTTATAGA
This sequence comes from Maratus speculifer, assembly GCA_964019185.1. NCBI lineage: Eukaryota > Metazoa > Arthropoda > Arachnida > Araneae > Salticidae > Maratus > Maratus speculifer. The sequence continues at coordinate 99,663,272 of OZ025302.1, forward strand.
AAATGGTCAATTCACCGTGGTATGGAGCATTCTCATTGGTCAGAAGAGAGCTATTCTATAAAAGTAGTGGAGTGACGTTGCAGTACATGCTGCAGATTTTTAACAGTGAAGTCAATTAAAATCAATTTTCAGATTCGTTAAAATCGTCTGCTTTTGGCGAGGAAATGCACTGCTCGCCAAATCCCGCGTCGCTTTCAGCTTTTCACGCCAAATATTCCAAACTATTTTATTTTTTTACATATCTAATAGTGTAATTCCGCCGCTAATTTTCCCTGATCCTTTATTACCTACATGAGTAGTTTAATTCGTATTTTTTTCAAAAAATTCTGAGTATGCCCCCAATGGAAACCTTCCTTGTTAGATCGTCAGTCCAACCCACTGCGGACCGGTTGCATAAAATGGAATACTCTTATGAAATACCAAAAATTTGAAACCTCATGCGAAATTGACAGAAGATTAAGGGTGCTATTACACGCAAAAATTTCAAGAGACAAAAATCGCCTGCATTTCTTTCGTTTTCTAAGCATTTCATTGGCTGTTCGAGAAAAGGTTTTACCATCATCCGGATTTCCAAGCATTTGATTGGTTGTTACCCCCGACTCACTTCGTTTCAGGTTTCAAAGACGCTCCGACACTAGAGAATCGTTTGCTTTTCGAGCGACTCCCCTGGAACCATAGGATAACATGCCTGGATTTTGAAGCCACTTTTGACCCCTTATGTAATAGCACTTTAAGAAACCCATTGACAATACCAACTGGTCTATAACATCTACGAATTATTTTGCTGAAATTAAAATTATGTAATGTCGCAGAAATGTCCAAATTCATAAAAACTCTAAAAATATAAGACTCTTTCAAAATTTTATAATTTTGAGAGTGAAAAGAGGCATTCCTCTGTGGGAAAAAAATCAAGTCTATAATTTAAATAGTTTCTAAATACGAGTCGGCAACGGACGGACAGACGAACAGACAGAAAAGCAAGAACTTAAGGATTTCGTGAGACGATTGAAACCCTAAATATATAATATAAAATTTATATAACATAATAAATGATTTACCAATTGACTAAACGTTTAGGAATCCTTTCTCTTTTCAAATGCTTTATAGCAAAAATATATACGGCAGCAATTTAAATTCGTATTTATAGTAGATACAAAAAGAATCTAAGTGTGAAATTCTAATAATTAATAACTAAGAATTTCTTAACTAATTTATATTAAACGTCTCCATATAAATATTCTCAAACATCCTTTTTTATGTTAATTATCTGAGGTATTTGAAGATCAGGGCAATTGTCACCGATAGATGGCAGCACACTTTTCGAGTGAAGTTTACTTCTAATTTTAACCCTCTCAGGAGTAAAGCATATCTGCTCCAAAAATATTCAAATATTTAATTTACACCGCAATTTACAAAAAAATGTATTTTAAAATAATCAAAAGGTTTTCTTCGCGTATATTATAAGATCGAAAATGGAATAAAAAAAACTACTGCTGCCATTCTACAGTTTAGACATTAAATTTGAGCGTTTGCAGACTGCAAGGGTTAGTAAGGTGCATGAGGCATGTAATGTAGTATTAAGTGGATAGTGGTGTACATACTTTTTACAAATATATTTTGCAGATGATGCTTAACCCTTTAAGCGGCCTAACCGGGTTTTTTCCGTCACGTAACATTTCGAACAATGGCTTATTTAACAAAAAATCAACATTAAAATTAATTTTATGAAGTGATAAGGATGATGATAAATAAGGATGTAAGTTTGTCAAATAAAAATTTTCATACCAATACCTTTTATAAATACTATTTCATGAATTGTTAAACATGAATGGAGCATTTTGAAGGCCACTTAAAGGGATGGCTGCTGGTCACATATTTTACATATTCCCAACCGTAATGCTAAGTCTATAGGCATTTGATACATACATATATTTAAAATATCTACTCAGGAAATTAATATTTTTAATTCCCTTTTCCTGTGTACTCTTCTTAAAGATTGTCTCTTTATTTCCAAGTTCTCAAACTATTCCTAAAATAGATGCTTAATTCAATGTTTTAAAAACTGACGAACTATGAGCAATATTTTTACGCTATATAAAATTAATCATGCATTTTAACAATATTTTAGGAATTAATAATAATAAAAAAAAAAAAAAAAAAAAAAAAAAAAAAAAAAAGCATTCTTTAAGAAAAATTATCAAATATTCGCATTTACATTCATCAAAAAAGAATTAAAAATAATTTTCTGAGGTAAAATTCTAAATATACGAATACATCAAAAGCCATAGACTTCAAATTACGGAGAGGAATTCGGTGCTGCGTGACTAGCACCATTAATGGCCAGAAATGTTTGTCTGCAAATGCCCATTCTTTCTTTTGCTTCATCTTCTCTTTTTTTTTTTCAGTGTGCATTGTTTTGACACATTATCCGCGGAAATCCAGCAATAGAACTTTGTTACATCTTTACTCCACAACTCAATGTTTTTCATGCATAAACTCCGCCCACTATTCGCGTGATAAACTTTCATTTCTAAAATTGAATTCTCATGTTGAAATTAGCAATATAAAATGAACTAACAAGGAAGGTTTCCATACGGGCATACCTCGAAAAATCTGAAAAAATTACAGAATGTTCTTCTCGTGTGGATGTATACGTTTATAAAAAAAAATTTCGGCGGAACCTCCATTCTGTATCCGTAAAAAAATTATGAAAATGTCGTTATTTGACGATTTAACGCCGGTTGGAGAAGGAATGTAATTTCAAAAAACACTTTATGTCACATATACGTCAAGGAAAAAAAGTTTCATATTGAACTTGTTTTGATAAATTTAATTTAAATAACTTTAGTTTTATAAGTTTTAATTTGTTTTAAGTATAATTTTGTTATATCGATATTTATATGTATTTATATTCAAATTTAATCATCAAAATTTGAGATTTAAAACGAAATTCATAATTTAAATTAATTAAATTTGTTTCCTGCTCAAAGTCCAATTGAGAATTGTCAATTAGATTTTGTTGCTATGCAAACATGTGGCTTTTATTTTTAAATACACCTAAATTTATGAAAATAATTTTTCTCAATGTGTTTTTTTTTTTTTTTTTTTTTTTTTTTTTTTTTTTTTTTTATCTATGAAAACATTTTTTCCAGTGATTAATTAAATAGCTACTTCAACAAGTAATATATATATATGCAATATAATATGTATATATATGTATATAATATATTAAAGTCTCTCATTTTTATGTTTAAATTCATTAAATACCATTTACACGCATTCTAAATATCCAACCGTTTTGAGATGCATAATAATCGTTTGCTTTTGGCGAGGAAAAGGGCTGCTCGCCAAATCGAGTGATTCTTTCGTTTTTTCACGCCAAATATTCGAAACTATTTTATTTTTTTACACATTTCCTAATGTATTTCCGCCGCTATTTTTGACTTATCCTTTATTACATACATGAGTACTTTAATTAGAATTTTTTTTTTCAAAAAATTCTGAGTATGCCCAGTATGGAGACCTTCCTCTTAAGCACAGGGCTCCCAAATGGTCCGCGAACTGAACATCAGAATTTTTTTAGAGAAATTTTCTTTTTAGATTTTTCTTGCAAATTGTCAAGAAACTACGTATGAAAGTTGGTTCTAGCTCAAACGTATTATAAAATTTTCTGTTAAAAAATACTGATGTTCAGTTCGCGGACCATTTGGGAGCCCTGTAAGCAGTGTCTCTAATTAGTTCGTAAATAGTGCTGTTCTAGTTCTACAAATCGTCTCGAGTGTAAAAATCATAATGTTATCGAAAAGGTATTTTTAAAAAACGATCAAAAGTAACATAATATTCTGCAATCCTACTAGGTACTTCATAAAGTCTGCATGCACGAATAACATACTATTGTGTTGCTGCAGCTGCCAGATATTGTGCATAGCGAACTTTCTGTACAGTCATACTGTGCATAGTCGTTCGGAAAGTCCTTTCAGTTTGGAAAAATTAATTGGAACGGAAAAATTCTACCATTTAATTATCTTATATTAATTTTGATATAAAATGTCTAATAATTAAAGGGCATAATTTTCCGTTGCGAAGTAACTTTCCAAATGGAAATAATTATCCAAAAGACCCAATATAAATATCCATATTTAAAATTGTTAATGCCATGGAAAAGTTAATTCAAAGCATGGTTGCCCATTTATTCCTCCAATTTCATTCAGAATTTTTATTCAGGTTGCCTCCATTTTTGTTTAGAAAGTTTGTGTTCGTATCAGAAGAAAATAAATTTTTTATACTTTATATAATAAGAGCCATTTAGCGATTACATAAAATAACAATCCTTTCAAAATGTACTGCATGAATTTGAAATTTCGGATTTAAATTGCACGCCAAATTGGCAACTCTGCTTCAGGGCAAAGAACGACAGTTTTTTGGGAGGAGTTTCTTTTAGCTTCAAATTTGTGAAATCTTAGTTACTCCATCTCATTCGCTTTTAAAAAAAAATCTTTATGCCATGTTAATGAATGTATTTTAAAATATTTAGGTGGGACTTCACAATTGAGATATGTATCTCAAACTATTTTCTCAAGCGTTTATATTTGCCAGTACAAGAGCAGATTACTGTGTTTATAAAAATATATTTTTTTAAACGCCGAAAAAAAATAATCCAGGAAAAAACTCTATTTTTTATTGCCAACTGAATATTCATCCAACTGAATTTTTTGCATTACTAATAACATTATAATATGTAAATAGTATTCTAAACAATATTGTTTAACAATTTTGCCGTTTTTTGAAAACTTAATTTTTTAATGTTAACTTAATTTTTAATACTTTTAATATTTTATTTAGATTGGTAAATGCTGTAAATATTATATTAGTATTCTAACATTCAAAGATATCTATCGACACTTCTAAGAACAATATCATTTTTCAGACATTTTAAGATGTCTATCGCATGTTAAGATGTCAATTAGCATTTCTCACAAAGATTGTAATACTGACCAAAATGAATGGAAATTTTTGAAGGACCGCCCATTTCTAGAGTTTTCGTCCTAGAATATTTGATTGAGACGCCTATTGTGAAATTTGCATTCTATAAAAAATTTCATTGGAAATCTACAATATACACTGGGACCCGCCTTCTCCCCCCCCCCCCCCCTTATTTCTGACGTTATGTTTGTCAGACTTTGGCTATGACTTGAATTGTTCCATGTATCATTTCTCTACTAGAGGTAAGGAGTTGATCTCTCCAGGCACTCTGACAATTATCTCGTCCAAGTCTATATATGTAAAAAAAAATTACATATTGAGATTGATATGGAAAATTTTCTGTATTATAATTTATATAGATTTTTTTAGAGATTGAAATAGAATTGCTTCTCAAGAAAAGCATTTCATTTTAAAAACTATTGCTAGTGCTATATAAAAATTTAAGTAAAGAAATCTGCATTTATTGCTATAGAATTATTTGTATTAAAAAAGTAATATGGTGTCTATAACGATTCTAAAATGTAGCAATTATTAATTTTATAAAAAATCGAAAGATGTTTTTTTTATATAACATAATGTTTTTACATAAAAAAAGAGATCAATTTCTGTATTTTTTAGTGGATATTATATTTATCTTTTTAAAATGGTCTCGAATTTCAGGCTTTTAAAATGACTTTATTTTTTATTCTTGAAAGAAAATAAGTTTAGTTTCAAAAGTAGGTCATCAATTTTCAACTTAATTTCTTTTTAAATTTTTAGCAAACTTAATAATAAAAGTGACATTTAAATAAATCTTTATTTTAAAAGAAGCTTATTGCGATTAAAAAGTATATGAGATAATTAAATTATAATTTAATCAGGCACTTTTTTAGTCACTAGCAGAAAAATCTATTTCCACAGCATAAGCTCCTCCTCCCTCAGTGAGAAGTTCATGTTCAAAACATTTGCAGTTGCTGAGGTTCAAAGAAAGAAATTGGAATAAAAAATTCCTATTTTAAAATGTTAGAAAAATTTATTGCTAAATGTTAAATAATGAAGTGATTTGAAGTCGAGTTACCATCTCGATACATCATAATGTGTAGAAATACCCATCTCTACTGTAAAACTACCACTGATATAAGGAAAGGGCAGCTGACGTCACTGTGCAAAAAATTATTGTTGATCACAGTAATTTCCTGTCTGCCATTACGATTGCTACTGTTGTGCATAAAAATTCAAGTGATATGATTGGTATACGAACAATAGTTCTGTAGTGTGATTGGTCAACGTCGTCATGATGATTCCTGCATTGATCGCTAAAGTACAAGTGTATATGACAGATTGGTTGATGGCAGGCACGTAGCCAGGGAGGGGGCTAAGGGGGCTGAAGCCCCTCCCGAAAGTTTAAAAAGAAAAGTTACCTCTAATGATAAAGATAGACTAGTTTGAAAAGTTGAAATGTGTTTCTTGTTTTTATCTTTCATTACATTAGAACTATGCACAATTTTAGTTATACAAATATAAATTAATTCAATTATACAAATCCCTCGTTATATCGCTCATTCGGATGTATTCATATCTACCACTAAAAATATATGTTCTTCTCATAGGCGTAGAGTTTTCAAAATTATTGGAGGGGCTCAGTTAGTGGCGGAGAAAGGGGGAGGGGTCTGCGCCCCCCTTGAAACAAAAAACTAATTATTTCATAATGGATACAAAAGTAGTAATGGTTTCTAAGATAAAATTGCAAGGAATCAAGAAAATTTCCGTTTTAGAGAAGTTTCCGTCTTAGCAGGTAAATTTAAAGGTATTAATTTCGTTATAGTTATGGAATGTTTCGGATTTAAGCAGGATTCTTTTATAGGTTATTTCCGTTTAAACAGGTTAAATATTTATGCAGTAAACCGTATGAAAATCAAGTGTAAAGGACCGAAAAAATGTATTTCTGCAGACAAGCTTCTGCAGACTTTAGCAGGTTTGATTGTATGGTAATCCTTTCGTCAGAGCGCAAAAAGTTCCATTTTAGACAACAAATTGGTAATGGACAGGCTCTGTTTTGGTAGTTTTAATGTACGTATAACAAATGTATAAAGATATATGTAAATACAGCAAAATCTGTGAAATCGGAACCTATCTTAATCGGAAAAATGCCGTAGTTCCGTTGAAAAAAGTACCGTGCAATTACATTTATTAAGATAAAAACCCGTCAAGCGGAATTTTTCGTCTTCAAATTCCGTCTTAGTAGGTTTTATTATGTATATATGACACGAAGAAAAATTCTGGACACCCCCTTTTCCTTTCTGAGAAGAAATCCTATGGCTGCGTCACTTTTTTATGCGTAAAAAATAAATATGCGTGCGTTTGTGTGTTTGATTTAATTTCTTATTACAATTATATAAGGAAATTATTTTTCAATTTGCAATAGTTTCTGAAATCTGTTCAATTTTTTATAGAAAAGTTTATTTTTCTTTTTTTTTTTTAGTTAAAAGTTAACGATTTTCTGAAGTCGGTTAATTAAAATTATAATACAGGAAAAAATATTGTAAATCATACATGTATGTCAGGATTGGGTTCGAACACACTATCTCTTTCTTCGAGAACCAGAGCTTAAGTCTGGCGCCTTAGGCCGCCACACACCAGGGAGAAATGCGTCAAAAATCGTGCAACAGGATGCACTGAAACCGGGTTTTTCTTTCTTATCAGAGTGAAATTGTCGCATGTCGCACGTTTTTTCGTCCAATGTCTCACTGGTGTGTGACGGCCCTTAGACCACTCAGCCATTCTGTCCGCACTCTGTTTAGCGAACTTATTCAACACTTTTAATTAGCGAAAAATCACTAACTTTATTAGTTTTTGCCTAATTACTAAAAAGGTTGTGAATCAATTTCGATGAAATGTGAATCTAAACCATTCTAGAATCCACTGGAACACATGGAACACACCACACACAAAAAAATTCATTAAAATCGGTCCAGTCGTTTAGGAGAAGTTCAGTGACATACACACGCTCAGAAGAATTATAAATATATAAAGATGTTAAAATTTGTTTCGTTATTCTCTTAATTTGACGCTGCATATGGCATTTAATCCTTATGGACGGTAGCTTTAAATATCTGGTTTTATTTTTATATTCTATTTGCCCCACAATATTTTAAAAGTAAATCTTATAGAAAATTTATCTTGCACACATAATTATATATAAGAGAAAGTTTTTTTGTAAAAGAAAAAAAAAAAAAAAAAAAAAAAAGACAGTAAAAGTTGTTGAATATGTGCATAATTTAGTTAAAGGTGGTTTTTAAATAAGTTATGCATTTTTATGTTGAACTGCTTTCAGCTTACTAATAAATGTTTGTAGAATATAAATAAAATGATATACAGGGTCACGCAAAGAATTGGCTACATGGTCGCTCATAGATGACACTTTCTGGAAATGTGATTTAAGTAGTTTTAAGAGTGTTTTGTTTGAACTAAATTATAGTAAAATACTGGCGTGAAATAAAGGTACTAGATAAATTACATGGCTGAACAGAATTATTCAAGTATGTTTCGATTTATTAGTACAAATTGATAAAAGTGAAATTTGGACCAGTTAGGCGTTTTTTTGGCTCAACTAAATTTTCACATTATGTAGTATACATATCAACTGACAGATCAAATACAGGTCTGCTCAAAAGTATCGGAATGCATATTTGGTTATAGACAATAACACCTTATTTCCTTAACTAACGAAATTCTGTTAAAGATTTCAGGAAGTATTGGAAAGTATTTCATAATCTATGCTTGACGCATGATTTTTCTTACTTGTTAAGATATTGATTAAGAGATTATTGTATTGAAAATTTATGATGTAGAAATGTTTACGGTCACTTGGAATCATTTCAGAAGTTGAAAATTCGTCTGAAGCTATCCGATAATTAAAATTTAAATAAGGTGTTTTTTTTTTTTTTTAATACGGTTATAAAAATATCTAAATCAAGTTTGAAAAAGCAGCACAATCTGCTCATGAAGCTAAATATGTCAAGATAAGTAAACCTACAATAATTCACTGGGAATCTTTTTATCCGTATAAACAAAACTATTATTGAATAAAATAAATATATAACTAACTAGTTGGATATGTCAATCCCAAAACTTTCTTCTATCTCATAAGTACATTTTAATATTTAAAAAAAAAAAAAAAAAAAAAAAAAAAAAAAAAAAAAAAAAACGTGGTGACCCCAAAGTTACCCACTATCGAATTTCCTCGAACATTTGACCTAGCCTAATAAGATTCTGGTATTCGAAAAACCTAAAACGTAAAATTTAATTAATATTCTGAGAAAATGAGCTTAGTAGTGCCTCATTTTGGGTAATTTATACTAAAACCTAATAAGCATCTATTTATGTCAAGACCTAACAGAATCTAAAATTTGATGGAATTTCGTCCATTAGTTCTTGAGATATAGTTATAACAAAAAATCTGCAAAACGTAGCACAGCAACACCATATCTTGGACAATTTATGCCAAAACGTAAAAAAAGCGTCTAATTATGTTATGGTGTAAAAGAATCTGAAGTTTGATGAAATTCTGTGCATTAGTCCTTGAGATATAGCTAGTTTTTAAAAAAAAGTGTAAAATATAGCACAGCAGCACCACCAGTTGAAGGATTTATAACAAAACGTAATCATCGTGTAATTATGTTATATGTCATTTTGTAACAAACTCTGAAGTTTGATGAAATTCTGTGCGTTGGTTGTTGAGATATAGCTATCGAAAAAATGCAGCATAGCTGCACCACCTGTTGCAAGGTTAATACCAAAATGTAATCAGCGTCTAATTATGTTATATATTCTAGTGTAACAGAATCTAAAATTTGATGAAGTTCTCTGCATTAGTTCTTGAGATATAGCTAAAGCAAAAATCGTGCAAAATGTAGCATAGCAGCGCCACCTATAGGGCAGTTCACACCAAAATCTTATCAGCGGCTATGTATCTAAGGTATCGCGGAATCTGAAGTTTGGTGAAATTCTGTGCATTAGTTCTTGAGATATAGCTATCATGAAAATAATGAAAAACGTGGCATAACAGCGCCACCTGCTGGTCAATTTACACCAAAACTTAATCAGCGTCTATGTATATCAAGGGGCCACAGAATCTGAAGTTTGGTGAAATTCTGTGCATTAGTTCTTGTGATATAGCAATCTTGAAAATCATGAAAAACGTAGTATAGCAGCGCCACCTGCAGGAACAATTTTCACCAAAAACCAATAGGCACTAATTCATATCAAGGTCTAACTGAATATAAAATTTTATTAAATTTCGAGCATTAGTTCTTGAGATAGAGCGCCCACAATTTTTTTGTCACATACAGACAGACACACAGACTCACAGACAGACGGACAGACTCACAGACAGACATTTTCTAAAAATAGTCAAAACGTGTTCAGGACCTTCTAAAACGTATAAATCCGTCGAAAACCGGAAGTCGAAAATTTTCATGAATCCAATACTTTCTTCTTGTAAAGATAGAAGAAAGTAAAAAGGTTAAATTAAAAGTTAAAACTAATTAAAGTTAAAACATTAAATTTATTGAATATTGAAGGTAAAAAATATTGTGCCTTTTGATAACAGAATTTAAAGAGATTCTTCAATGAAACCCACCGATCTCTGAATCTTGTGTTAATTTATGTGAGGAAATTTAAACAAAAAATTACATTACTTAGAAGAATTTGAACCCTTTTTTAACTTTAGAGTTTTACTTTTTTTTCATTGATAAAAATGCAAAAGAAAGATTGAAGATTGAAGACACTTTTCTTGAAAAATAAGGCAAGTCCTTTCTATGGTAGTGGAAAACATTAAATTTATTGATAATATTTGCATTGAAATTATTTATTATGCTAACATATCAGACCTAATTTAACTTTTTTAAAATCTTCATTTATTTACTTATTTATTTATTTGTCTAAATAAATTTTCATCTCATAACCTATGCAATATACACCTTTGAAATTTTTAACATACGTTTTCCTCTCATATATACACATTTTAACACAAGATTTTGTAATTTGAAGTTTTGTATTTTTAATGAATTTTTAAATTAAAATTTTTAAAGTAATTTCAGGATTCGTATTGGTCCGTTTTTTGTACACCACTAATTTTTAAGAAAAAAATTCGTGGAAGGTTTCTGCAACAATTCCAAGGAAAATTCACTTCTAGATAAGTTTCCATGAAAATGGTAAAGATTTTTAACATTCAAAAATCATAAAATTATAGTTACAACCAGTTACAAGAAACCTCTATGTTAAAGAATGTAAAAATATATAAGGAATAAGCTTTTAAATTTTCAGCTGATTCCGTGCACATTCGATGCCAAAATATATTTTTTAAGGCCACAAAATTAGCATTAAATTTAAAGTTGATAGCAATTTATCTAATTCTTAAAATTTAAGGGCGAAAGTTTAAATGCAGTTTTTCAGCATCAAAGATGTACTTTCTGATGGGTGTAAACTGAGTTTTGATCGTTATACATGATACGTGAGGTGAATGGAGGTATCTGTTTCGCTGAAAAACTCCCATAAAATAATAATAATAATAATAATAATAATAATAAAACAGTCATATGTTATTTTCAGTAAGATATTTGAACTCTTTAATGCTACCGTCTCGTATAGCCTTAAGCCGTCAACTTTAAATCTATGGGAAGATTCGTTTCAAATATTTCATTTGTATTTTGGTATCTCTACACACACACATTATATATATTTGTATTGAATTGGATATCTGTGATCGATCCCTATACTTTATTGCAGTTTTTTTATGATCAGGTTTTCCCTTTCAAAATCGGTTCCGAAAATGTAAATAACTTCATTAAAAAAAAAAAAAAAAAAAAAAAAAAAAAAAAAAAAAATCCGCAGGCAAAATTGAAAAAGTAAAAAAAAGCTGAATATGGACATTGATCTCAGCTATCCAATGAAAAAAAATATTTAAAACTGTCGAAATGCAAATGAAATATTAATAAATATATAAATAAAATAAAAAATAAATAAAAAATCCGACAAATTTAACATTAGCTCGCAAGTGTCTTCGCCAAACGGAACGGTAGCCTTAAGGAACACGCACGTACGCATAAAATATTCTGTACAACCCTAAAGCGTTTTTAACCATGACTATTTAAAATAGAGATAATGGAAACTCCTGTACCGCTGATGCTAGAAGCATATTTCTTCTAATCACAAAAGTATGCAAATTGAGAATAGATTTTAGATAAGGCATTTTTTAAAGACATATATATATAGCACGCCACTCTCGCACGAATTTTTTTTCCAGGGTCAAAAAAGGACATTAAAATAGATCCTATTCTTTGACAAAAATTATCTAATCAGTATATTTTGAATTCTATGAAATTTCAAATTTTACAGATACTAAAAATCCCGTCTTACCATTTTTAGTGCAGGAAATCTCAGAAATAACACAACTGGGTAATATTTTACCATAAAAAAAGGGATTTTTTTTTTAAAACTATTTGGAAAATAGTTGTTGTCCTCAGTAGGGAGCTGGGAAATCTGAAATATATCCGAATCTTTTTTTTTTTTTTTTGGGTTGAATTTCGCAACTTATTTTATTTTATTCGTTTTCTAATTAGTCCATATTTAATGTTCAAAAATGGAATACTTCTGATGACACTACGACAAAAAAGTAATAAAAACTTTAAAATAATAATTTGAAAACAAATAGTGACAAAGATTTCAAACAAGTTTCATTTAAAAGTGCATTTTTTCCTACGCAACGGTGTAAAAATATTAAATGTGCAATGTTTAGTTTAGTAGTTAGAAAAATAAGTTAGGCCCGGCTCGATACTCCAGGAAAAAAATAAGGCCCGAACCCAGCCCGGCCCAAAAAGATTAATGACTAGACCCGGCCCGGCCCGAATGTCAGTAATGGAAATCGGCCTGCGAGCCTGGGCAGATTTCTAATGTGAATATCGAAACGATAATAATCAATCAAATTTCAGATTAATATGATTTTTAAAAAATGTTCAGGCTTAGGAGATGAGTGTGTGTGGGGGGAGGGGGGACTGACTTTACCAGGCGGTCAATGAAAGGAAACTGGCCTGAATTCGAGTTTCGGGCCCGGCCCAGGTCTGTGCAGACTTTTAATCAGATAAGGTAACGCAAAAATAAATTCTTTAAAATAAAAAGTAAGAACATTTAAATTACTTACTATTTGTAGGAACTACTTGATCCTTAGGAATCATCCATTATTACTTGAAACTACTGAGTATCTTTATATAACTTTAATAGCTGTTTCTCCATCTGCAGTTTGCATTTATATACAAATTTTATACTTTATGCCTGACTTGAGTAAAAAGAAAAAAATTTCCCATCCGCATTCGTGGCCTTCAGACACTACTGATTGTTTCTTATTGTCATCCACGGCAAAAAAAAAAGAAAAAAAAGAACCTAACCCCCTCTTTACTCCCCCATACCTTTCATGTTCTTTGAAGCTCCTAAATTAGGACCTTTTTAAGGCCGGAAGGCCCATTCTTTGTAAGTTTGGGGAAAGGCAAGCATCTTATCTACGGTTTTGTAATTTGATCGTGTTGGACCCGTCGTCTACGTTTTTAACGTAACGACGTGTTAATTTATTGCCCTCTGTGCAAGACGTCAGTATCAGAAAAAGTTACTTTTGCTAGAAACCATGCCCACTGTCCAAAGAAGAAAGAAAGAAAAAAAATCCTGGGAGACGGAGAGTGCCCATGCCCATACACTATGGTAAAAGCTATCTTGGGTTGTTTTAGCCGTTTATAAAGAACAAAAGTAAACAACGAATTTAGGGAAAGAAAATTTTCTCTGGAAAAAAATATACTCAGAAAAATTCTATAAATTATTATAAATTCCAAAATTTGTGACTGTTTTCTGAATTGGTTGACACCAAAAAATACAGCCCATTTGAAAAAATTATTGGAGGGGCCCGAGCCCCATGGGCCCATACAATTCTACACCTATGTTCTTCTTAAAATGCCATTTTAACTGTCTTTATGTAAAGTAAGATTCGATAAGAGAAATTCTATGTCATTAATTTGATTAAGAAAAAGTAAGTGTAATCCACGTATGGCATGTAAATTAACTTTAGGAGTCAAATATAAAATATTCTTGCATGTTATATTCTTAATTTTTTTTCCCTATCTTTATTATATCATGCATGTAATGAAAACAGAGTCGTCAATGTTAAAATATGTTTCAGAGAGGAGACAAAAAATTTAATGAATGCTTATACTTTAAAAACGTGTAAAAATTAATGATTTTGAAGAAAATATCTTTGAAAGTGATGTTATAATTGCAAAAGGCGTTTTATTAAAAAAATTAGTAGCAAGGAATTTTGAAAAGGAATTGTTTGAAGAAAAACTTTAAGGTATCGAGAAAGCTGCAAAGACGTATACTTTTATGATAAGCTCTTCACTGAACATTTTTGCTTTAAATTATTTTCGCATGAATCTTTAATACAAAGAAAATGTTCATAAAGTAGTCTATTCGTATAGTAAATTTTCTTTATCGTTTGCAGAATATTCAATTTTGGAAATTGATACATCTATGTAGAATTTTTTTTTTTTTTTTTTTTTTTTGCATAGCGCCTCCAAGAGTGTTTTGTAGAGGCAATATCTAATATTCTAATAAGCTTATTTTGTGCAGAGTGAGAAATGGCACTTAGTTGTGATCATGATAGCAATCCTCTAACGTAAGACAAACCGATAAAAAAAAAGGACTGTAAGCTAACAGTGGTTGGTTCGTTCGATTTATGACGACCAGTTATCGACACGAGGGGTATAGGTCCTAAGGGGGGGGGGAGTGCTCACCGTGATGGCCTTTATAAAGGAAACTAGCCATATTTACGCAAGCAAATCTAATGTGTGAAGAAAACCATGGAAAACTCCGAACGATTAGACCAACGGGCGCGATTGGAATTCAGAATTATTTCGAATTCAGAACCTCCTGGACCGTCTACCAGCTTCGAGAGCAGATCCTCTCGGCCAAAGATGGTGCGTAAGATAAGATCACTTTTAAGATTTAGAATAAAGTCTGGAAATGATGGATTAAAGCGGCATATTATAAACAGTCGTAGAAATGCTGCATATTTCAGCCCAGACATTTGGAATGAAGTTATCCAAATTTGTTCGAATATAGATATCAAAGAACTGACTACCAAAATAAATAACGTGATCTGATTTGGCTTTTTCTTTTTTTCTAACCATTGACCAGACCCCTTCCTGCCTGGTTGCCTCCAGCTAAACGGATTTGTTACCTGGTACCGTTGTGGGTGACCACGGGTAATCACCATGTCCCGACAATAAAACTGACGAATGCCTAGATCTTCATACTAACGACAACGCCCACTGCTTATTTGTGAGCTTTGCTAATCCGGTTTGCTTAATATTTTGATTTTGTTTGGTACCTGCACTTTGCTACTCAAGTTGATCTCGTAATTAAGAACTTAGGTCAGGTGACGAGACCTTCACCCTGACAAGTCATCCCCAGAGGTATAATTCATATTTAACTTAGAGGACTTTCTCCCATGTCAGATTTTACTTGCACCAGGTGATATTAGCGTACATGGCGACATCGTCTATCTCCAATCCGATGGCCAGATTCCTAGGTGCCAGATTTCCCTAGCCAAACGAATTATTTGTTTGGCATCAGGGCGGTTGCTGACGAAATTATGAACATTTCAAGCACAGTACAGCTTGCTCTTTGTGTTACATATGTGGAGTATTTATAAAATTAAGAAAAACCCATATATCGAGAAAATATTGTAGGTTTCATCCCAGTAAATGACTTGTCCGGTAAAAATGGAACAGAAGTAATGCTACAACGTTGTGATGAACAATACCTTGACATGTCTAAATGCGTCGTACATGTGTATAACGGAGCATCCAATTTGTCTGGTTTTGTTAATAGGGTCTGGTCTAGAATTCGTCAGACGTATATAAAAATTAGGCTCGTCCATTGTGCAAGCCAGCGGTTAAACTTTGCATTGTTCAGCAGTATATCGATTACTGCTATCGAAAACTGCCTTGGATCTAATGATAACTTCTTCTAAACTAAAATAAAGATCCTAAGACTAACATTTAAACAGACAATGTGCAAACCCTTAAACAATATGCACTGACGAATATTACAGGGTTTCAGTTTTTATTCTCTGTGTTGAAAGTCTGATTCGAAATTTAAATAACAAATTCATTTCGAATGAAGATATTCTAATAAATTTCCAAGTGTTTATTCCAAAATTTTCTTATCCGAAAAAAAAAAAACTTATTAGAGAATCAATATTTCCTCATAGTTTGACGATAAAGTGACATTGTCGCAAATAAAAGCTGAATATGAATTGCGGTGTGAGAGAATTGCTAATATTGACACAAACACAGAGGTCCCAAATTTTTTAAAGTACTGTACGACGTATTAGGCTCGCCACACACCAGTGAGACATGCGTCAAAATTCGTGCAACAGTACGCAGTCAAACCGGTTTTTTCTTTGTTACCAGGTGAAACTGTCGCATGTCGCACACGTTTTTTGTTCAATGTTGCAGTGGTGTGTGTGGTGGGCCTTACAATACAATCAAGTACTTGCTAACAGTCTTGGCTACAACCCCGATAACAACCAGCCAGTTTTGTTGAGGAATTTTTTTCGAGAATGAAAACAATCACATCGTTGCCATAATGTGTTATGGCCGATGAGAGACTGAGTTTGGTAGCCTTTCAATGATTACCATTCATTGGGACTTCATTGCAGATCCTTTTAAAGTAATAGTAATGACCACCATGGCTGAGAAAAAAGGCGCAAAGATTGCTTCTGTTGCACTTGTAAACTTATTGCATCAAGCATACTGTATTTATAATTATTCTAATACTAATCAGAGAGTGTTAAATACAAATATAATTTTTATGGTTACATATATCTGTAACATTTACTTTTTTCCTTTGGAAAAAATAATATGTGTAATTAATTTCATTTATGGATTATTTATTTTAAGACCATGCGCTCATAATGCGAAACATTTGCATACTATTATTAATCCTGTGTTTTAAATCTATTCAAATTACTTGTTTGCATTCAAATATTTTTTAATATTTTCTCATAACATATCCGAGGCTCATTTCAAACATTTTTAGATGTGCTGTTTTATATTCGCTTCAGTTATTTCCCTAAAAACATGGCCGTGTTTCTGAACTTTTTTTTAAAAAACTGGTAGGGCTCTTGTAAACCGTAATTCGTAACAGGAAAAAAAGAAAGAAAAAGAAAACATTTTTTGACACATTTTCAAGTATTCTGTACAAAAATATGTACTTCTGTACAGATAATTAAGATATGTATCTTAGGTTAAGACTAGTTTTTTTTATTACGTTTCAAGTTATGCAAATTGCTGTAGTTAGATCGAAAAAATTTCCAAGATTAAGCCCCCTCCGAAGGAAAATCCTGGTTACGGGCCTGGTTGATGGGAGTATAGTGTTTGTTTGTAAAGATGTCCTTTCCTTATTGAAGATATAGTTGCGCGAAAAACAACTTTTACTTAAGTGCGATAGCGTTATGACACAAATGATACGTTTGAAAACATTTTAAAATAAATAGTTTTGAAATTTTTGTGGTGTGAGTGTTTTTGTTTTACAAAAGTAATTATGCTACATAGTCTCCGTTACTTAAAAGAATTTTTTGGTGCGAAGTTAATCCATATTTTCTTATACAAAAATGCAGTTTCTTTGATCAAGCTTTCAAGTAAGGCGAATTTTATATAAGAAAATCCCTTAAAAGATTTGTGATCGGTAGCTACTATACATCATTTATCATTTCTTTAAACAGCTGGTCTTTCTTAACACCTCCAGGACGATCGTCTTTTACAGAACTTTTAATCTTTTATGACCGGGTTTTTAAAGCAGGAATTTTTGTTTAGTTGAATCGCGAAAGGGCTCGAATTATATAAGACAGATTTTACAATAGAAATTTACTGGTGAGAATAATTACGGATTCTCAGCACCTTATGCAGTACGTATACTGGTCGTTCTTTCCCAATGGGTTAAGAAATTCCTATATCTCTGTCTCAAATAAAACTGTATAGTATATACTTTTTTTTACGAAAACAGCATTATTTTCTTCTACCTTCTAATTAATTTTTTGTGGTGGTTGTTTTACATTCCAAGAGTCCACACTACTGATTGAAAAAGACCCGGATGATAATGTTAAGTCTATGGGGGCGTTCTTTTCAAATACCTCGCTCAAATTTTAATATTCTGATGTGATGTTTTTGCATAGAATAGCTGACAACAATCACAACGGGGCTAGTTTTTACTTTTTCGATTTCGGCTCTATATATGTTTTTTTATATTATGATAGTTTCAATTTCAGAACCGGTTGTAACCTATTCCAAAAGTTAAAATAATTTTTTTAAAAATCTGAAACTAAAATCGAGAAAGTAAAACCTACCCCGTTTGAACTACCCAATAAAAAAAAGCATGTAAAAATATTAAAATTTAAGCGAGGTATTTTAAAGTAATGCCCCCGTAGACTCTACAGTATCATCCGCGTCTTAAGCGTTGTTATTCTATAACAAATCTACCCGCACTTGCTACATATATTTCAATTTTTGTATAATTTTAGGTTTGTAAATCAATACAGCTTAAAGCTCCATCTTTCGGCCACTCCCAAATATAATCGAAGTCGAAGAAATAAAATCAAGGATGAAAGCTCTGCGCTTCAAATGACTGATTTTCACACTAAATTTTAATAGCATTTTTCACTTCTTAAATCTCAGAAATTATGTCATTGAATAAGGTGAAAAATAAAACATTTAATATTAGAGCAATGAGCCGTTTCTGGCAAAGCACTTTTAATCCTGAAAAATGCTTTATATATAATTTAATTTTTGTTCTAATGAAATATTATAATCTTCCAATGTTCAGAATCCTGTAATCAGTAATCGGAAAAAAAAGGAAATAATTGGCTTTACTTTCTTCATTTATTTATCACATTCTGTCCATCTCTCGTTTGTAATCAGCTATGTATATTTTTTTATCTATAACTCATCGACTAATGGTGCTTGATTCTATGTTAATGTTTGCAAACTTTCTGTTTTACTTCGTAGCACGTTATTGTTGTATCTATATTTATTTAACTGGGGATATACATCAGGTTTGTTAGCCAAAGACGAAAACGCCATTGGATTTCTTGAGCAGAAACTGATTAGACCCTTAAAGTGTCCCAATCAAAGAGAATGAAAACCTATTTACAAGAAGATTACCGCAGGTTTTTTAATTAAAATTCAATCCTCCGCATTGATTTCAAAGCCGATCAAAATAGCATGTTTTCAGAGTCTGCTGTGTCTGAACGGGGGTTGTCGAGCGTAGCTTGTAGGGGGCACAGCCCCCTAGTTGTTAAACTAAAGTAGTTCCTTTAATAATAAAATAATGTCTATAACCTTTTTTTTATCAAGAAAAAATTTTTATGCGTCAATTTTTTTTTTCATTCAGCATTTAAATTCTTATTACTAATCAATAGTTCATTTGTTGGATGAGTTATCAACGAAAATATGATACACATTGTGGAGAGAATTAATTTCCTCTGAAGAATGAAAAAAACATCTTCTCACTTCTTAAGAATGATTTAATCTTGAAGCCAAGGATCTATCCAGTCTAATTAAAAAGAAAAAAAAACAGTTTTTAAAATATTTTTTTTGCTTGAATTTTGTTGCATAGGATTATCAATACTTTGTTCAATGGGGATACAAATTGTTCTTCATTGCAATAACAGGTAAAAAAAATATCTGCAATAAATTCAGGGTACTCGCCATTGCGACAAATTGCGACAAAATGTTTCATTTGGCGTATAAACGAACAGTCAGACTCGCCAAATTGCATACGATCTCTGCTATGTGTTTGTGCATGCAAGAGTGCTTCTTATTCACATTTTTGAGCAATTGATGTCACTTTACATGCTCATTCACACTGTGCCATTTGTATTGCTCTATCTATTGATATACTGACTCAAAAACAATTCAGTTTAGGAATTGCAAAGATACAGACAGGATATTGCAATAGGTACTTTTCTATTGTCAGTTAATCACTATCCAACACAAAATTATTCCCATGAAATGACAAATAGACAAACGTTTTGCTGGAATGTGCTGTTGAAATAAGCCATTTACCGTGCTATTTATTAGTAGCATTTAAAGTATCATTGGCCGGTCAATTTTTTCTATCGGTTACGGTCAAAATCTCATATCAACTTCAAGTGTATATTTTAACAACTGTAAATCAAGGGTAGCTGTTTTGAATTTTTATTTAGAATGCTAAAAGAAAGTCTGCAACATTTACATATTTAGGAGATATGTAAATGCAGCCACACCAGTGGCTGAGAGGTTCTGCTCGCGAAGCTGGTAGACGGGAGGTGTTGGGTTCGAACCCAATTGCGCACGTCGGTCTAACAATTCGGAGTGTTTTGTGGTTTTCTTCGAACCTTGGATTTCCGTGCGTAGAAACGGGTTAGTTTTCTTTAGAAAGACCCCCCACACACACCCCATTGAGAGCAGTTCCCCAAGGGCCTACACCACCCTTGCAGATAATCGGTCGTCATACATAACACGCACTGTCATTCAATTTTAGGACAGATGACCACATCAAATCGAGGAGAGATGGCCAGATATGGTGAAAATGATGCTAATGCATGATATGATGAAATATTACTGTTAAAATATAGTTAAACCTCTATAATGGACACTCCCGAATAGCGAAAATCTCTATTTACTCGTCACTTTTCCATTTCCAAAATTCGGAAAGTAACCTCCGTTTATGAATTAGAAAAAACTAATGAAAGGAAACATGTTTCATTACTTACGTATGAAAGACCCGTTCTTCAGCTACTTCTCAACATAATTGCCATATTAATTAAAACAATTATTATAGCGGTAAATCAGCTTTGAAATTCCATCGTCACAGACTTCTGCCGCCGGCCTATTCAACTGCGATTATTTTTAAATTCAAACTCTTCCAATCCAAAGAATTTTAAAGTATTCTTTTATTCATATTGACAAATTTCGAATTGCTCTCGTAATATTTTGCTCGACCCACTATTTTTAAAAACATTTTTGGTAGTAATACATTTATGAACAAATTATGTAGAAAAATATGTTAAAATTCTTTGGATTGAAAGAGTGGTGCGAGTTGAATTTAAAAATAATCACAGTTGAATAGGCCGGCGGCAGAAATCTGTGACGATGGAATTTCAAAGCTGATTTACCGTTATGATAATTGTTTTAATTAATACGGCAATTATGTTAAGTAGCTGAAGAATAATCGTAAGTAATGAAGCATGTTTCCTTTCATTAGATTTTTTTTAAATTCATAAACGGAAGTTACTTTCCGAATTGCCCTCGTGTTTACAAATTTTTATCTTTACATAGTAAATACTTGCGAATAGTGAACAATTTTTCCCGCTGCTTTTACTGTACTGATAATTGGTAAAGAGAAATATATAGAAATATATCTTCTTATATTCTCCTTATATTGAGTAGTTCTCTATTCCTTATATGTAAAAAAAGAAGATCTTGTTCTATGTATTCTACATAAAATATTTCTATATAAAATTCTTTAAAGAAATTATTTTGTGTAAGATAGATATAGTAAAAGGTCAATTAGTATTAAAAACTACATTTCGCTTCACTAATAATAATGCTGAAAACGTACAGATTTTACCGCAAAACCTCTGAATAACAGATATTTCGAAAGAGCAAAATTTTGAACTATTCGAAGTTGTACACTATATAGAGTAAAAATGTATAAATATATAGGTGTTTGGGATGGAAAAACTATGCGATGTTTTCAAGTGTCCATTATTGAGGTTTACAGTATTTTACGATGCAAAACGTATGCATGCTCTTATTTGCAATTCTGCATAATTTACTAATAGTTGGATGTCCCAATCCCAAAACTTTCTTCTTTCTCTTACATACATTTCAATATTTCAAAAATTAGTTACACATGTTAATACTTTAATATTATTAATTCAATACTACACCAACTTTGATTTTCATCTTAAATTTCTATTTCAGACAATTAATCAGAGTAAAAACGAGTTAATGTGCATCATGATATTTCCTAAAATCAATAGTTTACCTTTATTCTGTTATCATCAGCTGTTTACAAATACCCGGCTTAACAGGACGTCAGTTCCCGTCTCTGCACGAGCCGATGGATAATAGAACGTTAGGCAGATTTTTTCAAATTCAGGATTCAGGGCTTGCCATACCCAAAAAGAATCATATACAAAAAATTTAGTTCTGTTTTACGGACACACAGACAGACACACACACACGGCCAGACAGATATTTTGTAAAAACATATTTTTTGGAATCTCATACCCCTAAAACTTGTAAATCCATCGAAAAGCAGAAGTCGAAAAAAATCTCTGTTACAGTACTTTCTTCTATTCAAGATAGAAGAAAGTAACAATCATCTAATCTTTAAGAATCATTTAGCGGTTACTCATTCATATTACAACTGTACACTTTTTTTCCCATATTCCTTTAACATTTGTAGATCGATATCTCTTAATTATGCTCGACGAAAAGTAGCAAAAGAGTCTCAAGACACGATTATCTCCTTTGACTGCTGTGAGAATCATTATAATATTCCACAATAACACTCTCCCTTTATTGTCACCTTTGTCTTTCTTGTCTTTTTAAACGATGTGGTAGCTAGAATTAAAAAGAGTTTGGAAATAAGCTAAATCTTGTCGGCCATTTTCAACACAGTGTCAAGTCCGTTACCAAATGTTAAGTCTGTTACACACGGTTTTTTAATGATTGTCATTTTTTTTTTACCATTCTACTTTTATTTTTTATTCAACTAAGAAAGAAATATGCAATTTCTTTAAAATTTAATAATTGACATGAATATATACAGCAGTTATTAGAAAAAGTTCTTGTATAATTTCTAAGTTATCAAAATCATGTGGCTAAAACTGTCTCTCATTTCATTTTAATTCAAGTATGATTGATAAATATCATGTTTTGAAATTTAGGGACATAAGTCACTTTAAAGTAAGTTGATTTTAGGAAATTTAGTAAATTTAAAGCTGAGTATTTTCAGTAATTTTGTATGGTAACAGACTTGACAATTTGCCTTACAAGCCAACTTTAAACAGCATTTACATATATTATAGGGCAAAGTGCACAACATTTTTTTTCATGTATCGTAAACATTTACTTAACACCTGTCTCCATTTTTTAAAACTAGCAAAAGCCATGCTTTGTTTGGATTCGCGAAGCATTATTTTATAAAACAGATATTTGAAAGTAACAATATTTTTTTTTATTATTATTTTTGCATCTTTATTAAACAAAAACGTTATTTTATGTTTTGGCGCATTTTAATTTTTTATTTATGATGTAAAACTGGCATAATAAGATATTTTCGAAGCAAACTTTTACAATTTTTTTTTAAATTTTCAACTAAAAGCTCTTTTAAAGATGTTTTTACAATTTCAAGTAGCCACTGGTATTTTTTAATTGTTTGAAATATGCATGTTTCCAATCTTTGTAATCAACATCCGATAATCTTTGATAGCTATTTTAGAATAATACTAGCGGCCTTCGCCCGCTACGCTGGTCGGTTTATCTAAAGAAATCTTGAAGAAGTAGTTAGATAAGGTTCAGACATACATTAAAAAAAAAAAAGCAAGTCGATCATTCAAAAAACGTTGGGAAATATCAAATATTTACTGTAATTTTTTAAGAAAAACAAAGTTTCGAAAAAAAAAATTAAATCGAAAAAAAAATTACACTGACATATTAATGCAAGGAAATTTTCCCAGAGAGAAAATTCGCCTTGAATACAATATTTCAAATTCTTTTAATTGCTTATAGGCGTTAATGCCAACATAGTGAAAAAAAATTCCATGCTGGGAATCGAACCCGGGCCATCAGTATGGCGCACTGACGTTCTACCGACTAAACCACATGGAACGACAGCCAGCTTGAAACTTTCTCATACTTAAGTAGACTGGCGAAAACATAACGATAGCGCGTTTTAAAATCGCACAGTGACATCTATTGGATTTTATATGTACTAAAAAACGTTATGTACTAAAAAACGTGAGCAGCGCACCTAATAGTTTCTTTTGTTTCATTTTGTTACTTTTTTGTCTGTTGTCCGATTTTGATGAAACAAAGCCTATACACTGCCCGGGAGTGTGCATTCTTCATTAGTGAAAACCGCATAAAAATCCATTCAGTAGTTACGAAGATAACCTCGAACAAACAGACAGACAGACAGACAGACAGACAAAAAATTCAAAAAAAATTTTTTTGTGTTTCATTGGTTTTCTTTTATCGCCCTGACTCCATTTTTGTCAATTATCTTCAATGTACAGACACACCGGGTCCTACTGTTTTATTATATGTATAGATATTTGAAGAAAGTTACTTCTTCAAAATCCTATTTTCTGGAAAAAACATTTGAAATCTGCTTTCGTTGATACTATGAATTTTTAACTGTAAAACATTTTATTTTAATTTCTTCGTTTTTATACATGTTAGCGTATGAGAATTGCTGTAATTCTCTCCGCGTGGGAGAACTTTTTACTTTCTGCGAATGGCAACTCAATTAATGGAATTACCTTTTAACGAAGCGCTCTCTCATTCTCGCAGTGACGTTTTCACGAATAATTATTGTTGTGTTTGCGAACTTATTAAAGTCTTATTTTTCTATAAAATCCTTCTGATTAATGAGTCGATATTATTTAGCCACAATACGACCTTCGCAAAAATATTTATAAAGAGTTTGAACCAACAACTTCACGCAGATCTTTTAATTTTTCATTTATATAACAAATTTAAGAATTAATTTTATTTGTTTACAATTATTTTGTTGCCAGTTTACAAAAAAAAAAAAAAAAAAAAAAAAAAAAAAAAAAAAAAAAAAATCCATAATACAATTCTTTTAAAATGTTTAAGTGTCATCTGTGCAAACGATTTTGCGGGATAATGAAAACATGTTTTATTTAATAAATTAATCATGATTCTATCTATAATTATTTACTCCATGATTTAAACTTTTTTTTCTGAAAATATACGCGCTTCATTTTTTATTTATTTGCTAAAATGCGTCCGTATTGGAAATGCATGTAAAATAAATTAATTAAAATAATAATTTTTTTAACGTTTTACTGTAAAAAAAATTATATTCTGCAAATCTACAGATCATAATTTATTTTTGTGTTTAATTTGAAGTTAAAATATTGAATAGTTTTTTTGTAAAGCGTACGACAAATTGTAATTTGAGTGGACTAATAGAGGATTCGCTTCGCTCATCCTAATAAATTATTAAGTTTGAAGAATAAAAATAAAATTCTGAAATGTAAGTGAATGGTGAAAATGGCCCTGGTAGTAGTTTAAAAAGTCAAGCATGTAGTGGGTTTTCGGTCTTGGAAATAATGTTATAGTGAATCTTATCATCCATCTTATCTCATGCTTATCATCATTCGAACAGTTTAAATGGTTATTACAGAACTGTAAAAGTAGAAATCTAAATTCTCTGTTTTCAAATAATCTTCATCACCAAATATAATTGTGACTTGCGGTAGAATATTTTAATGAGTTATTTTTTGTTGTTTGATATCTCTTAATTACGCTCGACAAGAAGTAGTAAAAGACACATTATCTCATTTGACTGTTCTGAGAGACATTATAATATTTCTCAATAACACTCTCTCTTTTTTGTCAGATTCTTGCTTCTTGTCTTTTTTAAACGATGCAGTAACTAGAATTCAGGAAATTTTAGAAATAAGCTAAATCTGGTAATAGTTTAAAAAAGTGTATAAAATAGTGATTTTTTTTTTCTTGGAAAGAATGTTTTAGTGATCATCATTAGTCAAACAGTTTTAAATAGTTTATTAAAGTAGAAATATATTTCCTGGTTTCAAATAATCTTTATGGTGAAATAAAATTGTGATTTGTAGTAGAATATTTTAATGTGTTATTTTTTGTTTTTGATGTCTCTTAATTAAGCCTCCACAAGAAGTAGCAAAAGAATCTCGGGACACGATTATCTCCTTTGACTGCTCTGATAATCATTATAATATTCCACAATAACACTCTCTCTTTATTGTCACCTCTATCATTCCTATCTTTTTAAACGATGTAGTAACTAAAATTCAGAAGAATTTGGAAATAAGCTAAATATGGCAGTAGTTTAAAAAGTCAAGAATATAGTGGGTTTTCAGTGTTGGAAATAATGTTTTAGCGAATCGATCCTTACTTATCATCATTAGTCGAACAATTCAAATGGTTTATGAAAGATCTGTAAAAGTAGAAATCTATTTTCTCGTTTCAAATAACCTTCATCGTCGAATATAATTGTGATTTGTGGTAGAATATTTTAATGAGTTATTTTTTGTTATTGGATATCTCTTAATTACACTCGACAAGAAGTAGCAAAAGACACATTATTCCATTTGACTGTTGTGAGAGTCATTAGAATATTCCAAAATAACACTTTCCCTTATTATTGTCACTTTGTCTTTTTAAACGATGTGGTAACTAGAATTTGGAAATAACCTAAATCTGGTAGTAGTTTAAAAAGTCAAGATTACAGTGATTTTTCGTTCTTGGAAATAATGTTTTAGTGAATCGATGCATACTTATCATCATAAGCCGAATAGTTTTAAGTGATTCTTTAAGGAATTGTAAAAGTAGAAATCTATTCTCTGGTTTCAAATAGTCTTCATCGTCGAATATAATTGTGATTTGTGGTAGAACATTTTATGAGTTTTTTTTTTTTTTGTTTTTTTTTTTTTTTTTTGTTTTTTTTTTGTTTTGTTTTGTTATTTGATATCTCTTAATTACGCTCGACAAGAAGTAGCAAAAGACGCATTATCTCATTTGACTGTTGTGAGAATCATTATAATATTTCTGAATAACACTCTCTCTTTTTTGTCAACTTCGTCCTTCTTGTCTTTTTAAACGATGTGGTAACTAGAATTCAGGAGAATTCGGAAATAAGCTAAATCTGGTAATAGTTTAAAAAGTCTATAAAAAAAGTAATTTTTCGGTCTTGGAAAGAATGTTTTGGTGAATCGATGCATACTTATCATCATTAGCAGAACAGTTTAAATGGTTTATTAAAGAACTGTAAAAGTAGAAATCTATTCCCTGCTTTCAAATAATATTCTTGGTGAAATACAATTGTGATTTGTGGTAGAATATTTTAATGAGTTATTTTTTGTTATTTGGTATCTCTTAATTACGCTTGACAAGAAGTAGCAAAAGACATGAGTATCTTCTTTGATTGTTGTGAGACTCATTAAAATATTCCATAATAACATTCTCTCTTTATTGTCACCTTTGTCATTCTTGTCTTTTTAAACGATGAGGGAACTAGAATTCAGGAGAATTTGGAAATAAGCTAAATCTTATAGTATTTTAAAAAGTCAAGAATATAGTGATTTTTCTTTCTTGGAAATTTTAGTGAATCAATACATATTTATCATCATTAGTCGAACAGTTTTAAGTGATTTATTAAAGAATTGTAAAAGAAGAAATCTATTCTATCCTTTCAAATACTCTTCATGGTGAAATATAATTGGGATTTGCAGTAGAATATTTTAATGAGTTATTTCCATTTATTTGATATCTCTTATTTACGCACGACAAAAAGCAGCAAAAGGCACGATTATCTCCTTTGACTGCAGTGAGAGTCATTATATTACTATTATTTTCAACACAATCTAACTGATTGGTAAAGTAATCATACGAATTAAATATTTCCAACTGAGCGAAAAATTGTCCAGGCTGGGAATCGAACCCAGATACTTGGCTTACAAGACCAATGCTTTATCTGTTAAGCTACCTGGGCGAAAAAATTTTCGCTCAGTTGGAAATATTTAATTTGTATGATTACTTTACCAATCAGTTAGATTATGTTGAAAATAATAGTATATCTACGTATCCATCGTCATATGGAGTTCCATTACCTGCGGTCTATCCTGTTGAGCTGGCTAAATGACAGACCAGACGTTATGACCTTTAAGGTTATGTGAGTGAAAAATCCCAGCTGGCTATCGCCCAGGTAGCTTAATAGGTAAAGCATTGGCCTTGTAAGCCAAGTATCTGGGTTCGATTCCCAGCCTGGTCAATTTTTCGCTCAGTTGGAAATATTTAAGTCATTATAATACTCCACAATAACACTCTCCCTTTATTGTCAGTTTCGTCCTTCTTGTCTTTTTTAAACGATGAAGTAACCAGAATTCAGGAGAATTTAGAAATAAGCTAAATCTGGTAATAGTTTAAAAAAGTCTATAAAATAGTGGTTTTTCGGTCTTGGAAAGAATGTTTTAGTGAATCGATGCATACTTATCATTAGTCAAATAGTTTAAATGGTATACTAAAGAACTGTAAAAGTAGAAATCTATTCTCTCGTTTCAAATAATCTTCATCGTCGAATATAATTGTGATTTGTGGTAGAATATTTTAATGAGTTATTTTTTGTTATTTGATATCTCTTAATTACGCCTCAACATGAAGTAGCAAAAGACACATTGTCTCATTTGACTGTTGTGAGAGTCCTTATAATATTTCTCAACGACACTCTCTCTTTTTTGTCAGTTTCGTCCTTCTTGTCTTTTTTAAACGATGAAGTAACCAGAATTCAGGAGAATTTAGAAATAAGCTAAATCTGGTAATAGTTTAAAAAAGCCTATAAAATAGTGATTTTTCGGCTTGGAAAGAATGTTTTAGTGAACCGATGCTTACTTATCATCATTAGCCGAACAGTTTTAAGTGGTTTATTAAAGAACTGTAAAAGTAGAAATCTACTCGCTGATTTCAAATAATCTTCATCGTCGAATATAATTGGAATTTGTGGTAGAATATTTTAATGAGTTATTTTTTGTTTTTTCATATCTCTTAATTACGCTCGACAAGAAGTAGCAAAAGACGCATTATCTCATTTAACTTCTGTAAGAGTTATTGTAATATTCCACAATAACACTCTCACTTTATCGTCACCTTTGTATTTTTGATTAATTGGGTAATTTAGAAATCATTTTTAGATTTATAATGATTTCTAATCAGAAATCAATCGAAATTAATGTGTCTATTTGGTATTACTCTTGACAACGAGCCAAATAGCAATTTCCAATACTTCGTATTTGTTCCAATATTTGCCAACTCGTCCGTCTTGTTGTAGTTTGTAATTATATATAGGTTATTCTGTATTTATAATAGATGTTAAATAGTAGTATTGCATAAATGATTCTATATACAGGGTTGTTATAATTAAAGTTCGCCTATTCAGAAGGCTCTAGAGCCGGTTCTATGGCTCTAAACTAATCAGAATTTCACTAGTACGTAGTTGAAGAGATGCGCTCTGCGAAAATCGAAAAAAAAAATTAGTTAAAATTTTTGTCAGTAGGTGGCGCTGGGCCAATATTTAAGCCGACATTTGCAGATTCCTTTATTTTCTGGGGATTTTGAAAGATTCTGTATCTAAAGACAGATGTCAGACAATTTCTGATCTGAAAGACAGTATTAGACTTCACATTCGCTCAATCTAACAGGACAATTTACGCAATGTTGTAGAAAGCACAATTCTTAGAATGGAATGCATTATTAAAAATGGCAGAGGATTCATTGAGCATGCGTAATGTTATTCTTCGTCATTTCCTCATTGCCGAGCGACATGTTTTACTTTTGTTGATGCAGATTACATCACATGAAATGATATTCATTTTTCTGTATTGTTTGGAGTCATAGGTCAGGCTCTAGATCTGTCTGATTAGGTGAACCTAATTAAAACAATTCGCAGTTCGTCGAAGCTTGTTGAAACTTTTAAATTTCTGTGTTTCGTCTGGATTGACTGATATTGATATAATGAATCTGCATACATCACCTTAAATATTGGCCCAGCGCCACCTAGTGACAAAATTTTTGGCTAATTTTTTTTTTCGATTTTCGCAGAGCGCATCTTTTCAACTACGTACTAGTGAAATTTCGTTTCGTTTGGAGCCATAGAACCGGCTCTAGAGCCTTCTGAATAGGCGAACTTTAATTATAACAACCCTGTATATATATATATATATATATATATATATATATATATATATATATATATATATATATAAACAGGAATTACAACTAGAAATATTTGAGAAATGTGATCGCGGATGTTTAGGGGTATAAGGAATTAGGTATAAGGAAAAAAATGTCTATTCAAAATAACTCGTTGGACAAAATGTGTATTTTAAGTAGCCTATAGGTAACATATACCCGAAAGCTGTTCTAAATAGATTAAAGCATAATCACTTTTAATCAATCATAATTTTCACATCATAATAATTTTTATAGTGTTTTTAAGAAGTTCTTTTTATCTTATTTTAAGGGTTCGGATCACTTCAGATCACATCTCGGTATTTTCTTAACCAATGAATGAAATGCAACAATTTTTTTCATTACTTTCAACACAAAAAAATGTTGGTTCTTGTGTTTTGATAAAATGTTCAAACAAACCATTTTTGCATTCTAATATTAATTAATTTCATAATGACAAAAGTGGCTTTTAAAAAATATCAATATTGAATTATGCCAATTGTAAGCTCGATTTTACAAGTTCTATAGCAGATATATGTTTAATGTTTCGTATTTTGTTTCTTGTAATGATATATCTTACACTGAACCTAAATACGAAAGCATATTCAAATTCCTTAGTATCTTTAATGGCTTTTCTAGTCATATTCACTAAATTTCACCAAAAAACATATAGTTATTTTTTAATGCACAATTATTTGTTCAATTTTCTATGGCAAAGATCAAACTAAATTGAGGTTCAGCATAAACTAGTACATGTAAACTAAAAATATACATAATTTCACGGTTTTATAAAAATTATTTTTTTACAGAGTGCACGCAATATTAAAAAATCAATTTTTAGAAAAGCGGCTTCAAAGTTGGCTTATAACATTATGGAAAATGCTTTTGTGCAAAATATTTTGAGCCATAACTTCTGTTCTAATTGGTATTTTTGTGAAAACCGTTTTGCAGTGGGTTTGTAACGTTCGAAGATATCCATTCTGAAATTTGTGAAAAATCATTATTTTTAACCTTTCACGTGATTTGAACCTTAAAAAAAATAGTTATAACTATTAAAAATCTGATAGAGCTTAAGAAATCATATGAATATTTAACTTCTGAGTCTCTACATAAATGTGTTAATAACCCACATTCATTGGTTAAAAACTAATAATTCGTTTATGATGGTGATTTAGATTAATCCCTTAACTTCGACCCCATATGATGCATTCATGGTTAAAACCTTTTAAACAAACGTAGATTTCAATGGCGACACCGTCGAGTTACAGTAATACTCCGATAATTCGGATTAATTGGGACCAGACCCAATCCGAATGATCGAAAATCCGGATTATCCGGAGAATTAGAAAAAAGTGAATTAAAATAAAACATACAGAAAATCACCTTTATCTTAAACTTATAGAATATTTACAGACTTTAAAAATGTTTACTTTGCAATAAAAAAGTTTTTAGTTTTCTGCTGTGCCAGTTTTTAATACCTTTTGCGAGCCGTAGATTCATGCTTTATAAATATAAATAATTTTCTGCAAATGACATTGTAGAAGCGTTTTGACACAATAACAAAGAAGCAGACCTATGGAAAGATCGGTAAGCCATCCTTATCAGACAATGGGTCTTATAGGGACTGTTTTACTTTGCTTTCTTTCGATGTTCTAAGTAAAAATTTATTGTGCAGTGATTTCTTATGACATTTCTAAGTGATTTAAATAGAAAATTGGGAAAATTGGAATGGCCAAACTTAGTGATACATAGTTGTTTCTTTGAAAGAGAACATTAAAGAGTTTAAATAAGAAAGCTTAAGGTATTCTTCCGAAAAGATTTCAGAAAGAGTTTTTTTTAATTCAAAATACGACGATGAAACAAGTTAATGTTATGGAAATTAGCCAATTGCTTCTCAAACCTGAAAAGAAAAAATTGACCAAATCGATCCGGATTATCCGGAGATCCGGATTAACGGAGTCCGAATTAGCGGGGTTCTACTGTATTAACAAATTGAATATCTTTTACATGTTTAAGATAGCAAACCTTTTTTGGCTTTTATTTTTAAGGAGCTTTGATACATTTCCTTGATCCGAATGAGTTATCCAGTAAGACGATATACTCGGTTGACAACGTATAAACGTTTTCTATAGTTTGTAAACGTTTTCTTCTATAAAGAAATCAATACAAAATTTTATAGCTTTAGACGAAATTGGAGTCAATTGCAAATTTAAAATGCATCAGGAGCCATTGATATGAATGCTAAAATCATATAAACAATATTTTACGATGCTTTGTAAGACATTTATCGGGTATCCCAAAAATGATCAATGGATTTTAAAATTTAACAATTTCCAAACAATGACAGATATTCTAAAAATTCTTACAGAAGGGCTATGTACGATGTCCAGCTTTATTTTTTACTGTGATTCTTGTTCTTAGCTCGAATTTCAAATAAATGGCGCTGAGAGCAATAGGTGCTTATCCCATACCCGATTTTTGGTACTTCAGTATTTATTCAATACATTTTAATCGCCTATTTTCGAATAGAAGAACACTGTTGAATGTCTGAAACTTTTGCTGTATCATCACTCCACCGCTTTTATAGAAAACGACTACTTCACTGTATTATGGAGCATTCTCATTGGTCAAAATAAAGATATTTCATAAAAGCGGTAGAATGACAATACATCAAAAGTTTCAAATGAACAGTGAAGAGAAAGGCTGAAGAATCGAGCCTATTTAGCGGTTATTGCTTGCAGCGCCATATATTGCTCCTATTTATAACTAAAACTGACAATCGCAGCATTAAACTCCTGACATCTTGCATAACAATCCTGCAAGAGTTTTCTTAATATCTCTTACCGTCTGCAAGTTATTGAATTTTAAAACCCATCAGTCATTTTTGAGACACCCGGTAGCATATTTCAGATGTGTATATTGCTGGGACGATTACTGTTTCTAAACCAATAGGAGAACGTCATTATCACGGTCAAGTACACGCCCACACAGTTTGATTGACAGGAACTCGTGGACAATTGACGGTGCTAATTATAACGATAATCTGTTGCGGATGAAAGTGAGCTGACTGGCTGAATGGTTAGAGCGTCGAGCTTGAAACCGGAGGATATGGGTTCGAGTCCATCGCGGGCCGAGAGTCCGTTGGTGATTTTTTTTTTTTTAATTATTGGAGGCTGTCTTTTATTAATAAATAAGACATTAAAAAAAAATATTTCAAACCCTTTTAATATTCTAAATATCGTTCCAAAATGATTTATATATATATTAAACAAATGGGAAAAAAAGTATTCTGCGAAAATATCCGTATAAGCAAAATTCTTACTTTAATTTTTATATATTTATTTATTTATTTATTTCAGGATCAGAGGAAGTATAATTTCTAATTGAAGTAAATAAAATTCAGACATTTTGAAAAAAAAAAAAATTCTTTCGTACCTTTAATTTTTAATTACCGAGTACAAATTCAAACAATCCGAGTGCAAATAAATAATAAACACACACGATCAATTGTCCACGAGTTCCTGTCAATCAAACTGTGTGGGCGTGTACTTGACCGTGATAATGACGGTCTCCTATTTGTTTAGAAACAGTAATCGTCCCAGCAATATACACATCTGAAATATGCCACCCGGTATGTCAAACTTTACATAATTGACTGATAACTAATCATTTTTTTGGTGCGTTCGTAATTATATAGATACGTAGCACCTATAGTCGTCGTTCAGTCAGTCTGTCTATCTGCATATAACAGAGCAAAAACTACTCAACTGAATCGTTTGAAATTTTAAATATATAATTTTTACATTATTTTGTCGGGTCATCTCAAATTTTATGAAAATTGGATATATAGTTTCATTACAGCGCCAATCAAAAGCATTCCGTTACATTACGGCCGATGGGAAAAAGAAATAGTTTAAGTGCATTTTAATGAAATTATACTCTTTCGAACATAATAGAATTGATATGCATCTAAAAAGTATGTACTAAAAAATACATTCTGCATAATCTGTGGCGCAAAGAATATTTTTTTATTAATTTACTGGTGCATACAAATGTATTCTACTACACAACTGCACAGGATGAAATACTGTTTGTGGAGCGTTTTAATTATATTAAACTATTCACATTTTATAAAATTGATATACGTTGCTGAGGCTTACTATAAGTTACTTCCTGTATAACAGAAAGCAGATAGTATTTACAAGGACACCCACAAGATTTCGTACACTGTATTGTATCCCATGTACTCTATACTATTACACCAAGGCCTGAATATTTTAAAATGTGTTATAGTACGAACGCACATCATTTGCTACATTTGACGTGCAATTACCAACTTGTTATTCAGACCTTTGAAATTATTTACTGATTATTCATTTTTATCAAAAGTATACAATCGTTTCTTCTTTTTGTTCTTTACATTCGGGGATCGATATCTCTTAATCACTTTCGAAAAGAAGAGCTTAAAGAGTCTTGGGATACGATTCACTGTTGTGAGTGTCATTAAGGCTCCGTTCAGATTGCAATGTTTTCCATGTCAACTGAATTCTTGGAAAAGTGGGGAAGTCTTTTGTATAGGATCCGTTTGAGGTTTCTTCATAATAGAACGGAAGAGAGCGAACATGGAGCTAAGAAGGTATATGGAGGAGACATATCAATCTAGCATCATAGTGAGCCCTGACGCCGAAAAACCAGTTCTTTCCCCCTCTTTCATAGCCGCCATGTTTGACTTTTACCGTAGTTGACTTGCGCCGCGAGGAAACTTCCTCAATACGACGATCGGTAGCAGACGGGGAAAGGCAGCTTACCCAGGTCAAATATGGCGGCCGCGGCGTTGTAACGGAAGGGTAGGAAAGGCTTCAAGTGACGTCACATATGTCTCCTCCATATACCTTCTTAGCTCCATGAGAGCGAACAAAAGAATCGGGAGATAAGCAATCCACCCTACTTGCCGGAAAGATTTTTCTTTTGCCTGGTAGCCTAGAATTCCCTGCAAAACTCATTAAGATCAAAAACACCGCGTCGCCACAACAAACGAGCCGACACCGAACTTCAAGAAGTAGTCAAATGTGTTTGGGCATTATGTCTTGCGCCGTAATAACACACTCACTTTATCATCAATTTTGTAATTCTTTTCTTTTTATACAATGCCATGTCTAGAGTTTAGGGGAGTTTGGAAACAAAGAAAACGTATTGAGAGTTTAAAACGTCTTGTGAATATTTGATTTTTGATCTTCTTAGGAATGTATTAATGAATCATTTATGTCCGTTAGTTGAAAAGTTGTAAGCGATTAATTGCGGATATGTAAAGGTGGAAATGAATACTTTTATTTTATTTGATGTACATATTAAGAAGAAAATAGGGTTAAACCTTATCAATAAGTAAACTGGTTATCTCATTTTCGAATCAAACTCTGTTATAATTAACTGATAATTAATCATTTCTATTCAGACTTTAGAAATTATCACTGGTTATTCATTCCTATCAAAAGTATACACTTGTTTCTTCTTTTTGTTCTTTACTTTCGGTGATAGATATCTCTTAATTACTTCCGAAAAGAAGAAGCAAAAGAGTCTTGGGATACGATTGACTGCTATGAATGTCTTTATGTCCTGCACCGCAATAACACAATCCCTTTATCATCACTTTTTAATTCTTGTCTTTTTATAACAATGTCGTGCTTAGAGTTTAGGGGAATTTGAAAACAAAGAAAATGTATTGGGAGTTTAAGAAATTTTTTGAATATTTGTTTTTTGACCATTTGAGGAATGTATTAATGAATCGTTTATGACCATTAGTTTAAATGTTGTAAGCGATTCATTACAGGTTTGTAAAGGTGTAAATAAAATCTTTTTTTTATGTGATGTCGATGAAAAAAAGAATGTAGGGTAAAATCTTCTTATTGAGTAAAACAGGTTATCTCAGTTTTGTAATAAAATTTTATTATAGTTGACTGATAACTAATCTTTTTTATTCAAACCTTAGAAAATATCTAACGATTATCCATTCGTATTCGTAAGTATATTCTCATTTTTTTTCTTTTTGCTCTTTACATTTGGGGATCAATATCTCATAATTACTTTCGAAAAGAAAATTCAAAGGAATCTTCAGATACGATTGACTGCTGTGAGTGCCATTATGTCTTTCACCGTGATATCACTCTTCCTTTATCACCACTTTTGTAATTCTTGTTTTTTTATACATCGTCGTGGCTAGAGTTTAAGAGAATTTGGAAACAAGGACAATGCATTAGAAGTTCAAGATGTCATGTGAATATTTGATTTTTAACCATTAAATATGTTGCGAATTTCAGAAGTCTTGTAAATGTTTGGTTTTTGATCTTGCGAGGAATATATTAATGAATCATTTATGGCCATTAGTTGAAAAGTTGTAAGATATTCATTACACATTTGCAAAGGTGCAAATGAATTTTTTTTATTTTATGTGATGTCGATGATAACAAGAAAATAGGGTAAAACCGTATTATTGAGTAAAACTGGTTATCTCAGTTCAATAATCAAACTTTATTGCAATTGACTGATAACTAATCACTTTTATTCAGACTCTAGAAATTATCTACCGATTATCCATTCGTATTCATAAGTATACATTCATTTTTTTTTCTATTTGTTCTTTACGTTTGGGGATCGATATTTCTTAATTACTTTCGAAAAGAAGAAGCAAAAGAGTCTTGGAATACGATTGACTGCTGTGAGTGCCATTATGTTTTGCACCACGATATTATTCTTCCTTTATCACCACCTTTGTAATTCTTGTCTTTTTAAACAATGTAGTGGCTAGAGTTTAGGAGAATTTGGGAACAAGGCCAATGCATAAGTAGTTCAAGATGTCATGTAAATATTTGATTTTTTAATCTGTGAGAAATGTATTAATGAATCATTTATTACCATTAGTTGAAAAGTTGTAAGCCATTCGATACAGATTTGTAAAGGTGTAATTGTATTCTTTCTTTTATGTGATGTCGTTGATAAGAAGAAAATAGGGTAAAACTTTATTATCGAGTAAAACTGGTTATCTCAGTTTAGTAATCAAATTTTGTTATAATTAACTGATAACTAATAATTTTTATTCAGACCTTAGAAATTATCTACTGATTATTCATTCGTATCATAAGTATAACTATTGTTTTTTCTTTTTGTTTTTTAGCTTTGGGGATCGATATCCTTAATTACTTTCGAAAAGAAAAAGAAAAGAAGTCTTGAGATACGATTTACTTCTGTGAGGGCCATTATGTCTTGCACCGCGACATAACACTTCCTTTATCATCACCTTTGAAATACTTGTCTTTTTATACAATGTCATGTTTAGAGTTTAGGAGAATTTCGAAACAAGGACAATGCATTGGGAGTTCAAGATGTCATGTGAATATTTGATTTTTTAACCTGTGAGGAATGTATTAGTGAGTCCAATTATGACCATTCGTTGAAAAGTTGTAAGCGATTCATTGCAGATTTGTAAAGATGTAAATGAATTCTTTCATTTTATGTGATGACGATGATAAGAAAAAATTAGGGTAAATAATTATTATTGAGTAAAACTGGTTATCTCAATTTCATAACGAAAAACTATTGTAATTGACTGATATGTAATCATTTTTATTCAGACTTTAGAAATTACCTACCGATTATAAATTCGTATCAAAAGTATACACTATTGTTTTTCCTCTTTTTAGGTGCGATCGTAATTATGTAAATACGTAGCACCTATTGTTGTCGCTCAGTCTGTCTGTCCGTCTCTCTGTCTGTCCGTCTGTCTGTCTGTCCACATATAACAACGCAGAAACTACCCAACCGAATCGTTTGAAATTTAAAATACATAATTATTACATAATTTTGTCGAGTCATTTCAAATTTTATAAAAATCGGATGGATAGATCAATTACAGGGACAATCAAAAGGATTACGTTACATTACGGTCAATGGGGAAAAAAGTTTCAAATGCATTTTAATCGTTTGAAATTTAAAACATATATTTATAACATAATTTTGTGGAGTCATTTCAAATGTTATGAAAATCGGATGCATAGATCAATTACAGGGACAATCAAAAGTATTCCGTTACATTACGGTCAATGGGGAAAAAAGTTTCAAATGCATTTTAATCGCTTGAAATTTAAAACGTATAATTATTATACAATTTTGTCGAGTCATTTCAAATGTTATGAAAATCGGATGCATAGATCAATTACAGGGACAATCAAAAGTATTCCGTTACATTACGATCAATAGGAAAAAAGTTTCAAATGCATTTTAATGGTGTTACACTCATTTGAACATAATAGAATTGGCATGAATCCATGAAGTATGTACTAAAATATACATTCTGTACAATCTGGGATGCAAAGAATAATTATTATTAAATTACAGGGCCACACAAATGTATTCCACTAAATAATGTTATACGGGGAAACATTGTTTGGGACGTGTTTTAATTATATTAAACTACTCCACATTTTATGAATAAGGTATACGTTAATGAAGTATGATAAAAATTACTCCCTGCATATTTACAGGAACACAAAGATTTCGAACACTATACTGTATCCAAAGTACTCTCTACTATACCAGCAAGATCTGAATATTTTAAAACTTCGTTATAGTACGAACGCACCTCATTTGCTACGCTTCACGTGCAATTTCCAACTTGTTATTCTTTACGTTTGGGGATCGATATCTCTTAATTACTTTCGAAAAGAAGAAGCAAAATAGTCTTGGGGTGCGATTGACGGCTATGAGTGTCATTATGTCCTGCACCGTGGTAACACACTCCCTTTATTATCACTTTTGTAGATCTTGTCTTTAAAATTTCAATCTTTTATTGAATAATAAAAATTTCAAAATCTGTTATAGTGACATCTATTTATAATAAAATAAAACATATTCAAAAAAAGCAAAAATAAAAGCATAAAGAAAAAAATTGTTAAACAAAATAAAAAAGAAGCAAAATTTAAGCAAAGTAATTGAAAGTCAAGCATACGTTTTACAAAATTCAAAAATCTTTAATATACAAAAAGTAGATTGTAATTTAATTCTTATGCTTACTTTTAATATAATTATGTTTATTAATTTAACAATCAATTAAAAACCGAGTAATTTTCTCATCGTATTGACTTCCCTTTTAAAGCAATACATAATTGATGTTTCTTTAAAATCACGAATTAACATAATTATTCAATATCATTGCATTATAAAGAATGTATGAAGTACATTTTTTAAATGATTTAAAAAAATAATGTTTTTGCATCTATTTATAATGTTTTATGCAACTATTTAGTTGCAAATAAAAAAGTAAATAAATTGAAATTAGAATTATGCACATAATAATTTTTAATTGACGATGAGATTACCAAATTATAATTACAAGTATATTTATAAATCAGAAATGAGGAAAATATTGTAGCGCGTCCGGACTTGGAACCCGGGCCCGCTAGACGACCGGTTACTGCTTGTCCGACTAAGTTACGGGCACATACACCTTTCCTTTTTAACCGACTTCAAGGAGGAGGTTATGATTTCGACCTGTATGTATTTTTTGTTCACGCATAACTTTCGTAAATATGAACCGATTTTGAAAATTCTTTTTTTGTTTGAAAGCGTATGGGGCCCATGTGGTCCCATTCAAATTTCATAAAAATCTGTTGATTAGAACTTTTTAAAAAATTAAAACATTAAAATTCAATATCTTTTCGAAGCAATCGACCAATTAGGAACGTTCATTTTTCATGTTTTTAAGTTACACTTACATAGACACACGATCTTTTCAAAGTATGAAATCCTAACTGGACAAGGTTCACATTTATTAACAGTGTACACTGTAAAACAAATTGACCCTTTTATTGCATAATCACTCCCCCGTTTTTATAGAATATCTCTCTCTTGACCCATGAGAATTCTTCACGATAGGCTGAAGTAATCGTTTTCTATAAAAGCGGTGGATTGACGATGCAGTAAAAGGGCCAAATTTTTTACAGTGTGCACTGTAAAAATTTTGATCATTTTGTTGTATCGTCACTCCCCCGGTTTTTTAGAATATATCTCCTTTGACCCATGAGAATGCTCCATGATACATTGTTAAAAATTTGGCCCATTTGCTGCAGCGTCACACCACAGCTTTTATAGAATATGTCTTTTATGACCAATGAGAATGCTCCATAACACAGTAAAGTAATCGTTTTCTATAAAAGCGGTGGACTGATGATGCAGAAAAAGGCTCAAAGTTCTTGTAGTGTAATTGGGACAAAAGCATCTGTAAAAGAAATATTTGGGAATCAAATGCTGTCACACTCTTATAGAGGCAGCCAGGTATAGGTAATGAGTTTCAGATTCCTCATGGAATACGCCACCGCTCATTTCCGATTACAGTGTCACTGTAAAAAATGTGACCCTTTTGCTGCATCGTCACTCCCCTGCTTTTATAGAATATCTCTCTTTTGACCCATGAGAATGCTTCGTAATTGGGTGAAGTAATCTTTTCTATAAAAGCAATAGAGTGA
Organism: Maratus speculifer; assembly: GCA_964019185.1. NCBI lineage: Eukaryota > Metazoa > Arthropoda > Arachnida > Araneae > Salticidae > Maratus > Maratus speculifer. Next base: position 99,703,851 of record OZ025302.1, read on the forward strand.
TGATGTAGCAAAAGTGTCAAATTTTTAACAGTGTAGGATTCCTCGATATGAATATGACGACACATGTAGCACAGTATATAATTGGTTGAAACGATTCTGGACAAAAACGAGTCACCAAGCATCTTTTTGAGCGGGCAATTTTCGTCAATTTTGTTAACTTCTCACACGAGTACAATCGAATTCTTCCATGAAATCATCATCAAATTCCATAATAAAAATTGCCTGGCAATGCAATGCACTGTTAAAAATTTGCAACTTTTGCTGCATCGTCACTCCATCGCTTTTATAGAATATCTTTATTTTTATCAATGAGAATCCTTCATAATGCATTTAACTAATCGTTTTCTACATAAGCGGTGAAGTGATGATACACTGTTAAAAATCTGCTGCATTTTGTTGCAACGCACTCCGCCGCTTGTATATAATGTCTCTACTGCGACCTATGAGAATGCTCCTTAATACAGTCAAGTAACCGTTTTCTATACAAGCGCTGGAGTGCGTAGCAAAAAAATGCAGCAGATTTTTAACAGTGTACAGCAAAAGTTTCAAATTTTTAACAGTGTAGTTGGGACAAAAGCGTCTGTAAAAGATATATTTGGGAATCAAATGCTGTCACTCTCTTATAGAGGCAGCCAGGTATTGGTTATGAGTTTCAGAGTCCTCATCGAATCGCCACTGCTCATTTCCGATGCCATTACTGCCTGTATAGGTATTAGATTGTTGCTGTTTATCGATTGAAGCATAGTGCAATTTTTCCTAAAATCTTTCTTTTTCCTTTTTCTGAGTGAAGGGGGAGTACTTTTGACTGACTACACTAGAAAAGCATTTTACTATACATTAATATATGAAGTGATTTTGCTGCGTGCTCATATATGGAAGCACTATGTCGCGCTCATATGTGTAAGGACACTTTACTTGATGGATTGTCACCTTTTGATACCCACTTTCGATGACCGTAGGATTCGATGCAGACAAAGATTTCATAAATGCGGTAGCTTTTCGAAGTGGCAGATCTTGTCTGAAGAAGTTACCATACAAAGAAATTCTTAAGATTCACAACGATACTAACCGATATTGTAAGTGGTTTCAGAAAAGTTGACAATCAAACAGTGACAAGTAAACTGAATACATCAGAACTTAGCAAAGTGCGTACATTAGTAATGCATTGCAAAGAGCTATCGTGTGCCAGTACACATAATTATGTATTACGGTATGCATAACTAAAAAGTAGGAAATAAAATAAGCTTTTTAAGAAAAAAATATCAACCGACTTCAAAAAAGCGCTAAAAAGAATTAAATAATTCTTTAAAATTCTCTAATGACAAAACGTTATCCAATAAGCACACATCGGATATCAGGTACCGGCATAAAAAACGGTTAAATTTAACATGTATAATTTAATATCCATCAAACATAGATTTTAGAGATTATATTATTTTACAAGAGATGAATTGACATATTTATGATTTATTTTATGAATATATACATATAAAAAGTAATGAATTACTTTTTGAAGTTGGTGCCAAACTATTTGATGTATATTAAGAATTGTAGCTAATTTATGCCTAGTACCATAATTAAAATGGGGATAATCATTATCGATTGTGATTGTTTGGCACCAACTTCAAAAATTAATTAATTACTTTTTATATGTATATATTCATAAATTAAATCATAAATATGTCAATTCATCTCTTGTAAAATAATATTATCTCTAAAATCTATGTTTGGTGGATATTAAATTATACATGTTAAATTTAACCGTTTTTTATGCCGGTACCTGATATCCGATGTGTGCTTATTGGATAACGTTTTGTCATTAGAGAATTTTAAAGAATTATTCAATTCTTTTTAGCGCTTTTTTGAAGTCGGTTGATATTTTTTTCTTAAAAAGCTTATTTTTCAAATAAGTATTTCAGTTGTGTCATATTACAACCCCTCCCCCTGTTTCTCAAGAACCGAGGAACATTGTATAAAATCCATTGAACCAGTGGCTAAGAGGTCTCAGCCCAACAACATATATTAAAATAATCAAAATTTGTTATTATCAAAGTTGGCGCTCTCTTTGTAAATGTTATTAGTATACTTCTACTCTTAATCAAAATCTATATCATCACCTTCATATTGTATAAGTTTACGTCTATAATCTCGAGTATTTTTTGAAAATACTAATACTGAAAGAGCATTCATATACTTTCAAGACTAAAACAAATATACGCAAATCCATAATTTAATGATAAAGATGTTTTGTTTCATTCTATCTTCCAAGATCATTGTAATTTTTTTGTTGTTCCAAATGCAGATTTATTGTATCTGATTTATCAACCTTCATATTAATAATGAATAGCTCTTAATTACTCTCAAAATGAAGTAATTAAGGAGTCTCAAGACATCATTATCTTTCAAGACCAAGTGTCATTAAGGCACTTCTATGAATTAAGATATATCCAAGAAATAACTTTCACATTATCTTTCTCTTTGAATAATATTATGACTACCATCATGGAGAATTTGTATGAATTAGCAACACAGAGTGGGCTGTTGTTTCAATCAACTAGCCAAAATTATTATTCCTGTTATTTTCGTAGAAGGAAGTATTGTTCTTTATTTCTTCATCGATTTCTTATGTTAACACAGAATAGCTTATACCAAATTTCTGTATTGAAAAACCGGTGTAATTCTGTAAAAGAGATGAGAAAACTAGCCATTATTTGAAAGATTTTTTTCAAAAATATTGATCAGTTAAATATTTAAGGTCACTTAGACCCAGGAGACATTTGTTTCTCGAGATTCCTTAATTGTTTGCATTTTGAGAGAAATTAAGATTCATAATGATACGCATGAGCTATTCAGTGTTACTATATAAAAATGATGAAATGGAACACATATTACACTGTCGGGAAAAAAAGAATAATAATTTTGGATGGCTGATTGCAACAAAGGCTCTTTCTGTATTAGTACTTACCTCAAAATTCTCCACGATGATAATTATAGAATTATTCAAAGAGGAAGACAATATAAGGGTGATGTTTTAGATGCATCTTAATTATAGATACATATTAATGATATTTAGTCTTAGAAGATAATAATGCCTCCTTTATTACTTCATTTTAAGAGTCTTTAAGATCTATTCACTTGAAAGTTGCAAGGTCGATAAATCAAATACGACAAATCTTTATTTAAAAAAAATTGTACATTAATATTGGAAGGTTTATAAATCTTCTTAATTACTCTCAAAATGGAGATAATTAAGGTGTCTCGAGAAACAAATATCTCTTGAGACTAGGTGTCCTTAATATGCTTCTACGATTAAACTGTGCATTTAACATCACCCTCATAACATCCATCTCTTTGAGTAATATTACGACACTAATTAAGGAGAACTCTGTTATAACTACAGAAAGATCATTGATGTTCTTTCGAGATAAAAAATAATCGACAGTCGCATAATTTAAAGATAATTGATTATTTAATTCAACCTTCTAAAGTTATTGTAGTATTTTTGTTCTGTCCCAATACCGTATACAGTCGACTCTAGTTAATTCGAAATCCGATAATCGAATCTGCGCTTAATTCGAACTAAATATGAAGTCCCGAAATTTTCAATGGCAAAATAACGTTAAAAATTTTCAATAATTCGAGCTCTCATTATTCTTGACTTCGTTTAATTCGAACTAGAATTCCGACTTTTCATTTTTCTTTTCTTTCTCACGGAATTCAGATCATTTGAATAACTTTCTCTCTTTGATTTTTGTGAAAATTGTTCCGAACAAGAATACATATAATCTTATGCATTTGGCATCCACTTTCTTAGTGTCCCGTCTGTCCATCAGTGGCGCATTAAATTTTTCTTCCATTATGCTTGTTTCTAATCTTTTAATTAGATTATATATTTATATATTTTAATTTAATATTAAGTCATATTCTAATAATAACAGACGAAATAAATTAAAAAGCACTATAACATTAATTCTTTGGAAATAGTACCATATCAAGGATGTTTTCTTTTCATATTTTCCATAATTCGAACATTTCTTGTGATCCCGACGAGTTTGAATTAATGAGGGCCGACTGTACATACATATGCTTTCTGCTTTATCTATTTTATATGGTACGAATAAATAGCTCTTCAATACTCTAAAAGTATAGAAAATTAAAGTCTCAAGACAAAATGACAACATTCGAGGAGAATATGAGGGAAAGTATTAATGCAGAAAGATCTGCTGGTTCATTACACCATTGAAAATTATTATTGCTTGTTTCCCCTACAATTCAATATTATTGTTTATTTTCCTCTTTATCAATTTCATATATTAACACTGAATAGCTCATGCCTATCTTTATTAACCTTCTTAATTATTCTCAGAATGGAAGTAATTAAGGAGTCTGGCGAAATAAATATCGCCTGAGACTAGGTCTCCTTAATATGGTTCTATGATTAAACTGCGTATTTAGTATCGCCCTCATAGTATCCGTCTCTTTAAGTAATGTTCCTCTAATTAAGTAATTATTCTAAATAATTAATTAATGTTCCTCTGCTTAAGGAGAATTCTGTTATAACTACAGAAAGAGCATTTGTGTTATTTCAAAGTAAAAGTAATCGACAGTCGCATAATTTAATATAATACATGATTTAGTTCAACCTTCTAAAGTTATAATTGTATTTTCGTTCTGTCCCAATACCATATGAATACAATCAATTTTTGATTTGTTTTTAGGTGCATTCGTAATTATGTAAATACGTAGCACCTATTGTTGTCGCTCAGTCCGTCCGTCTGTCTGTCTGTCTGTCTGTCTGTCTGTCCGTCCGTCCGTCTGTCTGTCCGCACATAACAACGCAAAAACTACCCAACTGAATCGTTTGAAATTTAAAATATATAATTATAGCATAATTTTGTCGAGTCATTTCAAATTTTATGAAAATCGGATGAATAGATCAATTACAGGGACAATCAAAAGGATTCCGTTACATTACAGTCAATGGGGAAAAAATTTCAAATGCATTTTAATCGTTTGAAATTTAAAACATAATTATTGCGTAATTTTGTCGAGTCATTTCAAATGTTATGAAAATCGGATGCATAGATCAATTACAGGGACAATCAAAAGGATTCCGTTACATTACGGTCAATGGGGAAAAAAGTTTCAAATGCATTTTAATCGTTTGAAATTTAAAACATATAATTATTGCGTAATTTTGTCGAGTTATTTCAAATGTTATGAAAATCGGATGCATAGATCAATTACAGGGACAATCAAAAGGATTCCGTTACATTACGGTCAATGGGGAAAAAAATTCAAATGCATTTTAATCGTTTGAAATTTAAAACATATAATTATTATGTAATTTTATCGAGTCATTTCAAATGTTATGAAAGTCGGATGCATAGATCATTTACAGGGACAGTCAAAGGTATTCCATTACATTACGGTCAATGGGTAAAAAGTTTCAAATGCATTTTTATGATGTTACACTCATTCGAACATAATAAAATTGGCATGAATCTATGAAATATATACTAAAATATGCATTCTGTACAATCTGTGATGCAAAGAATTTTTATTATTAAATTACAGGGCCGCCCAAAAGTATTCCACTGCATAATGCTATACGGAGAAACATTGTTCGGGGCGTGTTTTAATTATATTAAACTATTTCACATTTTATGAATAAGATATACGTTTCTGAGGTGTAATAAAAATTACTTTCTGCATATTTACAGAAACAAAAAGATTTCGACTACTATACTGTATCCGAAGTACTCTCTACTATATCAACAACATCCGAATATTTTTAAAACTTTGTTATCGTACGAACGCACCTCATTTGCTACGTTCACGTGCAACTTCCAACTTGTTTTATATGGTAAGAAATGATAGCTCTTCAAATTATAGAAAATAAAAAGTCTCAAGATATGATGACAACAATCGGGGAGAATTTGGGTAAAAGTATTAATGGGTATTTCAATGAACACATGTCGTGTAAGTCACATTTCTAGTAACTGTTAAATTGTTGGCTACCGTTATATTCGAAAGGTTTGCATGGCCTTATTCAATTAATGAAATATCTCTGATAAAATACCTCACATTTTCTGTTCCAAAATACTGGTATCAAAAATCGAAGTATGTGACTTACACGACATGTACTCATGGAATTACCCTAAAACAGAGAGATCTGTTGGTTCATTCCACTATCCAAAATTATTATTGCGTTTTTCCCCCCTACAATTCAATATTATTGTTTATTTTCCTCTTTATCAATTTCATCTATTAATACTGAATAGCTCATGCCTATCTTTATGAACTTTCTTAATTATTCTGAGAATGAAAGTAATTAGAGGAGTCTGGCGAAAAAAATATCTCCTGAGACTAAGTGTTCTTAATATGCTTTTGCGATTAAACAGTATATTTAACATCACCCTCATAATGTCCGTCTCTTTGAAGAAGGTTATGTCTCTGATCTAGGAGAATTCTGTTATAACTGAAGCAGGGGCGCTTTTAATACTTCGATACCAAAATAATCAGCTAATAGCATAAATTGGCAAATGATGGTTTCATTCTATCTTCCCAAATTATTATCACTTTTTTTTTTTCTTTTTTCTTTGTCTGTCTGTTTCATACTATATTTATTGTTTTTCTTCTTTGTAAACTTTATACGTTAACATTGAAATGCTCTTAACTACTCTCAAAAAAATTAATTAAGAATGTCAATTTATGATTTTTTTTTCTAAAAGTAAGTGTTATTAGTTTCTACGATTAGATACGAAGGGATAATCTATATCATAACCTTCATAATGTCTATAATCTATGAGAATTTATTGAAACTACTGATACAGAAAAATCACTAATATTATTTTAATATAATAAAAAACACCAATTTCATTATAAATGACAAATGATGATTTCTTTCAAACCTCCTAGAATTATTGTATATATATATATATATATTATTATTATTATATATAGTGTATTCGAAAACGAGAGTTTTAAATAAAAAGAATATTGCCCAGTTAAACTGATGGCATTGAGCTCACAGGCTACGCATACTAGTTGTACATTACAGCCTTGTATTTTCGTTAATTTCGTTCGAAAAAAAATTAAGAAGGGGAAACAGCATCCCCTTTCTCCTTTTTTATACTTAATCATATAACCTCCTAAACTATCAAGGACATGATTTATCATCTAAAAAATCTATATCCAAAATTCAGAGCAAATTGGATAATTCTTAATAAAAACCCATTTAGCATTTATATAATTTAAGAGGAGTTATTCCCCTCTTTTATACTTAACCATTAAACTTCCAAAATTATTCAGAGATTTGAACGAAATCTGACAATTCTACTTGAAAAATCCATTTATACATGTTAAGGGGAGGGGCATTAGAACCCCCGTTCCCCCTGTTTATACTTATTCGATGAACACCTAATAACAGTCACGGAATCGCCTCATCAGAATGATCCTATATCTAAATTTTGAACAAAAACTGTTAATTCTGCATGAAAATCCCGTTTATATCAATTAAGGGGAGGGGCATGAGCCCCCCGTTCCCCCTCTTATACATATCGAATGAACTCCAAAAACTAATCAGGGAAGCGCCTTATCAGGATATACCTATATGCAAAATTTCAAGTGGATCCGATATTTTTATCATGAGTTATCGCGTTACGCACGAACATACGAACATTACAGAACGGACGGGCACATAAGCTCTCAGGCTATGATAGCCTGTGAGCTAAAAACGAAGAATCAATACTGAAAAAAAATTACCGTTTATTTAACGAATTTAGCAATTTAATCCAAGCTCAAAATGGTAACAGATTAAAAAAGCTAAAAATTTACATAAACACTGCTAAAGTTTCTTTATCTGTGATTTCACTTACAGAGCCCCAAAGAAAACAACAGCAGAAGAAGAACTTATTTATTCATATTTCACGTTACATCTTTTGGCCCAGTGCCAGCTTGTTTAAAAGATAATGTGCTACTGTAAGAAGCAATTTCATTGAAAGTATTCCTGATTGAATTTCCTTGGTCGAGCGAGCTCTAGTAGTCAAGTTCTTTTACCTCAAACAGTGCAATGCGCCAGCCGCTCTTCACGCTTTTAAGAACCTCAAAAAATGCGTAGTTAATGGTTTAAAAGGAATGGTTGAGAAATTTGAGAAAACAGGTTCTCTAAATGTTCAATTAGACAGAGGAAGAAAACCCGTATCACAGGATACAATCGAACAAGTGGCAACGACGATTGTCGACAGAGCACTAGACAATATTGCTACCACTTCCAGCACTCGTGGGATAGCTCGGAATCTGGATATACCATATTGTACGGTATGGAAAACTTTACGAAAGATTATCCACTTTTATCCGTACAAGATCAGCTGTGTACAAAAGTTACGTCACACCAACCATGATAAGCGATTGATTTTTGCTCTTATTTTTCTTGTTAGAATGGACTTGGATGGTGCTTGGCCGTAAAAAAATCTCACGGGGAGACGAAGTCCACTTTTACCTGAATGGAACTGTAAATATCCAGAATGATTAAACTATAATTAAACAGTATCTGTTTCATCACCCTCATAATAGCTATCGCTTTGAATAAGTATATGTCTATAATTTGGAAGAATTCTGTAAAACTACTGATATAGAAAAGCACTGGTATTATTTCCAGATTAAATATATGCATATATATATATCCATAGTTGCATAATTTAATAAAAGATGGTTGTTTCATACAACGTTCCAAGATTAATGCACAATTTTTTGTTTCAAATGAAGATTTATTGTATTTGATTTATCAACCTTACAAAGGAATAGCTCTTAATGACTCTCAAAATGAAGTAATAAAGGAAGCATTATTATCTCTAGACATTATAATCTTCTAAGACTAAATATCATTCATATGTATCTATGATTAAGATGCATCTAAAATATTTCCCTTATTTTGTATTCCTCTTTGAATAGTACTACTATTACCATCGTGGAGAATTTGGGGTGAGTACTAATACAGAAAGAGCCTTTGTTGCAATCCACCATAAAATTATTATTCTTTTATTCCCGACAATGTAATATTATTGCCTTTTTTTTTCCTTTTTTTCAATTTCATATAGTAACACTGAATAGCTCATGCGTATCATTATGAAACTTAATTACTCTCAAAATGCAGAGTTAAGGAATCTATAGAAACAAATGTCTCCTGGAACTAAGTGACCTTAAATACTTAACTGATTAATATTTTTGAAAAAATCTTTCAAATAAGGACTCGGGCCTCCGCGGATGAGTGGTTAAGACATCACGCCGCTAATCGCTTGCGAACGTAGGAGATTGTGGGTTCGAATCCCACTGGCTCCAATGCACACACTCTTTGTGTGGAGCTCCTGGTTGTACTTCTCTTGTGTTGTAATATTTCCTTGTGTACTCCCTCGTCCCTGTATATTGACGATGGCTTATAAGCAGGCTTCATGTCGAGCACACAATTCAGATGTATGTTGTTCAATAAAACAAACAAATAGCTATTTTTTCATGTTCTTTTATAGAACTACAAAGGTTTTTCAATTCAGAAATTTTTGCCTAACTGAATCAGAAAAATGCTCGGATTAGATAATACGACATCTACAATAAAATTTTACTGGTAAGAATGATAAATTATGGTCGGAATATGGATGCCCGTACATGGTACGGGCAAATCATGATTGGCAAAAACACGTTGCCTGTACGGGCAAAACAGATAAGCAATTAATACGCTTCTGCGATTAAAATTGTATATTTAGTATCACCCTCATAACATCCATATCTTTGAATAATGTTATGTTTCTAATTTAGAAAAATCAGTTATACCGGCAGAAGGAGTATCGATGTTATTTTGAAATAAAAATAATCGACAGTCGCATAATTTAATGACAAATTATAATTTCATTCAATCTTCCCAAGCTTTTTTGTGTGATACATTATTTTTTTTCCTTCTTTGTTAATTTTATATTTTAATACTGAATAGCTCTTAATTGTTCACAAAAAGAAGTAATAATGAAGTCTCAAGACATTTTCTAAAACTAAATGTTATTAGTGTCCTTCTAAGATTAAGCAGTACTTGTATCATTACCCTCATAACAGCTATCGCTTTGTATAAGTTTGTGTCTATAATCTAGAAGAATTCTGTGAAACTACCAATATAGAAAAAGCACTGGTATTATTTATAGATTTAATATATATATATATATTCATAATTGCATAATTTAATGAAGATGGTTGTTTATTCAACCTTCCAAGATTAACATATTTTTTGTGTCAAATGAAGATTTGTTGTACCTGCTTTATCAACCTTGCAAGTAAATAGCTCTTAATGACTCTCAAAATGAAGTAATTAAGGAGCCTCTAGGCATTATTATCTTCTAAAACTAAGTACCATTAATATGTTTCTATGATTAAGATTCATCTAAAATATCACCTTTATATTGTCTATCTCTTTGAATAATGCTATGACTACCATCATCATGGAGAATTTGCAGAAAGTATATTAATAAAAAAAAAGCCTTTGTTGCAATCAACCATCCAAAATTATTATTCCTTTTTTTCCTGACAATGAAATATTATTGTCTTTTTTCATTTTTATCAATTTTATACATTAACACTGAATAGCTCATACATATCATTATGAATCTTCTTAATTACTCTCAAAATGGAAATAATTAAGGAATCTCTAGAAATGACTAAGTGAGACTAAGTGACCTTAAGACTTAACTGATAAACATTTAAAAAAAAAAAAAAAAAAACTTTCAAATAATGCATATTTTTTCTTGTCTTTTACAGAACTTTTAATCTTTTAACACCAGTTTTTCAAAACAGAAATTTTTGCCAAATTGAAAAATGCTCGGATTAGATAATACAAAATTTACAATGAAATTTACAGGTAAGTGGCTAACATGCTTCAACGATTAAAATTATATATTTTGTATCACTCTCATAACATCCGTCTTTTTAAATAATGTTAAGTCTCTCATCTAAGAGAATTCTGTTATAACGTCAGAAGGAGCTCTGATATTATTTCAAAGTAAAAATATTCGAACTCGCATAATTTAATGACAAATGATGGTTTCATTCAATCATCCCAAGCTTTTTGCGTTATACACTTATTTTTTTCTTCTTTATTAACTTTATGTATTAAGACTGAAAAGCTCTTAATTGCAATTAAGAAGTAAAAAGAAGTAAGAAAGAAGTCTCAAGACATGATTATTTTCTAAAACTAAATGTTATGAATGTGCTTCATATGATTAAGCAATATCAGTATCATCATCCTCCTCATGTCTGTCACTTTGAATAAATTTGTGTCTATTCTATAGTATAGGAGAATTCTGTGAAATAACTAATATACGAAGAACACTGATATTATTTCTAGATTTAAAAAAAAAATCCATATTTGCATGATTTTATGATAGATATAACCTTCGAAAATTATTGTACATTTTTTTTTCCAAATACAGATTTGTTGTACCTGCTTTATCAAGCTTGCATGTGAATAGCTGTTGATGCTTCTGAAAATGAACTAATTATGCAGTCTCCAGTCATCCTTATCTTCTAAGACCAAGTACAGTAGAACCCCGCAAATTCGGACCCCGTTAATCCGGATCTCCGGATAATCCGGATTGGTTTGGGCCATTATTTTTTCAAGTTTGAGAAGCGATTGACTAATTTCCATAACATTAACTGGTTTCATCGTGGTATGCTGAATAAAACAAACATTTTCTGAAATATTTTTGGATGAATTAAATAAAGTAAACATTTTTACTATCTATAAATATTCAATAACTTTAACATAAAGGTGATTTTCTGTAAGTATGTTTTATTTTATTTCAGTTTTTTCTAATTCTCCGGATAATCCGGATTGGGTCTGGTCCCAATTAATCCGAATTATCGGGGTTTTACTGTATCATTAATACCTTTCTATGGTTAAGATATATCTAAAACATTACCCTTTTATTGGCTTTCTCTTTGAATAATGACTACAATCAAAAAGAATTTGGGGCAAAAGTAAAACAGAAAGTTCTGTTGTTTCATTCCACCCTCCAAAATTATTACAGTTGAACCCCGTTATAGCGAACCCGGTATATAACGAACTCTTGGATATAGCGAAATAAAATGTCGGTCTCGCCGTTTTTCTATTGTATTTAATGCTAATTTATTCTTTTATAGCAAACCTCCGAAATCTTAAGAATCGGTTATAACAAACATTTTTCCATTCGACCGCATGATTTTTTTTTTTAATTTTCTGCAGTTGTGAAAAAAAGATTTCGACTCTAATTTTATAAGAAAATGCATGCCGTCTAGTGAAACATGGTGCTAATTAGCGATAATCCTTTTTATTAAAGGATAGGGAGAACTGCATTTTTAGCTCACAGGCTATCATAGCTTGAGAGCTTATGTGCCCGCCCGTTCTGTATGTATGTTCGTTCGTGCGTAACGCGATAACTCATAAAAAATATCCGATCCATTTGAAATTTTGTATATAGGTATATCCTGATAAGGCGCTTCCCTGATTAGTTTTTAGAGTTCATACGATATGTATAAGAGGGGGAACGGGGGGCTCATGCCCCTTCCCTTAATTGATATAAATGGGTTTTTTATGCAGAATTAACAGTTTTCGTTAAAAATTTGATATAGGATCATTCTGATGAGGGAATTCCGTGACTGTTATTAGGTGTTCATTGAATAAATATAAACAGGGGGAACGGGGGTTCTAATGTCCCTCCCCTTAAGTTCTTTGTTTTTCAAGCAGAGTTGTTAGATTTCGTTCAAATCTCTGAATAGTTTTAGAAGTTTAATGGTTAAGTATAAAAGAAAAGGATAACTCCTCTTAAATTATATAAATGCTAAATGGGTTTTTATTGAGAATTATCCGATTTGCTCTGAAATTTGGATATAGATTTTTTATATGATAAAGCATGTCCTTGATAGTTTAGGAGGATCAATGATTAAGTATAAAAAAGGGGTAAGGGGAGAGCTGTTTCCCCTTCTTAATTTTTTTTTCGAACGGAGTTATCCCTTGAAAATACAAGGCTGTAATGTACAATTAGTATGCGTAGCCTGTGAGCTCAATGCCATCAGTTTAACTGGGCAACATTCTTTTTCTTTCTCTTTTATGGTAGCCATTCTGCACGTGTAATCACGCCCGCCCGTAAGTTATTTTACATTACTCCTATCACAGTTATTCAGTAACATATTTAACGCTAAAGTATTCAACTAACTTGTTTAAGAATAATTCAAGGTAAGGTAAAATTGAAAAGAATGTCTTATATGAAGTAAGCAATAAGCAAAAGCTTTTTTTCCTTAAATTAAAATCTCTGGAATTCAGAAGATGACAAAAAAAGAAAATTTAAGTGATAAAAAAGTAAACAAAAATAAAATAAAATAAAATAAAACGATTTTTAAACAAGCCAGAAATAATAGTGTTGGAATCTCAAGTCTGCAATAAGTGTAAAGCTTTTAGTACAGTCGTAAACATTCCTTAAATTGTTTGTCTATTTATTCTAACATTGGCTTTTTCGAACTAGGGTCGGTCTCTATTTGTTCGGATAATCAGCGCTGTACTGCATTTCTATTTGTAATCATTTTAATTAATTTATTTAGTATTGTGCAAGTTTAATGTAACCGATTTTAGTCAATTAAATTAATTAATGATCATATTTAATAGATTTTACGTTTTTTTTCTTAATGCATCATTATCGGATATAAAGGTAGCAGCTAAAAATATACACATTTTGTGAACTCTAACATTTTTTTTTTAACGGACCGATTATAGCGAACCACCGGTTATAGCGAACGAAATTTTCGGTCCCTTGATGTTTGTTATAACGGGGTTCAACTGTATTCTTTTTTCACGTACAATGCAATATTGTTATTTTTCCTCTTTATCAACTTCGTGTAATAATATATTAAAACTGAATAGGTCATGCGTATATTTACGAAACTTCTTAATTACTCCCAAAATGGAAGTAATTAAAGAGTCCCGAGAAACAAATATCTCTTGAGACTAAATGTCCTTAATATGCGTCTACGATTAAACTGCGTATTTGTTATCACCCTCATAATATCTGTCTCTTTGAATAATGTTATATCTCTAATCCAGAAGAATTCTGTTATGATTACAGAAGGAGCTTTAATATTATTTCGAGGCAAAAATAATCCACTAGTTGCAAATTAATAACGAACAATGGTTTCATTCAATCTTATCCAATTACATATATATATATTTATTTATTTATTGTCTCATACACACATTTTTTTTTTCTTTATTGTTAACTTTATATGATAAGACTCAGAAACTCTAAATTGTACACAAAAAGAAGTAATTAAGGAGTCTCAAAATATGATTATTTTCTGAAACTATAAGGCCCGCCATACACCAGTGAGACATTGAACGAAAAAACGTGAGACATGCGACAATTTCACCCTGATAACAAAGAAAAACAAGTTGGAAATTGCACGTGAATGTAGCAAATGAGGTGCGTTCGTACGATAACGAAGTTTTAAAAATATTCAGATCTTGCTGATATAGTAGAGCGTACTCCGGATACAGTATAGTAGTCGAAATCTTTACGTTTCTGTAAATATGCAGGAAGTAATTTTTATTACACCTCAGCAACGTATATCTTATTCATAAAATGTGAAATAGTTGAATATAATTAAAACACGTACCAAACCATGTTTCCCCGTATTAGCATTATATAGTGGAATACTTTTGTGTGGCCCTGTAATTTAATAATAAAAATTCTTTGCATCACAGATTGTACAGAATGCATATTTTAGTATATATTTCATAGATTCATGTCAATTCTATTATGTTCGAATGAGTGTAACATCATTAAAATGCATATAAAACTTTTTCCCCATTGACCGTAATGTAACGGAATCCTTTTGATTGTCCCTGTAATTGATCTATGCATCCGATTTTCATAACATTTGAAATGACTCGACAAAATTACGCAATAATTATATGTTTTCAATTTCAAACGATTAAAATGCATTTAAAACTTTTTTCCCTATTGACCGTAATGTAATGGAATCCTTTTGAATGTCCCTGTAATTGATCTATCCATCCGATTTTCATAAAATTTGAAATGACTCGACAGAATTATGTTATAATTATGTATTTTAAATTTCAAACGATTCGGTTGGGTAGTTTTTGCGTTGTTATATGCGGACGGACGGACAGACGGACGGACTGAACGACAACAATAGGTGCTACGTATTTACATAATTACGAACGCACCTAAAAAACGGTTTTACTGCGTTCTGTTGCAGGATTTTTGACGCATGTCTCCCTGGTATGTGGCGCGCCTGAGATTTATTAGTAAGCTTCTATGATCACCAGTACCTATAACATTACTCTCATAATGTCCTTCATTTTGAATAAGTTTGTGTAAGTAATCTAGAAGAATTCTGTGAAACTGCTAACAGAGAAAGAGTCCTGTATTATTTTAAGTCGAAAAAAAGATCCATCGTTACTTAATTCAATGATGTGATTATTTTCTAAAACTAAGTTTTTTTAGTGTGCTTCTACGATTAAACATTATCAGTATCACAACACAGAAAGAATATTGATGTTTTTTCGAGGTAGAAAAAAAATCCGCAATTGTATGATGGTTTCATTCAACCTACAGGCCCCACCAGTGGCCGAGAGGTTCGGACCTCTCAACTGGTAGACGGCAGGTGCTGGGTTCGATCCCAATCGCGGCTGTCGGCCTAACCGTTCGAAGTTTTCCGTGGTTTTCTTCGAAACTTGCGTAAATACGGGTTAGGTTCCCTTAGAAAGACCCCCACGGAGGGCATCCCCCCTGGTCCTATATCCCATTAGCGTAGATAATCGGACGTCAAAAATCAACCAACCAACCATCATTCAACCTACAAAAATTGTTGTGCATATTATTTGTTTATATATATATTACAAATTTTAAAATTTTTTCACCAAAACTAACCTTTATACTATCTTAATTTTCTTAAAATAATGTTCCGTACTTACTTCAAATTATTAAATTAAAATCTTGTTTCTAGATCTAATCTGTTAATCTTTATGCAGACGATATAAATTCTTAATTTGCCTTAAAAACATTATTCCAGTATGCGTAAATTTAAAAAGATGGCTCTAAATTAAAAATATTCTTAATTAAATTTTTATTTCTTAATATTCCAAATAAAATTCATTTTTCTATGTTTTTATCAACCCTTTTTAAGAAAGTCTTATTAAATTTATTCCCAAACCATACCTTTCAAAAAATATCATTATTTTATTTTATCTATTTATTTTTCTTCCGTCAACCTTTGATGTGTGCATATTAATAAATTCATTTCTTTTCTTTTTCTCTTAAAATTAATCATTTATAAAAATCGTCTGCCTAAGAAATTCTGAGTCGATTATAATTTGGTTAAATAATATTTTTTTTTAATAAATTTATCGTCTGTGGAAAATAGTCTCGTAGCTGGACAAGAATTCTGTTTACATAAAAGAATGATGGTTTGAGGTTACAGAATGTTCTAGAATTTTCTTTTGAGATTTAAGAAAAGGAGTCTTGAGCTGAGAAAGAGGATTCTTGGGGGTTTTTTCTTCGATGAGTACGGCTCGCTGAAATAATGATGAAATTTTTCGGTAAAAGACAGTTTGAAAACAGGAGCTTTTCCCTTTCTCATGATTACGGATTAAATAAATGAACTTACAGCAGCCAATGAGTAATTATTTGGATTCTCTACATCTATTTATTTATTTTCCTCGGTGGCCAATAATGATGAAATGTTTCGGTAAAAGTTTGAAAACAGGAGCTTTTCCCTTTCTCATGATTACGGATTAAATAAATGAACTTACAGCAGCCAATGAGTAATTATTTGGATTCTCTACATCTATTTATTTATTTTCCTCGGTGGCCATGACTTCTCTACGGTGAAAGGGAAACCCGGCGTTGATGTGTCTGGCTCCTAACTTTTAAATCGTCACATATATATGTTGATTTATTGTACCTGCTTTATTAGCCTTAGATGTTAGGCTGAAAAGCTATTAAGTGTTCACAAAAAGAAGTAATTAAAAAATCTCAAGTCATTATTATTTTCTAAGACCAGGTGTAATTAATGCGCTTCTTTCATTAAGCTGTATCTAAAACATCATCCTCATATCGTTTTTCTGTTTGAACAATTTATGAGTACAATCGCAAAACATTTGGGGAAAATACCAATGGAGAAAGATGTGTTAATTCATTCCACCATTCAAAATTATTATTTTTCCTTACAATGCAATATTATTGTCTTTTCCTCTTTATCAAATTCATATAATAGCACTGAATAGATCATGCGTATATTTACGAGACTTTTTAATTACTCTCAAAATGGAAGTAATTAAGGAGTCTCGAGAAACAAATGTCTCCAGAGATTAAGTGTCCTTAATATGCTTCTGCGATTAAATTGTGCATCCCTTCATAATATCCGTCTAATGTTACGTCTCTAATCTTGGAGATTTCTGATATAACTACAAAAAAGCGTATACATTATTTCGAAGCAAAAATAATTGACTAGTCACATAAATTAATGACAAATGATGGTGGTTTCATTTAATCTTTTCAAATTATTAATATTTTTTTGTCTTATACACACTTTTTTTACCTTCTTTATTAACTTTATTTGTTAACCCTTCACTACACCATGTGGCACATAACTATAAACCTCATTATGTACCATGAATTTTGGCCAATATGATCTGTATCCCTGATCAAGAACAGTCCAAAGAATGTAATAACACTTACAAGGAAGGTCTCCATAAGGGCATACCCCCGAAAAATCTGAAAAAATTACAGAATGTTCTTCTCGTGTGGATATATACGTTTATAAAAAAAATTTCGGCGGAACCTCCATTCTGTTTCCGTAAAAAAAAAAAAATGAAAATTTCGTTATTTGGCGATTTATTGCCAATTGGCAAATTAATGCAATTTCAAAAAATACTTTATGTCAAATACACTTCAAGAAAAAAAAGTTTCACGTTGAGCTTGTTTTGATAAATTTAATTTAAATTAACTTCAGTTTTACAAGTTTGTTTTAAGTATAATTTTGTTATATCGATATTTATATTCAAATTTAATCATCAAAATTTGAGATTTAAAACGAAATACATAATTTAAATTAATTAAATTTGTTTCATGTTCAAAGTCAAATTCAGAATTGTCGATTAGATTTTGTTGCTATGGAAACATGTGGCTTTTATTTTTGAATACGCTTAAATTTATGATGATAATTTTTCTCAATATGATTTTTTATCTATGAAAACATTTTTTCCAGTGATTAATTAAATAGCTACTTCAACAAGTAATATATATGCAATATAATATGTATATATATATATAATGTATTAAAGTCTCTCTTTGTTTATGTTTAAATTCATTAAATACGATTTACATGCATTCAAAATATCGTACAGTTTTGAGTTGCATAATAATCGTTTGCTTTTGGTGAGGAAAAGAGCTGCTCGCCAAATAGAGTGACTCTTTCGTCTTTTCACGCCAAATATTCGAAAATATTTTATTTTTTTACACAATATCTAATGTGATTCCGCCGCTAATTTTGACTGATCCCTTATTACATACATAAGTACTTTAATTAGTATTTTTTTCATAAAATTCTGAGTATGCCCAGTATGGAGACCTTCCTTGTTAGTTTGTCCAGGTTTAAAATCTGCATTTGACAAAAAATTAGAATTTGTTCTTCGGAAACATTTAAAAAAAATCAATTAAGCTATTAAGGCTAGATTTGATTATTTTTGCTGAATATTTAAAAATATTAATATAAAAGGTGTATATTGTGAAGCAGATAAAATTAATTTAAGCTCATGTAGTTGCAAAGTACGCCAATGTAATATTTAAAAACCCTAATCGTGTACGTAGGGTACACGACATAAAGTATCAAATTTTAGCTAAAAAAATGAAGTTTAATATTTTTACTAGTTTTCTAATCATTAGACCAATATATAGATTTTAAATAATTTTTATCGTAAAAATAGAAAAAATCGTGCAAAGTCAGCTTCTTGTAAAGAGTTGAATGAACTCGAGTGAGCGATTTGTTTTTAAGTGATTTAAATCAACATGAGCAATTTAGATAAAAAATTAAATCAAGATGAGTAAAGCGTTTAAAAAACAACTCATTAACGATCCAATAAATTAGAGCTCTTTCTTGAGAAGCTAAATCCACTCTTTCCTCTTAAGAGTGTGAAAAGACCACTGATATTGATTCCTGTTAAATAAAAATAATCCTTAGTTTTATAATTTAATGATAGATGGTCGTTTCCTTCAACCTTCCAACTTTATTGTACTTTTTTTCCAAATACAGATTTGTTGTACCTGCTGTATCAACCTTACATGTTAATAGGGAATAGCTCTTAATGGCTCAAAATAAGGTAATTAAAAAGTATCTGGGCATCATTATCTTCCAGGACTAACTGTCGTTAGTATGTTTCTATGATTAAGATGTGCCTAAAGCATCATCTTCATATTGTCTTTCTCTTTGAATAATGTTATGACTATTGTTACACAGTGCATTTTTTTCCTCTATACTACAGTGTAAAAATTGAAAATGTGCAATGTTTAGAAGTTTAAAGATTTATAGTAGTAAAAAAAAAAAAAAAAAAAAAAAAAAAAAAAAAAAAAAAAAAAATAACGAAATTTTTTTTTAAATTTCAAGCGTTGCAAAATGGCGTATGCATTACGTGCAGATACGTTTGGCCTTAATTACACAGACAGATAGATAGATAATTTGATTTGAACATTTTTAATTTGATAAAAATGAGTAGCTTCCTTTTATAATTATTTTAAAATTAAGTTTGCTAGTGCCACCAAGGATTCAATAATTATAAATTAACAATTTTGATTTATTAATTAAAGGATAAGTTGTTTTGAAAGAAATATTAAACGAAAGCCTCTGCGCGATCTGCGATCATACTTACCCACTTGTTTCATGCATGTTTTGTGGGAAATTTCTGTAGATATTTCAAATCGCACAACATTTTTGCTTAACGTGCAAGGATGAAATCATACGTGTTTTGTGGAATCTATAGTAATTTGGGAATGAAATATGATTGATTTGCCTAATAAACAACAGTATAATTTTGAAGTGAAAGTTTAAGAAAGAACCGAAGTGTTCTAGAAAAATAGTTTTTTTTAATGGGACATACATTTTGTCATTTATATTTTGAATTTTTCAGAATTCAATAAATATATTATCGTAATCCTGAGTTGCCTTTGGTTGAAAAATTTTTATTTCATAAAAATTTAATGAGTTAAATTTGCTTTCATATTTTTTTCTCGATAGCGCAAGACACTTAGAATGTTCTTATTTTTAATTGTTTCCGTAGCGCATAGTTTAATTTAGATTAATAACGGATCTATAAACAGTCATAAAATATTACGTTATTTTAAAAAATATCGGGGGGGGGGGAAAGACAGTAAGGGGTTAAAGGTAGATTTTTTAGAGTTTCACTATTTAATAGTTTTTTCATTTGGCTATTCTTTTTCCTTTCTGATTAGCCAAATTGCTAACGTTGGCTAAAAGTCAGTGATAACACTGCTTGAGACTGAATATCCTTATTATACTTCTACATTTAAACTGGATATTTGGTATCATCCTCATATTTTCCGTCTCTTTAAATAATGTTATATCGCTAATCAAGGAGAATTCTATTATAACTACAGAAGGAATATCGATATTATTTCGAAACAAAAATAATCGACTAGTTGCAAATTATTGACAAATGGCACTTTCATTCAATCTTACCAAATTATTGCCCTGTTTATTATTATTATTATTATTATTTTATGCACGCATTTATTTTATTGCTAACTGCATATGTTAAGACGGGAAAGCTCTTAATTGTTCACAGAAAGAAGTAAATAAAGAGTTTCGAGATATGATTATTTTCTAAAAATAAGTGTTATTAGTGTGCTTCGAGGATTAAGCAATATCTGTATTACCACCCTCATAATGTTTGGATACTTTTATGTCTGTGTAATCTAGAATTGTTCTGTGAAAACACTAACATAGAAAAAGTATTCATATTACTTCCAGATTTTTTTTATATAAAAAATCCATAATTGCATATTTTAATGATAGGTGGTTTTTACATTCAACATTCCAAGATTATTGAACATTTTTTGGTCTGAATACAGATTTGTTGTACCTGCTTTATCAACCTTACATGTTAATAGTCGTTAATGACCTCAAAAAGAAGTAATTAAGAAGTCTCGAGGCATCATTATCTTCTAAGACCAAGTATTATTAATATATGTTACATTTTGAGATTGGGGGCCAGTAATATTAGCTGCAAGCCTCCCCATTTTGTAGCACAGGATTCGTGGCGAGTCATTAAATAAATAAATAAAAGAATGTAGGCATCATAGAAAGCCAAACATTGGCAGCTCCACAATATTTTATTTAAATGCGGTCATATGGAGAGGAAAATTCTCTCCCCTTCCGGAGTAAACATTCCATCAAAAAGAAAACATTCCTAAATACTCTCCGCAAGTCGCTCAAATCCAAAACATCGAACAAAAATCCCTCCATCTCCAGGACTCTCTAGCTTAAGTAAAAATAGAAAAAGGTTCTAGAACTTCCCATAATCTCTAAACACGATTCTTTTATGTAAACAGAAATTAATATCAAGTGTCGAGATTAAAAATAGCAGACTCGATCTTCCGCAAACGATAATTTTATTTAAAACATTATTATTTAACTAATTTATAATCGAAAGTTATCAAAACTCGAATATATTCCGCAGACGATAATTTCACATACAAAAAAAACGAATTTATTGATACGCGATAAATATAAAACGCGAAGAGAAAAAAATAAAAATAAATAAATAATTAAAAATAATGATATTTTTGAACAACTATATTTTTGGAATAAATTTAATAAGACTTTCTCAAAAAAGGTTGATTAAAAACAGGGAAGAGGTGAGTTTTATTAGGAATTTTAATAAATAAAGTTTAATTAAGAATATTTTTAATTTAGAGCCATTTTATAGATTTACACATATTGAAATAAATGTTTTTAAGGCGAATTAAGAATTTATATCGTTTCTATAAAGATTAATAGATTAGATCTAATAACAGGATTTTAATTTAATAAGTTGAAACAAGTACGGAACATTGTTAAAAGGAAATTAATATAGTATAAGGTTAATTGTGGCGAAAAAAATAATAAATTTTGTAATATATATTTATATTATTAAGATGTATTTAAAACATCACCCTTATATTGGCTTTCTCTTTGAATAATGTTGTAACTACAATCAAGGAGTATTTAGGGGAAAATACCAATATAGAAAGATCTGTTGGTTCATTCCACCATCCAAAATTATTGTTCTTTTTTCCTTGTATCAAGTAATGTTATTGTTTTTCCCTATTTATCAACTTCATATATTAACACTGAATAGATCATTCGTATATTTACGAGACTTCTTAATGACGTTCAAAATGGAAGTAATTAAGGTGTCTCGAGAAACAAATGTCTCCAGAGACTAAATGCTCTTATTATGCTTCTACGATTAAACTGTGCATCCCTTCATAATATCCGTCTCTTTGAATAATGTTACGTCTCTAATCTAAGAGTATTCTGTTATAACTACAAAAAGAGCAGAGAATATTATTTCGATTAAAAAATAACCAATTAGTCATATAAATTAATGACAAACGATGGTGGTTTCACTCAATCTTTTCAAATTACTATTTCTTTTTGTCGTATACACACTTTTTTCCTTCTTTGTTAACTTTATATGTTAACCCTCCACTACACCGCGTGTCACATCTGGAACATACTTAAAAAAAAACATTATACAATCGGCTCTCGTTAATTCGATAACGGATAAATCGAATCTTCGATTAATTCGAACTAAACATGTGGTCCTGAAATTTTCAATGGCAGGATAACACTTTCATTTATTCGAACTCATTTTTTCTTGACTTTGTTTAATTCGAACGAACGCGAATTCCGACTTTTTTCATTTTCCCTTACTTACGGACTTCAGATATTTGAAATAACTTTCTTTCTTTCAATTTTGTCAGAATTGTTCTTAACTATTATACACATAATCCCATGCATTTGATATCCGCTTTCTTAGAGCCCAGTCTGTCCGTTAGTGACACCTTCATCGATTCTTCCATTGTGCTTGTTCCTAAATCCCTTATGTATTCATGTCTTTTAATTTATTATTACATCATATTCTAACAACAGCCGAAATAAATAAAAAATTACTATAACATTAATTCATTTGTAATGGTACCCCTTTAAACATATTTTGCTCTCATACATTCCATAAATTGAACTCTGGATAATCCGATCATTTCGTGTGGTCCCGACGAGTTCGAATTAACGAAAGTCGACTGTAATTCTCGTTATGTACCATGAATTTGGCCAATATGATCTGTATCTCTGTTCAAGAATAGTCCAAAGAATGAAATAACACTTAGTTTTTCCATGTCAGAAAGCTGCATTTGATAAAAAGTTTTAATTTGTTCTTCGGAAAAAAAGAAGAAAAAATTATATCAAGCTATTAAGGCAGGAATTAATTTCATTATTTTTACTGAATACATAAAAATATTAACATTTAAAAAAGTTGCAGATTGTTAACCTTCCGGTGGGCGCGGCGTTGTAAAGCGTACAATATTCGCTTTCTTTTTTCTTTAAGGGTGTTCTTAACTGCTCCGCTCAACAAGCGCAAAACGTTTTGACACATTTACAAATTCATTTTTTAACGGACAGACATAAAATTGGAATGCCTGACTATGGAAGCGATTTCGAATCGAACTTATTTTTCCATTTTATGATAATTAAATTACCTATCCAGTTCTAAGCTATTTCGATGACACGATCACCCGTTTTTCTCCTGCTTTTTGACCGGTTTTCCTGCTTCCGTCGAAAAATGTACTCAAAAGTGTCAACTTTTAAGGCTTGTTATAAAAAATCTATTGTATTTTTCAAAAAAGAGAAGATTGAGTACAATTAGACAGTTTCTGAATAACAACACCTGCTATTTTCATGCATTTCCGAATAAAAATAAATTAAAGCATGTGTCACAAA
This sequence comes from Maratus speculifer, assembly GCA_964019185.1. Classification (NCBI taxonomy): domain Eukaryota; kingdom Metazoa; phylum Arthropoda; class Arachnida; order Araneae; family Salticidae; genus Maratus; species Maratus speculifer. Next base: position 99,727,935 of record OZ025302.1, read on the forward strand.
GTTGCCCTTTTTAATTTAAGAACACCCTTAAAACAAAATTCACGCCTGCTTTAATATGTTATAACAAAATAAATCTAAGTGTATTGCGGAATACTTTCATAAATTATGAGCAGAGAAAACTTATATGATATTTGTATGTTAAATTATTTGTAAAATTAAAACAAAACGGTAATAATTCTATGTTTTCCTCCTGTTGTACAATTAACAACGCGCGCCTGCTCATGTGATGAAAATTTGCGCGCCCGGCGAAAGTTTAAACATATAAAATCAATTAATTTGGACTCATTTAACTGCAAAATATAGCAATACAGTATTTAAAAACCCTAATTTTGTACATAGGATATACGCCATAAAATATCAAATACTAGCTGAACATTTAAAATTTAATTTTTTTAAACTATTTTTCCCATTATTATAGATTTTAAATATTTTTTTTTTCATAAAAATAGAAAAAATTGTGCAGTGAAAGGTTAAGACTGAAAAGCTGTTAATTGCTCACAAAACGAAGTAATTAAGGAATCTCAAATTATTGTTATTTTTTAAACTAAGTGTATTAGTATGCTTCTATGATGAAACGGTACCTCTATCTTCACCCTCATAAAGTCAGTCACTTTTAATAAGTTTAATCTATAATCTAATAGAATTCTGTAAAACTATTTATACCGGGTGTCCCAAAAATGACTGATGGATTTTAAAATTCAATAACTTGCAAACGGTGATAGCTATTTAAAAAATTTTTGCAGGAAGGTTATGTATAACCTCAGGAGTTTTTTTTTTTTTTTTTTTCGTAAATTTTTATTTTAGTTCGCATCTCAAACAATAGGTGGCGCTGACGGCGATTGGAGGCCAGGTGATCAGTGCTGAGTGAAGCGTCGACCTGGTCTTCAATCGCCGTCAGCGCCACCTATTGTTTGACATGCGAACTAATATAAAAATTTACGGTAAAAAAACTGAAGTTATACATAACCCTCCTGCAAAATTTCTTTTAATATCTGTCACCGTTTGCACGTTATTGGACTTTCAAATCCATCAGTCATTTTTGGGACACCCGGTATATACTTTCTTAAAACTTCAGCCACAAAATATTTCAAGTTGAGCCGAAATCCACTCATCTCACGATTTGAAAGTCAGCATCCCGTAAAGAGTTGAAACAACTCGAGTAGACGAGTTGTTTTTAAGTGATTTAAATCAACCATGAGCAATTTAGATAAAAAATTAAATCAAGATGAGTAAAACGTTTAAAAAACAACTCATTAACGATCCAATAAATTAGAGCTCTTTCTTGAGAAGCTGAATCACTCTTTTCTTTTGAGAGTGTGAATAGAACACTGGTATTAATTCCTGTTGAATAAAAATAATCCTTAGTTTTATAATTTAATGATAGATAGTCGTTTCCTTCAACCTTCCAACTTTATTGTACATTTTTTTCCAAATACAGATTTATTGTACCTGCTGTATCAACCCTACATGCTAATAATGAATAGCTCTTAATGATTCTCAAAATGAAGTAATTAAGGAGTCTCTAAAGCATCATTATCTTCTAAGACCAACAACTGTTAGTATATTTCTATGATTAAGATATGTCTAAAACATCACCTTAATGTTGTCTTTTTCTTTAAATAATGTTTTAGTCCAAGAGCCGACCGCACAAAACCCTAAGTCATCGAGCACAAGAAAAAATCCTTTATTTTATGGAAGAGTAGTCATAGGGGAATCTAATGATCCATGTCTGCGGAAGTGAAGTGGTGCATAAGCCAAAAGTTAATACCACTAGTGGCTCACTCGTAGGTCTATCATTGTTACCGTACAATCAAATGTACGGAAACACGGAAAGCTGGGTGCAGAAAAACATAATGCTAAGTCTACGAGTCAACCACTTTTGGTATACATTTTTGGCTTATGCACCACTTCACTTCCGACAGCTATGGATCATTAGATTCTCTTATGACTACTCTTCCATAAAATAAAGGATTTTTTCTTGTGTCCGATGACTTAGGGTTTTGTGCAGTCGGCTCTTGGGCTATTATGACTGCAATCGAGAAGAATTTGAGGAAAGTACTTATGCAGAAAAATCTGTTGGTTCATTCCACCATCCAAAATTATTATTCTTTTTTCCCCTACAATGCAATATCATTGTTTTTCTCTTTCTCATCATAATATGTTAACACTTAATATACCATGGCTATCTTAATGAACATTCTTAATTGTTTTCAAAATGGAAGTAATTAAAGGGTCTCAAGACATCATTATTTTCAAAGACAAAGAGTGATTAATATCCTTCTACGATTAAGCTGTATCTAAAACATCACCCTTATATTCTCTACGTCTTTAAATAATGCTGGAATGTTACCATCGTAAAGAGTTGGGGAAAACTACTAATGCAAGAAAATCTATTGTTTCAATCAATGATCCAAAATTATTATTCCTGTTATTTTCCTACAATGCAATATTACTGTTTTTTCTTCTTTATCAACTTCATATATTAACACAGAATACCTTATGTTTATAAATTTTCTTAATTACTCTCAAAATGGAAGTAATGAAGGAGTCTTGAGAAATAAATATCTCTTGAGACTGTCTCCTTAATATGCTTCTATGATAAAATTGTGCATTTAACATCGCCTTCATAATATCCGTCTCTTTGAATAATGTTACGTCTCTAATTAACCCTTTGGGGACAAGCGACACGTATAATACGTGCCGCAAAAAGGCTTGACCCTTAAATGCTCAGGATAGAACGCGTTCCAAAAAATGCGCAGTTCAAAGAATCAGAATTTATACCTGAAAATCTAAATAGTAAATTTTTCTTTATTTAATTACGAATGGTCGGTCATTAAGTAAAATGAAAATTACTCTTTTAAATTTCTGGTGAGAATACGGAATATGTGAATAAAACCCCAAATAAATCGGGAACACTTATGGTATCGAAAATGATACAATATGAATTTAAGAGTTAAGAATCCTTGTTTATTACCACCAGTAAAATTTTACAGTAAAATTTGCCTATTTAATTGGAGTAGCATAGTTGCCAATTTGTACGGTTTGGCCGTACAATGTACGGATTTTGTTCCAATTGTACGGTTGTACGGATGACCAGTACGATTGTACGGTTTGGTCTCACGGAAAAAACTATCGCCGAGAAACGCGAATTTCGTGAGAGGATAGCCGAAAACGCACATATTTCGTCAAAATTTCTTTGAAAAACGTCGATTTCGTCTAAATTTCGCGGGAAAATGCCGCTTTTGTCAAAAGATCGCAGATAAAAACGCGGAAGACCGCGGGAAAACGTTGATTCCGTCTTAAGATCACGGGAAAAACGCCGTTTTCATGAAAAGATCGTTCAGAAACGCAAATTTTTTCGAAAGATCGTTGGGAAAAAAACGCCGATTTCGTCTAAAGATTACGAATAAAACGCCGATTTTGACAAAAGACCGCGAATAAAATGCAGATTTCGCCAAAAGATTGCGGATAAAATGCCGATTTCGCCAAAGATTGCAGATAAAACGCCGATTTGTCAAAAGATCGCGGATAAAACGCCAATTTTGTCAAAAGATCGAGTATAAAGCGCCAATTTTGTCAAAAAATCGTCGATAAAACGCCGATTTTGTGTAAAGATCGCGGATAAAACGCCGATTTTGCCAAAAAATCGCGGATAGAATCCGATTTTGTCAAGAAATTGCATATAAAACGCCGATTTCATGAAAAGATGGCATAAATTTCGTGAAGGGGTGGCGGAAAAAAGTGAATTTTGCCAAAGGATTGTGGGAAAAACATCGCCGATTTCGACAAAAGATTGCGAGAAAAATACTGATTTCATCAAAAGATCGCAGAAAAAATGACCATTTCGTTAAAGGATTGTGGGGAAAATGTGCATTTCATCAAAGATACCCAGAAAAATGCATTATTAATGCCTGTAGGGATAGTCTTCCTACTTCCTCATCTGCTGCAACCTTTTAGAAAATTTGCTGTTAATTTAATCTCCCCTACCTATTGCAGATCATCCAGGACAGCTTTTCAGAAACATGTTTCCAAAGTATGAAATTGCAAAATCATTTTCTTGTGCAATCTCATGTTTTTATTTTGGCAAAATATATGTAAATGTAGCATAGAAGATATTGTTATGAAATGATATTACTTTACTTTTTTCATTGCATATGCCTATATTATGCATTTTTACGCATGTAAGAATACATCGTAAAAATTGTAAGGATTTCAAAATTGACATGTTGGCAGGTATGGAGTATTTTCTCGATTTAATAAGTGACGAATTTCTGTTTCTAAAACCGGTGACAAAACATTAAAAATTTCGTAAAAATCTGCCGTCGCGAAGGGGTTAACCCCTTGATTCTCGCTCCCGTGATATTCACGGGGTGAGAGCTTCTTGACATTTATTCAGAATTGTTGATTCCTACCAGTTTTATAAAACAGTGAAATTGGCTTTATTCTGGTATCATTTTGCTTGTCATTAATACGTTCGCTGCCGCAGACGCGCCAGCGCATGATAAGGCGCCAAGCCAACGTTAAGGGGCAACTCACGCGCCAGCGCGTGATATGGGATGATGTCCAGTAGCCAGTCACGCGCTGGCGCGGGAAAATATTTCACTGATTCTTTGTTATAAAAAGTAAATCGGCTTCTGGGAGAAACCCACTTCTACAGTGCGGCATTAACTATCATCACATTTCCACGTAAGCGGCAGCGAACGTGTTAAATAAGGTAAATATTTCTTTTTCAAAAAATTGGTGAAAATAATCAAGTTGAATATTTTAGTCGTAATTTAATGCGCAGCTGTAGGGGTTAAGGAGAATTCTGTTATAACTAGAAAAGAAACATTTCATATTATTTTGAAGTAAAAATAATCGACAGTCACGTAATGATAATTTCTGGTTTAATTCAACCTTCTAACGTTATTATTGTATTTACCAATACCATATGCATACATAATTCTAATAGTTTGATGAGTTTTTTTATTCAAAACCTTCGATCCCATGCGGGAAATTTTCAAAGAAATTTTGTTCTTTATGTAATCATCAAATATTTGTCTTAAATTAAATAAACGGTCAAGTGCGAGAATTACTCACGCTCTAAGGATTCCGTACAATAAATATATGTGTGACTGGTATACGTGCCACTTAAAATTCTCCGAATTTTTCATTATTCCTACCAGTTATTTTTTATTGCAAATTTAGCTTATTCAGTTGGAGTATTTTCGCGATTCAAATACAAAAAAAATTTCTGTTTTGAAAAACCGGTGATTAAAGATTAAAAATTCAACAAAGTGCTCTCATCGTGAAGGATTTAATTGTATTATTAAAAGAAAGCCATTGCTGAAATAAAGATAAGACTTTGTAAAAAACTTTGCAAAATAGGGTTGGTTATAGCTGAATATACTAGAAAAGTACGAATTGACATACGATAAAAGTTCAAAGTGATATGAAGCCTAAATAATATCAAATATTGCTATTCTCTATAACTTTTTTTTTCTTTTCCTTATTTATTTTTACGGAATTTAAATCGATGCTGAGAATAAAAGGTAGTGCATAAGTAAACTTCATTTGACATTTCGCTAAACTGAATTCAGCGTAGTAATAATGTTTCTTTTTCTAATGTACGGTTACAAAAAAACCCTTGTTCAGTATTTAAATTTGGTATTGTGCTAAAGGAGCTTGTATAGAAAGGAACTCACAAATTTTTAAAGCCATTTTGGTCCGTAACACGTTTTTCCAGATAGGTTTTTAGTTAACTTTTAAATACTCAAGAGTCATGATGAGAGAGCCAGTCAATGGAAACTAGTCGCAAACCCCATAGTACTTATGAAAGGTTCGCATGCATAAGGAATTAAAAAACAATAGACATTTTGGTACCAAAAATTTCGTAATTTATTGGCCGCAATATCCGAAGTAAGGAACGTTTTGCATTCAATAAGGCAAATAATACTTTTAAAAAAAATCCCGGTACTAAAATGGATATATTTTTTTAATTTCTTATGCGTACGAACCCTGGCTGATATGTGATATCTGATTAATTCTAATTAAATTACCATGCTTTCAACTGTGTGAAGTTTATTGCTTTTATACTGCTTTTAGGCATTACACAAATATGTTATTTAAATTTGTTATCTAAGCTTCAAAAGCCGATGGTATGCAGACTACGCCACCCCCGTCGTTATTTATGTTCAAATCGTTCCTGTCTTTAAGGGTTAATATCTCGGCTAATTACCGACAAAATTTTTCAAAAATCATTGTCAACAATGCTTTTATACTTCAGCTGCTCCTCAGCTATACCTCAGCTTTTTCAGATCCTCCAACGCTCCTCAACAACTTTGCTCAATGCCTACAAATCGAGATGTGTGTAACAGAAAAATGTGTTCTTCTCAAAAACTATGCGACCTAGAATAACCGCTATAGTTTTCCTGCTAGGTTTAAAGTAACACCTATAACCTCTATTTTTTCCTAATTTTTGTTTTGGTAGATTCGAAATTAGATGGGGGAAATATGATTTTGTTCTATATTTTCGACGATACCTGTGAAAACATAATACTTAAAATTAAAAGAAACATATTTTTGAGCTCAGCGTAACGAAATGCTTCACAAGGTATCCCACACGGTACGATACATTGAAAAAAAAAGATTTATTTTTCTTCAATTAACTTAATTAGTCCCCTACCCCCCTTTTCTATATAATTTTAAATGTTTAATAGTCTGTAAATATGTGGGTGAATATTCTTTATTACTTCCAATTTGAGGTTTCCACGTTTCATAGTTTTTGAGTAAAATGGCTGTGACACGGGAGTGATCTTATAATAGTTCTGTTTTCACTTTATAAATACGGAACCCTAAAAAACGAATAGTACAGGAATTTTCTGGTATGAAGGAGTAATTTTGAAATAAAAATGGGCCAAATCGCCCCCTGCTGTTTCTGCCTCAATGCTTTGCTTGCACACATACATTCCTATGGAATAAATGACTGACAGTGCCATGTACCAACCCTTAAAATTTGCCTCATGAATTTGAGTCACCCTGTATATATATTAAGTAGGTGCGATTATCTCATTTGACTCGCATGTACATGTCATTAGCATGTGTCATGTTCATTCAATTTTTAAGCTTTAAATTAGCGCAACTTTTATCCAAATACATAACAATTACACTCAAGAGCCAAAACATTATGACCATCCCTACATTTTGCAACGAACTGGCCTGGATAACGTGGAAGACACGTGATCTGGTGAAAGTGGTATTTAACTGCTGCTGAAGAGTCTGAAGAATCATTCTTTCACTTACTTCTATGTGTGATGGGAAAGGCTGCGGATATAAGCGACTTTGATAGAGGATAGATTGTAATGGCTCGAAGGCTCGGAACAAGTATTTCCGAAACTGCACGACTCGTGGGTTGTTCGCGATCTACAGTTGTTAGTACGTATGCAAAGTGGATGAATGACAGTGAAACCAGCAGTAGACGACATGGTGTTGGACGTCCACACGCTATCAAATAAAAAGGTCGTCGGAGACTGTCTCGCATGGCTGAAGCAAAACCGAAGCCAGATAGTGGCTCAGCTGACAGCCCAATACAATGCAGGGCCAAGTAGAATAGTATCTGAGCACACTGTTCAGCGGACACTGTTGGATATGGGGCTATGCAGCAAACGTCCCACTTGTGTGCCTTTGCTGACCAAGCGTCATCGCCAACTGCGCCCGGGACCATCGCGACTGGTGCATGAGTGGGAGAGAATTGCCTGGTCAGATGAATCACGGTTTGTGATTCATCACGCCGCGTTGATGGCCGTGTCGGGATGGCCGTCAGGATACGCCGTCTTCAAGGCGAACAGTTGCTCCCTCAATGTACTGTAGGTCATACACTGGCCGGTGGTGGCGGTATTATGATTTGAGGGATGTTCTCTTGGGCGTCTCTAGGACCCGTGGTTGTGATAGAGCAGACCATGAATGCTACAGGGTATCTGAACATCATTGCGGACCAGTTGCACCCTTAAATGGCCTCTGTTTCCAGCCGGAAATGGAATGTTCCAACAGGCCAACGCCCCGTGTCACATGGCTAAAATTGTGTTGGAGTGGTTCCAGGAACATGATGCTGAATTCCAGTTAATGTCCTGGCCTCCTAACTCACCGGATCTCAATCCGATAGAACATATTTGGGATTTCATGGGACGACAGCTCAGAGTTCATAGACCACCAATTCGCAATATCTCGGATTTGTGTGACCGTTGCTTAAACATCTGGTACAATCTTTATCCGGCCATCTACCAAGGACTTGTGGCATCCATGCCAAGGCGGGTTGAAGCTGTGTTGGGCGCCAAAGGTGGGACAACTCGTTATTGGCAGGTGGTCATAATGTTCTGGCTCTTGAATGTATATTATTGAATAAAAATGGCACTTATATAAGCAAATAGGTGTATATTACTGCAAAAAAATTGTGTAATGTTACGTCAAAAAATTGGTGGCAATCTTTCTGCCACCATTTTATTGAGTAATTTAGAAAATATTGGTATCACTTCATACTAATGTTCAATATTTCACCAGTTACATCAGTTTAAATTACACCATTATATAAATTAAAATGTTACGTAATATTTTTTACAATCTAGTACAGTAAAACCTCTATAACGGACACTATCGAATTGCGGACATCTTTATTTAACGGACATTTTCCCTATATCCACTCCCAAAACATAAATATTTGTATGTTTAGCCTCTGAATAACGGACATTCCCAATAGCGGACAGTAATTTTGGTGATAAAGGATGAAAAATTATTTTTTAACGAAAAAAAAACTAAATAAAAAAGCTCTTACATTTATCAGAACAATGTGTCACAAATTTTGTTATCACAGATAAATGTAGAAGGTGGGCTGGGGAAAATGAAGCGCACATTTCCAAGAAAATTATGAATTACGCGAAAAAAGTGAATAAATAAAATGCATCAGGAGTGAAGAATTTGTCGAACGTTTCATTTATATTGATGATGAGTCATCTAGTGAAGAAAAATAATTAATATATGTAATTATATTTCTTCAGAATTTTCAACAAAAGCTGACTCTATTAGTAATGGTAAAACAAATACTGAAACTGGAGAAGCTTCTTGCAATATAAAGAATCTCCAAAAAGCGGCAAAATACAATAAGCATAGCAGGCTACGCGGAATTTTTGTCAAAAAAAAAAAAAAAAAAAAGATTCAGAAGGATTAAATCTGACTGAGTCAAAACTTTACATTGAAACACAAATTACATGTAATACAAGCAAAAGGGCAAAATTTTTTGTAATGGATTTTTTTTCTAACAATGTAATAAACAGAGGATAAAGGTATGCACAATTTTATTCCAGTTTTATTCCTTAAAAATAATTTAAATATATCTATATATTAAAAGGATAGCCAAAAAAAGTCAGCATAGTTTTAAATTGGTCTCTACGCATCGATATTTGCGCCGATATCTGAGAACGACAACCAATCAGAGAAGAGTACTTACTCTCTGAAAACACATATTTCCAGCAAGCGGTAAATATGGGATTGCATTATCACTGTTGAATGAAAATGAATGCGAAAAGAAGGATTTCTTTTTCTTTTCATAATTTTATTGTTTTTGGTTAATATAATGATCTTCATTTTTTGGAAAAACATTTTTTTCCGTTGCTCACTTTACGTAAGTTATTTTATTTCCATTTCTATTCCATTTTTTAGCCAGCAGACATAGCTTAGGCTTAATGCTTAATGTAGATAAACGATTTTTTTTTCGACAGTTTCCTATGAAATTGAAACATTCAATAGTTAATTATTAAAGTTTTTATTTATTTTCTTACCGATTAAGCATTTTCCGAATTGTAATTTTCAAATTTGTATTAAGTATGTGTAAAAAAACCTGGTTAGATATCACGTTGTTTTTTTGTTTGTTTGTTTTGTTTTTTGGAGGGAGAAAAAAAAGCAGGGATTTTTGACCGATGTTATTGACTTTATGGATATAAACAGATTCGCAAATCACTATTTATTTTGTGCTTCATTTTCTTATAATACTCATGTCAAGAAAACTGATTTTTTTTATATATATATATCTGCGATATCTGTATAACACCTGTGATTTTTCCCCCCTTAAAATTTCATTTTTGAGCTAACTCATAATGTTTAGGAAGTATTTACATTACATTGTTTTCGCCGAAGAATGGTGAATTGCATATGAAATGAAAAAAATCCCAGTTTTAAACAGCTTTGTAAATCATTAATATTTATTTAATGTTTAACTTTTTTTGTCTTGAGTTGACTCGAAGTTCCCTTTTTAAAAAAAATTACCCTTTTTTTAAAAGTGTTCCTGTGATGAAATTTGCTGAGTTTTTTTTTTTTTTTTTTGGGGGGGGGGGGGATAGAGAGGAGAATATTTTGATGAAATTTGCTATGTATATATATTTTTTTTTTCAATCTCTTGATCTCTCAACAATATTTTTCCAAAAATATGAAGATCATTATAATCAACGAAGAAAAATAAAATTATCACAAGAGATCCCTCTTTTTGCATAGCATTCATTCGTGATAATTCAGACCTTATGTACCATATTTACTGCTAGCTCTTTTTATTATTATTAGGCAAAATTTGCATTTTTTGTAGTACCTAGTCAAATTTCATGTGTTTTCGGGATCTTTTGACGAAGATCACGTTTTTTATGATACCTGAAGAAAATCAGTCTTTTTCTCAAGGTCTTTTGATGAAATTTGTCGTATTTTTCTCACGATCTTTCGATTTAATTTGCCGTTTTATCGAATTTATCATTTTTTTGTGAAATTTGTCGATATCTTTTTGAAAAATTTGTCGTATCTTTTGCTATTTTTTGCGATCTTTTGATGAAATATGCCTTTTTTCCATCTTTTGCAAAATGTGTTGTTTTCTCACAATCTGTTTACCAATATTTGCATTTTTTGAAGTACCTAGACAAATTTAAAGTATTTTTACGATCTTTTGACGAAATTCAAGTCTTTTATGATACCAGGAAAAAATTATTTGTTTCCTCAGGGATTTTCTGTGAAATTTGTCATTATTTCTCGCTGTCTTTCGATGTGATTTGCCGTTTTATTGAATTTATCCTTTTTCGTGACTTTTTTTGTGAATTTTTTTTTTGTTGTTGTTATTTTCAGAAATTTGTCATTTTTTTTCCATTTTTCTTTGACCAATTTACCTTTTTTGTTATAATTTGATGAAATGTGCCATTTTTTTCATCTTTTGACAAAATGTGTTGTTTTCTCACAATCATTTTCAATATTTGCATTTTTTGAAGTACCTAGACAAATTTAAAGTATTTTCACGATCTTTTGACGAAATTCATGTCTTTTATGACACCAGGAAAAAAAAATTTTCTCTCAGGAATTTTCGGTGAAAATTGTCGTTTTTTCTCTCTATCTTTCGATGTAATTTGCCGTTTTATCGAATTTATCCTTTTTTCGTGATTTTTTGTGAAATTTGTCATTTTTTTGTTATTTTCAGAAATTTGTCATTTTTTTTCTATTTTTCTTTGCACAATTTACCTTTTTTGTTATTTTTTGATGAAATGTGCCTTTTTTTTCATCTTTTGACAAAATGTGTTGTTTTCTCACAATCGGTTTTTCAATATTTGCATTTTTTGAAGTACCTAGACAAATTTAAAGTATTTTCACGATCTTTTGACGAAATTCATGTCTTTTATGACACCAGGAAAAAAAAAATTTCTCTCAGGAATTTTCGATGAAAATTGTCGTTTTTTCTCTCTATCTTTCGATGTAATTTGCCGTTTCATCGAATTTATCCTTTTTTCGTGATTTTTTTGTGAAATTTGTCATTTTTTTGTTATTTTTAGAGATTTGTCATTTTTTTCACTTTTTTTTGCAAAATTTACTTTTTTGTGATCTTTTGATGAAATGTGCCTCTTTTTTTCATCTTATGACAAAATGTGTTGTTTTCTCACAATCTGTTTACCAATATTTGCGTTTTTTGAAGTACCTAGAGAAATTTTATGTATTTTAGTGATCTTTTGACAAAATTCACGTCTTTTATGATACCAGGACAAAAATTATTTGTTTTCTGAGGAATTTTGGGTGAAATTTGTCGTTGGACATCGAATTTATCCTTTTTTCGTGATTTTTTTTTTTGTGTGTGAAATTTGGTTTTTTCATTATTTTCAGAAATTTGTCATATTTTCGCCTTTTTTTTTTTTTTTTTTTTTTTTTTTTCAAAATTTACCTTTTTTGCGATTCTTTGATGAAATGTGCATCTTTTTTTCATCTTTTGACAAAATGTGTTGTTTTCTGACAATCTGTTTACCAATATTTGCGTTTTTTGAAGTACCTGGACAAAATTTATGTATTTTGCAATCTTTTGACGAAATTCACGTCTTTTATGATACCAGGAATAAATTGTTTGTTTTCTCAGGGATTTTCGGTAAAATTTGCTGTTTTTTCTCGCTGTTTTTCGATGTAATTTGCCGTTTTATCGAATATATCCTTTTTTCGTGATTTTTTTTTTTGAAATTTGTTGGGGTTTTTTTTTTTCGTTATTTTTAAAAATTTGTCATATATTCGCTTTTTTCTGCAAAATTTACCTTTTTTGTGATCTTTTGATGAAATGTGCCTCTTTTTTTCATCTTTTGACAAAATGTATTTTTTTTTCACAATCTGTTTACCAATATTTGCATTTTTTGAAGTACCTAGACAAATTTAAAGTTATTTTCACGATCTTTTGACGAAATTCATGTCTTTTATGACACCAGGAAAAAAAAATTTCTCTCAGGAATTTTCGGTGAAAATTGTTTTTTCTCTCTGTCTTTCGATGTAATTTGCCGTTTTATCGAATTTATCCTTTTTTCGTGATTTTTTTTGTGAAATTTGTCATTTTTTTGTTATTTTCAGAAATTTGTCATTTTTTTTTCCATTTTTCTTTGCACAATTTACCTTTTTTGTTATCTTTTGATGAAATGTGCCCTTTTTTTTCATCTTTTGACAAAATGTGTTGTTTTCTCACAATCATTTTCAATATTTGCATTTTTTGAAGTACCTAGACAAATTTAAAGTATTTTCACGATCTTTTGACGAAATTCATGTCTTTTATGTCACCAGGAAAAAAAAATTTCTCTCAGGAATTTTCGGTGAAAATTGTTTTTTCTCTCTATCTTTCGATGTAATTTGCCGTTTTATCGAATTTATCCTTTTTTCGTGATTTTTTTGTGAAATTTGTCATTTTTTTGTTATTTTTAGAGATTTGTCATTTTTTTTCACTTTTTTTTTGCAAAATTTACTTTTTTGTGATCTTTTGATGAAATGTGCCTCTTTTTTTCATCTTATGACAAAATGTGTTGTTTTCTCACAATCTGTTTACCAATATTTGCGTTTTTTGAAGTACCTAGAGAAATTTTATGTATTTTAGTGATCTTTTGACAAAATTCACGTCTTTTATGATACCAGGACAAAAATTATTTGTTTTCTGAGGAATTTTGGGTGAAATTTGTCGTTGGACATCGAATTTATCTTTTTTTCAAGATTTTTTTTTGTGTGTGTGTGAAGTTTGGTTTTTTTCATTATTATCAGAAATTGGTCATATTTTCGCCTTTTTTTTTTTTCAAAAATTACCTTTTTTGCGATTCTTTGATGAAATGTGCATCTTTTTTTCATCTTTTGACAAAATGTGTTGTTTTCTGACAATCTGTTTACCAATATTTGCGTTTTTTGAAGTACCTGGAAAAATTTTATGTATTTTCGCAATCTTTTGACGAAATTCACGTCTTTTATGATACCAGGAATAAATTGTCTGTTTTCTCAGGGATTTTCGGTAAATTTTGCTGTTTTTTCTCGCTGTTTTTCGATGTAATTTGCCGTTTTATCGAATTTATCCTTTTTTTCGTGATTTTTTTTTTTTTTTTTAAATTTGTTGGGTTTTTTTTTTTTCGTTATTTTTAAAAATTTGTCATATATTCGCTTTTTTCTGCAAAATTTACCTTTTTTGTGATCTTTTGATGAAATGTGTCTCTTTTTTTCATCTTTTGACAAAATGTATTTTTTTCTCACAATCTGTTTACCAATATTTGCATTTTTTGAAGTACCTAGACAAATTTTATGTATTTTCGCAATCTTTTGACGAACTTCACGTGTTTTATGATACCAGGGAAGAAATTATTTGTTTTCTCAGGGATTTTTGGTAAAATTTGTTGTTTTTTCTCGCTGTTTTTCGATGTAATTTGCCGTTTTATCGCATTTATCCTTTTTTCGTGATTTTTTGTGAAATTTGTTGGGTTTTTTTTTTTCGTTATTTTTAGAAATTTGTCATATATTTCCTTTTTTCTGCAAAATTTACCTTTTTTGTGATCTTTTGATGAAATGTGCTTCTTTTTTTCATATTTTGACAAAATGTGTTGTTTTCTCACAATCTGTTGACCAATATTTGCGTTTTTTGAAGTACCTGGACAAATTTTATGTATTTTCGCAATCTTTTGACGAAATTCACGTCTTTTATGATACCAGGAAAAAATTATTTGTTTTCTCGGGGATTATTGGAGAAATTTGTTATTTCTTCTCGCAATCTTAATTTGCTGTTTTATCGAATTTTTCCTTTTTTCGTGATTTTTTTGCGAAACTGTCGTTTTTTCGCTATTTTTAGCTAAATTTACCTTTTTTTGCGATAACCTAGTCAAATTTTATGTGCTTTTTGAGATCTCTGGACGAAACTTGCTTCTTTTATGATACCTGGACAAAATTCGTCATTTTGAGGTCTTTCGGTAAAGTTTATCGTTTTTCTCGATTTCTTTCGATGTGATTTGCCGTTTTTTTTAGATCTTTTTACAAAATTTTGATTTTTGCGAAATTTATCTTTTTTGTGATTATTTGATGAAGTTTGCTTTTTTTTCAATCCTTCAAAATTTGTTGCTTACTCACAATCATTTGTTAAAATTTGTTGTTTTCTCACAATATTTTGATTTTTTTTTCACAATATCTTTACAAATTTGCCACTTTTTAGGGATTTTTTTGTCAAAATTTGCCTTTAAGAAAAAAAAAATTTTTCATAAAAATTGCCATTTTTAGACGTTTTGGCAAATTTTGATTTTTTGCAATACTTTCACGAAATTTGTTTTATTTGGAATACCTAGACAATTTTTTTGCAGTTTTTCGACACATTTTTTAGAGATCTTTTGATGAAATGTGTTGTTTTTGGCAATCTCTTAACGAAATTTGCTGTTTTTTTCCCCCCCATATCTATTTACAAAATTTCCGGCTGATGTTTTTTTTTTTGGGGGGGGGGGATTTAGACGAAATTTGCTATTTTTTGTAATTATTTGCCAAAATTTGTGTTTCTAATGGTACCTAGACAAATTTTTGTACATAGCAAATGATTTCTAGCATTTTTTTAAAAAAAACTTTAACAGTTGAAAAATAATCTTCAAACATTTTTAAGAGTCTGCGACATGTGTCGCAGCATTGCACCGATTCTTCACCGAGGATCATGTCACGTTGGGTTTACGTTGGTAAATGGAAAAGCATATTGAAGTTTTTAATAAATATTATATTAATCTTTTAAAAAATTTTTATAGTGGCAATATACTTTTTTTCTTTGGTTCTTTCATATTGTTGCCGTCAAGTTTTGACGGGTTTCACCTAGCCAGAATAAATATTATCATTAATTTTTTTAATATGTGAAATTTGCATGTATTTTTGTTTTATGAAAAGGTAATAGAAAAGTTAGTTGAAAATGCAAATGTTTATTAGTTGAATGGGGTGGGTAATGTAACAACAAATTAACCACAGAGAGGATCATTGTTATAGTTGTTACTAAATGGCAAACTATAAATTCAGTCTTATTTTTCTGCGAAGTAAGTGAAGTATGTATATTTTGTATGAAATGAGTAATGACAGTAATTTATGATTTATTCATGTCATGTACAATTTATTGGTGTTGTATTTGTAAATGGAAAATTATCAAATGAGAGATATTCTAATTCTATGACAGCATGTTTGCATATTTGAACTCTGCCAATTGCGGGTCATTTGCCTGTATGTAAAATGCAGGTTTTTCTTTTATTTATTGAAATTTTTGCTGAAGATAAGTCGTAAAAAATCCTTTAATAGCTGGAAAATACCTTTTTCTTTTTTCGGTGCCGTCAAGTTTTGACGGGTTCCATCTAGTTCCTAATTAATCATATAATAGGAGGTTTCAAGACATACAAAAGTCAATGAAACATTAGGCATTTCTTAGTAATTTTTGAATCTCTGAGATTTTCCCAATAGCGTACACCTCCGAATAACGGTCAATTTACACGCTCCCGAAGTGTCCGTTATTTAGAGGTTTTACTGTATTCGAATGGTTGCCGACTCTTTGAAACAGTGCTAGTTTTGTTGATGACGTCACATGATCCCATTTAAAGATCACATATTTTTTCTGGCTTATTTCTTGATTAGTACAATTTCTACATTTGCATACTCGTTGTTTGTTTAACGCAGAAATTTTACATAGAAATGTCTTGCTATTTTATGTGCAAATAACTTTACCATAAAATTATGTACCATCCGTAAAAACATATGATATTTAAATTTTCCTATTTTTACATTTCAGAATTATGATTTACCTAATTGTATTCTATCTGGAGGCATAATCGAATCCTAGATGTATTTTTTCTTATTCGATTCAACGAAATTTTGTTCCATTTTCTTCTTTTCCTATCGGTTTTTAGAGGTCATTCATAATCAATACCACTTAATTACTCTCGGAAAAAATGGATAAAAAAATATAACAGACTTGATTATCTCAGTTGACTAATGTTCGTGTCCATTAGCAAAACCCACGTTCATCTAATCTCTGCACTTTTATCAGTGCAACTTTTATCTCAATAAATACCAGTTATAGTTGGAAATAAAAAAATTTAAAAAATCATCGGATTAATACAGTTTATGAAATTTTCCATATTTATCTGTGCATCTTATATTGCATATAATATATACAAATTATCTTTATATATTTATCTGTGTTTATGTATATATATATATACAAATATTTCCATATTTATCTGTGATATGCTTGATGTCAATTTTATCTATATATATATATATCTGTATTTATATTTTTTCCAAAATTCCATAGTTATCTGTATCCATATTTATATTTATCTGTATATTTCCATATTTATCTCAATATATTTATCAGTATATTTATCTGTAATATTATATTTATATATTACAAATTGTGTTATTCCCAAACGATTATTCTTAAGAGAAAAATATCGACAAATTTTTAGAGTAAATCAATATTTTATTTACATGTATGTAAACCAATTTTGGGTGCATTTTATCTTCAAATTGTTATTCGGTTGCGTTATGGGGACACAGTACCTTGAAATTGGTCAAAATATCGATTTTCTTTTTTTAATACTAAACTGTAAACTTCTTTAATTGTGCATATTTTGACACCTTTTCTTTACTTATACGACTATTGTATCGCGAGATATTGTAAATTTTGTTCATAGATCCACCGCAATACGCATACAAATGAAAACTTTTAAACTGATTTTTCTCCCAGTTCATATTTTTATAACTTGCTTGTTCGAAAAATACTAGGCTTTTTTGCTTATTTAGATAGATATTTGAATTTATTTTTACTTGTTCTTCATGGTATATTTAATATTTTTCTGCATGGATTTAACATTCAAGTTTATAGTTATTTTTTTAAAATGTTTAAAATGAGAGTTTGTTGAATTTTCTTTTTTACTATACACGAGATAAAAAAAAAAATCAAGTTGAATGTAAATTCTCATATATCTAAAAATCCATGCACAGATTTATGTAGTATATTCTATTGAAGGTGGAAAAAATCGAAGCAACCATATTCATATTTAAAAAAAGTAGTGGAAATTTTTTAAATGTAACTTTTAAAAAAAAAATAGTAAAATATGCTATTTTACAGTATTTTTTTTTTAATTATTGTTTTATTTATTTTTTAATATTAAGTATTGTGCCACCACATATATTACAGTATTGCTCAAAATTGAAGAGATGGTTTGAAAGATACTGTGTCCTATTAACGTTTTTTTTTTTTTTTTTTTGTGGGGAAGATAAATTTTTGGTGTACCAAATTATGGTCAGTAAAATTTAAATTTATATTTCAATAATTAAGAAAGATAAGACAAAAATGTGCGTGCACGCACAATATACAGGGTGAGTCATAAATATAGAGACAATAGGTTATCTCCTTAAATATTGCCCCTAGACCCATACTTCCAATTGCAAAAATTCATAAAAAAAGGTGAAATTTTTGATAAGATATGTTGCAACTCCATGGGGAGTCTTTTTAAAAAGATACGAAAATTACATTTTTATACGGCTCCCGTAGGATAAAAATTTCAGTTAGGAAAACTTTCCTTATTCAGTCCTGAATAAGACACAAAAAGTTGCATCTTCATATCTTCAAAACTCGCACAGTTATAGCCATTTAAATAGTTCATCAGGTTTTAAGGGATTAGACACAAATTGAAAAGTGCGCAATTTAAAAAACTATGTTACTTTAATAGTTCTAGGAAACGTGTAAAAAATCTAAATATAATTTTTTTTTTTTTTTGTGATGGTTATTCATATAATTTGCTAAGAAAAACACAGCCTAAAATTTCACATACAATTTATAAAAGTTTTATATGGTTAGTACTGGTTTAAATGATATAGTTAAAAATCGTTATAACTCGAAACATTATTTATCGGATTTCAACTTCTTTCCATTTAATTCAAGATGAAAATTTGATTTTAGTTTTGCTCCAGGGTTTTTGTTTTCAATATTTATTTTAAAACTATTAAAAATATTTATTGAAAAAAAAACATAACTTTCAAAAAAATCATATTTTCAAAAGCAAATATTTTTTTTTTTAATCCGCCGAAACAAAGCTAATGTAAAATAGTTAAAAATGGACGTGTTTCAAGTTCTATTTTCTTTAACAATTCTTAACTTTTAATAATATAAAGACAAGAAATTGTAGGGGGAAAAAATCATTATGCAGAAAAACGAAGTGTACTGTTTAAATGTTCGTCAGTTATTTAAAAGAATGCGTTTTCTAAGATGCAGATTAAGTCTTTTTTTTTTTTTTTTTTAGCTTTCACAACTTCAGGCTTTTTATCGTCCTGGAGAGGGTGTTAAAAATTTGTATTCTGGGCCCAGGCCTAGCTTGGACCGAGACGTTACCTTTTTCTGAACACTCGCCGGGCCTAACGTATTTTTCATACAGGAGGGGATTGCTTCATTCTTCCTAGATCTGCACTGGACGAAATTTTCTATCCCGGTCTCAGACAATCCGTATTAAAATCACTATCTCTGGCTGACCTTATACGTGCATAAAATAAGTAAAATTTGGCTCAATAAAAATTTTTACAAAAACCACATAGATTTTAAAATCACTTATTTTACAAAAAAACCTTTAAAATTCTTTTTTTTTTTTTTTTTTTTTTTTTTTTTTTTTTTTTTTTAAGGAATAGTATATTTAAAGGCGAAAAACTTAAATACAATAAAACCAGTGAAAAAACTACCTGTGACGGAATTCTGTCTTAAATGGAAAATGCGTTGATCCATGGAAAATAAATACAATAATACCTGAGAAAAAAAATAAACTATTTACCCCTTCTAGTAAGGGCATTTGTCTATAATGTATTTTTTCTTCTCTATGCGATTGCGTCTTAAAAGGTTTTACTTTATAACTTTTTTCAACGTGTCCAACGCATGGGATATGAATTAACGATATTAAAATATAAGTGAAACGTTTACATATAAATAGATTCATTGATAAAATAAATGTATCACAGCATTTGACTCTTCTTTAATAATAAAAAGTATAAATATAAAAAAACTAAAAGCTACAATAAGTATTTTTGGTCAAAACTCCTCCATACGAAACAATTTTTAACCACACTGAAGTAAAAAACTATGTAGAAATTCACGGCTGAGCCGGGCTATGATTTGCACTTTTTTCCAGGCCGGTCCGGGTTATGATTTTAACATTTATCCAGGCCGAGCCGAACTTTTTTTTCCTATGGGTCGATGTGGGGCTGGACCTAGATATTTCGATCCATGCAGACTACCAACATATTTTGAAAACAAGTTTAGATTTAATTCAATACGCTGCTTTGTTATGTCCAAATAAAAGGCACTGTCTTAAATCGACATTTAATAATAGACAATTTAGAACGTTCCCTCATTTGCTTTCAAAATGAGTTAAAAACTCTTCGTTTACAGACATGGTTAAGTGGTGTAAGTCACGAATTTTGGATTTGAATATTTCTGTCAGGATTTTTAGATATGGAGATTATTTTTTTCGTTCAATTTATGAATGCATAAGGAATAATTTCCTAATTGGTAATTTTGCTCTACGGGCGCCGTATAAACATTTTATTTTCGTATTTTTTCAAATAGACCCCTACATGGAGTTGCAACTTATCTTAACAGAAATTTCACCTTTTTTATGAATTTCTGCAACTGGAAGTACGAGTCTAGGGGCAGTATTTAAGGAGATAGCCTATAGTTTCGAAATTTATGACTCACCCTGTATAAATCCGACTGAGCCGAACAATATAAAGTAGCCGCTCTAGTAGAAACTCAACATATGTTTTTGTTGCCGTTTATTATATTTGTAAAAATATATTAAGCTAGTTTAAATAATGTACTCCCTTATTTTCATCAGTATATTTATTTTTCTCCTAAAATTTTAGGTGCAGTTTTCTGGAAACTACATTTATCACCATGAACACCCTGATAACTTTAATAATCTTTTGTGTGTGTGTGTGATAAAATTTTTGCTGATCTAAGCATGATTAAACAGTCTTAGAGGCATCGAATCATTTTTTTTTTGGGGGGGGGGGGGATTTATTTAACTTTTTTTCAGTCAGTTTAAAAATCTATATTTTAGACAAAAAATGTAATTTTAAAAAAACCTTTTTTTTTTTTTTTTTGAAAAAATACAAAATTGAAGCCGATCTTTAACTTATAAAAATCTATATTTTAATAATTTTTTGTCTCAACAGAATGTTAGGATACTGCTCACCAAGCCAAAATATTTTGGTACAGGTCAATGCGGCTACTGGTTTCCGACGAAATATATGACCAAATTTAACAAAAAATTATATTTTTAAATACTTGAGGTAAAAAAAAATAACATGGAAATACATATTAATTTTTAAATTGATTTTATTCCCTTCTTCAAAAAAAATCCCAAAAAATATCAATTTTTGCCACCGAGAACTTAATATAACACCTATATATATATATTTCCATCAGCGTCAGCTGGCTTTCCAGAACAACGGGTCTCAATATAAAAAAACTCTGAAATCTAAATTTTTTAATTTTGTAAAAACATGTTTTTGGGGTTCTCTTGCTCTTAAAATGTGTAAATCCTACAAAAACCGGATTTTGAAAATTTTCATGAATTTAATACTTTTTTTTCTTCTAAATATAGAAAAAAGTAAAAATACATATATAAATGGGGTGAGAGAAGTTTTACAATGTGATTTTGTTTACAAATAATATGTTTAACCATCACAAACAAATTACAAAATCTTAACTCAATAAGTAAAATTTTATTTCTAAATGCGTCCCAGGCCCACTTAAATTCCTTTTCCGGTAACTTTTCCCCCCAGCGAGATAACATAAGCGTTCCCATTTGTGCACTTTAACTCATGAATGACTTATAATCGATATCGCTTAATTAATCACGATGATATCATGCACCCATAATAACACATAGTTTTTTACCATGATTAACATAAACCTCATTTCTGTTAACAAATTTGTGGTTAATATTTCAAGAAAGTTCTAATGGGTTTAGAAAAGTATTTTCTTAAAGATCCCGGATTTCCTAAATTCATTTTCCGGTAACTTTTTTAGTAATGAGATAAGATAAGCGTTCCCATTTCTGCATTTTAACTCATGAATGACTTATAATCGATATCGCTTAATTAATCACGATGAAAAGTAGCAAATGAATCTTTGAAGAAATTATCTCATTTGACTAATAAGGCTGTCATTATCACGCACCCATAATAACGCTTATTTTTTTACCATGATTAACATAGTCTTAATTTCTGTGAATATATTTGTGATTGGTATTTCAAATAGGTTCTAAAAGGGTTTATGAAGGTATTTAGTTTCTTAAAACTTTCGCTATTTGTCAAGTCGAATTAATTAAACTAAAACTTTTGTTCTTATAGCGTTCACAAATCTTTAGTGTTTTTTAAATGTATATAACTTAAATTATAAATTTATGAAAATCTTATCTCATAGCATTTTTGTTAATTTCTGAAATAGAATTAAATTTACTCGAACATTCAATGCATTTTATAAAACACAATTAAATTCATTTTCCGATAACTTTTTTCACAATGAGATAACATAAGCAATCTCATTTCTGCATTTTAATTCAAGAATGATTTATAATCGATATCGCTTAATTAATCACGATGAAGAGTAACAAATGACTCTTAGTAGAAAATTATCTCATTTGACTAATGAGACTCATCATCATGCACCCATAATAAGACATAATTTTTTACCATTATTATCATACTCCTCATTTCTGTGAATATGTTTGTGGTTGGTATTTCAAGGAATTTCTAATAGGGTTTACAAAAGTAGTTTCTTAAAGATTTTCCGATTTGTCAAGTCGAATTAATTAAGCTAAAACTTTTGTTCTTATAGCGCTCACGAAATATTAACTGTTTATATCCCAAATTATAATTTTTGGAAGATTTCATCTTATGAAATATTTTTTGTGAATTTCTGAAATTGAATTAGAAGATTTACCCGAACATTCAATAAATTTTATAAAAATTCTACCAATTAAAATTTATAAATTAAATATGAGTTTATAAGGATTTTGTGTAATTTTTATAATTCCACTCAAAAGTTTCTTAACACTTTACCGACCGGCCGTCGCGCTCCCCAGCGCTTACCAAGCGGCCGTCGATTATTCGACGTTTGCTCCCCAGCGCTTACCGACCGGTCGTCGATTAATCGACTTTTGATCTTTCTGTTTGATTTGGTTAGGTTAGACTGACAAGTAGCAAGCAGTAAGCATTCTTTATTCAGATAATCGGTGCTTTTTTATAAGCTTTAGCCCTTAGAAATGAATAGAAAGGATAGTCTCGGCCAGTTTATCTCGACGACCTGTCAGATTGCCTTGACTGCCGTTCAGCAAGAGTCTGTAAATAATAAACTGAAAACGATTGTAATAGATAAAATAAATATTGTTTAACACTAATACGATTAAAGTAAAAGATTTCATTAGATTTCGTTACCCTAGAATAACACGAAGCGTACAATTTTAGCAGAGTTTAAGAAAAGCGCATATATTCCTGCGCGTCAGTCTAGGCCGAAACCAAGCCGGTGTCTCGGGAAGAGTTTCGTCCTTGGAAGCGAAGGAGAAGGACCTTGTTTTTTCGTGGCTCTTAGAGCGAAAATAATGATCGGCTAAGCGGATTAGACAGTGCCATGGGCCCGGGAGCCCCAGGATAAGGCGTCGCGAGACTGCACTGGCAAAGCCTATAGGTAGGAAGCATGATGTTTGGACAATTTTTATTCATTTAAGTGTCATCTATTATTTTATTTTGGGTTCTTCTTATATTAATGACACATGTATCCATGCCCTGATAGTCTTTTTTTTTTTAGTCTTTAATTTCTTTGGGTGAAATGTACTTTACTCTCCCTCGCCAAGGCGACGTTTTTTTTTAGCGATAAAAGTTTCGACATGGCAACCGTGCATTTTCATTTTCTCCACTCGGATCTTGAATATGGCAACCATAAGGAGTGCTTCGGTTTACGTAATGTACTGATTTCTAGGCCGTTTCTGATTGGACACTTCTGATGGCTTTTTCTTATTACCGGATCGTTTCTGAATTCTTTCCACGCCTACAGTTGTTAGTTCAGGAATTTTGATCGGTTTAACCGGATTGCATGGTTTCTTATCTTTTGTTTGATTGGCTTTTATGAAATCTCATTGTGAATTAAAAAAGGAGATTGCATTATACATGTATGACTATATTTTCCCAGCCTTTTTTTCGTTTTATTTTAAAGATATTTCTTATTTTAATAAATAATAACATACATTTGGAGACAAGTATGCGGTACGAAATAAATTTCTCGAAATTAATATTCAATGATTTAAGTTATGATTTATCAATTTCATTTAAAAAATTGAGATGATGGGTTAATTTTACTGAAAGTGAATTCCTATTTCAGAAAAACTTTCTTTTTTATTTAAAAATTCGCGAAATATATATGTACCATAAATACATAAAAAAAATATATATTTCAAAATTTTATCCCGTATTTTCGTACAAATTTACAAAGATTTTAATAGTTGGATATCTGCATTAATAACCGCAAATTTGCTCATTTTAGAAATTTCTTCAATGCGACTTTTGAGCATCCAGAGAATAATTTTTCGGTTATATAGTGTCGTTAGTTAACGCAATTTTGACAAGTTTTGTGCATTTTAGGAATTCTAACTTAGCGAGTTTCGTGAAACCAGCGATTTTTTTGTTTTCTTTTAATGGACGCGCAGCATTCATGCATGCGTTACTAATTGCGGCGTCGACGAGTTTCGTGCATTTTAGTGATTCCTACACAGCGAGTTTCGTGGATCCACTGATGTTTTTTTAGTTTTAATGGGCGCGAAGCGATCATACACACGTCTGTGACTGCGGCGTTGACGAGTTTTGTGCATTTTAGTGATTCCTGCACAGCGAGTTTCGTGGATTCACTGATGTTTTTTTAGTTTTAATGGGCGCGAAGCGCTCATACACACGTCTGTGACTGCGGAGTTGACGAGTTTCGTGCATTTTAGTGATTCCTGCACAGCGAGTTTCGTGGATCCACAGATGTTTTTTTTTAGTTTTAATGGGCGCGAAGCGCTCATACACATGTCTGTGACTGCGGAGTTGACGAGTTTCGTGCATTTTAGTGATTCCTACACAGCGAGTTTCGTGGATCCACTGATGTTTTTTTAGTTTTAATGGGCGCGAAGCGCTCATACACACGTCTGTGACTGCGGAATTGACGAGTTTCGTGCATTTTAGTGATTCCTACACAGCGAGTTTCGTGGATCCACTGATGTTTTTTTAGTTTTAATGGGCGCGAAGCGCTCATACACACGTCTGTGACTGCGGAGTTGACGAGTTTCGTGCATTTTAGTGATTCCTACACAGCGAGTTTCGTGGATCCACTGATGTTTTTTTAGTTTTAATGGGCGCGAAGCGCTCATACACATGTCTGTGACTGCGGAGTTGACGAGTTTCGTGCATTTTAGTGATTCCTACACAGCGAGTTTCGTGGATCCACTGATGTTTTTTTAGTTTTAATGGGCGCGAAGCGCTCATACACACGTCTGTGACTGCGGAGTTGACGAGTTTCGTGCATTTTAGTGATTCCTACACAGCGAGTTTCGTGGATCCACTGATGTTTTTTTAGTTTTAATGGGCGCGAAGCGCTCATACACACGTCTGTGACTGCGGAGTTGACGAGTTTCGTGCATTTTAGTGATTCCTACACAGCGAGTTTCGTGGATCCACTGATGTTTTTTTAGTTTTAATGGGCGCGAAGCGCTCATACACACGTCTGTGACTGCGGAGTTGACGAGTTTCGTGCATTTTAGTGATTCCTACACAGCGAGTTTCGTGGATCCACTGATGTTTTTTTTAGTTTTAATGGGCGCGAAGCGCTCATACACATGTCTGTGACTGCGGAGTTGACGAGTTTCGTGCATTTTAGTGATTCCTACACAGCGAGTTTCGTGGATCCACTGATGTTTTTTTAGTTTTAATGGGCGCGAAGCGCTCATACACACGTCTGTGACTGCGGCGTTGACGAGTTTTGTGCATTTTAGTGATTCCTGCACAGCGAGTTTCGTGGATTCACTGATGTTTTTTTAGTTTTAATGGGCGCGAAGCGCTCATACACACGTCTGTGACTGCGGAGTTGACGAGTTTCGTGCATTTTAGTGATTCCTGCACAGCGAGTTTCGTGGATCCACTGATGTTTTTTTTTAGTTTTAATGGGCGCGAAGCGCTCATACACATGTCTGTGACTGCGGAGTTGACGAGTTTCGTGCATTTTAGTGATTCCTACACAGCGAGTTTCGTGGATCCACTGATGTATTTTTAGCTTTAATGGGCGCGAAGCGCTCATACACACGTCTGTGACTGCGGAGTTGACGAGTTTCGTGCATTTTAGTGATTCCTACACAGCGAGTTTCGTGGATGCACTGATGTTTTTTTAGTTTTAATGGACGCGAAGCG
The DNA here is from genome assembly GCA_964019185.1 of Maratus speculifer. Taxonomy (NCBI): domain Eukaryota; kingdom Metazoa; phylum Arthropoda; class Arachnida; order Araneae; family Salticidae; genus Maratus; species Maratus speculifer. The sequence continues at coordinate 99,754,197 of OZ025302.1, forward strand.
GTCATACACACGTTAGTTATTGCGGCGTCGACGAGTTTCATGCATTTTACTGATTCCTGCACAGTGAGTTTTGTGGATCCACTGATTTTTTTGTTGTTGTTTTAATGCAGTCATAATGTTTCAGTTTAAAATTATAGAAATTATATGATATAAAAATTATATTTTTTGATAAATATCCTTACTAAATTTTAGAAATAAAATATTTGTAAAATTCACGAACGTAAGTTGTAAAATTTATGTAACTAACTTTGTGCAAATTTACGCAGCAAAATTTTAAAACTCCTTTTCTGTAATTTTTATCTCTAGTAAGTAGTTGTTTTTCCCGAATTTTTAAGTATGGAAGGAAGCGTACGAAGAGGAAACTGTGACTGGGTCAAAGTCTCAATTTGGCGCCCCCTCCCCGAACTTTTTCTTGTGACAAGCTAAAAATGACGTTGGTAGTATAAATTTCTGCGCTCTTAAAACTGCCATCTTCGCCCCCCCCCCTTTCGCACGGCACTGATAAGTACACAATTATTTTTGTGACTGTTTATTGATATAAATAATATCTGTAAAATACACAAATAAGAAATTTCCCAATTTAAAATAATTCGCTTGAATGTACGCAGTGTCTTTTTAAAATTCATTTCTTTTAATTTTTACAGTGCTTAAATAGTTTTTTACGCTGAGTTTTTTAAGGAACAAAAGTATTTTTCATAGCAGAAATCTGGATAGATTTTGTGCTGTTAGCGAAACGAAATTGACCAATCAGAAAATTCGCTCACTTAAAAAAGCAAAAACTTTGAATGCCGTTTTCTGATTGTTCAATCTCGTTTTGTTATCTCTGTATTCGCAAAATGTGCCTGAATACCGGACATTAGATGAAAACATTGCATCAAATTTTGTAATTACTGAATCGTCTGCCGCATGAAACGATATCTGGAAGCAGAAATAATTCTTTGTTTGTTGGATAGATTTTTAATTTGGAACGGGTGATATATTTTCTTGGATAAATTATAAATAAAATAAAGTATCCTCTTTGTAGGATTCCGCAATGTAAATAAGTAAAGGTAAGTGAATTTTTTTTTATGGCTATTATATTTTGTTTGTTTTAGAAACTGGTGCATATAAAGTTTTATTATTAGAAATTAGATTTATTAGTATATTATTTATTATTAGTATATTAGAAAGTCAATGGTTTTATATATTTATTATGAAATTTTTTTAAAATCGGTGACGATGCAGCAAAAGTTTCAAATTTTTAACAGTGTGTCATGTTTTTTCGCTCAATGTATGACAGGTCTGTGGCAGGCCAAACATTGAACGAAAAAACGTATGACATGGACAATTTCACAGTAATAAGAGAGAAAAAACCGGTTTGATTGCGTCATATTGCACGATTTTTGACGTATGTCTCTGTAGTGTGTGGCGCGCCTTGGAGAAAGACGCTCCGGGAGACAAGACGCAAAAACGCGCCAATTTGGCGATTTTTAAAAATCGCGCCAAGAGGGAGAGTAAAGTACATTCGCACCATTTCTTTTTATAAATATTAGCAACCTTAATATTTTTTTATAATCCAACTTTGTACAATTCTAATTAATTATTTATACTCAGTTTTGCTACTCAGGGGTTTCAGCGATTTTGTAATTTACTCTCACTAATTACTAGTTATTACTATTTCAGTGTACGGTATTTTTATTGCTAAATTATATGTTTATTTTGGGTAATTTTATTTCAAATTATTTCTTAAGAGCTTAATCGCAGCTTATCAGTGATATCTGTTACTATTTCTCACAAATTAATGCTATTTTAGGGCCTTTATATTCAGTAATTTCATTTACTACTCTCAACTGTCATAGTTAACTATTATTTCTTAATCTATCCACTGGCTTCTCACCATTATAATTATTCCACATAGCCAGCTCGTTTTGGGGGTTAATATTGTGTGTGTGGGGGGGGGGGGCTTTCCTGAATTGTTTTATCTTCCACTAAGTTTTTTTTTTTTTTTTTTTTTTTTTTTTTTTAATCAATCTTTTTCTTTTAGCACTAATTATCATCTGTATCCTTATGTCTAAGTACATGTACTCTTTGAACGGTCATTTTTATTGCAACCTTGTTAGTTTTTTTTTTTTTTTTTTAGGCAATTATTTAATTGCTTTAATTTTCCAGCCAGTTTTTTTTCTTTTTTTTTGTAATTAACAGTATGCTCTGGGTTTTTTTTAATTAATTACTTTTTAATAGTTTATTATTATTTGTATCAATCTTTGAGCCTTCTAGTCACATTCCTGAGCATTAACTCTCTCCTAACTATAATTAACCGCATCTACTTAATTGCTTCTAATTAAATTCTCACCTTTTTTTTTTTTTCTTATCTTAACTAATCTTCTACTTTAAAAAAAAATAAATAAATAAAAAAATATTTAAGTGTAACCTCAGGTTATAAGTAACTGTATTTTAGATCAGTCCTTCAATTAATTCCAGACTATCGCTAGCTCCATTTGTCTTAGTACTTATTAAATATAGTTCTAGTAATTCTGCTATTTCTGTTAATTAAGTCTTAATCAATGTTATGCCAAATAAACTCCCTTCTAGCGATAATTATTATTGATTTAATATCTTAGTAACTGATTAATGTAAAGTCTCTATTTTAATTTCTCAGTTTTTTGCCAGCTTTAATTGTTTTAGTTATTATTAACTGTAATTTTAGTACCCCCCCCCCTTGTTAGGCCAATTAGTGGGTCCACTAATTATTTCAGGTACGATATTAATTAGCTTTATTATCCTTGTTGCCCAAGGTTTTTGGAAGGAATCCCTGTCCAATCTTAGCCTTAACATTATTAATCCGTTCTAAGGATACATGTGTCAATCAGGGCGAAATATTTTCTCGCTACAGTTGTTCATTTTTCATTATCTATTATTCCATAAGTTCAACAGCTTAATCCGACGTGACAGTAACATATTGGTTTTATTGTGCTCTTAAGTTTATTTTCTGTGCTCTGAGGGTCCTTTGTCATCACGCGTGGGAATCTATTTCTTAACTCATATAAGTGTCAACTCGCCCGATTTACTAATCTCAAATCTGTTTGTTATTAGGAAAATAGCCCTTTACAAACCCATATCCCTTAGGGCACACTCCTTTCCAGCCAGCTGCGAACAATGTCCATTGTTATCATATAGATTGTGTTGCAGAGGTCATTTTTATCCTACAGTTTACTAATAGATTAGACTATTCAATCACGGGGGCTGACCTGTCATAATACAGTTTCTCTAAAAGGTTTTTAAGTATTTTGCCTTGGGACCGCTCTTTTAGGGAGGGGGGGGGGTTAATTTCTATAACTACAGCCCTAATTACTCTTTATTTTAGTGGTCACTTATTACTTGTTACTTTAGTAAAGAGGTCGTAGTAAAGGGTTACTATTCGTACTTTGCAACCAAATTTGTATCATCTGAGCCGTAATATAAATTAATTTATTTACTTTAGTGTAGTAGTTTGGGTAACTCATTTCTTCTCTCGGAGAGGGGGGGGGGTGTCATTTCAGGGTTTTAGTCAATTTACTTTTATTAACAATTAATTATTTCCGCTCTCTTTGTAGGGTTATTTATAACGGCTACTATAAGTTTAATCAGGGTATTTCATTATCTGCTTTAGTACTCCAGTCAGTTTTTTAAATAGTTGTATTAATAGCTTTCTAAATACGTAATTATAATCCAATTTTACTATTCTAATAACCCGTTTTTATTAATCTGTTTTGCTACTCAGGAGGATCTGAGTAATTTCCGATAAATTGTTATTACAACCTCATTGTACGGCTATTTTTATTGAACTTCTAATTGTAAGTTCTGGTTAATAGTTTATCTGCCTTTGTATTCCAGTCAGCTTTTTTTTTTTTATTGTTGTTGTCACTAAGCTTTAATTTTACCCTAGGGCTTTGGCATATCGTAATTCTGTCAATCAGGGCGGGATACTCTTCCCATTCAGGCCATCAATTTTCATTATCTGTTATACCCTAAGTTCAATAGCTCATTTCGACATGACAGAAACATGACAATTCGACGTGAACTAAGCTCAGTTCTTCATTTATTTCCAGACTTTCGCAAGCTCTTTTTGTCTTAGTTTTTACTAATAGTAGTTCCAGTAATAGTTTTAATTAAGTCACTTTCTCTGTTATAATTGAAAATATCCGTTTCTCTAATTATTTAAATACTCTAGGACTAATCTTATTGTAATTCCCTGCTTATCAATTATACTCCTAGTTCAACTTTGCTAGCGAGCCCAACTCAACTTCTCCTTGGGGGGGGGGGGGGGTAACTACCTTATCCTACTTCCCATTAGCAATTATCTCTATTGTTTTAAGTAACTGTTTAAATGTTAAGTCCTTTTAAATTAATTTCTCGGTTTTAGCTAGCTCTTAACTGTTTTAATTATTATAAATAATACATTTAGTACTCCCCCCCCCCCCGCTTAGCCTAATAATAGGTTAGCCAATTAATTTCCCATGCTTAACTATTTCCTAGTTATAACTAACAGCATTTGCTTAATTGACTACTAACTGTTTCTCCCTTTATTCTTGTCTTAGCTTAATCATTTTCTCCTAGCTATAATAATTACCTGCAATCCAATGTCTTATAACCTGAATTATCCCCAGTTCGTCACTCAACTCCAGGTTATCGCCAGCTTTATTTGTCTTAGTTTTACTAATAGTAGTTCTAGTAATAGTTTTAACTAAGTCACTCTCACTGTTATAATTGTCTTAATCCCGTTATTCTAATTTAAGTACTCTAGGACTCATCTTATTGCAATACTAAATTATTAATTTTTCTCTCAGTTCTTTTTAATTTTAATAGTCGACCAAACCACCTTCCTTTTTTTTTGGGGGGGGGGGTGTTTCAGGGTTCTTACCACGGTCAGCCTCCCAGTTTGTTTGTTTTGCTCATGTTTTTGATGTTTTTCATGCACTATTATTTATATGTCTTATATTGCACATTCTTGTCACCTCACACTCGGGTCATTCTCACGGGTTTCAGTTTTTTTTTTATTTTTGTGTTCAGACTAGCTCAGTTTTAGAAGGGCTTGTTTTCAGTTGTGCATACTATTTAGGGGGGTATTTGTCCATTTATTATGCTTAGGGCTGGTGAGGTCTCGCTGGCCGGCCTGGGGGTTCCACAACCCATGGTCGTCAGCCATATTGAAAAAGGTACTTATTTCATTTGATAAATCAACTTAGCGGTTAAATACTACACATTACAGCATTAACAACATGACACGGGTAAAAGGCGATGCCAAGAATGGCATTCATAATGCCTCCCCACCCTTGCCCGCAAAGAACTCAGATAGGCAAATTCTTACTGCCAGCGCTCGGAGGAGAAGTTCGGTGACGGGGAATGCATCCTGGTCATCACAAAGACAAAAAGAAAACAAAAGCACAAAGTCGAAGAATTTGCAAGCGAAAGAAACTTTGAGGAAAATCGAAGAGAAATTCAAGATGAAGAAGAAAGAAGAAGATAGTGAGACAGACGATGCAGAGGACTTAGAAGATGATGGAAGTGAGATGAGTGAAGCTAAAAATGACGATAAGGCACAAAGACCAGAAGAGACGCAACAGTTGAAGGAGATGAGAAAAGAATTACTCAACATCAGTGACGAACCAGACACCGGCTACAAAAGAAGCAATGAAGCAGAAAGAATAATCAGGGCTCTCAACTACATACAATTACTGCAGCATAAATGCAAAGGAGTACTGAAGTCGACTAGCGAAGAAATAGATAAAGCTACAGATCTAATCATGACGAACCTAATGGAGTTGGAAATAAAAAGGACAGCAGCGGAAGCAAAGGCCGCAGTCTACGAATGTCAAGTCCAGGCAATCCCTAACACAGTAGTCATCAGCACAGGTGAGGCAGACGTGGCTCAGAGGGAGGAAGGCTGTCGCTCCAACACAGACAACGACCCAAAGAGGGTATTCGGAAGTGTTAAAAGCGTCAACCTCCACGCTCATCATCCAGTCAAACTCTGACAGAAATGTAGAGGAAATTGAAAACACAGTGAGAGCCGCTACGATGGAGCACCATCAAGGAGTGAAGAACTTAAAAAGAATAAAGAAGGGTATCAAAATAGTATGTGAAAACGCAGAAGAAGCCTCAAAGATCAAAGAAACACTGACGGAAAAAATGGAAGAAAGTGAAGATTTGACAGTAAAAACAGCAAGCGTACGGAAGAAGAAAGTAATAATTTTCAACATCCCGGAGCATTAGCAAGCCCAAATCAAGGAGAAGATCGAGAAGAAGATTGGATTAGACCCGCGACGAGCAGACGATGCGGTCACTCTGCCCAGGCACATGCGGGCCCGCGGGGGAAAGCACCAACAGGTCCTGCTCCCTGAACCACTGGCAGATCGCCTGCTTAAGGCAAGAACGATCTGCCTGGGGCTCAGGGAATGCCCAATTAGGCCATTCATCAGCATTATCCGTTGCCACAAATGTCTTGAATTTGATCACGTGGCAAAGGACTGCAACAGGCCTCAGAGGTGCTCCAAGTGCGCGGGGCAGCATGTGCACACAGAGTGCAGTACGGACAGAGTCTGCTGCATCGCGTGCCACAACTACAACCTCAACATGAAAGGATACATACCAGTCAACAAGGATACGAACCATACCCTGAACTCGGGTGCATGCTGGGTCTGGCGGACTCTCCTCCGGGTCAGGCAAATTCAGACAGAGCAGGGCAAGGCACTGTCCAAAGGCGTTGAGATACTCACAGGGAGGGTGACGATCAAGAAGTGGAACATAACGAAAACACCATCCAACAAATCAGCGATAATCACCAAACTAGGAACTAAACCTATGACAATACTCGCGAAAGAATTCACCACTGCCATAACACTAGAAAACAAAGACAACCAATTTACAATAATCAACGTATACGCTCCCCCGTCAGCGCACTTCCCGAACGTACTAACAGAGATCGAAGAAGCTCTGAAAAAAGCGGTGGGCGAAGTGCTGCTAACGGGGGACTTCAACGCACACTCCACAGCCTGGGGATACGACGACACTGACCAAAGGGGCAGGGAACTCACAGACTTCCTCCTGCTACACTCCTTGTTCGTCCACAACCCACCAGACGCCAAACCCTCATTTAGAGTCTCACGGAGAGATCCGGACGGGAGGCTGAGGGAATTAAGGGGCTGGCCGGACTTAACCATAGCCACGGTCGCCCTGGGCAACGAAATCAGTGATTGGCAAGTCAGCGACGAAGCCTCACTTAGTGATCACTGCTACATTACTTACACAATCAAAAATCATAAAAACATAGACTACCAGAGACATGGTCTCCAAACCAAGGTAGGAAAACATGCCAAATTTGATAAACTCATTAGAAAAATAAGAAACAAATACATAAAAGAACTCAACAAAGTGACAACAGAAGACCAACTGGACAACATTACACTGAGACTGCAAAATGAAATCACAACTATAGCTTTCACGTGCTACAAAAAGAAAAAAACACCAGTGATCACTGCTCCACCGTGGTGGACGGACGAAATCAAAACAGCCAGGAACAAGGTTAGGGCTCTTAGGAGGAGGTATCAAAAGCAAACTGACGAAAACCTAAAACTACAACAACACACAGTTTTCAAAAAAGGGCCAAACTCAAAAGACTGATAAATAAAACCAAATCAAAAACATGGAAGGATTATTGCAGTAAAACAACGGACACCTACGGAACGCACTACAAACACGCAAGCAACAAAACCACGGGATCAGTGAAACTCATCGATATACTAAAACAAGATGGCACAACAACCATAAAACAAACATTAACACATTTCCTAGACAACCTGTACCTAACAGACAGTTCAACACCACATACTATCAGGGCAGACAAAAATCCATTGGAATACGCAAAAGCACCAGTAATAACTAAAGCGGAACTCAATAGAATAATAAGAAACATCAAACAAAACAAGGCACCAGGGTACGACTACATAGACTATAACCTAATTAAAAGAATACACACAGTAGCTCCACAACTCCTACTAACTCTGTTTAACACATGTCAAAAACTAGAATATTTTCCTAAATCATTTAAGTTAGGCGTAGTCGTACTCTTCGAGAAACCAGGCAAAGACCCAACAAACCCAAAAAATTATCGACCAATCTGCCTACTACCAGCGTTAGGGAAAATGCTAGAGCGAATAATCCATGGGAGAATTAACTACCACCTATACAAAGAAAAACATTGGAGTAACAAGCAATACGGGTTCAAACAGGGGACCTCAACAGAACATGCACTAGAAAACCTATTAAAAACAGTTAAAGAAGACGGCAATAACAATTATCAAACACTCCTAATAGCCATGGACATCAAAGGGGCCTTTGACAACATAAGATGGCCAATTCTAATAAATAATTTAAAACAGTCTCCCTGCCCGGATTACTTAGTGAACTGGGTAGTGAGTTTCCTCCAACAAAGATTTGTTTCATTAGAAGAAAACGGCATCAAGGTAACAAGACAAACTTATGGCGGTTGCCCCCAAGGCAGTTGTCTTGGCCCGCTTCTGTGGCTACTAATCGCGGAAACAGCTCTCAAAAAACGCTGGGGGAAAAATGTAAGAATACAAGCCTTTGCAGATGATTTCATAATAATTCTCAGGGGTAGGTCAAAAGACAAATTAAAAAGACTAGCAAACAGAATATTAAAAGAATTCAACGACTGGATAGAGGAAAACTACCTAACACTAAACAAAGAAAAAACTGAATTACTATACCTAAACAGGGGCCATTCTTGGAACCTTCCAACAGCAGATCCAAACATCATAGAGGGAATAGAGTTAAATGGTCAGGAACTACAGGTCAAAGAACAAATTAAATACCTAAGGGTCATACTCCATAAAAACCTAAACTGGGAACCACACTGTCAAACACAAGCCGACAAGGTTAGAAACAACTTCAAAAACCTAGCATACATGACAGCTAAAGGATGGGGTCTTACACCTAACATAATGAAAATTTGGTACAACACAGTAGTTGAGAAGACGCTAACCTACGCGGCCCCGATTTGGGGGCACAGCCTTACGAAGAGGTGTAAAGAAATCCTCTTGAGCTGCCAAAGACACTTTGCACTGGCCATAGTCAGGGCCTATAGAACGGCCCCAACCTCGGCCCTATTGGTACTTGTTGGCCTGATTCCAATTCACCTTAAAGTAAACTATGAAGCGGCATACGGCACAGTCTCAAGATTAGGGAAGAATGCAACAATACACAACAAAATCATCTTTCACAGAGAATACACTCAGAAAGTAAACATATGGCAAAACCACCCGGCAGAAACAATTGAACCACGTATAGGCCACAACCCAAAGGACACATGCATTTATACAGACGGCTCAAAATTGGAATCAGGTGCTACAGGTTCGGCTTTTGTAGCTTTCAAAAATAATAAAAAAATAAAGACTTGGTAAGTGCCTCTAAGAAGTTGTAACAGCGTCTTCCAAGCCGAACTACTGGCTATACATAAAGCAGCGGAATGGGGCAATTCATTGTGTGAGACATACAGCATTAGGTCGGACTGCCAATCAGCAATAGATTCATTAAGCAAACCATTCAACACCAATAACACAGTCAACAAAATACACAACCTAATCAAAGATTCAAGAAACAATTTTAAAATCAGCTGGGTCAAGGCGCATGTCGGTATCCAAGGAAACGAAGAAGCCGATGTGCTAGCCAAACACGCAGCACTAAACCAGAACAATGAACGTGCATACTACCTGGAAAAACCTAATTCAAAACTAAAAGGAACACTAAAAGACTTAACAACTGAACAGTGGCAGTTCGAATGGGACTATGGGGACACAGGCAGGGAAACTTACCAGTACTTTCCAAAAGTAGACGAAAATAGATTAGTTAGCGACTACCTACTCTCACAACTTTACACAGCTCATGGAGCATTCCCAGAATACCTCCACAGATTCAAGAAGGCGCACACACCGGACTGTGATTGCGGTTCGGAGGGTACGCCTAAACACTACCTGCTACAATGCCCACTCACACAAGCAGATCATCTAGCAAACATAACAACAGAAAACGAAAAATTATGGCATAAACAATTAGCAAAAAACAGACACGTACAGAGAAAGGCAAAAATCATAATCAGGTGGCTCCAAGACAACTGCGACAACATCACGTCACTCATACAACAGAATACATAGACAAATGACCACATATACACAAAAAAAAACTCGCAATCCTTTACTGCAGCCACTAATCCTTCATGTACCCGCGCGAATTTTTTTGTTATATGTTATGTAAAAAAAAAAAAAAAAATTAAAAAACTTATAAAACGGCCTAGGATTCCTATCGCCAAAAAAAAAATTATAAAATAGTGTATTTTGTCTTATGTCCCAGCAGTGTGCGGTAGTTGTGCGATATCAGCAGTATCCAAGGCCCGAAACAGGTGCCCCGCAGGACCATCCTGCATGCACGTCGCAAGACATCACGGATCTGCAAGTCGCACACCATGACATAGTAAAAAGCTTCACCCGCCTCCGGCACTGCATGTCCGTCCTATATGTTATTAAAGGCTAAATGGCTTAGGTCTAAAACCCTACGGTCAACAATAAAAAATCATAAAATGTTAAAATAATGATATGTCTTATGATCACAGCAGTAAGCGGTAGTCGTGCAGTAACAGCAGTATCCACGGCCCGAAACAGGTGCCCCGCAATAATACTATTGCAAGCACGTCGAAAGACATCTCGGATCTGCAAGCTGCACATTACGACAAATCAAAAAGCTTCATCCGCCCCCGCCTAACTGCTTGTCCGTCCAGATCTAATAACATAAGATATAAATTACAAAAAAAAAATCAAAGGGGAATTTACGGGGAGTGCTTGGGTTAAGTGAACTATCTGGTTATTTTTAAACAATAGCAATGTTACTAACCCATTTATCTTCCAGGATTCCCTCCCCTAGGACTTGGCTCCCGAAGAGCAATGGGAAGCAACCTACTAGTCCACTTACCCCGAACCGCACACGTTGACCTCATCGACGCAGAGACTCAAGGGACTCTGTGCGGTCCGGAACGTGTTCGGGGTTTTCCTTTTTCGCTTTTTCCCTTGTTTTCTTCTTTTTTTTTTTTTTTTTTTTTTTTTCTAGTGACAGTACGCCTCTTTATTAGGTGCATTTGGACTCTGTCCGCACGAGCTACCGGACCCGCTCCAATGGGACAGCCCATGGAGCACCCTTTTTTTTTGGTACGGTAGAAAGGAGGGTTCTCGTCACCATCAGCAGCGATTCGACTGCCTTGCTTTTCGGTCCTAAAATTCTCCCTTCTCTGGCACTACTTAGCATTTCGGCCTTTTTAGTTTTGGTTATTTACTTTTCTAAATTTCCCTCAAAATTGTCCCCCCCGTTGTCTGCTAAGAACATGCCACCGTTTCGGCTCAAAAAATAATTTTAGCTCCAGCCCCATTTTACCTGGTACGGCGAGTGGGAGTGATGTGCGGCGCCAAACTCAGTACATTCAAAAAGGCAATAAACTACGTACTCAGTCCAGCAACCGTTAGCCACAATCAGCCGACCTCGGCACTTGTCTGCGTAGATCGTCCCCAATTTGCCGGCTGAAAATTCCATCATGTACGCTAATGGCGCCTGGTGCATGTAAAATCCGTCGTGGGTGCAAAGTCCTCCAAGTTACCTGTGAATTAAACCTCTGGATGTGCCTTGCCAGGTGAAGGTCTCGTCATCTGATCAAGGCTCTAAATTACGAGACCATCCTGCGAAGCCATTTGCAGTTCAAACATCAGGATGTACCATTAATTAACAAGCGAAACAAAGTATGCTCAACGAAAAGCAAATACTGCGGAAATGATGGCATGCGAAGCAAAGTTTATTGCCACTACGTGGCAATTAGGCGGTTGCCCGCCCCGATACCAGGTATCTAACTCGTTAAGCTGAGAAAACTCGGCAGGTAGGGGCCTGGTCATCGGTTAGAAAGAAAGAAAGAAAGCCGGTGTCTCGGACAATCTGCGGCTGACCGGGCGGTGAAAGGGCATAGTATGTTCGAACCGCTGCAGGTCGGTAAAGTGTTAAAAATATATTTTTTAGTTTTTTTATAGGAGAAAATAATGGTCTTATACATTTCGAATTATAGCGATTTTAAATTATTCCCACTTTTTTAATAAATTTTAAATTAGAAAATAAAAATTGAGAAGTTTTATCATGTGATTATGTTTATAAATGATATGGTTAACCATCACAAAAAAAAAAAAAAAAAAATTTAACTGAATAAGTAAAAACTATTTCTAAATATGTCCTTGACCCCTTTAAATTCATTTTCCGGTAACTTTTTTTGACAATGAGATAATATAAGCGTCCCAATAATCTACATTTTAACTCATGAATGATTTATAATCGATATTGCTTAATTAATCACGATGAAGAGTATAGCAAATGAATCTAAGCAGAAAATTACCTCATTTGACTAATGAGACTGTCGTTATCATGCACCCATAATAAGACATTTTTTTTACCATGATTAACATAGTCCTCATTACTGTGAACATATTTGTGGTTGATATTTCACGGAAGTTCTAATAAGATTTACAAAAGTATTTAGTTTTTTTAAAAATTTCCCTATTTGTCAAGTCGAATTAATTAAGCCAAAACTCTTCTACTTATAGCGTTCACAAAACTTAATGTTCTTCAGTTGTTTATATCTTAAATTGTAAATTTATGAACATTTCATCTTATAAAGCATTTTTTGAATTCGAATTAGAAGATTTACTCTAAACCTTTAGAGGTCTGGGACACATTTTAAAATAAATGTTATTTAGCGAGTTAAAATTTTGAATTTTTTTGTGATGGTTAACAATATTATTTGTAAACAAAATCGCCTTCTCATGTATATTTGTTTAATTTTAAAATTTATTAAAAATTTGGAGTAATTTAAAATTGTTATAACTCAAAATATTATTTTTAGAGTATCAATTTTTTTTCGTTTAAATAAACGGAAATATCTAAATTTTAAATTTTGATTCAGCATTTTTAAAACCATTAATTTAAACACTTTAAATAAGAATTTGAAAAAAAAATATCTTTTATTTAAAAAGTATTTTTTTAATTAGCTGAATCAAAATTAATGTAAAAACAATCGAAAAAGACGTGTTACAAGTGTGAAGCATTTATCTTTAACAGTTCTTGATTTCACTAGAAATCATTTCATGACAACCATTGCTTGAAAGCTAGATTTTGAAAAACGAAAAAGAAGAAAAAAATAATAATTCCTGTTCCAATTAAAATATTAAATATCATTTAAACGTGATGTTAAGCATGAACAGAGAAATTTTTAATGCAATAAAAAATTTTTGCAATTTTTGTTTTAAAAAATTTGAAGATTTTTGTGCCTCAGACACCCTTAATAAACTTTAAAAAGGATTTTGACAGTTAAAATTAATAAATTAAGTATGAGTTTATAGAGCTTTTGTGTAATATTTATAATTTCACTTTAAACCAGTATTAAAAATGTTTTTTTTTTTTATTATTATTGTACAGAATTAAGAAATATAGAACTATAATACTTTTATAATAGAAATAAAGAAATATTTACTAACTTTAATTTTTCCTCCAAGAAAATTTCAACCTTTAAGAAAACTGGAAACAATGTAAATGAAAAAGAACTCATCCTTTTAAAAATATTTGTTTTCAGCAACCAATAATGCTTTTGAAACACGGCAAAGTAAATTATCAATAACTCATTCTAATCTGTTAGCACAATTTTCTCGCAAGAATTTTACACGAAATATTAGATGAAAAATTAAGAAATAAATTTAGTGGTGAGATACTGCCTACTAGTGCCTAGATTTTTGCACCCTGATAAATGCTAATGTTATATTAACAATAAATTAAAAGATGCAAGAAAAAAACTTAACATGTTCAAAATATTATATATATGTGAATAAACAGTTTTAAGACCTAAACATATTCGGATAGCAACAAGAAAGCACATCAGTTTCCCACGAGAAGTAACAACAGCAGTTAGAATTAAATTGCAGATACATACTTTTGCATTTCCTAGCCTAGGAACTGGTTCACAGCCAATGTGATTATTAATTTATTAAATATTCAATGATAAGAAGCGTAATTTATGCTGAAATTGATTAATTTAGTTTTTTCAATGTAATTAGTGTTCTTTAAGTATTTTGTATCAAATAGATTTTATAAAAAATTCTATATTCATTAATCAAAAACAAGCCTGCCAAACTCGTGAAACGAAAAGCCATATTGAGCAACGTTCATAAAGCCACACAAAATACGTAAAGCACTGTTTTAATTTACTTTAGCATAATACACAGAATAATTCTATCAAAATGTATTCATACAAAAATTCAAGCAAAAAAGTACACGATCATTGTTTTCACATATGTTTGCCGTCTGTCTGTACTTTAATTCACTTGAGTATAGTGCAACTGCTTTGTAATTTATATACGAGGACCCCAGAAGCCAAGGGGTATAAGTGACAAAATTGAAAAAATTGAGTTAAGTGCACAGGGTATCTGGAAATATGCTTTTTTCATTTCAGGTAAAGAAATATAGGTCATTTTCTGATTATTTAGGGAGTTAGAGATAAACCACTTTTTTCGAAAAACAAACAATATTGATTAATTATACATTTAAAGAAAATTGTACTCTATTTTTTTTAACAGTTATTGAAATGAGAGTTCAAAGATTAGAATGCAACAAGCAGATGTTTCCTATTTCAATTTAGTCAATTGTTATTGATATTCCAATTTAACATCAACTATCTTTAAACTCAATTTACTCCAAAACGACATTTTGTCACTTGTGTTAGGAATTGATAAATTAAGTTATCCCAGTTTATTCACAGAAAATCGTTTGCATATTTGCAATTGTGATATTTAATTTATTTATAAGACGCAACTCGTTGCTATGGAAGCGAAGCTGTTTTTTTTCGTCTGCTTTGCTTTTACATTTTTTTAATCTTTTGAGATGAGTTGAAAGTTTAGATAAAAAAGTTGGCATCAATTTTTGATGGAATGTAAAAGAATTTTTTGAGAGAGAGAATGTTTATATTTTTTGTTTGTCGTGCGTGTCTTGAGTTTTATTGAAGAATTATGTTAATTTTATGAAAAGGCACGCAGAAATGCATAAAGGATCATCTTTCCAGTTTTTAGTATGATGATCAAAAATTATCAAGGTAAAAGCATTTATATTTTGTACATATTATACATTTTGTACATAGTATGTAAATAATTTGAATTCAATATTTCTTTATTCTATAATTCTAAGTATGTAATAAAATTTTTAAAAAGAAAATTCAAGAATATTTAGAAGATTTTTGAGCCCAAATAAGTTTTGATTGTTTACAGAACACATCTGGCGCAACGAACAGGGACATTTGAATAATATTGTTGAGATATTGAATTGTTTTTATAGCGTATAGTGTTTTCATAAGCTGTGCATTACTACTTAATTTTTCTAAGATGAATAAGCTAAAGAAAAAGCGTACACCACTACGTTCGTCATTTACCAGAACTTTAAATGTTTTGAATGAAGAAATTAACAGCGAGTCATTAGATAAGGACAAAATTTTAGACGGTTTTAGTAAATTAGAAAATTTGATTCTTGAAATTAAATCTATTGATGAAGCTATAATTGAACTCATGTTAGATGATGATAAATGCGATGAAGAGGCTATTGAAAATGAAGTAGTGGAAAATGAAAGTTATTCAGATCAATTTATTACCATTAAGCGTAAAGTTAGCGAAGCACTGGGTACAAATAAACGTAATCAAGATGATAGTGAAAAAAGCACAGATCACGGTTATTCCAAATCAAAGCATTATAAATTACCTAAACTAAATATTAAGCCATTCGATTCGCAGTTAATTACCCCAAAGCTGTCGAGGCATTTCAAGAGCGTTTTGGAAATAAAGATTTACTAATAGAAGTGTACGTTAGAGAATTCCTAAAATTGATTGTAGCTAATGTACAGGCGCACGGCAAAGATAAACTTCCCTTATCAGATTTATTCACGAAAGTCGAGGCATATTTAAGATCGTTAGAATCAATGGGTTTAAGTTTAGAAAGCAATTCGGCGTGGCTCTATCCCATGATAGAATCTAGCTTATCGGAAGATGTATTAAAAGCATGGCAGCGATATAATATTTCAATCACATCAAACACTGTTAGTAATAATAATGCATTGTCAACAAAAGCAAATATAGTAAGTTTGATGGAATTTCTGAAACAAGAAGTTGCAAACGAGGAAAGATTCAAATTAGCCAAATCGAGTTTTATAGAGCTGGGCTTTAAAGACAAACCTAAAGAAAAGTTAAGAAAAGCAGAAAGTAAAATACCTACTGCGGCAGGGCTATTTAGCGCAAAAGAACGCCTTTGTTTATTTTGCAGTAAATCTCATGAAAGCAAGGACTGTGTTAGGGCTAGATCTCTTTCCTTTAATGAACGGAAGGCCAAAATTAAGAATAAAAATTGCTGTTTAAAATGTCTTCGTTTTGGTCACCACGCTAAAGTTTGCAAAGTTTTTATTCGTTGCCACGTTTGTTCTAAACCCCATACCGAGTTATTATGCCCTGAAATTTCAATGTGTAAAGAACCAGGAAATACAGTTAAGACCCCAGAAGTTATTCAAAGCACCATAGCAAGTAAGCAGTGTTCTGCTGAAGTAGCCCTTATGACTTTAGAAATAGTTATTAAAGGTCGAATAACAAAGAAAGTACGAGCGTTACTTGATTGTGGGTCGCAAAAGAGCTATATTTTAAAAGGTACAGCTGAAGAGTTAGGTTTACATCCCATTTCTTCTGAAGCTATTGTACACACTTTGTTTGGTGGTACGCAAACAGAAGCTAAATCTCACAATAAATTCCAAGTTGAGTTAAGTTCTTCTGATAGACAGAAACAAACGAAAGAAGTCTTAGAACTTTTGGATCAAGATATAATTTGTAACTATATTCCTCGGATACCAAAAGAATCAGTAATTAAAGAGCTTAAACAAAATAAACTATGGATCACAGATTTAGGAGCAGGAAGTCCAAAAATTGAAATTTTGATTGGAAGCGATTACTACGGACAACTTCTTACAGGTCGAGTAAAACAGTTAAAGAGCGGTCTTACAGCAATAGAGACAAAGTTTGGATGAACACTTTGTGGTCGTTTAGAAAGTACATCACAGTCTTGCCTAAATTATGGAAATATGTTTATCACGAACCTAGCTTTAAAAGATATGAAGATTCCAGAATTATGGAAGTTAGAGACAATTGGTATAACAGATCCCTGTCAAACTTTGTCTAAAGCAGAAGAAGAAGAACTCGCTCATGATAATTTTATAAAAGAAGTTGATAGAAATATAGAAGGTCGCTATATTGTAGGTCTTCCTTGGATTAACGGCAAACGTGAGATTCCCTCAAATAGACACATAGCTGAACGAAGATTGATAAATTCAACAAAGAAATTAAAATCAATGAAAATGTTTGAAGAATATGCTAAAGTTTTCTATGAATGGGAAGAAGAAGGCGTTATAAGTAAAGTACCAGATGAAGCACTCAAGATTCCAGGACATTTTTTACCTCATCATCCCGTCATCAAACCAGATAGTCTTACTACAAGTGTTCGACCAGTTTTTGATGCATCGTGTAAGGTAGGGAGGTCTCCTTCTTTAAATGATTGCCTCTTTAAAGGACCAAACCTCATCGAACAAATTCCTGCAGTGTTAATAAGATTTCGTGAGAAAGCTATTGGGGTAGTAGCCGATATAAGAAGAGCATTTCTTCAAATTGAAGTCAAAGAATCAGATCGGCATTTCTTGCGATTTTTATGGTGGAAGAGTCCTGACGAATTTCAAGTTTATCAACACAATAGAGTAGTTTTTGGAGCAACTTGTAGCCCATTTTTGCTAGGTGCAGTTATAAGATATCATTTGAGTAATGTTGATGAAGAAAACAAACAGATAGCTGAGAAGCTTATGAAATCATACTATATAGATAACTGCGTTACTTCAGTCGACAATGTGCCTGAACTAGAAAATTTTATTTCAAAATCTACAGAAATCATGGCTGATGCGAAAATGGAATTAAGAATGTGGGAATTCGGACCAATTAAAAGTGAAGACAGCAGTTTCCTTAACGAAAAGAAGGTGCTCAGCAAAAATGTAACAACGATAGTTCCGGTTTTAGGGTTGAAGTGGGACACAATGGAAGATAGTTTGAAGATCGCTTATAAATTTAGTGATGAGATAGAAAATCTGTCGAAAAGAAAGATATTAGCTGTAACCCAAGGGATCTTCGATCCAATAGGATTTTTAGCCCCAGCATTGTTGCCAGCCAAACTGATAATTCAAGACGCCTGGTCGACGAAATTAGATTGGGATGCTCCACTTCCAGAAGAAATCCGGAATAATTTTCAAAAATGGTATAGCGAACTCAAGTATTTAAATGATGTGAAGATAAATAGACGTGTAGGATATGGTTGTAAAGAAAAATGGTCTATTCATACATTTTGTGATGCAAGTACCAGAGCTTATGCAACAGCAGTTTTCTTACGTTGTGAAGATAAAGACGCAGTCTTTGTACAACTTTTAGGAGCTAAGTCTCGTCTTGCACCAAAGAAAAATGTAACCATACCACGTTTAGAGCTTCTTGCTTGTATTTTAGGAATAAGGTTGACTAAATTTGTTTTGAAAGCCTTTAATTGTATTTCCATACCAGTAAAGTATTGGACCGACTCTTCGACTGTTCTCGCTTGGATTCGAAGAAATGATCAATGGGGAACGTTTGTAGGCAATAGAGTTAGAGAAATTTGTAAATTTTCCGAATCTCAACAATGGAACTTCGTACCTGGTCATCTCAACCCTGCTGATCTACCTTCTCGCGGATGTAGTCCTAAACAGCTGCTGAAGATGAGATGGTGGGAGGGACCAGAATGGTTGAAGTTATCAGAAGAAAATTGGCCACATTCAGAAACAAGCCCCAACGAAGAATTAGTAATGATGGAAAAGAAGAAAACTTCAGTACCTACTCTTTTATGTTCTAATTCACATGAATTTATGATATATAGTAGAATTTCAAAATTTGGTAGATTTATTAATGTCGTATGTTGGGTGAAGAGATTCATAATGAAGTGCAGAAACAGAAATATATGTTTTCCATCAGAATTGTCAATTGAAGAAAAAGAAGATGCGGAAAGGTCGCTCTGGTCAATAATACAATCTGAAAGTTTTGGTAATACTACTGATGCAATAAAAGGATTAAAGGTTATGAAAGATCAAGAAGGTTTGTTAAGAGTAAAAACAAAGATATTAGAGCGAGATGACGAGTTTTCTTTCAGATATCCAATTTTATTACCATCGAAACATCATGTAGTGAATTGTCTGATTCAAGAATGTCATTTAAAGAATTGTCATGCTGGACTTCAAACAGTTGGATCCATTTTGAGAGAAAAATATTGGATAATTTCTTCTAGACGCATCATTAGAAGTCAATTGTCTAAGTGTTACAGATGCAAAAGATACTCTACAAAGCCATATACTACACCTCCAATCCACCTACCTCTAGATCGAGTCAGAGATTCCAAAGTTTTTGAAGTTGTTGGAGCTGATCTTTTTGGCCCTCTTTTCGTAAAGCAAAGATCCAAAGTTTGGGTTGTACTTTTTACATGTGCAGTATATAGGGCAATACATTTGGAACTTGTATCCAGTCTCTCAGCGGAAGGATTCATTCAGTCACTTCGAAGATTTATATGCAGGAGAGGAAGGCCGACTACTATATACTCTGATAATGGCTCAAATTTTAGAGGAACCAATAACCTTTTAAAATCATTGGATTGGAATGCAATAGTTTCTTCAAAAGAACTGTCTCCTATTAAATGGAAGTTCATCCCTCCAGCAGCAGCTTGGTGGGGTGGATGGTGGGAGCGTCTGATTAGATGTGTTAAAATTCCCTTGATCAGAACACTCGGCACTTCAACTTTAACTTTTGAAGAACTCATGACTGTTCTATGTGATGTCGAAGCAACAGTAAATAAAAGGCCTCTAACCTATATTTTTGAAGAAACAGATAAATTTATACCTTTGACTCCATCATCATTTTTGCAAGACATTGAAGAAATAGGTGTTCCTGATTTAGATGCAATAGATTCAAAGAAACTTCAATCTAGATATAAACACTGTCAAAATATTCGGCAACAACTTAGAAATAGATTTAGAAAAGAATATTTAGCTGAATTGGTCCAAAAATCAAAACAGAAAGGACAAGCTGTCAGACTAGGTGAAGTAGTCTTGATAGAACTAAACCAAAAGAGACTTTATTGGCCTATAGGAAAAATTGTAAAGATTTTCCCAAGTCGAGATGGAGCAGCTAGAGTGGCTGAAGTTAAAACAAGTTCAGGGACCTTGGTGCGTCCACTTCGTAAGCTGTACTCATTAGAGATATCAAGTCCTGATGACCCTGTAATCCAGACTGTGAGTAACAGTAAAACTAGAAGTGGTAGAGTAGTACAGAGACTTCTGAAATGACTTTTTCTAGAACTCTGAAATGACTTTTCTAAAACCCTGAATTGACTTTTCTAGAACTCTAAATGTTTCATTATTATTTTATTATTGTTTAGTTATTATCTTTATTTATTTGCATATTTTTTATTTTGAATTAGGGCTTAATTTGATCAAAAGTGATCTTAAGTTTAATTTGGCTTCCGCCTAAATTAAAGGTGGGAGTATGTTAGGAATTGATAAATTAAGTTATCCCAGTTTATTCACAGAAAATCGTTTGCATATTTGCAATTGTGATATTTAATTTATTTATAAGACGCAACTCGTTGCTATGGAAGCGAAGCTGTTTTTTTTCGTCTGCTTTGCTTTTACATTTTTTTAATCTTTTGAGATGAGTTGAAAGTTTAGATAAAAAAGTTGGCATCAATTTTTGATGGAATGTAAAAGAATTTTTTGAGAGAGAGAATGTTTATATTTTTTGTTTGTCGTGCGTGTCTTGAGTTTTATTGAAGAATTATGTTAATTTTATGAAAAGGCACGCAGAAATGCATAAAGGATCATCTTTCCAGTTTTTAGTATGATGATAAAAAATTATCAAGGTAAAAGCATTTATATTTTGTACATATTATACATTTTGTACATAGTATGTAAATAATTTGAATTCAATATTTCTTTATTCTATAATTCTAAGTATGTAATAAAATTTTTAAAAAGAAAATTCAAGAATATTTAGAAGATTTTTGAGCCCAAATAAGTTTTGATTGTTTACAGAACAAATCGTACCCCTTGGCTTCTGGGCTCCTCATATGATATTAAGGTTTACCATAGCATATCCAGTGTTAAAAATTCAATGTGTAGCATTTGTAGTTTATTTAAAGACAGTAAAAAAATGACCATAAGTTATGAACAAACATACGATTCAAACATATTGAAATTGATCACAGCTTAAATAATTGCCAATTAGGTTTAAAAATTAAAACACGCGCTCTTATATCAGGTCGATAATGGTCAGGTTTAATTTTTTTCCGGTTGCATAGTTACAGTTTTTATATGTATTTCAGCGGTTGTCATGTATCTAGGGTGTCAGGTGACTTATTTTTCAAATTGCTTTTGTACGGCGCACTGTGGGGTATTTGAAGAATCTGTCAGGCCAAAAGTCGATTTCATAAAGTACATCGCACGATCGAATGGAGGGATACAGGTTGAAGCTGAATCTTTGGGGAATCCTATGATACCATTTTTATCTTGTTTAAGCAAACGATGACTTCCTGTTATCAGTTGAAATTAGAGTGTTCCGTTAAACGCATCGGCGTCAGATCGTTGTGCATTGTGACTTTCTATTTTCGAAAGTGAATAACTTTATTTTTGAAAGTATTTAAAATCTAATCGTTATGGATAGTGGCGAGGCAGGTATCTATTATTATTTCAATTTTTGAATTAAGAGAAAGATAGTTTTCGTATTAGCAAAATTAATTTAAAATAACGTATATTTTTCTATTATTTTTGTCCCTTACTTCTGACTTCACGAAGGGTTTAGTTATATTTCCAAGCTGAGTTACTTGTTGTACCAATAAGTATACACCCTTTATTTTGTGTTTTCGTTTAAAGTAGTTCCGCATTCGTCCGCTTTTGAAAATGAAGGCAATATAAATATGCTCTTTCAAATTTCTGAGTAAGCATCCGAAATTACTATGTACAGATGTTTAACTCATATTTATGATATAAATTTTAAAAAGAAAAATATTGTTATGATTTATTAGAAAGTGATCATATTTGTTTACTTTTCAGTCAATCTTATTGAAATGAATTTATATTAATTTGCAAAAAAAATTGCTTTAAAATAATATATTCATTCCCTTTTATCTTTTTAAAGCACTTTTCAGAAAATGAAATGAATTTATTGCTTGTTGTTAACTTTTTTTTGTCTAAAAAATAAGTCGCATCAATTTTACATAAGTTTTTGTTAAAAATTAGCGAAAGATTGCAAGATTTTTAAAAAATATAAAAGATAAAATAATGTTATCTATCTAAATTGTATGTATTTATTATGCATTTTCTTTTCTACATTTCGTATTTTTTTTAATTTAGGGTCTTCGAATGTCAAAGTAATGACTAGAAATGAATTTTTTAACATTATGGAAAAGCAAAACCATCAAATGTAAATGATCGACTGAATTTTCTTGAAAATTACCTTTTTAATAATGATACTTTTGATGATGATGAATTTAAAATTTTCAAGCACAATTTTTCCCAATTTAAGAGTAAATTCAACAGTAAATGGATTGCAGCCCTTCACAAATTAGATATTTTTATGAAAAATAATAAGGACTAGCTTGAAAGTACAGTAGAAATTTCAAGTAAAATAAATGGATCAGGGATGACAGCAAAAACTTTCACTGAATCCAATGATAGGACAAAGCGGAGAATGTTCGAAAGTTTGATGAGATCAAAAGATGTGGAAGTACTTACACATGCCGCTCAGTTAAAATTAGAAATTTCAGAGAAGATAGATATTGCCC